>CM042477.1:69282351-69960565 GCA_023621385.1 Quercus gilva
AGAATTGGTTTTTTTTTACAAGGGAAGGATTACTTAAAGGGGTTAGCAACGGGTTTAAAACTATATTGACGTGTGGCACAATGTATCTCTTTCTGCTTTCTTTATACAGTCTTCTTCCTTGCTTACTCTAGTGATGTGTAAAAATAAGCTGGGTTTATTATGCAACTCAACAAGCTTTTTTTTCTTTAAAGGCTTAGGAGGCTTTGGTCTTGTTGGGAGATATGGCATTGGTGATGTTTCCAACATGTTAGATTCTAATAACGATGGCTATAATTAGATCCATTTCATATTTTGTTACGTGGATGGGGGTAAAGAAGGTCATTGAGGTAAATCTACCAATCATGTATGTTCTAATTTTTGTAGAGGTTAGTTCTAAATTCCTCATAAGGAACTCGTCAATAGACAAACAAAGTACTAATCTGTCTAGTTTTCTCATAACTATTTACTTTCTTTCATAAGTTTACGATGCATGTTTAAGTAAATATTTGTGTTAAAAATGTTAGTTAAAATTCATTTAGAATAACAAATAATTAAATGCAATTTAATACTTTTATAGTCTTAATTATATATTACATGTAAAATTCTAAATTCATAAGTATAAGTTGAACATCATTTGTTGTAATATATGCCTTGATTTCTAAAAGATTTAGCTAATGAACCAATGCATGTGTAGAGAATTGTGTACAAATAAAAGTATATATGAAAATAAATTTCAAAAAAATAAACATGCACTTAAACATAAACTTGTTTTCAACATATGAAAGAAATGAAATTTCTTTTTACTTTCATCCCACATAATGTTCATGTTTCTGATACCATGCAAGTTGATATTTATTTAATTTGATGTAATTTGTAAAACGTTGAAATTCTTTAGAGTACTTTCATTTGTTTAAAGTATAAGTTGAGTTATGTTTACATTTGAAAAAAATGGTAAATAAATAAAACAAAAGTTGATATATAAGGATCCGTTTGTTTCGTTGATGTTGTTCGATGTAAAATATTTTTAGCTTAATTTTTTTTTTTTTGAAAAAATGTTTTCTTTTCTGGTATTTGGTTTCATTCCTTAAAATAATACATAAAACATTTTTCTTATGTTTGGATTCACTACCAAATACAACGCCCCAAATCCACACACACATGAGTGACATGACCCGCTATAGATCTTTTTTCTTTCTTTTTGTTTTTAAATTTCTCTTAGCATCTTAGCACGTTTTATTTTCAACTGCCCAATCAAGGACCACAAGAACCATCTTTCTATTATGTAAACTTCTTCGATTCAAGGATGAAATGTTATAATATTCTTTTTCTACTACAAAAGTGAAATTACAAGGATTGAACTCGAGAACTTTGAAATACATGTCAATATTCTTTAAGAAAGTCAATATCGTACTGGAGGCTATACCGGTTTGGCCACCGGTACGATATATTTCGGATATCGGTTAATACCGGTGTACCGTTTCGAGTTTACCGCTATTTTATATTTTATATATATATATATATATACACACACACACACACACACACAAAATAAAAAAATAAAGATAATAAAAAAGGAAAAACAGTTAATAATATTGTCAATACAACAAGAATCATGTCTACCAAACTAACATTTAGAGCCACATTGCCATTCTAGATAGTGAGTACGTGTAAAAAATAGAGAAAAAAGTCAGAACACTTCTCTTATTCTAGTTTTTCTCTTCCCTTGTGTCACATTTATTTTATTCTTTCATTTATTTTTTTTTTTTATTGTTGCAGCTTGAAGCCTTCTTTCTTTCTTTTTTTTATCATTAAATATCAACTTTACTATTACCAAAAAGAACTACATCTATTATCCATTGTCTAATGCTCCATATCTTCCAAAAATTGTCTAATGCATATCTTCCGTAGATTGGCAGGCACGCCCGAAGCTAGTTGCCTGCCAACATCATTCCTATTTTCAAAACCTATCCTATTTTCAAGTTCCAACAAATCATCAGCTTCACACGCTATCTCATTACAACCACCCATATCCTCTTCCTCTTTCAAATTAATTTTGTTATCGCCCTTCACTTTTTATTTCACTTCTTCCCCCCATTAGTTACAGTTCTCTCTCTCTCTTTCTCTCACAGTATCAGACGATTCACATCAAGTCTTCACTTTTTATTTCATTTCTTCCCCCCATTAGTTATAGATCTCTCTCTCTCTCTCTCTCTCTCTCTCTCTCTCTCTCTCTCTCTCTCTCTCTCTCAGTATCAGATGATTCACATCAGGTCTTACTCTTTTAGCGCATTAGTCTAGTATATTTTTTTCTTCACTTCAAACCGATTTCCAGTGCATGAATCATTGACGCCTCTCCTCACCATTAATCGGTATTTCGTTGTCATCGGTGTGATAAAGAGGAGGCAAAGAGAGACGAAAGTTTAGTGTGGCGTAAGAAGAAAAGATACCGGTCCGGTATCCACTAACCGGCCGAAACAGCTGGATTTCGCCGGTACGAGGCCAGTACAGCCGGTATTTTTTCCGGTACGAAACAAAGAAGTATTTGTACTGGTGCACTGGCCGGTACGGTACAAAATTAACTTCCTTGATATTCTTCCGTGAAAGAAAAGTTTTGGACTTGATCAATGCTGAATGAGCTAGAGCAATTCTGAAAAACCAAATTTGATAACGATAAAAAATTTGTATAGCACAATACCGAAAAATGTGTGTATCACAGTTCAAAAAATGTGCACATATGGAACGAATGTGAAAAATGGTTTAATTTATCCCATGTATTTAAAATACAATTTCATGTATAATTTCTCAAAAAAATTTCTTTACATGTCATATTTTGAAAAGATTATTGTACAGTTTAATTAAATTTTGGTTCCATTTAGTGGCGAAAGCCAAGAATTTTTGCTTGGGGGAAGCTATAAGTGAAAAAAAAAAAAAAAAAAAAAAAAAACTTTACTTAATCAATTAAACTTTAACACAATAAAATTGTGGCCTACTTTTTCAAGTTATTAAATTCATCAATAATTGTCAAATCTAAATGTTTTAGCGATCTCAAATATACACAACTGAATAACACTTAAAAACTTATTTTTCATCTTGTTACAAAACATCATTTCTACAAGTTTCAGGGTTAAAAATACCCATTCCATAAAATTATACATGCTACTATTATCAAATATAATAAATTAATAATTCAAGCAAATCACTATAATCAAATTTAAATTTAAAGATGATTTTTTTTTAATTTTTTTTTTTATTTAGAAGACCGATAGCCAGGAGCTAAATTAAAGATGATTTTTTCCCCCGTATTTGAAGGAGTGTTGATTTACATCAACTAGGAGTCTAGGAGTTCTAATTTAGGGTTTTTAGTCTCAAAAAAAAAGAAAAAAGAAGAAGAAGAAGAAGAAGTTGGATTATGGGCCAATGGACATGTCCATTCTTTTTTTTTTTTTTTTTTTTTGGGGCTTCTTTTATATAAAATTACTTTTGGGGTTTTTTTTTGAATAGTTAAAATTTAGTGTTTTGCATAGTAAAACAAATATGCACGTATTGGATGGACGAGCGGAAAGTACTATTTAAATTCTTTCATACTTTCATACGTTTACGATATATATTTAAGTAAATGTTTATGTTAAAACTGTTTGTTAAATTGGTTTAGATTAAAAAATAATTAAATGCAATTTAATACTTTTATAGTTTGATTATTATTCATGTAAAAATTTAAATTCTTTAGGGTATAAGTTGAAAATCATCTGTTGTAATATTTGCACCAATTTCTAATAAACCTAGCCGATGATTTTTCTTTTGATTTAGTGAGAGTTTGGATTTAGATTATTTGCAGCATGTTTTGCGTTTGTGTTTTTTTTTTTTTTTTTTTTACTAGAAGCACGTGAACATAGACCTGCTAGTGGGTCCCATGCTATGTGCAAGGGACCCACTAGCACTTTGAATGTCCACACATTTCACTAAAATGGCACTGTTCAGTAGGTCTGTGCACTATTTACGAGACTTAGAAACATCTTTTTTCACCAAAAATTTAATTAAAAATGGGTCTCACAATATTATTTACACATTTAAAAATTATTTTTTTATAGTGTTTTCAGTTTTTAGCAAAATAAGCAATATTCAAACGAACCCTTAATATATTTTTTTCCTTCCCTAAACCTAAAACTCACCCTTTCCTTCCTTCAAAATCAAACCCAAAACTCAGATTCTTCACCTGTTGCCACCGTCACCACGGATCGCCGCCACCACGGAAAGGCAGCCTACTGAATGATGCAAAATCTCACACAACCACCGTACTTCTCCGAAAACATTACCAGTGAGTTTTTAATTTTGTGCTATTGTTTTTGGCTATTAAGTATGATTTAGGGTTACGTTTGGGAGTGTTTCTTTTGAATGATTAGCATAGATTGATGGGTTTGGAGGTAGTAGTGGAGCTAAACCGCCTCTGAAAACATGTATAAGAAGATATTCTCTGATTTCAATCAAAACTGTGTCTTGGATTTATACATGGCTGTATTTTGATTGAAATCAGAGAAGCCCCAACACCCTAAGGCAGAACAACCCCACTTGAGGGTGTGGCTGAAGAGAACAGATTCCCAACCCTTTACCCTTAAAGTGTTTGACGAAATTCCTGAGCCAAACTGAAAAAGGGACCCGACTTTAAAAAGTTTATGTCAAATAATTGAAAATTGCTTCATATGTATTGAATGGGGGAAAAAAAGAGTCATAGGGTTGATTCAGTTTAGGAATAAAGTCAGATAGTACTTCAATGAAAAAAGTAGAATGAAGATAATCGGATGGGGAAATCTGTGAAAGTCTAAATCCTATGCTAGCAAGTTTTTGTTTCTAATTATGAGCTTTGTTGACAATTGGTTTTGGTGTCATTGAATGTGGATGTGTTTTGAAGTGATGACGTGGGTGGTTTTTATCAATTTATGAGTGTGAGAAAGTTTAAATTACTATCTGGGTTTTCATTTTTGGGAAAGCCTATATTTGATCATGGGAATAAAATGTGTAGATTGTGGACCTGGAATTAGTCACTGGGTTGTGATCAATGGGGAGGTCACCTACTTCTGTGTTTAAGTTACTTTGGTCCTGCACATCTACTTCTTTATTTGGTAACCAAATTTGGTTCTATTTGTGGAGCTAAATTTCAATTTCTTTGTTTTTTGTATATATCGGTATATATTATATCTTGATGTTGTTTAGTCATTTATCTTCAATCATAATTGCAAATTGTTCATAAAATCCTTGATTTGAAAGGAATTGTCTTAGAGTGGTTTGTAAATAGATTTTAATATGGTAGAAACATAAAGTCTAATTTCCATTTTAAATGTTGGGCATGATTAGGCGTACATCAATCAATCATTAGAACATAAAAGGAAGTTAGAGGATTTGTAATATAAATGCACAGACCTAGAAGATAGTTGGAGAGGATTGCATAATCTGATGATGGTGGTGGCAACAATGTTCTCTCATCAAGTAGTTTTTTCATCTTATTATTGCAATTTTTTATTGAAAGCACCGTTTTTTTTGTTTGTTTTTATTTTATTTTATTTTATTTTATTTTATTATTTTTTTTTTTACTTTAGTTTCAAATTTTCAATTGATGGTTTCAATGTTTTATATACTTCTATGGTTTCAATAGATTTTTTTTTCCTAATTGGGTGAAGGGTGAAGACGAATTATGCGATGATTTCTCTGCTTATAACCAGGCAAAATGAACTCTTATTGATGGATAAACTAGGCTATTCCTCCGCAATAGTGGTAATTATGCTTTCAATGTCTTACTTTTACTGTTTATGGAGAATAATATTCTAAATTAAAGTCGCTCATTCTTCTTTGGTATGTTTGATTCTTAATTTTTTTGTCTGAGATATATGCAATTTTTACTACATATCAGCTTTATAAATGTACTATTCAATTTCTAGATATCATAATGAAGTGAACCCCATGTTCAGTTTTATAGGAACATTAATGTGAATTGTTTTGTTTCACTATGGTGACTCTAAATCAAAATCATATATACTTTTCTAGGATAAGATTCAGTCTTTCATTTGGGATTACTAGAGAATCTTTCTCCCTCATAGTGTATATATATGCACATACATAATTGATTTGTTGGCTTGGATCTTCAACAGTGCAGCATTTGGCTTAAATCTAGATGTAGATAGTACATAGAACTCTAGGGGAATTTGGTTAGTTAAAGATAGTTTGGGTAGGCTTCTACAATGTTTTGTGCTTTCAGAGATGTTGATCAAGTGTGTTGTGATGGGGTTGTAATGTTTGGATGCATGCCGAGTGTGAGAATATTTCCAGCAAGCTTTTCAAGGTGTGCTTAATACACTTGATTTATGAATTGTGATGTCAATTTCTGTTCCCGTCATATATGTGTTTATTCACTAACTTGTGTATGGTTTAAAGGATCTAGAGAATGTGGATTACTATTGCGCAAATTGTAAAGCAAAGTCTAATTATGAGTCACAGCTTCAGAAAAATACCAGCCAAATGTGAAGTATGTCTGTCCCATTTGTGTGTGTGTGTCTATGCAAATCTTTTCCCTCCAGTTGACTTTTGGGGTAATTGTATATTTGACTTTATAGACTAAGGAGTTTATCATCAGGTTTTAAGCCTAATTTTGTGACAGTTTTTGAAGTAGGTCTTTAGAAAATAATGGACAAAATGTTCTACTTGAGAAGGCAGCTGTGGTGTGCAATGGCATGGAAGGAACATATATTCCAAACCTTCATATATTAGCCTTGAACTCATGTCTAAATATTACATGTACGTTGACATATTTTTCTTTAATATTCTTGTAGGACCTTTATGCACTCCTTTCTCACCACCACATTCATTTTCTTCTTCTGCGATCCTTACAGTAACTTTCTGTTTGTTTTGTTGAAGGATTCACTAAGATGCTTCTTTATTATTTATTCCCCCCCCCCCCCCCCCCATCTTAGAGTTATGTGCAAGTGCAGTTCATGTGGGTCAAAGAAGGGTACACCTAGAAGATCAAATTCTACCCGAATTTTTATTAGGAATTTTCATTTTCTGGGTTTCGTTACTTTTTTATTTTTCAATTAGGTGGCACTCTCCATATCTATGTAAAGAGGTCAGTATTTTCTTTTAAGCCTTTGTGTTTTGTCAATCTTTACACCAACCTGGACAATTCCATTAAGACAAAGAAACCAATGATGTTTCATAGTTATCAGAAGGACAAGATCAAGGACTTATGTTGAAGGTTGAGCAAGTTTGGATTGTAGTTGTTGACTCAGGCAGAGAGGCAGAGTATTAGAACAGAGCAATGGAAGAATTGTAGCCGTGACTGTATAAACGACAGTGTTTATATTTAAAACAACTATACGACCTGTACCTTAGGATTAGTAATTCATGGTTATTATTTATATACATGTTTATTAATCTGATTGGTTGTAGAGGCTAGATTCGTATATTGTGGAGTTAGTAAGAAGTTAGGTACTCTCAAACTTTGTATAAATACTTGATGTACTTTCATTTTCTTTCAAGGCAATATAGAATTCTCTCATCAAATTCTCATAATAGTTACTTTGTTGTCTCAAATGACATAGTGCCTCAATGAAAGAGCTAGCAAGATGCTCTATTGGCACCTACAAAACTCAAAATTTCATTTTTGACAATTTTGAGTCCAACCTTAGGAACAAACTTTGGCAGCCATGGTACGACTCCACTGTGCAGGTTAACCCTATAAGAACTTTCCCATGCATCGCACGGGTTAGCGACTAGTTTATATATATATAAAACCGAAATCTCTGCTCTCTCCACAATTTTCCACGTCAGCATTTTTATTTATTTATATTTTTTTTAATTAAAAAACTATTAATTATCTAATAGTGAGCCATAGAAACCTCTCTTTCTTCCCCAAAAGCAAACCCGATAAAACTCTTGAAACAAACCTAATTATCTAATAGTGAGCGTTAGATATCAAACCTCTCTTTCTTCCCCAAAAGCAAACCCGATAAAACTCCTGAAACAAACCTATTTTGCTAGCAGACTAAAGAATCAACGAAGAAACAAAAAATCAAGCAAAAGATTATTATCTATCCTCTCTCAAACGCTTACCCAAGCACAACCATGAGTGTTCCTCTCTCAAACACAGACCCAAGCTCGACCATGGGTGCCAACGTTTTCAATCTCCGACCCAATCGGCATATTAGATCATTCTCTCTGGGTATTTCTCAATTAATCTATGACTAATCTCTTTTCCTATTGTCTTCAATTAGGTTTTTTGTCAATTTAGGGATTTCAATTCCTAACCCTTTTTTCCTCTCTATTCTTTTTTGTTAAAGTCAGGGAAACACTAATAGAAAATCAAATTCTACAAGTTTTGTAAGAAAATATTGTAGATATGAATGGGTTTCGTAGTGGAGATAGTATTGATGAGCCTCCCAACCCTCAAAATCTGACAACAATCCTACAGGTTTTGCTTTATCTTCAAGTTCTGCTTTATTTGCTATTTAGGTTTTTTTAGCATATCCGATTTACCTTAACTTAATCGTCTGTTTGGTTGAATAATTATTTTTGGCTACCTAAGATGCCAGCCTTTTGCCTCTTCATTATAGAGAAATAGGGAATTAAAAATGTGTTGATGAAATTTTTATTTCTTGCTTTATAATTCTAAATTTGGTCTGTATTCTAGAGTTGATTGTATTTTGTAGTTTTATAATTTTGAATTTGGTTGGAAATTTTTATTATTATTTGGGAATTTGAAATTTAAAGCAACTGAGTATGAGGATATTTGTAAACCTGTAGTTTGGCGTGTGGTTCTAATATATATCAAATTCAGGAAGGGGTTACTTAGTATGTGATTTGACCTATAAAACTTCAATACTGCCCCATGATGATTGAGATGGTGTGACAATCCATGAGTATACATATACTATATCCTCCTCCTTTCAGGTTCTCACATTTTCTTATTTTGTATTTTAATTCCTTTTTCTATTTGATTGGAGATTTGTACTTTTCTTTATTTTTTTGTTATTTTTAGTAGCCTTGGTTGGAGTTTCTTAATTCGTATAAGATATTGTTTGAAATACAAAGTATTTTGGTTGAATTATTATGTAAGCATCCAATTAAGAAGTTGTATAACTGACTGGAAACTCAAATTTAGTTTGTTATTTTCTATTAGATTATTGAATTCCCTATATATTTTTTGTTTGGGGCAGGGTTGGAGTAGACTGTGTGTATCTGTAGGAGCCTTTTTTATATCATTATTGGTTTATTAAGTTTAATCTAAACTGTATATGCAATACTATGTCTCTTTTTGGATTTTTTTTTTTTTTTTTTGTGGGTCAAGAAGCTGAATTATATTAGATTAGTTAGCCACAAAAGGCAACGTATTGGCTATAAGCCTTAGAGAGTACAGACCGTGCACATCAGAGTTCAAAATTACATTAAGATCAGGGGAAGGGGGAGCATTCAAAACAACAAAATCATTAACAACATCATTAAACAAGGAACAAGCTTTCTTGGCAAGGCAGTCAGCTCCTCTGTTGGCCTCCCTAAAGATGTGTCTAATCTTGGTTCGTTGAAACTAATTGAGCAGGTATCTACAATCATTTAAGAGTGAAGTGTATGGTCTATTTTATATTAGAAGTATTTGCCATATAAAATATTAGTAGTTGATAGTGTTAGGGTATGAAAATATCAGAATACAAGTACTGTTTTACATATAATATACCCTATTGGCTCTGGTAATTTAGTCTTTGCACATTCGTGATATTATTATAACTACTGCTTGTAGCTCTGGATAGGTGCTTCCAAACACTGTAGATCCACCCTCTCTAACACTCCATAATCTCCAATTCTCACCATTTGACCTCAATTAGAAAATCACCCAAATCTTCAATTGTCAACTAACCCATATAATCAAGATGAGATTTTGATTGGTTAATCATGTCAGGTAATTCTCCCAATTCTTTTCAAATTTTTTTTTCCAAATTATATCCGTTTGTCTCTCTATTTGTTTTAAACTCTGCCATTACCACATTGCCTCAATTCTCACCTTTGAATCTCCATACATCCCTATTTTTTCCTCTCTTTTTTCATATGGATTTTTCTTATTTTTCTTTTATTTCGTTTGGTTCCCCATTGCTTGATTATTTTTCATGTTTTTTTTTTTGGGTAGGTTTCCTTTGGTTTTGGAGGATTTGCAAGGGACACAACCTAGAAGGTTTTAATTCTTCTACTATTCCACTTTGTTCCTTTTTCTACTATTAAAAAAAAAATGGAACAAAGTTCTCCATTGTTCTATGGTTCATCGTTTTAAGTTATACTATTTTTTTTTTAATGAAAAAGTTGTACGATGTTGATAAAACAAAATTTAGAAATTTAGTAATTTTATTGTTAATTGCTTCTTCGCTAAGATGTAATTGTTCTCATCTCTATAGGATCTTCTTTTCTTTTCTTTTTTTTTTTCTTTTTTTTAATAATGAGAATCACAAAGACATCTAAAGCAGAAAAAGAAAGTATAAACTCCTAGAGTTTAATATATAGATTGCTTAAATTGAATTCTATGCCCTAAGACTTTGGGGTTACACATCAATTTTTTCATCTTTGTTGTCTTGTAAAACTTTAATTTATTCATCACATTTGGAGCAAAAGAAAAATGAAAATATAGAGAAAAAAATGCAGTTTCTTCTTTTGTGAAAATTTGAGCTGGATCATATTTTGTTCCTAAACCTATTAGCTTTTTAGAATCAAAATTTTGGCTTGGAATCATGCTTTTCTATATTACTTGCAATTAATTTTTTAACTCAAATTTGTAGTTGGATTGTCATATCTTTTGCCTCATAGAATGTTAAATGTTGTAGGTGGTTTCTTTTACCCAGATTTGTGTTGTGGACTTTTATTATTGCCCATAATCCATTCTATGATCCTTGCTTGACACTTTTGAGGTTGGAAGAAAAGAACAGAGCCCCCTTTTTTATTTATTTTTTATTCCATAGCTATTTTCAACTAGATAAGACTTGGTTTTTGGGCATTAATTGCAAGGCCATGAAAGTTCTTAAATTGAAGGATTTACATTGGCAATTGTTTTTTCTTAACTTAAATTTGTTAAGATTCTCATCTCTTTTTTAGTCAATTTGTATTCTCTTTATATTTTCCCCCATTTTTTTCTTGGTTTAACATTTTGTACTATTATGTGTTAAAAAAAAAATTATAATATGCTTTGAGCCATAATATGCTTTGACCCAAATTATAAAAATTATCCCGTGCATCGTATAGGTTAGCGACTAGTTTATTATAATATTTATGCCAGTTTCTAAAAATGATAGCTAATGATTTTTCTTTTAATTGATTATTTTTCTAATAAATGGACATTTTTATGAGAATTAGTGAAATATGTTAGATCTTGTTCTAGCTTAACAAAACCCTTAAATCCATAAGAGATTCTTTGAATCCACAAATTGATTATTCGTTGTACATATTGTAGGCCTATATAAGGGATCCAGAAAACTTATTTCTAAAGTAAAAATATTCATAAACCGATCCTAATTGATACCTTACCATAATAAGACTCAATTTGACTTTTTTTTAAAGAAGAAACTCTAATTTGACTAAGAAAGCATCAAAAACACCTAAAATCAAGGAAATACACTCCTAAATGCTGAAATAAGTAAAATTACATAATTTTTTTTTTTTGAAGCAAAATTACATAAAAATTCAAAAGCTAATAAACAATAAAATTAAACCCCACATCTTGTCTTACATCAAACCCATCCACTTGAATGAAATTCGTCCTCCAGTTTTCATATTTACTCCAAATAAAAAGATACATCAAATACTTCAATAGCTTGATTCGATTCTAAACTTTTTTTTTTTTTTTTTTTACACCAAAACAAAAAAAGGATTACATCACAGAGTTAGGAGACTGACTTTCTATCATATTAGCAAGTTTCTTACATTCAGATAAAATAGAGTTCGGAGCTCTCAAAAGGACAACAAGCGTAGAGTATAGCTTGATGTTTGATCTTGACCTATAAGAGTTTTAGTAAAAGCAGTATTGTACCTGAGAGTTAAAGCATTTGAGATTAGTATAACCTCCCTTGCATTGGGTAGTTTTCCTTCGAAGACTATGCCATTTCTGTGATTCCATATACACCAAAGGGAAACAAACAAGGTAGGGATGCAAGTCTTGATTCGGGTTTCCTTTTGGCTTCCTTGTAACCAGTTACAAATCCAATCAGAAACAGTGTGGTAGGGAAGAGTATCAGTACGAATGGTTATTTCACTGCCTAACCAAATAGCTCTAGCAAAATGGCATTTGAGGAACAAGTGCTCTAAAGTTTCCCTATCTTCTTGACAAAAAGGACAGGTATCCAAACAATTTAAACCTTTATGGATAAGGGTGTTTCTAACAGGGAGGGTTGAGTGTAAGACTTTCCAGATAAATTGCAGGACTTTTTTGGGTAGAGGGATTCTCCATAAAGTTTTCCATATCTTTTGTGGGATAGCAGATGGGTTTGGGTGAGCTGGGAGGTTGTCATTGAGAAGGATGGAATAGGCTTTTTTCACTTGGAATTGACCAGTGGTAGAGAAAGGCCAAATGATTTTATCTTGGGATTCCAACGGTCTCGATTTGGGTATTGAGCTGTTCAGGATGTTCTCAGTTGTTCATAAAATCAATCTCAAAGGATTGAAAAAAAAAATCAAAATTTTATATTTCAAGAAAATCAACAAATTGTGTAATCATCTTCAACAAATCAACCAAGTCCTAAGAATTGTGGTTATGGACTCATTATCATATTTGACTTTAGTTGGCTCTTCCACAATATTCCTAGTAATTTCCATCTCATGATGTCTGCCTTTCTCCTTAGTTAACTTAATCTTTTTTTTTTTTTAATATTTTATTTTATTGTTATCTCTTCGTCAACTTCTTGAAGAGTATTATCTTCAATTTTCAAATTGTTATCTTGTTGTAAGTCTTGATCTTTTTCAACCACTTCAATAATATTTTCAAAATTCGGTTTAATATTGTTCATCCCCAATATTATATCTTCTCTTGATGGTTGAAGGTAGAGCTCATTAATATAATTTATTAAGTCTAAACTTTTTGACCAATAATCTTGCTTTATATATGACAAAATTACACCATAAGTCAAGAAAAAATTCATGAAATTATGTTTGCAAGCTTCTTTTTTTATTCTCAGTCATGAACGAATTTTGTCTTTACCTTATCAGATTTTATGAAATTATATTTGTTCCCACCAATTTGAGGCATACTGAAAAAGGGCATGTTTAATATGTTGTACTAGGTCTTGTAATAGAATGACAATTCATGTGGAATAACTATTCGATTATTTGGTTGCATATGTATTACAAGTAATTGTTATTATTCTTTAAATTGAGGAACAATTGTTCCCATGTAAAAATGTTTTAATAGTTATTCCTTAATAGGTGTAATTATAAATATACAAAGTTTCCATATGCACATAACTATTATAAAAATAAAAATTCATAAAAAAAATCCTCTATCTCAATTTTTTTTTTTTTTTTACATATATTTTTTAGGAAATATAATTGTATAAGTTAGATATTTTCTAAATGACAAAACTTAGGTATAATACCTTAGATGCTGTTCTTTAGGTTCCCATTTTATGATTCAGCCATGTTACTACTTAACTAAAAAATACATTTTCATCCCATGAGAAAAAATTTACATGGTAGAATCTTAAAATGGGAACATAAAAAATAACACCTAAGTACTGTACCTAAGTCTTGCTCTTTCCTAAATATAGATATTGAGTTTTATTCTAATGTTACAACTTATAACCAAATGTATGAATAAGTTTAGTTATTCTATTACAACATCTTTTATTCCTAGTATTAATGATTGTCATTCCTATTGTAATCTCCATTTTGAGTATCAAACATGGCCTAAGATTATACATAGCAAATTTAACCTTTCTTTCCTTATGAATATTCATATAGTAAAAGAAATCCTCTAGATTAAGTAACTAATCAAGGAAATCTTCCTTATATAAATGCTAGCAAGCTCTAATATCAATGAATGTATAACAAAAATGTGAATTGGGTTAGATCTTGTTCTAGCTTAATGAAACCTTTAAATCTAGGGATGGCAATGGGATGGGGCGGGTTTGAAGGATGTGTTCTTTACTTCTGTCCTGCATAGTTTTGTTTTACTCCATCTCCGCCCCGCCCCGCATGACGGGGAAAATTTTCTTGTCCCATCCCTGCCTCTTAGGGCCCAGCGAAACTCTGCCCCACCCCACCTCGTAAAACTTTACTTCTTGTTAATTTTCCTACAACTATTACAATTATTTTTAATAAAACCTGTTTCGTTCATAAAAATATACTTGAAATTACAAATAAATTTATCCCATCAAATCAAACTAAATTTTAGCAAAAATTGAATAATATTATTAAAGTGTTTAATAAAATAATATCACAACAAAAACAAAAATTTCATAATACAAAATCAATGATTCAATAGTATATAAATTTGTTTATAATAAAAACAAAAGAAAATGTTAAAATTGGTACCTTATTTTCAACCTTGCTAGAATAGAAAAAAAAAAAGAAAAAAAAAAAGAAAAAAAAGAGAGAGAAAAGAGGTAGAAAGCCTTATTGGGTAGAATAAAATAAGTTGAATTGTTTAAATAGTAGAATTTTAGATGTTCAAAAAAAAATAATAATAATAGTAGGATTTTAGGATATAAAAAATTTACGTATAATTTAACCCATATCAATGCGGGGCGGGGCGGGTTGAGTCTAAAAAGTCTAAACTCATCCCCGCCTTGCTCCGTGGTGCGAAACTAAAATCTCGACCCATCCCTGTCCCACCACCTTTGCTGGGAGGGAAAAACTTGCGTGGGACGAAACGAGAAGGGGCAGGTCAAGCGGCACGGGAAAAAATTGTCATTCCTATTTAAATCCATAAGATGTTTCTTAAATCAACAAGCAAAACCTAAAATCCACTAAAAATAGAAAAAAACCTCTCTTAAATTTTATTAATGAAATCTTGAACTTTTGAAATATTGCAGGCCTATTAAAGGTTCTAGAAAACTTAATTTCAAGTAGAAATATTCTAAAACTAATCCTAACTAAAGCCCTACCACATAAAAGTTAAACAATATATAAATCTTTAAGTTTACACAATTTATAGTTCACTAATAATATCATCATCGTAAAAAAACTAAAAAGAATACTAAATGTCGTGGACTATAAAATGTTTTTCAAGTATAGTATATTATCACTATAATCAGTAAATATGATATGTTTGTGAAACTATGAAGAATAAATGTATTGTACTGTTCCCATTTGAATTGAATTGCGAAAAAAAAAAAAATCACTTTACGAATTGATTGAGTTTAGGTTAGGTACGGGTTGACCCAACCCAAAATCAATCAAGTTGGATATGGGACGACCCGTTTTAATTTATTTATTTAGGGTCTGAAAATTATGGGTTGGATCCCATGTCCAATTTGGTCAGGCCCGCCTTTTGTATGTCTTTTTATTATCGTAATTGTAAAGGTCATTACTCATTAGTCATGAATAAAACTACATCGCTTAACATTCCCCCAAAAAAAAAAAAAAATTCACAACTTACCAATTATCAAGTTCAGTTCGTGAAAATTTGTTTTACGTTATCGATCTTATTGTTCTCCATTAGATATTGCCTAGGTGTGCAAGGGTTCCCTGCAAGGCTGTGATTGTGACTTGTGTTGTGAGTAATAACATGGGATAGCAAGTGAGAGCAATTTTTGTTTTTGTTTTTTTATGGACAAACATTATTCCACATGAGATATTGCACATGATGCAATTATAATTAATGATTGATGATATTAAGCGTTAAATAAAAAAATGTTAAAGTTAAATAATTAAGTTGATAAAAATGTGTATGAGAGAAAAGAGACTAATTGCATGGAGATCCAAATCCATTGCACACTTTGGTATAATTTGTAAATATATCAATTATCAAATCAATGATTATTTTATGTATGGGTTTACCACCGGTACTTTTGTGTCAAAGTGAACAAACAAGTGTGTGATCTTAGGTCCTAAAAAAAAAAAAAGTGATTCTAGGTTGATTCCAATTAACTTAATTGGTAAGCTCTTCTTGTCATCCACTTACCAAAAAAAAAAAAAAAAACCTAATTAGTGTCTTACTCTTTAAAGAGAGAAAAAAAAAAAAAATAAAAGGCTAAATTGTAAAGAACAAAACTTAAGTATGGTATTTAAGTGTTATTTTTTAAATTTACCTCTTAAAGTTCAGCTATGTGACTTTTTTCTTATGGGATAGAAGTGTATTTTTAATTAAGTATAACCATATAACTGAATCTTAAAAGAGAGAATTTAATAAACAACACTTAAATATTATACTTAAAATTTTCTCAAATTACAAATTAGACTCTAAAATTTGGAGGTATTTAAATTTTATTCTTTAAAATTTCAAAATTTTAATTTTAACCCTCTAAAATTTAAAAGTATTTGATTTTTACTGGTACACGGTGTTAGAATTTGGATTTTTTTAATTTTTTTTTAAATTTTGGTATGTGATGCTAAACAACCGTTTGCAATGTTTAAACACTGAAAATTGTGGTTCTAAAAAAAAAAACAATGCATTTGATAAGGGTGTTTTTTAAGGAGTGTTTGAGTTACGTTGCTCATTTTAAGTGTTTAAACTTTAAACACTGAATTTGAAAAACTCATTTTACCAATTTTTAGATTTCAAACTACGTTACTCAATGACATTTTTGTAAATATTTTAAAAAACATGAAGCTTAATTGATTAGACAACATATAAAGCTTCATTCTTCAATTCCAACCAAGAAACCCACTTGTTAACTTAAAAAAAAAACACACACACACATACATATATCAATTACACAATTATATTTTTTCATACACTAAAACATATTATTTAAAATATAATATCAAACATATATTTTTTTTATTTATAAATACTATATAAACACATGTTTTTGCTATACTTTTTTAAACCACAAACATTTCCAACCAAACAGTCTACTACGGTTTTGCTGCCCTTGGTTCAGCTCAACTGTATTGTACGGGACATGGCCTACACCCTGCTATCTAACAAACACGTAACCAGTCTGACAACCGCTTCTCATGCCTGCTTCTTTCTCCCAAATATCCGTGTCGTGATCGCGTTACACACCCAAGGGGACCAGGAAACGGACAAAACAACTTGTCTCTGAGTCTTCGTGAGGCCCAGTCAAGTAAGTAAAGTAAAGTAAGTAAAGTAAAGCCGTTGCGAAATCAGAGCCTAACCAAAAGAAGACAAAAACTAACGGTCAAAAACTATACACGTTTGTCGGCAGCTCTAGAGAGCGCCACGTGTCCACATCCAACCTTTGCCTTTACTCGATTCTGCTCTGCCACGTAGTGGAAAACAGGATTAGCTTCTTTTTCGTTTTTGTTCCCGGCGTTTCCTCGAAGCTGCTAGCAAGTGACCACCAGTCACTCGAGTAAGTGCAAAATTTCAAATACTCGCAAAGTGTGTGCGCCACGACATCGTTTTTATTGCTCAACGTGTCGGCACGACCTTTTTTGTGTAAATGTATGGTCGAAAGTAGCTATCTAATAAGGTACGATCAGATTGGTAATAAGGGAATGGGAAATGGATGTCCATGTCCATTGATTCGGCTGCCCACTAATCCAGTACCAAAAAAGATACACAATTCTTGTTAAAAAGGTTTATGTGACAGATTGTGAAATACTTGGAAAAAAAAGAAAAGAAAAAAAAGCAAAATGTCTATATAAAATGACAAATAGTCAATTAGAATCTACCATATAGAATAATTATAGTAAAAATTGTAAGTTTCTATATGATATTAGAATTATGTCTATCTCTATATTTATATAGTACGAGGATTCAAAAAATTAGTTATAATTTCAAAAAATGTCAAAAATACCTTAAATCTAATTAAATAATCTTTATTCTTAAAAAATAAAAAATGAGATTAAAATTGTAATTCAACAAGATTAAAAAAAATATTACCAGAGAAATTTTTTTCCTAAAAATTAGCTCACTCTCTATTTAAATATATCTTACACACATTTAATACATTTTTTCTTGTGGGTTCCAGCTAGTTCAACTGGTAAAATTTCTGATGGTTAAATAAGAGATCTGGAGTTCAATCCTCGCTTACACCAAAAACTGATTGGTGTCTTAGTCTGATGATAAGAGCCATCATCAGGAGTGGACATCATAGGTTGAAACTCTCTAAAAAAAAAAAATTCCTAAAAACTAGCACACACTAAAATCAAGCAGTTTATTCCATTTCAAATCCTAAATTTTAGTTCCTTAAAAATTCCTTCCCGTGTAACCTCACTAACAATAGATGAATTCAATTTGAAAAATTACGTTAAACTCAAAATAAAAAAAGGTGTCTCATCGCACGCGTGAAGCGAGTGTGATGACGCTAGTTATTATTATTATTATTATTATTATTATTATTATTATTTTGATAAGATAGAATTATTCTTTTCACATTGACGGCGAACCCTTATTTTTCCTTCCAAATTGTCAAAACTAACATTTTTCAGTTTTGTTTGTAGGTTTTAGTCGTAGACCACTTATGAGTTATGACTTATAGATATGTATCCACACTTTCAATCTCAACATTGAAGTATTATTGTGTACTTTTGGTGCGGTAGTCACTCTACAAGTATAAATGTTTGTATGGTGTGGGAGGTTAGGGTCAGGATTTAAGTCTTGAAGAGAAAATTTTACATACATATTCACTTAGATTAGGTTAGAGTAGAAATTATATATTGTATAAAAAAAAAATCTCGACATTGAAGTTAAATTATGAATGATGTAGACGCA
Organism: Quercus gilva; assembly: GCA_023621385.1. Lineage (NCBI taxonomy): Eukaryota > Viridiplantae > Streptophyta > Magnoliopsida > Fagales > Fagaceae > Quercus > Quercus gilva. The sequence goes on from CM042477.1 coordinate 69,301,184, forward strand.
TTGTATTATGATTCTTTGCATTTAAATGAATGAAAGATAAGGTCGTTTTTGAGAAAAAAAAAAATTGAATTATGAAAGATAATGTTGGAATTACTATCAAAAATCATTGTTCAATGAGTGTCAACATTAAATGGTTATTTTTTGGCCTTCAATATTTATTTTTGACATTTATTTTTTGCATTATCCTTTACTACAACTAATACTACCTAAAAAACACGACATTCAATTCACCATGAATTTTATTGATATAAATAACGGTTACATCAATAAAATTGATATGATTTGATTACATGGCTCAATTATGGTATTTGATTATTTATTACTCTAGCCTGTCCCTTTGTTGGCCTATTAGTGAGGCTATTTCAAGTTTATAACTTCAATTGATAACGAGCTACGGTTACTTCAACTTCAATTGATAACAGCTGACATGACAACTAAACAAATCACCCTATTGGCAAGTGATTTTTATTTTATTTTATTTTATTTATTTGTATGAAAATGAAATTTTATTTTAATATAATCTAAGTGTACATGTACATTAAGTTCTTTTCATAAGATTTGAACTCCAATTCTTGTTCCCCACATTTTACAAGCTTTTATACTTATGAAGTGACCATCATATCAAAAATGTGTAGTAATTGGTAAATAATTTTTTGATACTTATAATCCTCATTGATTTATTGTTATGACTTATAATGGTACTAACAGGTGGCAATAAAATCATTGAAAATTTTTTTTTTTTTGACGTTTTCACTCTTCAGTTTTCACATCACCTGTTATAAATAATTGAGAATTCTCATTTAAAGTCATTAAATTTAATCAGTTTCATGAAATACAAATATAAAATATCTGATTGGATTGATTACTACCAATTGAAAATGTTAAATTGATTTTTGAAATAAGAAGTTTTAGAGACTAGGATCAGCTTTCTTTCTTTCATTTATGAGTAGTTCAAGTAAGAATAAAAAAAATTCCACCACTTAATAGGTGGGGGATGAAATTTAAATCCTAAAATTCACCGTTAAAAATACTAAAAATATGTTATTTAAGTTATAAGACTTTGGGTGATAATTCGATAGTTGGTGAATGGGAAGATATAAACTTTAGATATCTTTATTAAAAATAACAAAAAATTTTAATTGAGTTATAAGTCTCTTGGTTGCATGGTACATCAAATCACGTAAAGAATTCTTTTCAAAAAAAAAAAAGTCACGCACAGAATTCATATTATTACTTATCATTTCTCCCAAAAAAAAAAAAAAAAAAACTTATCTGGTCATGTAATAATTTGTTGCCAATTGACGACAAAAAAAAATGTTGCCAATTTCTTTTTTAACACGTTTCACTTCGTCTCATGGTTGTCAAAATCCCGATCTAGATCTTACGATCCTACGATTTTATGATTCCATCTACTCAAAATGATCCGGATCTTTCAAAGATTTTAGTGATTATTCAGGATCAGAAGAATCGTACGATTCTGACGATCCTAAACAACCTTGGTTTCTTATAATATTCTTTAACTTGACAGAAGGCTCAGTTGGACCCAAATAAAAAATAAAATCCCAATAGACCAAGTTTTTTCACTCTAATATAGAGAGAGTGTCAGTTGGACTCAAATAAAAAATATCTCAATAGAGTGTCACATTTTGAGATTTTTGGTCTTTTTAAATGAGGCTTACAAATAGATGTAGTGATGTATGGTAATTATATCAATAAATGTATAATTTATGTGATTATTTAATATACCAATGTGTATCTTTTGTTTTTTTCTTAAATAATGTGGAATCTTACAATTCACGATCCGATCCTACGATCCACGATTCCACTTATCTCCCACGATCTTACATAGGATTCTGATTTTAACAACCTTGTTTCGTCGCATTTGTATAAGGACTTAATTGTTTTTGTTTTCATTATAAATGAAATTGTAATGAGTTGTTTCATTTTTTCTTTCATCATAGTTTGTTCGTTTGGTTTCTTTTCTTTTTTTTTTTTTCTTTTTTTTTTTGTGAGAGTAAAATAATTATATAATCTATATAGAGGATTGGATTTTCTATCAATTGATTCATTCCATATTTACTTTAGCAAGCAAGCAAAATGGCCGACACTAGACAGCAGTTATGTGTGTTTGAATGAACTTATATATTTTTATTGACTTAATTTACTTAAGAAATAAGTGGGGTAAAAAAAAATTGTATTTAAAAAAAATTGAGACTTGAATTAAAAAAAAAAAAACCTATCTATAAATCAATTAGATAGGAAAATAAAGTTATCCAAACCAGTTATTTAGGTTTATGAAAGTTGAATTTTACGAGGAAAATCACATTATCCTGTTCCCCTTGAAAGAAATGTATGTCATTATTCTCAATCCCTCCGGGCGGTATTTGATGGTTTAAAGCTCCATTTGAAACAGTAGGAATCAAGATCTTGGTGGCTATACTTCACCAATAGTGACATTTGGATTTGGGTGGATCGAAACTATGTATGTAAAATTGTAAATAGAAGAAGTGCTTGATTTTCTTATCATTATTGTTTCTTTATATATAATGCAAACCAATTAATAAAATCCCTATCATTTCTCTCTTTTTTTCTTAAAAAAAAATCTGTGCTGGAAAATTGTAAGAGAAAAAAAAAAAAAAAAACCCCTAAAAGGAAAAAAAAAAAAACCCCTGAATCCTGTTTGCTAATCAGTTGTCGTGGTCATGAATATTCCATTAGTATTAACTATTCAAAAACAGATATGGTAGTATCTTTTGATTAAGGTATATTTTAATGGGAGTACATGGTTCCCCATTCACGAAGATCTAAACAAGTAGCCTATTCCTATATACAATGTAACCCATTTTTAATTCATCCTATAAAAATATTGAGGGCCTGTTTGTTAACCTTATTTGAACAATTTCACCCACGCATATTAACACAATACTTAAACTACATTATTAAAATAATATTATCAAACCACCGTGAATGTTTGTTTTGTGCCAAACACTTTTGTAGGTCGATTAAATTTTGGAAAAGAGATGGAACTGTAACAATGATTTTGATGGTGATTGAATGGTAGTGGATCCTATCTTTATTGAAAAAGAGAAGCCTCAGTTCAACCCTGTTGGTCAGAGAAGCTTTCATGGTCAAGTCAGTAAGCTAGGGAAGAGAGTGAGATATAATAATATAACAAACTAATAGTTCTAGAGCTCTTGTTTATCTTAATAAATGAAATGGGATGTTTTCAAAGGGAAATCACCCTAAACTAGGTTGTACGCCCGCCTGATAGGGGATGTGTCTCAAAGTAGCAACCCCAATTTGTATGCGATGAGACAAATCCAAATAGCACTGGAAACTTCTTTAGAGGATAACCATACTGATTATTTGAGATTTATTTATTTTGTTGAAATTAAAATATTTTTATTAAAAGTATTGTAGATAAAAGTAAATGTTAGTTGAAATAGTACGGTATGATCTATAAATAATATCAAAAAGTGCAGTAAGATCTATGAATAGTAGCAAAAATAAGTTGAATAATAAAATAAGTTAGCAAAAAATAAACTAGCCAGCTGAGAGGAAGATATCTCATGAGATTGTGTTATAAGTTAATTTTTTTTCTATACTAGGCTATTCGGCCATTATGCTCATTATGGTCCTTGGTAAAATTTTTTGATCACTATGCTTTGCCATGGTCCTTAGACTGTTTGTATTCTTTTTGGATTATAAGCCTAACCTCCCACATTGTTAGAGTACTGATATAAGTCGATGTAAAATAGCTTAAGCCCCAAATTTTGCCAACTAACCCCAATCACTCGTATTAGCTTATGCATCTATTTTACTACAATATTTGTGCAAAAATATACACCAGCAGCAGTATTATTGTGCATTTCTTCTCAAAAAAAGATCAAAGATCCTAGAAAGTTGGTTGGCAACCAATTATCACACAGATGAATCTTTGTTATTATAATATGTGACATAATTAGAAAGCGCATAATAAAGAATGATTACACTCATACCAAGCCAGATCAACCATAGGCTGTATCCCATGACCAGCTTGCATGAGCTAGCTGATTCTTTTTGCTTATTCATTTTATTGGGGTCAAGCAAAATGAATCAATTTTTTTTTTTTGGCTAAGAGATAAATAATGCAGCCACCTAAAACAACTTAACTCAATTTTCATTTTATTTTTATTTCTTTTTGCTTGAAAGGAAAGATTTAAGCACAAGACTAGTACTACTACACAAGCAAAGATTAAGAACCCCATTTTATTTTTTTGTTATTCTTTCACTACCTCACCTGAACTGAAACAATACCAACAGTTGCTTCATGTATCAGAAAGTCACCTTTTATTTTATTTTATTTTATTTTATAATAATTGTTATTTTTTTTTTTTATGTGTGCGAGAATCAGAATTACCCCACCATATCTCAGAGCTCACATGCACATTGGTCACATCACATTCGGCCCATAAAAACAGACCTATCGTCAATTGTTAGAAAAGCCTATGCCCAATTTTGTCCTTTTCAAAGTCACCCTTTTTTTTTTATTATAAGGAAAACTTGTCACCCTTTTTAACTCTCTGTCCCCCCCTGCATTATCAATCTCCATCCAAATCCATTTCCACAGTACTCTCTATCTCTCTTTGTGTGTCCAATGCGTGTGTGAGTGAGCATTAAAAGAATGAAAACGGAACCACAAAAACTTTGAAATGAAACATTGAAAGAGCAAAATAAAGGCTTACCCCACAACCAGCTAATCACTCCTCCAGATATTTATTACACACCTTTTCTCTTTCAAACAACCAAAAAAAAAACAATCGCATAATTTGCTTTCTTTTTTGTCAAAAACGTAACTACCAACCAATCTTCATTCACAATCACATCCTTTCCTTCTTCATCTCCTAACGGTTACTTTTTGCTTTCTCTCTTTCAATGATCCCATTAACCCGCTCTTTCCATTTCCATTCCTATATGCTTATTCTCCACTCCTAAATATACCTTCTTTTCACAGTTTCATTCACTCACTTAGTCACGCTTTTCACAGAGAGAGAGAGAGAGAGAGAGAGAGAGAGAGAGAGAGAGTTCTGGCATAAACTGAGAGAAAAAAGAGCTTGTTAGAGAGAGACCCAGATGGATTTTAGTTCGTTTTTGACGTCCTTAGGGACATCCTTTGTGATATTCATAGTTTTGATGTTGTTGTTCGCATGGTTGTCGAGTAAACCTGGGAACAGCGTGATTTACTACCCGAATCGGATCTTGAAGGGTTTGGATCAGCATGAAGGCGGGTCTAGGACCCGGAACCCGTTTGCGTGGATCCATGAGGCCATGTCCTCAACGGAACAGGATGTTATCTCTGCCTCTGGATATGACACTGCTGTCTACTTTGTGTTCTTGAGCACTGGTTTGTCTCTGTCTCTGTCTCTCTCTCTCACTCTCAGTTTCTCTGTCACTTTCTGCTTGTAGTTTTGGTAAAGTTCTAATCTTGTTGTTGTGCTTTTTCATGGATTTAAAAAAAAAAATATTTTTTGAAAACTATAATTGTATTGGGTTGATGTAATTCAAGTTCTGGGATGTCATTCTCTGGAAACAATTTTTTATTTTTTTTAATGAAAATTCAATTTATTTTTTCTCCTTTTTGAAAAAAGTGGGTGGGCTTTAGATGTTGTTATACCTGTGGGAAATGATTTTTTTTTTTTTTTTTCCTTTTTTTAAGTAAGGATGTTGTTGCAATTGATGTTTATGGAGAAGTCAAGAGTGTGCTCATATGTGGAAAGACATTTAATGTTCTAAATTGGATTACAAGATATAAACTTTGGATAATTGCCCACAATATTGTTGCTTGACTGTTGAAATTATTTGCAAGTTTTACTTATCAAAAAAGAAAAAAGAAATAAGTTGCAAGTTTCACACAAATATTGGGATCTGTATTGCTATTTGTGGGAAGTGACTTTTATTTTTTATTACTTTTTTTGAGTAAGGATGTTGTTGCAATTGATACTTGTGGAGAAGTCAGAGTGTGCTCATATGTGGAAAGACATTTAATGTTTAAATTGGATTACAAGATTTACCTTTTGATAATTGCCCACAATATTGTTGCTTGACTGTTGAAATTATTTGCAAGTTTTACTGATCTTAAAAGAAAAAAAAAAAAAGAAAAAGAAATTATTTTCAAGTTTCACACTAATATTGTGGATCTGTATTGCTATTTGAGGAATTGGAATGACAGAATAGATTGTACAATGCAACTTTTTGTAAGTATTTTAAAATCCTCAGTATTTGGTTATATTAGAGATCGGACTTGGTGTGATTGCAAGTACCCTCTGCCCAAGCTATGTGTGGTGGGTTTGAGTTTGAGAATCAGTCTCTCTAAAATTACGGGTAAAGCTGCCTATCAACCACCTTTCCCAAACTTCACAGAAACAAGAATCTTTTATATTGGGTACAACATATAGTATTTGGTTATATTATTATCTTTTCAAATGAGAAAGCGATAAAAGAATTTCATTAGTGGTTAATAAAATCTTTCTTTTTTGAGAGGCACTATGTGCAGAGCCTTATCCATTCAAATCACACAGCAATCACCCACGTGGACATGTCTAGACAGTTTATGTGTCACTATATTCGTTTTTGGTTTTTCCATGACTAATGCTGCGCCTCCTCAGCACCTTTCTGATAAGGTTTGCATCCTCATTGATTAAGTCCTTAGAAGAGAAGTTAGGCTTTGTGGACTAATACATTTATCAGAGATAGACTGATGAAGTGTTTTGTAATCAAAGTGGGGGAAAATACGATGATGGAAGAGGGAAGGCTGTTTCAAGAGAAATTGTAGCAATTTGGCAAGATTACCTATTGGAACTTGCTTGAAGAGTTGAAATGATGTGTTTATACTTTTAATTTGTATAATTTTAAGGATATGCTAGTTCATCTTGGTACGATGGCAAGTGCCTTCTACCAAAAGTGATAGGTTGTGGGTTTGAGGTTGGAAATCAATCTCGCCAAAAAAAAAAATTGTGGATAAGGATACTTACCATGACCTCTCCCAAATCCCTCAAAAGTGGGAGCTTTGTGCACTGGGTACAACCTTTTCTTTTTTAACGTTCCCAAGAGCTAGTTAATTGACTTAATTCTGTGTACGGCCTATATAAGAAATGTCTTAATCTATTAATCTGAAGAAACACAAAAAAATTCTTACATTCTCCTTTTTTCAATTAATCTGCAGTGTTGGGAATCTTGGTCTTATCTGGCTTAGTGCTGCTGCCAGTTCTTCTACCAGTTGCTGCCACTGACAGTGGTGTAAAGATTGCCAAAACCACAAGCAATGGGACTTTTAGCGAACTTGACAAGTTATCCATGGGAAATGTTAAGGTATTCCACACTACCTTTCATAATCTGGATTGATAATTCTATTTCTTTTATTCTCTCAGTACATTAGGTTAATAAGTGAGCAGGATGGCTTAGATTTATTAGACTTGTCAAATATATGATTTCTGTGTCATGCTATTCAACTAATATATCGTTTCTTGGTGAATCCAAGCCATTCATGGCTTTCTATTTTGTTTGTTTAGTTAGTTATCTTTGCCTGTTCATTTCTTCTGAATGCAGTTTTTTGTGTTTCTTTGTGAATACAGGAGAAGAGTTCTCGCTTGTGGGCATTCCTGTTAGCCACTTATTGGGTTTCATTTGTCACATATTTCCTGCTATGGAAGGCTTATAAGCATGTCTCTGAACTGAGAGCTGATGCTCTTATGTCTCCTGAAGTGAGAGCAGAACAATTTGCCATTCTTGTTAGAGACATACCTCCAGTCCCTGAAGGTCAAACAAGAAAAGAACAGGTTGATTCATACTTTAAAAGGATCTATCCGGAGTCGTTTTACAGATCAATGGTGGTCACAGACAACAAAGTGGTAAGGCATTGAGTTCCTATGTATACTTTTTTTTTTGTGCATTAATTTGACAGTTAAATATTGCACAGTTCTCATAGAATTGCTTATATCTATGCACTTTAAGTGATATATTTGTCCGAGAAATTCACTTTATCATAATTTCTTAGCTTTTGATGATACTAAATTATTATTATAATACATGGATATATCATATTTGAAGGTTCAAATTTAAGACAATATCTCATTTGAAACTGAATTGTGTGAGCATTCAAGATGAATTAGAAAAAATACCAGAGGTCGGATGATTATCTCATTTGACTTGAATGGTTTATGGTGTGTTTTTACATTTTTGGTGGTAATATATGCATTCATAACATTAATTGATTCTGTTAGGTGAACAAACTTTGGGAAGAATTAGAAGGTTACAAGAAGAAGCTTGCCCGTGCTGAAGCAGTATATGCGCAGTCAAAAAAAACTGGGAAACCGGAAGGAGCAAGGCCCACTAATAGAATTGGCTTCCTTGGTCTGATTGGAAAAAAAGTTGATAGCATAGAGTACTATAATGAGAAGATTAATGAAGTAACCCCAAAACTGGAATCGGAACAAAAAGACACTCTCAGAGAGAAGCAGCTAGATGCTGCTCTGGTCTTCTTCTCAAGCAGGGTGGCTGCAGCTTCTGCAGCTCAGAGTCTACATGCTCAAATGGTTGACAAATGGACAGTTACAGACGCTCCTGAATTTCGTCAAATGATATGGACTAATCTTAAAATCAATTTTTTTCAGAGGCAGGTACGACAATATGTCATCTACATTGTCGTGGCCTTGACGATAGTTTTCTTCATGATTCCAATTACATTTATTTCTGCTTTCACAACACTGGAAAATTTGAAGAAATATCTACCATTTTTAAAGCCAATTGTGAATATAGATGCAATCAAGACAGTTTTGGAAGCTTACCTCCCTCAGCTTGCACTCATTATTTTTTTGGCTTTGCTGCCCAAGTTCCTTTATTCTCTCTCCAAGGCTGAGGGAATACCCTCTGAGAGTCATGTAATAAGAGCTGCTTCAGGGAAATATTTTTATTTCATAGTGTTAAATGTTTTCATTGGAGTGACAGTGGGTGGAACATTGTTCAGTACGTTCAAGACCATTAAGAAGGATCCTGAAAAGTTACCTGACTTGCTAGCGGCTGGCCTGCCACTCAATGCCACGTTCTTCCTGACCTTCGTGGCTTTGAGGTAAGATTATGATTTTGCATTTTTATATATTTGTGGTTTCTTTTCTATTCCCTCCCGGGCCCCCCCCAAAAAAAAAGGTTCCTGTTGATGAGAATGCTGTTCTTTTGATCATGATCTGGAGTGATGACATTTTTCGTGAATCAAATCTATAGGGTGGATGTGCACCCTCAAATGATATGGGAAATAAATGGAACCATATCATTTCTCTTGGTGCCATACACCCTTTGTATCAAAATCTGGCTTATCCCATTTTTCCTGATCAGGATTTCGATGAGATAGCTTGTCTTCTTGTATCCTTTTTCTTTAATATATTATTTGGTCTTTTATTTTTGCTTGCTATCTGTTTTTATGCAGCCACTTTTCATTTAATTTATTATTTCTTTGTTTCCCAGGTTCTTTGTTGGCTATGGTCTTGAATTGTCCAGATTAGTTCCTCTAATTATATTCCATTTAAAGAGGAAGTATCTTTGTAAGACTGAGTCTGAGGTGAAGGAAGCTTGGCTTCCAGGAGATCTTAAGTATGGAACTAGGTTTCCTGGTGACATGTTGATCGTCACAATTGTCCTCTGTTACTCTGTTATAGCTCCTGTTATTATCCCATTTGGTGTGGTTTACTTTGGTTTGGGTTGGTTAATTCTTAGAAATCAGGTAAAGTTCATTTATTTTTATTGAATTTCTGATTTTTTGTTTTACCAAGCTCTTTGCTGAGCTCTAGCATGCTCAATATTTGCCCCCCTCTTTTTTTTTTTTCATGTTAATTTAGTTTTCTTTCTTATGTTTTATGTGACAGGCGCTGAAAGTTTATGTTCCAGCTTATGAAAGCTATGGAAGGATGTGGCCACACATGCATACACGCATCCTAGCAGCTTTGATAATATACCAACTTACTATGTTGGGTTACTTTGGGGTTAAGAAATTCATCTATGTACCACTCCTACTTCCAGCCATCATACTGTCCCTCATATTTGGCTATGTCTGCAGTAAGAAATTCTACCGATTTTTCCACGATGCAGCTCTGGAAGTTGCTTGCCGCAATTTAAAGGAAATTCCTAATATGGAACAAGTTTTCAGATCTTACATCCCACCAAGCTTGAGTTCTGACAAGATCGAAGATGATCAGTTTGAAGATGCCTTATCACAAGTTTCAAGATCAACGTCATTTGTTTGATGTACATTCTCGTATTTCCACAGGATTTATGTTGGTGTGTATAACTGGTTAGCAAAACTTTTTGGAACTTAGCATGTTTGTTTATATGTTAAGCATTGGGAATCATGACATTGGGTTTGTCTGTAATATATTACGTTCATTTGCACCAGTTGTGTGGATTTATTCTTATTATAGTACTGTTTAATCTTTTACTTTCAAATTAAAATGATATCATTGAATTGTCCTGCATTCCAATTTACACAATTCATGATTTTTTTTTAAAAGGAGGAAACAATGCATATTTAATTAGTAAATATTAGATTCTCAAAAAGAAATAATTAGTAAATAATAGTAAATGAATAAATAAAGAGTTAGATTTAAAGAATTTTCTAATAAGAACTTATCTAATTTAATTATAATTTGTTTAAAATATAATGCCTCATTTAATCAAAATTTTGTTTAGCATTGGGGTTATTATTTGACATCATTAATAGAAGTTAATAAAAAGTTACAATGAGGCTATTATTTATACAACGTACATATAGTGACGGAGAAACCCTTTTTTTTTTGGTTTTTAGAGAGCTACCTAACATATGATATCTTGTGACCAATAAAAAAATTATATGCCTACAACATTAAATAAATGAATTGATAGTTCGTAGATCATAGAACAACAAAAGTTATTTCTTCCATATGTGACTTTGTGAATTGTTTACACACGTGAAAACGCCATTTAAAAAAAAAAAAAAAAAAAAAAAAAAGAAAAAAAAGAAAAAGAAAGAAAGAAAGAAAGAAAGAAAGATGCATGTAGTTGGTAATCTAGCTCAACAATATTGCTAGATTGAAACAAAACATTTCGGGATCTCTAGCTTGTTGCCTTATTTTTAGAATTGATATATATATATATATATACACACACACACAGTTGTGACAGATACATCACAATTATTCTTCCTAATCTTCCTGATCTATTTGCTAAAAAAGAAAAAACCCAGAATTTATAAATAAAAAAATAACAAATTTTCCTTCTTTTTTCTTACAAAACCCAAAGCAGTATATAAGTCAAACTAAAGAACAAAATTAAATTTTTATTAGAATTCAATTAACAATAGTAGATGAAGGTATATAAATTGTTTTTAGACATCTCATATTACTCCTTTGCATTCACCTGGGCCCTTTTAAGTGCTTATATAACATCGTGCCTCCAATTCATCACTACTGTCAATTACTCTAGCAATCAATCTAATCACTCTGTGATAATCTCTTTCAAAATTCAATCTTATTCCTGTCATTTTTATTTGCAATGAGGCTCTTTTTTTATTTTGGGTTTAGTGGCAAATTTTTCATTTGTCCCAAATGGAAGTACTTTGGTTTCCTAGCCTTTTGGTATCATTGATATTGTTGAGTCCATGTGCAACTCATCTTACACGTTGCAATGTTTGAAAATGAAACAAATCATTATCCAAAAAATCTGGTAGTTGCAACTCTATATTTTAAAATTTGATTAGGAAAAAAAAAAAAAATATATATATATATATATATAGAGAGAGAGAAAGGAGAAGAAGCAATACAAATTACTAATATCTTTTGGGAGAGTAATTTGAGTAGATCCATTTACAGAATGCACAAAACCAACCAATGGTGATATTGCATCATTTAAACACAACAAATTAAACTAAAAACCAATTGCTGTTTTGGCTTGAATATAAAACAATTCATCATGAACAAATTGAATCTAAAATTAAAGCTCCAAAGAATTTAATAGATTTGTTCACTTTTTTTTTTATTATTTTTTTTTATATCACTCAATAGAACAAAGTAGAAAAAAAAAAAAAAAAAACCCATGTGTAGGGTCTAAATTTGTTGGGCCAGGCACCAACACCCTGTATGATGAGCCCACCAAATTTCCCACAATAAATTTGTAGAGAATGGGTTAAACAACTGGGCTAATAGTGGACTTAGCAACGGTCCAGATGAACAAAACCAATAATGAAAGAAAAAAGGATTGAGTCAGGCCTGCAACAAAATAAATTCCTGTAGTTCGAAGAGGCTTTTTATTTAAAGGCTTAGTGAATACAAATTTTTTTCCCCCCTCGCTGTGAGACTTGTTTCCCTTATATATACACCCTTTTCCCATCTTCACCGCACACTTGTCCTTCATCTAGGCACCCACTTGAGTACTAGTCACATCAGCCGTTTGCTTTAACTTGCAGTGAGTGGTGGTGGGTGAAGATGCACTGTTCAGGTGTCTTCTCCACATAAATGCGGCCAGGAAAGTTGCTGCAGTGCATTAAATGTGGCGGTGGCAGCTTTATTGGCAAGATATTTCGTGATAGCTACGCAATTAGGCACGCCTGAAGTTCTGCCCTGGCAGGGAGATCTTTAGCACGTCTACTCGATCAAGTTCTGGGCTGCTCCGTTGGGTAGGGTCCCTTTGGCCCGTCCAGGTTGTCTTCGGACGGAGCGTTTGTCCCTTATGGATTGCACTTCCATCAAGATGGCAGAGCATTGATACTTTTAACCTCTTCGGACAGGGAGTCGTATCTGAACTGGGCCACAGGCCCAACATGTGGCGTTGGGCTTTCTCACCCACAATAGCCCCTCAAAATTTCACTTTTTACCTCGCATCCGAAGAGAAAAAGTGGGGTTTTGATCTTTTGACAAATGAGGGCACTGAGTTTTGACTCCACACGTGTGTGCGCATGAATTTATGCGCCTTCTTTATAACCGCTGCTGTCGTGCCGTTCCCGAGGCATCATTAATTGCTCCAGGCGGCGTCTTGTCTAAAATCTGATGGCACGTTGCAAATCCAATGGACGAGATTGCCTTTTAAAAGTTTTGGGCGGGATAAGTCCCACCATTTTGCCCACCTCTATATAAAGTCCTAGAGGGGGTTGTTTTCCCATTTAACAAGTTTCAGACTCTCCAGCGAAACCAGGCGTTCAGACTTCCAGAGCCTTTCCTGTCATCCACTTCAACCTGTCTAAGAATCCGCTACAATCCTCCTGCGAGGCTGAAGAACACCTCCCAATTTGATTCTGCGTAAGTTTTTTGCCTGAGATTTTCGAAATCTGTCCAGATTGTCTCTTCGGCCATCTGGTAGACTTTCTTCAGTTATCATTTCACGTTCCCCTTCCTCTAACTTGGGTAGATTTAAATACCTAGTGGACAGCCCATCTCAGATAGAGAAGTTTAGGGCGACATATCGCATTCCTCAGGATGTGGGCTTGAAGTATTGCCCCATAGAGGGTTTACTAACGGACCGAGAAGTGGGTGAAGTTATAATCCCCATTATCGCTTTCCTGGAAGGGGGGATGACCATCCCCATGGGTCCAGTTACCAGAACTTACTTCACCGCCCATAGGCTTAGCCCTGACCAGTGCGCACCTAACACGTTTAGGATTTTAGGGGCAGTTGACGACCTAAACCGTCACTTAGGATTGGGCCTAACCTGGCACGATGTGGTACATATGTATGAGTGTCGTACCAAAGAGGGGGCGGGATACTACCTAAGGTCCCGATCCGATGTCGTCAGGCTTCTATCCTGTCTCCCCAAGTCTAACAAAGGGATGATGGACGATTATCTGGTCGTCTCGGGCGCATGGCATGAAGGAATTCATTGCCCAACCCAGCCAGGAGAGCCAGGTGGGACCTCCCCCATTGACATTCTCTAACATTGTTTACTTTTACCTATTCGGCATTCTTTTCGTCACATTGCGATCTTTTCTGACACTTCCGTTGCAATGTTTACAGATAGACGTCACGTGGCTCCGCGACTAAGCCTCACGAATACTGCGGCTCTGAACTACCTTATTCGGTCAGATATTTTCGTAAGTGAAGACGGACAGCTCCGGTCCGTTCCCCTTATCCTCGGTTATACTCCGAAGTCCGAATTTCAGCCGATTGGTAACGCGATAACACTTGGGGACCACCGCATCAATCGTATTGACGTGGCTCGGAAGACCTTCTTAGCCCCCTTTGACCTTGCACCGGTGCCTCACCCAAATCCACAGGATATACCGCTGCTTGTTCAGCCTGTTGCATAAGTTCCCCTTGAACCAGTAGCCGAGGACGAAAGAGTTGCATCTTCTACACCCTCACTTGACGAGCAGATCGATCAGTTTAGATTTGAGGGTGAGGCCTCGGAAGAGATTCAAATTATAGACGTCGAGGAGGAAACGGACAGGCAATCGGCTGTTAATCCGGAGAGACTAATCGTGTCTGCCTATTCTTCAGACGAAGACATGCAGAGCTTATCGGAGCTGATGAAGAATAGGAAACTGAAAACCGTCTCTAAGGGCACTGGTCAATCTCAACCGGACGTGGGTCTCCCTCCTCTTCCCCCCCAAGCCCCGTCAGATCCCAGTTTAAAGCCACTGCCGGATCTAAAGAAGAAAAGGGTCGCGACGGAGGCTGAAGACACTGAGGTTGTGCCCAAAAAGGGGTCCAAGCAGCAGAAGGTGGCCCAGGATACCAGGGGAAAAAGGGCTTCCTCTACTGAAAGTAGGGAAGACCCTCCAGCCGCCGATGTGCGCCGGGGTTCTCGGACGTGGCCCCCAAAGATAATGCTCGATGGTGCGGACATCCCCTACGATGCCTCCATCAGAAATTATGGTGGAGGCAAGGCTGGTTACATCGCGGATGCTTTGTAGCAGCCCCTGCTCTTGCCGAGGGACATGGATTCCTACAGGCGCTTCAGCCAGCAGGAACTTTTCTTATCCCTAAAGAGGGATCTAGGCATGGTAAGGGAATTTACTTTATTATCTTCTTCTTGCAACGTTCAAAAAATAACAATAAGGAATGTTTGACTTGCGCAGATCGCCCAGCAGATATTTGTGGCGGAGGAGTGGAATAAGAAGAAAGATATTGAGGTGCAAGCTGAGGCCCAATCAAAGGAGGAGGCTGAGAAAGCCCTGGGTGCTGCAAAAAGCGAGTGCGCCCGCATCTCCGAGCAGTTGAAAGAGGAGACGATGGCCAAGAAAAGTGCGGAGGCAGGCCTAAGGACTGTTGAAAAGCAAGCTGAAGACCAACGCCAGAAGCTGTACACCACCGAGATTAATCTGGAGACAGAGAGGGCGTTGGTGAGAGAGCTTCGGGCTGAGCTAGACAAGGCCAAGGATGCTGCTACCAGGGCCAAGGAAGACGCCCAGTTAGCCAAAGAAGCGGCTGAAGCCGAGAAACAGGCTGCCTACCTGCTGGGGGTGCAAGAGACCCAGACCAGGCTGACTGAGGAGTTTGCCAAGGTCTGCAGGGGATACTGCGAGATAACGTGAGGCAAATGCCTTGACGCGGCAGGAGTTCCCCCAGAATCTACGTTGAGGCAGCCTGGGAGTGTTTACTACGACCCTGATCTTTGCGACCTCCCAGACACATTGGAAGCTACCTCGGCCGGTCAAAACCTTGCAGCCCCAGCCGAGACGAGCGAGGCTCCTCTTCAGACCGGAGATGCGGGTGATCTGCCGAAGCTTGATTCAGCGCCCCATAACAAGGCTTAGGACGTTAAAATTATGTAATAGTTAGGGTCCTTTATCACCTGCTTTGTAATGATATTACCCTTTCAGTGAATAAAGTATATTTTTTTGTTCAGTGTTACTTTCACGGATTATGTTAGATTGTGTCATCATGGTTAACAATGATGGTTTAATAACTAAGAGCCAGTCAAAACAGCGGCAACCTTTTGTTGACGTAATTTTGGCTTTAAATTTGCATATTCCGCTAAGCACCAGATTAGACCAATAACGTAAAAAAAAAAGGGGGTGTTTAAACTAACCCAAATCAGCTGGTCCGAAGAGCGCAGGCATGACTGGATTTAAGTCTAAACACTTAGGAATCGTAAACGGGAGTGTTAACTAACCCAAATCATCTGGTCCGAGGACTACAGGCATGATTGGATTTAAGTTTAAACACTTAGGAATCGTAAACGGGAGTGTTAACTAACCCAAATCATCTGGTCCGAGGACTACAGGCATGATTGGATTTAAGTTTAAACACTTAGGAATCGTAAACGGGAGTGTTAACTAACCCAAATCATCTGGTCCGAGGACTACAGGCATGATTGGATTTAAGTTTAAGCACTTAGGAATCGTAAACGGGAGTGTTAACTAACCCAAATCATCTGGTCCGAGGACTACAGGCATGATTGGATTTAAGTTTAAACACTTAGGAATCGTAAACGGGAGTGTTAACTAACCCAAATCATCTGGTCCGAGGACTACAGGCATGATTGGATTTAAGTTTAATCACTTAGGAATCGTAAACGGGAGTGTTAACTAACCCAAATCATCTGGTCCGAGGACTACAGGCATGATTGGATTTAAGTTTAAACACTTAGGAATCGTAAACAGGAGTGTTAACTAACCCAAATCATCTGGTCCGAGGACTACAGGCATGATTGGATTTAAGTTTAAACACTTAGGAGGAAGACTACCATAACAAAATGCAATCATGGCTGAGAGAAGAATTCATTTAATAGTAGTACCTTTTGAGGTTATTTACATTTCACGGCCTGGGTACTACATGATTATCCAGGTCTTCTAGAAAGTATGCTCCAATGCCGGCCTTTGAGATGATGCGATATGGACCCTCCCAATTCGGCCCCAGTTTTCCCCATGCTGGATTCTTTGCGTTACCTACCACCTTCCTTAGGACCAGATCACCAGGCTCAAGGGGTTTCAACCTCACATTGGCGTCATAGCCCTGTTTGAGTTTCTGCTGGTAATGCGCCAATCGGACCATTGCGTTTTCTCTTCGTTCTTCAATCAGATCCAAACTCTTTTCCAGCTGCCTATCGTTGTTGGCTGGGTCAAAATAGCTAGTCCTGTAGGTAGGGAATCCAGTCTCGAGAGGTATAACAGTTTCGGCCCCATAGGTCATTGAGAAGGGGGTCTCCCCAGTGGACCTACGAGGTGTAGTCCTATATGCCCACAATACGTGGGGTAGTTCTTCTACCCATCTACCCTTCGCATCATCCAACCTCTTCTTTAGCCCGTTAACAATGACTTTATTAACAGCTTCGGCCTGTCCATTTCCCTGGGGGTAGGCGGGGGTGGAGTATCTATTTGTGATTCCCAGCTCGTTGCAATAACTTCTAAAAGTTTTGCTATCGAACTGAAGCCCGTTGTCCGAGATGAGGGTATGTGGGACTCCGAATCTGGTGACGATGTTTTTCCAAATGAACTTCACGTCTACGTCCCTGATATTTGCAAGAGGTTCGGCTTCTACCCACTTGGTGAAATAGTCCGTCCCGACCAGCAAGTACTTCCTGTTTCCTGCTGCCTTTGGGAAAGGGCCTACGATATCCAGACCCCATTGAGCAAAAGGCCATGGACTGGATAGTGGATTGAGGTTACCGCCTGGCTGATGTATGTTCGGCGCGAACCGTTGACATTGGTCGCACTTTCTTACGTATTCGTGGGCCTCTCTCTGCATATACGGCCACCAATAACCCTGCGTGATGGCCCGGTGGGCCAAGGACCTACCTCCCGTATGGCTCCCACATATCCCTTCATGCAATTCTTCCAGTAGTGACTCAGCCGCTTCAGGGCGCATGCACAGTAAGTACGGGCCCGAATAGGAACATTTATAAAGTTTCCGTTCTTCGGACAGCCAGAACCTTGTGGCCTTTCTTCGTATTTTGTCCGCTTCCTCTTTTTCTTCGGGCAACACATCATCCTTCAAGAACTTGATGATGGGATCCATCCAGCACGGGTCGGCTCTAACGCAGTGAACTTGGAGTGACTCTTTTCTTATTTCCGTAGGCTCCTGCATGTCCTCAACGAGGATAACCCTCGGCAATGCCTGTGCTGAAGAGGTGGCGAGGGTGGCCAATGAGTCTGCATGTGTGTTGCCACTTCTGGGGATGTGCTGCAGGTTAAAATATTCAAACTCTGATTGTAGGGACTTAACTAGGCTCAAGTACCCCTGCATCCTCTCATCCTTCGCCTCAAATTCTCCCTGCACTTGGCCGACGATTAATCTCGAGTCCGAGAATACTTCAACCGACTTTCCCCCTAACCTTCGTACCATCCTCATCCCCATCAGTAGAGCCTCATATTCCGCCTCATTATTCGTTGCTGAGAAATTCAGCCTTAAAGCCTTTTCGATGGTAATTCTTTCTGGGGTTAACAGCACAAGCCCCACTCCAGAGCCCCTTTGATTTGATGCGCCATCAACGTACACCTCCCAGGGCGAGGGGTTCCGTGAGGAGACCATGCCAACGGTCCTATTCTCAGCGGCCAGTGTTGGGGTTACTTCGTCTAAAGTGGGCTCTGTGAATTCTGCGACCAAGTCTGCAAGGACCTGGCCCTTCACCGACGTGCGGGGCATGTACTTAATATCGAAAGCCCCCAACATCGTCCCCTACTTGGCAATTCTCCCTGTGTAGTCCGCACTTCGGAGTATTGTTCTAAGTGGGAGCTGGGTAAGGACTATGACAGTGTAAGCTTGGAAATAGTGGGGCAGTTTCTTAGTACCCAGCACAACAGCCAGAATGGCCTTCTCTAGGGGCAAATAACGAGTCTCAGCTTCCTGCAGCGATTTGCTCACATAATAGACTGGTTTTTGCATGCCACAGTCTGTCCGGATCAGCACCAAGCTTACAGCACTAGGAGCCACAACAATGTAGGCAAACAGGACTTCATCTGGCTCGGGACTGGACATGATGGGAGGTCTAGCCAGGTAGTCCTTAAGTTGCTGGAAAGCAATAGCACATTCCTCCGTCCATTTGAAATCCTTCCACTTATTGATTAACGAGAAAAAAGGCCTACACCTGTCGGCTGATCTGGAAATGAATCTGTTAAGGGCAGCGGTCATCCCAGTCAGCTTCTGGATTTTCTTGGGGTTCTGAGGAGCTCGCAAGTCGTTGATGGCCTTTATCTGGTCGGGGTTAACTTCGATTCCCCTATGAGTGACCATATACCCCAGGAACTTGCCCAATCCAACACCGAACGAACATTTGGAGGCATTCAAGCGTAGTCTGTGTCTCCTCAGAATTTCAAAGATGTCCCGAAGGTCCCCAATATGTTCCGTGATAACCTTACTTTTAACCACCATGTCGTCAATATAAACCTCTATGCTTTTGCCCAGCTGTGGCTCAAACATCCTGGTCATCATTCTCTGATAGGTAGCCCCAGCATTCTTCAGGCCAAACGGCATTACCTTGTAGTGGTAATTTCCTACAGGGGTTACAAAAGCCGTTTTGTTCTGATCGGCGAGTGCCAGTGGTATCTGATGATAGCCCTGAAAGGCGTCCAAGAAACTTATCCGAGGGTGCCCAACGGTAGCGTCAACTAGTTGATCTATCTTTGGCATGGGAAATGGATCCTTCGGACAAGCTCTATTGAGATCAGTGAAGTCCACGCACACCCGCCATTTCCCACTTTTCTTTTTTACCACCACTGTGTTGGCCAGCCATTCGGGGTAAAAAATTTCCTTAATGGCCCCTGCCCGCTTGAGCCTCGTTACCTCTTCCCTGACTGCATCTGCGTGTTCCTTCGATGGTTGCCGGAGCGGTTGTTTCTTGGGGACTATGGTGGGATCTACGTTTAGATGGTGACAAATGAAGTCTGGGCTTACCCCCGGGGCTTCCGCAGGGTCCCATGCAAATACATCAACGTTTCCTCTGAGGAATTCCATCAACTCCCCCTTCTCCTGAGGAGGCAGCATAGATCCGACCTGAAAGAACTTCTCCGGATCGTCATCAACAACTATTCTTGTTAAGCCTTCGCACTCTGCTTCTCCGGCCGAGGTTCCGGTGTCCGGCGCCGAAGACTTTAATTGCTATAAACTCTCCTTGTCACAGTTTGAGGGCTCGGCATGCTGCTCGTGCTGGATGGCTGCCATTAGACATCGCCTGGACATAGCCTGATCCCCTCGAATTTCTTCAACTACCCCCTCAGAGGGGTACTTAACCTTCTGGTGTAGTGTGAAGGACACAGCCCCAAGGGTATGAAGCCAAGGTCTGCCTACAATAGCGGTGTAGGGTGAGTAGGCATCCACCACTATGAAATCTACCTCCACAATCTCAGTACCGGTTTGCACAGGCAGTTTGATCTGCCCCTTCGGAATGATCACGTTTCCATCAAAACTGACTAAAGGGGAACTGTACGGAGTCAAGTCTTCGGGGGACAAGTTCAGCCCCTTATATAGATCTGGGTACATTATTTCTGCAGCGCTGCCCTCATCCACCATCACCCTTCTGACGTCGTATCCGCCTATTCTCAGGGTGACTACCAGGGCATCGTCATGGGGCTGTACAGTTCCTATTTTGTCCTCTTCTGAAAAACCCAAAACAGGGACGTCTGTCCTAGGCCTCTTCGGCTCTCTGTTAACCTTATTCGAGGGTACCCGAGCAACTGTCAATATCCTGGATGGGCAAGACCCTGTCCTCCCTGGTGCAGCAAAAATGACATTGATCGTTCCCAAGGGAGGTTTTACAAAATCACCCCTCCTGGGCCCCGTGCTGGTTTGATTTCCCTGATCATATGAGTGATGCAGGAGGTGCTTTAACCTGCCTTCGCTAACCAGCTGATCCAAATGATCCCACAAGCTCCTGCAGTCCTCAGTAGTATGGCCATGGTCCAGGTGATACTGGCAGTAAAGATTGTGGTTGCGCCTTTCAGGGTTTCCCACCATCTTGTTCGGCCTTTTGAAGAATGGTTCGTTTTTTATCTTATCCAGGACTTGGTGCACTGGTTCGCGAAAAACTGCATTGACCGTCTGGAAGTTCGCTGTGCTTTGTCCGGCCCAGTCCTTCCTCAGCCTGTTGTGATTCTGCCTGTCCGACCTGAAATCCCTCCCCTCTTGAGGGATAACCTTCTCCTTTCCTTTACTCTGCTGCTGATCTTCCTCAACTCTTTTGTATTTATCGATCCTGTCCATCAACTGGCGTATACTGGTGGCAGGCTTGCGCGTCAAAGACGTTCTCAAGGGGTGTTCAGTGGGGAGGCCCAGTTTAAAAGAGCTAACAGCCATCGATTCACAGTCTTCCTCTACCTCATTGTATGTTTCCCAAAATCTATCCGAATATGACTTCAGAGTCTCATTCCCTTTCATGCTGACGGACAACAGCGAGGCCACGGACTGTGGAACCCTTTGGCAAGTGACGAAACGGGACCCAAAAGCCTGGGTTAGCTCTTGGAAAGAGCTAATAGTGTTTGCCTTCAGACTATCGAACCATCTCATGGCTATTGGTCCCAAACTGGAGGGAAAAACTTTGCACATCAGGGCTTCGTCTCTGGAGTGAACCGCCATTCGCTGGTTGAAATGACTCACGTGTTCCACTGGGTCGGTCCGGCCATTGTAGATGGTGAACGTAGGTTGGTGGAAATGCCTGGGAAGTCTGGCACCCTCGATATTACGTGTAAAAGGAGACTGGGAGATCTGATCCAGAGCTTTGCACATAGCATCGTTCCCTGCGTCTCTCGGTAAGGGATTCTGAAAGTTCCTCTCGTCATGACGCATTTCTTCACAGGTAAATGATTCGCTGACCGGCGTTCGATGTTTCCGTTTGTAGCTAACATCCTGTTCGTCCTCCAAATCTTCGTCAGAATATGAGGGGCTGCGCTTCCTCTTCGCATGGCGCAACTCCCTTTTGAGCCTGTCTATTTCCCTCTGCATGTCTTTGTTTTTCTCTGCATGGGACATGTAGCTCTCCCCATGCGACTGGTTTTGATCGTCACGTGCGGTGTGTACACTTCCTTCACGACCCTGCCTCCGCTCCAGATGAAGAAAAGGATCGGTGTGCTTAGACGACCTGAATTCAGCTGGTTGTTGCCTTGGTTCAGCCATCTTTTGAGGTGTTGCTCCTACTTTTGCTCAAGCTGTCCCCACAGACGGCGCCAATTGTAGGGTCTAAATTTGTTGGGCCAGGCACCAACACCCTGTATGATGAGCCCACCAAATTTCCCACAATAAATTTGTAGAGAATGGGTTAAACAACTAGGCTAATGGTGGACTTAGCAACGGTCCAGATGAACAAAACCAATAATGAAAGAAAAAAGGATTGAGTCAGGCCTGCAACAAAATAAATTCCTGTAGTCCGAAGAGGCTTTTTATTTAAAGGCTTAGTGAATACAAATTTTTTTCCCCCCTCGCTGTGAGACTTGTTTCCCTTATATATACACCCTTTTCCCATCTTCATCGCACACTTGTCCTTCATCTAGGCACCCACTTGAGTACTAGTCACATCAGCCGTTTGCTTTAACTTGCAGTGAGTGGTGGTGGGTGAAGATGCACTGTTCAGGTGTCTTCTCCACATAAATGCGGCCAGGAAAGTTGCTGCAGTGCATTAAATGTGGCGGTGGCAGCTTTATTGGCAAGATATTTCGTGATAGCTACGCAGTTAGGCACGCCTGAAGTTCTGCCCTGGCAGGGAGATCTTTAGCACGTCTACTCGATCAAGTTCTGGGCTGCTCCGTTGGGTAGGGTCCCTTTGGCCCGTCCAGGTTGTCTTCGGACGGAGCGTTTGTCCCTTATGGATTGCACTTCCACCAAGATGGCAGAGCATTGATACTTTTAACCTTTTCGGACAGGGAGTCGTATCTGAACTGGGCCACAGGCCCAACATGTGGCGTTAGGCTTTCTCACCCACACCATGTATTAAACTAAAATTAATATTTAAAACAAATATAGATAACAAATTTTTTTAAAGATGAAAGTAGTTTTAACAAAATCAATTGTTAAGGAAGTTTGAAATTTTGAAAATTTTGTTTTGTTTTTGTTTTGAAGGAAATGTGGGAAGCAATTTTATAGTAATTTTTTTTAAAACTTTGAATACTAATAGATATTTTAAAAAAAAAATTGTATTAACAGTTATGTTTCAATCTATAACGTCTGCTCCTGATTATTATCAGACTAAGACACCAATTGATTTTTGGTGTAGGCAGAGATTGAACCTTAGATTTCTTATCCAAAAACTATTTGAATGTATTTGAAAGACCATGCCCATGATTTCAACAATTCTCTATTGGAGGGTTTGGTAGTGGGTTTGTAATTGTACGTGGGATTTGAATTTTTTTGAGATTGTTTTGGATTTTTTTTATTATCTATCTCTATTTATTAATGAATTTTTTTTTTTTTTTGAGAAAAAAGTTGATGCTTATTATTAAGGAAGACTATTCAAATCAGCTTGAATTATAAATAAAAGGTTTGGGGTACATCCTCCATCCAGACGACCTAGGAGAGGAAACTAGTGCTCTTCTCGCAAGAGAATGAGCAACTTGATTACAATGTTGTCTAACAAGAACAACATTAAAACATGAAAAATGTGAAGCAAGATTGAATATGTTGTTGACAATATGTCCAAAAGGCGCCCAAGAGCAGCCGCTGTTTTTCAAAACCTTGATTAAAATTTCTGAATCTCCCTCAATGACAATGTTATCAAAACCCAGCTCCAACGATAGTTCAACGGCCCTTCGTGCTTTCCGACTCTACCTCATTTCTTATTATTATAGGAATGATGATAATATTTTGTCCATTCACTAAATTGATAACTAACTTTTCTTATCTTCTAAATAGTAATAGAAACTGTATTGACCAACGAATTATATAATTTAATTTAATTTTTCTTTAAAAAAAAAAAAACTAACATTTTTTTGTGCATTCGTTAACACTTTAAATTTAAAAAATTTAAATATTCAATAAAGTAGAGACTGTACATTTCAAAGCAAACTCTGAATTTCCGATTCTTCATTTGCCTTGGTAAAAAAATACTTAAAAATCAAAACCCTCCCAAAATGACGCTGCAATAACAAATATTTCATCATTAGGTATAGTAGGAGTAATTTATTAGATTAAAATATTAATAATTATTATTACTTTTTTTGGATAAAATAATTATTATTAGTGTAGGGTCATGATTTACAGCCTAAGCCCAAAAGGTATGAGAAGTCGGCCCAATGAGCCCAAACAATAAATTTTTAGAGAGTAGGTGAAAGAACTAGGCCTTTTATGAATTTAATAATGACTAGTATGAGGTTAAGGAAGAATGAGCATATAATACACACATAGTTAACCAACAAGCCATGGTCCGAGGAGGTTCATTCTCATATTAATCAGTGGAATTTCGTGCTTTCACAATGTGAGTGCTGCCGTTATTCCTTTCTCTTTTTTTCAATTCCCTTCTCATGGGAGATCTTTTACATTATATAGCTCTCTCCTAACCATCTTGGCCTTACACATGTTGATCATCTGAACCTTTACTTGAGTATATGTCCCATCAAACACCTTCTTTGATCTTCTATCAGTTGTAGTTGTCAATGTAACACTATTCAGGTGTCTTCTCCACATAAATGCGGCGAGGAGAGTAGGTGCAGGATATTAAATGCGATAGTAGCAGCTTTTCCCTTATATATTTTTAGACTCTTATCTCTTCTGTACGTGCACAGGGGTCGTCTTTATCGTGAAAATCTCCTGGAAGGTCACATAGACTGCTGAAGTGCAGAGCCGATCAGCATTTGATCCTATCTGAGAATGAACCTCTCCTCGGATCACCGTCCTTCACTCCATCTTTTATAATTTGGGAATTTGGGCTTCCTTAAATCGTTCACCTCTCCTCGGACGCATATATCTTCATATAGAACTCAAGGCCCAAAACACAACTCTGGGCTCTTAGCCCTACAATAGTCCCTCAAAATTCCGGTTTTTTCCCTCGTAACCGAGGAGAAAAGATGAGATTTTGAATTATTTCAAATTCAAATAATAATAACAACAATAAGAATTATTAAAAACCGCTAAACTTACACGTGTGAGAGTATTACTTTATGTGTTTCATAATTGCCACTGACGTTTCGGAATTCATGAGGCTTCATTAACTGCTCAGGCGGCGCTATGTCCCTCGCATCTGATGATGGGGTTTTAATCTAACGGTTGACGTTTTTCCTCAGGATTTGGGCGGGATAACTTCCACTCACCTTTTACCCTCTATATAAAGCTTCGAAAGAAATCCCTTCTCATTTTCTTTACGAACTCTCAAACTTTCCAACGACTCCAACGTTTCAACACATAAAGCCCGTTAAAATCACTAAACCCTCTATAGTCGTTTCCTAGAAATTATTGCAAGTTTCTCTAAAAACCTTAAGGGTCGCGATATACCTTAGTTCGTGTAAGTTCTAATTTCCTTGAACCTTTTCTTCTCCTCGGCCAGTCTTTTCGGCTCCCTATTCTTATTTCCCTGTTGTCACTATTGACATTTTCCTTGATAGTTTGTCTAAAATGGGTAGATTTAAGAATTTAGTAGATACCCCCGCCAAAATAGAGATTTTTAAGAAAAAATACCACATACCGCAGGAAGTTGCCCTACGGTACTGCTCCACAGAACAAATAGCATCTAATCGAGAGGTGGGAGAAGTTATAATCCCTGTAATAGCCTTTATAGAAGAGGGAATGACTCTCCCTATGGGTAGAATTACTAGGGACTATCTATGTAATCATAGGATATGCCTTCACCAATGCGCACCCAATCTCTTTAGGATCTTAGGGTGCATTGATGCTCTAAATGAGCATCTGGGCTTGAGGCTCACTTGGCACGACGTGGCCCACCTATACGAATTCCACAAACAAAAAGGGGCGGGATTTTGCCTCAAATCCCGATCCGATGTTGTCAGACTTATTTCATGTCTACCCAGATCCAATAAGGGAATGAAAGATGACTATCTGATTGCTTCGGGGGCGTGGCATGATGGTCTTCATTGCCCAACTCAGGAAAGAGAGCCAGGTGAGACATCTTAGATTTAGGTCTCCTAGCAATAGACTTAGAATTTTTTAGTTTCGGCCTCATTTTGCTTTTTTTGTTCTATTTTTATTTTGGCAGTGGATTTCAATTTTCTGACTGTACTTCATTTTTCCTGGTGTTAACAGATAGAAGGCACGTGAAACCTTGGATCAGCTTAACCAACGTCGTAGCTCTCAATTACTTGCTGAGATCCGAGCTTTTCGTGAGCGAAGATGGACAGCTTCGGGCTGTTCATTTGGTCCTAGACTTCCAGCCAATTTCGAAGGTCTTTTAGGAAGTTGGTAACGCCATAAGAGCAGGTGATTATCGTTCAGCTTGGATAGACGTGTCTCAGCATGATTTTTTTATCCCTAGACGATCTTCCACCAGTAGCACATCCATACCCACAAGGGGATCCTCTGGTCATCCCACCCATTCAACAAGTTCCTCTTGAAGCTGCAGCAATCGGAGAAGGGGTTGCTTCCTTACACTCTTCACTTGATAAAGAGATTGATAACTTTCGTTTTGGAGAGGAAGAGCCCAAAGGTGTATAAGTAGCTTCAACTTCGGACGTCGATGAGGATCTTGATAGGCATTCAACTGCTTACCCCTCAACTATCGTTGTTGCCCTTCCAGACGACACTTCAGGAGAAGAACAAGAAGAGATGGCCTTGAATGTAGGGAGTAAAAGTTTGAGGGCTCTTTTTAAGGGAAAAAGCTAGGTGCCTGTACCACAAGAAATTGATAAGACTCAGTCATTGGCTAATCTTCCTCCTCTTCTTCCCCAGCTTCCTACCAATCTTGGATTAAAGCCAAATCTGGATTTGAAAAAGAAAAGGCCAATTGAGATTTTGGAAGGGGGTGAATTGATCCCTACTAAGGGAAATAAGCAACAGAAGGTCAAAGACTAGTGAGGCTGAAGATCCACATTCGTTGACAGCCGAGAGGAGCAGAACAGGGCCGATGTGCGCATGGCCTAGCGAAATTGGTCTCCTCGGTTGGAGGTGGATGGGGCATCCATTCCCTAGAACGCTTCAATCAGGGAATTCTAGAGGGGTCATAACGCACGCGTGGCTAAGGCATTAGAGCAGCCAATCCTTCTGCCCAAGGATATGGACGATGTAAGGAAGTTACAGCAGCAAGAGCTCTTCCTGTCCCTAAAGAGGGACCTCACAATGGTAAGTTCCCATCCTAACTCTATTTATCTAAGTCATATGAATTCCTATTTTTGTTTTTTCACGCTTATACGGACTGTCACGCTATATTCATGCAGGTCACCTAGGAGGTCTTTATGGTCGAGGAATGGGTTAATAAAGCCCATAATGATGTGAAGGCCGAAGTTCAAATTTGTCTCAAAGTTGAGAAAGCTCTAGGGGTTGCAAAGGAGGAGAACCAAAAACTGGCAAACAAGTTAACTGTTGAAGAGAGGGAGAGAAAGTCTGTTGTAGCTGGGTTAAAAAATGCTGAGACCCAAGCTGAAGACCAGCGCAAGAAGCTTTATCAGACAGAGATAGAGCTAGCCACTGCAAGGCAACTTGTGTTGGAGTTGAGAGCTGAAGTGCAAAAAGCTAAAAACGCAGCTAGCTATCCAATGAAGCCCTTGAGACCGAAAAGACGTCTTACCTACTTAGAGTAGAACAAACCCAAGCTAGGCTTGCTGAGGAGCTCTCTGAAGTTTGCAGGGAGTATTGTGACATGTCGTGGGACAGGGCCCTTGATGTTGCAAGCGTCCTTGCAGACTCAGTGTGGAGGGAGAAGAAGATTATATATTATCATCCTGATATTTGTGCAACTTCGGATACTCTTCCCTCGTCCTTTGTCCTTGCCCCTAAAGCATCCGACCAACCTTTGGCTCCCCAAGCTGCTCTCCCTTTTCCTGAGGTCCCAAAAGGAGTCAGCAAGGATGGTGAAGGAATTGACAAGGGCGAGGAGAAGGAGCCCTCAGCTGAAGCTAAGAATGCTGAGCAGTTCAAGGATGCTGAGGCCAAAACCAAAGAAGTAGAGGCTAAACTCAAAGAGTTTAATCTTAAGGCCAAGTATGCTGAGACTTCTCTCCCTAGTCAGAAGGAGGATCCCCTTACCCCCAAGGCCAAGGCTTGAGATATGAAATCATCTCGTAGTGTTAGACAGTAAAGTTAATGAAGTTTCTTTTGTAATGACGTTTAGTCACTTGAATACAATATAACTTCTCTTTTTCAATTAATGAATGGATCTCTTCCTTTATTTCTCTTGTTCTTACTCCGTTTGTCCTTATTGCTAATCTAGTTATCATAAAAATTGACGGAAACATTTTGCAAGCGTTAATAATTTGACTAAGTGTCACTAATGAAGGTTTCTTACTCCATATTAATATTACAAATTACTGTTTCTGCAACGATGACCAAATCTAATAATTATTTAGTAACCAATTCATACCTGGCTAAGTATTCAAGATATTTTACTTACTCCGAACCATTAACTTAAAGGGTTGGCAATTATTGTAGAACTATCTGGATACTTAATGAAAAATAAATGAGTATCATAAAGGTTAACTTCCCCAAAGCATATGATCCGAGGACTACAGGCATGACTAAGGCTCTGTTTAACACTTATAAAAAATGACAGTGAATATTAATTACCCTAAAACATCTGGTCCAAGGACTACAAGCATGACTAAGGTTCTGTTTAACATTTATAAAAAATGACAGTGAATGTTAATTTCCCCAAAACATCTAGTCTGAAGACTACAGGCATGACTAAGGTTCTGTTTAACACTTATAAAAAATGACAGTGAATGTTAATTTCTCCAAAGCATCTGGTTCGAGGACTACAGGTATGATTAAAGTTCTGTTTAACACTTATAAAAACTGACAGTGAATGTTAATTTCCCCAAAGCATCTGGTCCGAGGACTACAGGCATGACAAATGTTCTATTTAATATTTATAAAAAATGACAGTGAATGTTAATTTTTCCAAAGCATCTAGTTCGAGGACTACAAACATGACTAAGGTTCTGTTTAACACTTATAAAAAATGACAGTGAATGTTAATTTCCCCAAAGCATCTAGTCCGAGGACTACATGCATGATTATGGTTCTGTTTAACACTTATAAAAAATGACAGTGAATGTTAATTTCCCCAAAGCATCTGGTCCGAGGACTACATGCATGACTAAGGTTCTGTTTAACATTTATAAAAAATGACAGTGAATGTTAATTTTCCTAAAGCATCTGGTCCGAGGACTACAGGCATGACTAAGGTTCTGTTTAACATTTATAAAAAATAACTATGAATGTTAGTTTTCCCAAAGCATCCGGTTTGAGGACTACAGGCATGACTAAGGTTCGGTTTAACACTTATAAAAAATGACAATGAATAGGTAAAATGCTTCCGAGTAATTAAAGAACATATTAGTAAAAGGAAATCTGTATTAATAATAATATATTTTTAGGTTATTTACATTCCAAGGGCGCGGTATTACATGTTCATCTAAATCTTCTAGAAAGTACGCTCCTATACCAGCAACTAAGGTGATACAGTATAGTCCTTCCCAATTGGGTCTTAGTTTTCCACATGCTGGGTTTTTTGCATTACCTAGAACCCTTCTCAGCATTAGGTCACCAATCACTAGTGGTCTTAGCCTCACGTTAATATCGTAACTCTGTTTGAGTTTGTGTTGGTAGTAGGCTAAATGCACCATTGCGCTTTCTCTTCTTTCCTTGATCAAGTCAAGGCTTTTCTCTAGTAATTCGTTGTTATTGCTCGGATTGAATGAACTAGTCCGCAGCGTTGGGAAACCAGTTTCTAAGAGAATGACAGCCTCTGCTCCATATGTCATTGAAAAGAGAGTTTCTCCTGTGGACCTTCGAGGTGTGGTCCGATATGTCCAAAGGACATGCGACAACTCTTCCATCCATTTCCCTTTGGCATCATCCAACCTCTTCCTGAGCCCATTTACTATGGTTTTGTTTACAGCCTCGGCTTTCCCATTTCCCTGAGGATAAGCTGGGGTAGAGTACCGATTTGTAATCCCAAGGTCACAACAATATTTCCTAAAGGATTTGCTGTCAAACTGAAGGTCGTTGTCGGAAATGAGAGTATGAGGAACTCTGAATCGAGTGACAATGTTTTTCCAGATAAACTTCTTGGCGTCCACATCTTTGATGTTCGCCAATGGCTCGGCTTCTACCCATTTGGTGAAATAGTCTGTACCGACCAGCAAATATCTTTTGTTCCCTACTGCCTTAGGGAAATGACCAACAATGTCTAAACCCCACTGTGCAAATGGCCAAGGATTAGACAAGGGATTAAGAGTTCCTTCAGGTTGATGTATGTTTGGTGCAAATCTCTGACATTGATCACACTTTTTCACATATTCCAGTGCTTTTTTTTGCATACTCGACCACCAATAACCTTGAGTAATGGCTCTATGAGATAAGGACCTACCTCTTGTGTGACTTCCGCAGATCCCTTCATGTAACTCTTCCAAGAGCAGCTCTGATGCCTCAGGGTGGATGCAAAGTAAGTAAGGCCTAGAGAAGGATCGCTTATACAATTTTTTGTCCTCGGATAACCAGAAACGAGGAGCTTTTCTATGTATCTTGTCAGCTTCGGACTTATCTTCTGGTAGGATATCCTTCCCCAAGAATAATACTATGGGATCCATCCAGCTAGGGCTTACTCTGACCTGATGTACCTGGATCACCTCCTCTTCCTTTTCTCTGGGTCTGCACAAGTCTTCCACAAGGATGACCTAAGGTAAGCCTTGAGTCGAAGAGGTTGCAAGAGTGGCTAAGGAATCAGCGTGTGTGTTCCCGCTCTTAAAAACGTGTAGCAAACTGAATGATTCAAATCTTGACAGTAGACGCCTACCTTGACACAGATATTCTTGTATTCTTTCATCTCTTGTCTCTAGTTCACCATTACCTGCCCGACGACCAATCTTTAATCTGAGAACATCGTTATTACCTTTCCTCCCATTTTATGAACCATGGACATTCCTTCTAACAAAGCTTCGTACTCGGCCTCGTTATTAGTGGCCGAGAAGTCCAACCTTAATGACTTTTCGATGATAAGCTTCTTCGGTGAAATCATAACTAAACCCACTCCAAACCCCCTCTGGTTTGTTGCTTCATCAACATATACCTTCTAACACGAAGGTATTTGTATTGAAATGATACCAACCGATTTTTCATCCATGTGTCGTGTTCTTGTTATCTCTTCTAATGAAGGCTCCACGAATTCAGCTACCAGATCCGCGAGGACCTGGCCTTTGATAGAAGTGCGAGGCATGTACTTGACATCAAAAGTCCCTAGGATGGTACCCCACTTAGCAACCCTTCCTGTGTAATTTGCGCTCTTCAACACGGACTTGAGTGGAAGCTGGGTAAGAACAATAACCGTGTGCGCCTGGAAATAATGGGGGAGTTTTCGCGTGGCATGCACCATTGCTAAGATGGCTTTTTCCAGTGGCAGATAATGAACCTCGGCTTCTTGCAGCGATTTACTTACATAATAAACTGGCCGTTGTATGCCATTGTCAACTCTAATTAGTACGAGACTGACTGCATGAGGAGCTACAGCAATATAAGCGAACAAAACCTCATCTATCTCTGGGCTGGACATAATAGGTGGCCGAGATAAATACTCTTTGAGTTGCTGAAAAGCCAAAGCACACTCCTCAGTCCACTCAAATCCCTTCCATTTATTCATTAAGAGGAACAAAGGTTTGCACCTATTAGTTGACCGAGAGATAAACCTGTTGAGGGCAGCGGTCATTCCTGTAAGTTTCTGGACCTCTTTGGGGTTCCGAGGAGGCTGCAAGTTGTTAATTGCCTTGATTTGATTAGGATTAATCTCAATTCCACGGTGAGTCACCATGTACCCCAAAAACTTGCCCGATCCTACACCAAACGAGCTTTTGGATGCACTAAGGTGTAACTTGTGCTTTCTCAGGATTTCAAAGATATCCCCGAGATCTTTTACGTGCTCAGACTCCACTTTGCTCTTCGCCACCATGTCATCTATATAGACTTCAATATTTCTTCCCAACTATGGTTCAAACATCCTGGTCATCATCCTTTGGTACGTAGAGCCTGCATTTTTCAGACCAAAAGGCATTACTTTGTAGTGGTAATTCCTAATAGGGGTAACAAAAGCCGTTTTTTCTTAATCATCCAGAGCTAGCGGTATCTGATGATAGCCCTGGAAGGCATCCAAGAAGCTCATCCGAGGGTGGCCTACAGCGGCGTCTACCAATTGATCTATCCGAGGCATGGGGAAAGGATTTTTTGGGCACGCTTTATTCAAGTCAGTGAAGTCTACACACACTCGCCACTTTCCATTCTTCTTCTTCACCACCACAGTGTTGGCCAGCCATTCAGTATAAAAAATCTCCTTGATAGCCCCAGCACGCTTAAGTTTAGCTACTTCGTCACGTACTACATCTATGTGCTCTTTGGACGGGTGTCGAGGTAGTTGCTTCTTAGGAGTAACAGAAGGGTTGGCGTTCAAATGTTGACAGATGAAGTTTGGATCCACTCTTGGAGCTTCATACGCATTCCATGCAAACACATATACGTTATTCTTCAGAAACTGTAACAGCTCTTCCTTCTCTTCAATGGGCAATTGAGACCCAATTTGAAAGAATTTTTCAGAGTCATCGTCAATAACCACTTTTATTAAATCCTCGCATTTTGCTTCCTCGACTGACCCATCACAGGTGACGCTGGAATCCTTAAATGCTATAAACTTTCTTTGTTGTGGGCCGAGGACTCAGTTTTGGATTGATTTCGGATAGCAGATACCAGGCATTGCCTAGCCGTGGACTGACTTCCAACTATCTCTTCGATCCTATCCCCAAATGGGAATTTTACCTTTTGGTACAGAGTAGAAGAGACAGCTCCTAGGGTGTGCAACCAAGGCCTGCCCATTATGACTGTATATGGGGAATAAGCATCCACCACTATGAAGTCCACCTCCACTATTTCTGAGCCTGTCTATATGGGTAATCTGATTTGACCATTCAGAATGACAATCTTGCCATCAAAGCTTACCAACGGGAAAGTATAGGCTTTTAGATCTTCGAGTCTTAAGTTTAGCCCTTTATACAGGTCGGGGTACATGATCTTGGTGCCACTGCCTTGATCCACCATTATCTTCTTCACATCGTAGCCCCCAATCCTCAGGGTGACCACTAAAGCATCGTTGTGGGGCTGTATGGTTCCAACTTTGTCATGATCCAAGAAACCTAGGACTGGCTGAAGTTCTGTTTTGGCCCTCTTGGGTTTTGAACTAAAGCCCTCGGCATGTAACCGAGCGACTGACATGACTCTAGAAGGATGAGAACCAGTTCTTCTTGGAGTAACAAAGATAACGTTGATTGTCCTCAAAGGAGGCCTGTTAGAATTATCTCTCCTGAGTTCTGAAGTAGATTGGCCACTCTGGCTACTGGAATGATGCAAGAGATACTTTAGCCTTCCCGTTCAGACAAGCTGGTCCAAATGGTCCCACAGATTTCTGCAGTTCTCTGTGATATGTCCGTGCTCCTGGTGATAATAGCAATGGAGATTCTGATTGTGCCTTTCGAGATTTCCTACCATTTTATTCGGCCATTTGAAGTATGGTTCATGTTTAATCTTCTCCAAAACATGCTGCACCAGCTCTCGGAAGACTGCACTGACTGCCTGAGTAACGGCAGAGCCTGCCTGTCCTGAAAATCTCTCCGTGTCTGATTGTTGTATCTATCCGACATGAAATCCCTCCTCTCTTGAGGGATAACTTTCTCCTTTCCCTTCCCCTGCTATTGGTGTTCCTCTACTCTTTTATACTTATCAATCCGATCAATGAGCTGACGCACAGTTGTAACAGGCTTACCAGTCAAGGACTTTCTTAAATCGTGCTTGGCTGGGAGGCCGAGTTTGAAAGTGCTGATGGCCACGTTGTCAAAATCACCTTCAATCTCATTGAACATCTCCCAATACCGATTTGAGTATGTTTTCAGGGTCTCTTCCCCTCCCATGAACAAGGATAATAATGAAGCTTAAGGCCGTGGGACTCTCCTGCGTGTGACAAAGCGAGATCCAAATGCTTGAGTGAGCTCTTTGAAAGAGTTAATGGAATCTGCCTTCAGGCTATCAAACCACCTCATCGCCACAGGCCCCAGACTGGACGGGAAAACTTTACACATTAAGGGCTCATTCTTAGAGTGTATGGCCATTTTCTGATTGAAGTGGCTAACATGCTCCACAGGGTCTGTCCTACTGTTGTACATAGTGAAGGTAGGCTGTGGAAATCGCTGAGGAAGTCTCCCTCCCTCGATTCAGCGTGTGAAAGGCGACTTAGAAATCTGGTTCAGGGCCCTACTCATAGTATTATTGTCCACGCCTCTACGTGGTGGGCTTCCACGACGTCGCTCATTGTGGTGCTCCTTTTCATAGGAGAAAAGTTCACTGGCCGGGGTTCGTGACCTTTGCCTGTAATTCAAATCCTCTTCGTCTTCAGAGGAGATATCATAGTTGGGGGAAGCCTTTCCCCTTCTTGCATGGTGCAAATCCCTCTTCAGTTGGTCGATCTCCTGTTGCATGTCTTTATTACTCTTCGCGTGGGAAATATGACTCCCACCTTGAGGTTGGCTCCTATCAGTATGTGTGGTGTGTACACTTCCTTCACAATCACCTTGCTACTCAAGGATAACAAAGGGGTCACCATGCTGAGATTCCATCGATTCTGCTTGGTGTGGACCTAGTTCCGTCATAGCTGACTGTTATTTTCACTCAGACACAAGTTCTTCCCACAGACGGCGCCAATTTTAGGGTCACAATTTACAGCCTAAGCCTAAAAGGTATGGGAAGTCGGCCCAATAAGCCAAACAATAAATTTTTAAAGAGTGGGTGAAAGAACTAGGCCTTTCATAAATTTAATAACGACTAGTATGAGGTTAAGGAAGAATGAGCATATAATACACACAGAGTTAACCAACAAGCCATGGTCTGAGGGGGTTCATTCTCATATTAATCAGTGGAATTTCATGCTTTCACAATGTGAGTGCTGCCGTTATTCCTTTCTCTTTTTTTCAATTCCCTTCTCATGGGAGACCTTTTACATTATATAGCTTTCTCCTAACCATCTTGGCCTTACACATGTTGATCATCTGAACCTTCACTTGAGTATATGTCCCATCAAACACCTTCTTTGATCTTCTATTAGTTGTAGTTGCCAATGTAACATTGTTCAGGTGTCTTCTCCACATAAATGCCGCCAGGAGAGTAGGTGCAGGACATTAAATGCGGTGGTAGTAGTTTTTCCCTTAGATATTTTTGGACTCTTATCTCTTTTGTACTTGCACAAGGATCGTCCTTATCGTGAAAATCTCCTGGAAAGTCACATAGACTGCTGAAGTGCAGAGCCGATCAGCATTTGATCCTATCTGAGAATGAACCTCTCCTCGGATCGCCGTCCTTCACTCCATCTTTTATAATTTGGGAATTTGGGCTTCCTTAAATCGTTCACCTCTCCTCGGACGCACATATCTTCGTATAGAACTCAAGGCCCAAAACACTACTCTAGGCTCTTACCCCCACAATTAGTTATTTCATTTTTGTAGGGAATTACGTTGCATATATTTTTAAGTTAAGATATGGATTAGTGGGAGTAGGAAGTTTTAGTATTTGAGTTGTATTTGAACTGTATTATACTATTATAAATATGTTATTTTTCTATACAATTATTTAAAGGGCTTCCTCTGTTTGGATTCTTTATTTTTAATTCAAAAATACCCCTACACTCCTATGTTTAAGTAGAGATAAAACTAAAGGATAATCCGGTAAAAATGCAACTCTAACTCCCACTAAAATATTGCCTAAAAAAAAGGACCACTCTCCTGTTTTTTTTTAAAATTGATTTATTCACTTATAAATTAGTTTTTAAAAGCAAAATTATATATATACATAAAATAAAAAAACACAATTTTTGTTTTACAAAATAGGACCACTAAAAAAAAAAAAGCCTCATTGCACGCGTGAAGTGCGTGTGATGAGGCTAGTTATCACTTTAAGGGGTTTCCTAGTTGTGGAAGGAATCTAAATGTAAATCATAATAACTTCAAAGTTTTTAACTAATGGCATAAAAATGTAAAATAAAACCCCAAATTGTAAACCTCTGTCAATAAATAGATTCATTGCATCGGGTTTAGCTTACTTGTAGTTCATTTTTGAAAGGAATCTCATTTTGTTTTAATGAGAAACTGCTACATTACTCACTAACTAAATAAATGGTGGTATTAAAATCCACTACCACTCGCCATTGTATATTTAAAACAAAAGACATGTCTAGTTAAAAAGAACTGGAGGTAAGCCAAATCCTATTGCATATGCTATGCGTGTGCTCAAATGCTTTTAATTTCCTCCAATATTTCACATGAACAATTATATAAAAAATAGATTAATATTTTTATTTTTCTTTAATAGTTAAGGTGGATGAACTTGAACTTTAGATGGTGCCCGTTGAGCTACAATGTGCTTTGATCATATGAAAGGGGTATTCAAAGTATTTTGTTTGTTATGAGTGATGAAATTCATAATAAAAATATTTTTTGGGGGTAAACTATATATTTGATTCCCATCATTTACACCATATTTCAATTTGGTCCTTAACCTTTCAATTGTGTCAATTTGGTTCTTAACTTTTTAGTGTCGTGTCGATTTAGTCTCTGTTGTTATATCTTAGATGAAAATTACTGATATGAAAAACAGCCAAATTAAAATTTTAGTTTATTCTCACATCAACAGAAGCTAGTTTTTTATTTTGGCCATTACACACATCATCAATTTTCATTCAAAAGATAACGATAGGTACTAAATTGATATGGTACTGAAAGGTTAGGGACCAAATTGACACAATTGAAAGGTTAGGAATTAAATTGAAATATGATGCATAGGATAGAGATAAAAAACTAGTTTACCCTTATTTTATTTTATTTTATGAGTGATGGAATTAATAATAAATGTATATATGCATGCAACATGCAAATATACTTTTATGTGTGAATTATTAAAAAAACAAAAAACTTATGTGTGAAATTAAGGGAACTTGGGTTTTTTTTTTGGATTTTTGAAAATAGTGTAGTGGTAAAATCTCAGAGAGAGAGAGAGAGAGAGGACAAAAATGAATACCCACCCCCCCCCCCCCCCCCCCCCCCAAAAAAAAGAGCTTTAGAGCATGTACGATAAATTTGGTTCCTATATATCATTGTGAAATTCCCAAATGCGTCTCTAAAAATGCTCTTGAGACTGGTGAATTTCTTTTTTTATTCTAAAGAAGATGGAGAGGTATAAGGATGGTGAGAAGTGGATATTTTAATTTCGGGGTTGATGCGTTTTCCTACCACCAAAATATATAGGGGTATGATGAGATTTATGCATTTACAGTATGTTAACTTTTTTCTTTTTTTGTGCTAGATCTCATCACACTCCTAAGTATTTTGGTGATTGGAAAACACATAAATTCTATTACAAATGCATAAATCATGAATTAGGGTGAATGGAAACTATTTATATTTAAAAAAAAAAAGAAAAGCAATCCTTTGAAAGATCAACATAAAAATTACATCTCAGTATTAATTTAGAGGAGGATTCTAAAGGTGTTTTACCTATAAATTCTTATTACATGTAGTTGTTACATTTCTCAGTAACAAGAGTATATACTAGTATATACCCAGTAGTGGATTTTCGGAAAAGTATTCAGGGAATTTTAACTTAATTTTGAGTTGAAATATGATATTTTGTAACCAATAAAAATTTATATGCCTACAACATTAATTAAATGAATTGATAGATCATAGAACAACAAGAATTATTTCTTCCATATGTGACTTTGTGAATTGTTTGCACACGTTACAAATCCATCTGAAAAAAACAAAACAAAAAAAGAAAGAAAGAGGGAAAGATGCGTGTAGTTGGTAATCTAGCTCAACAAAATTGCTAGATTGAAACAAACACTTCGGAATCTCTAGCTTGTTGTCTTCTTTTTAGAATTGAAATATATACACAGTTGCAGCAGATACATCACAATTAGTCTTCCTAATCTTCCTGATCTATTTGCTAAAAAAAAAACCCAGAATTTTATAAATAAAAAAATAACAAATTTTCCTTCTTTTTTCTTTTGAAATCCAAAACAATATATAAGTCAAATTAAAGAACAAAATTGATTTTTTATTAGAATTCAGTCAACAATAGTAGATGAAGATATATAAATTTTTACTGTCAATTACTCCAGCAATCAATCTAATCACTCTGTGATAATCTTTTTCAAAATGCATCTTAATCCTGTCATTTTTATTTGCAATGAGGCTTTTCTTTTTTTTTTTTTTTTTTTTTTGGGTTTAGTGGCATAATTTTTCATTTGTCCCAAATTGAAGTACTTTGGTTTCCTAGCCTTTTGGTATCATTGACATTGTTGAGTCCATGTGCAACTCATTTTACACATTGCAATGTTTGAAAATGAAACAAATCATTATCCAAAACACCCAGTGGTTGCAGATCTGTATTTTTAAATTTTATTAAAAAAAAAAACAGAGATAGGAGAAGAAGCAATACAAATTGCTAATATCTTTTGGGAAAGTAATTTGAGTAGATCCATTTACAAAATGCACAAAATCAACCAATGGTGATACACCGATACTGCATCTTTTAAACACAACAAATTAATATTTCATGTAGGTTCCACCTTCCAAATTCCAATTAACTCAAAGAGACTTGAGGTTCAATCCTTGCCAAAACTAAAAACCAATTGATGTTTTGGCCTAAATATAAAACAATTCACTGTGAACAAATCTATATATATTATAAGACCGATTAATGGTTGACTTCCTTAGGTTGTGCCAAATATGATTAGAGCCTCCACAATTTTCCACATCACTAATTTTTATTTATTTGATTAAGTTTAATTTTTAAGAAAAAAGAACCCGACTCTTCCCTTTTCACGTTTAAACGATCTGCCTCTACCTCAGTCCCTTTTTCACAGCCTTCACCTCCCCCCTCTCTCTCGATCCCTTATGCAGTGCCTTCACCTCTACCTCCCTATCAGCCCCCTCAAAACCAAACACTATTCTCATGGCAAACTCAAACACAAACCTAACAGATACATTCCATTCACTGTCTGACATCTCCTTACAAAATCACCCACTCTTTCAATTTTGTGTCGGCAAATTTTTGAGGTAATGTTTTTTTTTAAAAAATAAAAAATTTATGTTGTACGTGAGAACTGAGGTTTGTTTTCTCTTTAGCTTTTCTATTATTGGTTCGATAGTGAATAATTCAGAACTCTTTTGATTAATAACAATTATTACTATTTAAAAATTTTCATCAATTATTAATACATAATGAATCACTAGATGCAGTGAATTTGATGTCGGTTTGGTGGCTAATATTTATTTAAAAATTTTCATCAATTATAGAATAGATTTCATATATAACCTTATGTGCTCTCTAATTGTTCTTATGCCGGTTTGGTGGCTAATATTCGTGGTTATCAAGGAAAGGTGATTGGGGCATGTAGTTTGAAGATGATTGTTATTGAGTACATATGCATTCCGTTAAGTTTGCATAGGATGTTAGTGTTCAAGCTTTGCTTTGGACTGTCACGTGGCTAAACTTATGAGAATCTTGCGCATGGGTCAGGCACCTTTCAAATGTGCAATTTATTAGTAACCTATTGGTAGAGCCTGACTATCTTATGCAACATCTGCAACTTAATCACAGTTGTGTGTTTATTGTGGTGTCTAAGGTTGGAAATAAGGAGACTATACAATTAGCAAGTTATGCAAAAAATCCAATCCAAAGATTGATGATACTTTTAAAATTTTCGATAAACACTGGAATTGAAACTACAGATCCTGTGTGAAATAGCCATCAATCGAGGCTACTACACAAGGTTTTTGTTTTTTAGGCCTTTTCTTTTGTTTTGACTTTAATATTGTGAATTTTATTTGGGTTCATGGGGTTTAGGAGATTGGAATCCTAGAAATTGAAATTTAATTGTTTATTGATTATTTGGGGACTGGAATCCTAATTTTTATTTAAATTTTTTGTTTAATTGATATTTTCAATTTAGTAATTGAATGTTCTGTATCATGGATAGGGTTTTTGAGATTGTAATTTTAACGTGCAACATTCTTTCTTTGTGATGAGAGTTAGATACTAACGTGCAATATTCTTTCTTTGTGACGAGAGTTAGATGTCTATTTGCTTTATTTCTAATTACTTTAGATATTTATTTGTTTTTGTTTATAAAGTTTTTAAGGCTACTTGGCACTGTCAACAACATTACATAAGTAGTAGCTTAAATTCTATCACTGCATGTCCTTAGTGCGATGGTTACTCTACAAGTATAAGTGCTTGTGGGGTGTGGGGGATAAGGGTCGGGGTTCAAGTTTTTAGAAGAGAGTTTCACACACATATACATTTAGATTATGCTAGAGTAGATTCTATCTTGTATTAAAAAAAAAAATAATAAGTAGCTTAAATTCTTCTTTCATTGTTGGAATTTTTTCCCCATTTGCTTTGATTGTAGAAAATAAATAAAGATTAATTAATAATTCATATTCAATTTAGCGGCTAGTTAAATCTAAAATTAAAGCTCCAAAGAATTTAATGGATTTGTTCACTTTTTTATAACACTCAAAAGAACAAAGTAGAAAAAAAAAAAAAAACCATGGATTAAAATAAAATTAATATTTAAAACAAAAATAGATAACAAATTTTTTTAATAAACATATGACGGTAGTTTTAACAAAAGCAAATGTTAAGGAAGTTTGAAATTTTGCTTTTTGTTTTTGAAGGAAATGTGTGAAGCAACTTTATAGTATTTTATTTTTTAAACTTTGAAAAACTAATAGATATTTTTAAAAAAATTATATTAATAGTTATGTTTATCCAAAAACTATTTGAATGTATTTGAAAGACCATGCCCATGATTTCCACAATTCTCTGTTGGAGGGTTTGGTAGTGGCTTGTGGGTTTATAATTGTACGTTGGATTTGAATTTATTTTGAGATTGTTTTGGATTTTTTTTATTATCCTTTTTTATAAGGTTTTTATTTATTTATTTATTTTTATCTATTTCTATTTGTTAATGAATTTAATTTAGAAATTTACTTGCTTACCAACTCTTCCCCACTATTTCTTATTATTATAGGAATAAGATAATATTTACTATTTAGTGTGTTCAATGAATTGATAACTAACTTTTCTTATTCTCTAAATAATAATCCTCTTAATATATACTACAACCACTTTATGTGAGGCTTTTTCTTTTTTTTAGTGGTCCTATTTTATAGCAAAAAAATAAAAAAAAAGTGTTTTTATTTTATCTATATAATTTTTATTTTGAGATTATAATTTATAAGTGGATAAAGAAATTTAAAAATCAACAGAAGAGTGTCCCTATTTATTAGATAATGTTTTAGTGGAAGTTAGAATTGTATTTATACCGGATTATCTTTTAGTTTTGTCTTTACTTAAACATAGGGATAAATGGGCATTTTTGAACAAAAAAATGAAGATCCCAAACAGGAGGAGCCCCTTAAATAATAGTATAGACTAGCCCTCATCACACGCACTTCGCATATGCGATGAGGCTTTTTCTTTTTTTTAGTGGTCCTATTTTATAGCAAAAAAAAAAAAAAGTGTTTTTATTTTATATATATAATTTTTATTTTGAGATTATAATTTATAAGTGGATAAAGAAATTTAAAAATCAACAGAAGAGTGTCCCTATTTATTAGGCAATGTTTTAGTGGAAGTTAGAATTCTATTTATATCGGATTATCCTTTAGTTTTGTCTCTACTTAAACATAAGGATACATGGGCATTTTTGAACAAAAAATGGGGATCTCAAACAGGAGAAGCCCCTTAAATAATAGTATAGAAGTATAGATATAGATATAGACTAGCCTTTGAGCAAGCGTTCGTGTGCGTGCTCAGAGGCTCTTCTATTTTTTAGGTAAATATTAATTATTTGCATTTATTATGATTTGAGATTTCTACTTTTTGTAATAAAAAAAAAAAAAAAAAAAACCTAAGGGTGTAATGAATTTTAAAAAAAAAAAATTGAAAAAAAAAAAGGTGGACAGAAGAAACAAATACATCGTGATGAAGTAAAAAAAGAAAAAAAGAATACAAGGTGTGAGTTTTGTAGATAGGAGGAGTTTTAAAACTAACAAAAAAGTAATCTTATTTTGTAGGGAGTTAGTGAGTAGAAGTAGGAATTTAAATCAATGTAAAAGTAGGAGTTTATTAAAAGTAGGAAGACATTTTAATGTAGAAGTAAGGATTTATTATTTTTGTCAATTTACTATTTTAACCCCATTTTTAAGTTTTAGGTAGAGGTATTTTTGACAGTAAAATAAGCAATAACTAACTTTCTTTTTCCAATTTACTATTTTAACCCCATTTTTAAGTTGTTGGGTTAATTAATTTAGGGGTATTTTTGATAGAAAAAAAAAGTAATAACTAACTTTCTGAATTCTCTTAATATATACAGATATAAATATGGATTAGTGGGAGTAAAAAGTTTGAGAGATGCTACGTCCACAACATTTTTACAACAAATCACAGGTAGTTAGTGGTTATTGGTTAAGTTTAAACCTAATACTAAGATTACTTTTTTACCTCAACAATAATAACCAGTAATAACCTTCGATTTAGGATTTGTTGTAAAAATTGTAAAAATGCGGTGTACATATCATTTCTCAAAAAGTTTTAGTTTTTGAGTTGTATATGAACTGTATTATACTATTTTTTTTTTTTTTTTTGAGAATCTTATTATTTGAACTGTATTATACTATTTTTAGTGTTTGTGGTTTCCTACTGTGGCCATAAGTTTAGGAGATGTGGTTCCTTTATTTTAGGTTTTTAATGTTACTTGAGAAGTTACTACTTAAATAGTTGAAGTTATTTTCAAAAAATCTTCAGAGTTCCTACTTCCTAGAGGTCAGGATTAATTTCTTCTGTCAAATTCAAACTTTTATCTCCTCCTTTTTTTTTTTTTTTTTTTGGGTTAATTAGAAGCAACCATCTTTTCCCTCCCGAAAATTGTGCAGGTATTAAACAAAAAGACGGTTAAAGCTCTAAGAAATCTGAAAATTCTCACAAAGTTTTGGTAAGTTTACTTACTCTGGCTCTCTATCCCTTTTTTTTTTTTTTTTTTTTTTGGGTCTCAAAATTTTGATTCTGTTCTTGAATTCCATAACATAATCATTTCTGTGTTTCACTGTAAAATTTTTACCTTTATTAGTGTTTTTCACCTAGTTCTATTCATGGGTTTTTCATGTGCATGACTTTTAACAATTAATGTTCTTAAATTTTAATTCATGTTGGGCTTAGGGTTAGGTTTCTTTAGACACCCAAAACTCTAGAGTGGATCAAAAGTACTGAGGGTCAGATTGCGTCACTGAAAACAGTCGTATGCATTACTTGGTATCAAATTATTTTGTGTGTTTCATGAAATAAAGTTAGGCTAAACTGCAAATTCAACACCCCTAAAGCTTATACTTATTTTCTTTTTGTATTTTCTTCTGAATCAATTTTCTTGTTGAAACCAAAATGTTTTGCATTGGAGCAAGTGTTCAACAAATTGGGGAAGAGGGCAATGGGTGGCAAGGTGGAAGCTTGTGTGGAGTGCACCCAGAAATGTTTAAAGATTCACGAGAAAAAGAAAATCTCATTACCTGCAGTTACCTCTTTTTTCAAAGTCATGATTGGTGCTAAGTTTGCACAAGTGTTGGTATGAAAACATTTTGGGCTTTTCTTCTCTCTTAGCCTCTCTATATGTTGATTGTTGCCATTTTTGTCTTCAGTATTGAGTATGTTACTATGTTTACTTCGCCAATGCCTCCTGCATATTCGTATCGTGGTGTTACTATGACTGAATTGCAATTAATTTAATATTGTTCTTTCATTCTCATGCCATGCCTGAAGCACTTCAATTTTGATATATATTCTCACTTCTGTTTGGAAGAGATGACTTGATCTCCTTATGGAATTTTGTTGGATATTG
This sequence comes from Quercus gilva, assembly GCA_023621385.1. Lineage (NCBI taxonomy): Eukaryota > Viridiplantae > Streptophyta > Magnoliopsida > Fagales > Fagaceae > Quercus > Quercus gilva. The sequence goes on from CM042477.1 coordinate 69,345,176, forward strand.
AATGAACATTTTTCCAAATGTTATTTATTTCGTGGAAGAGTGTAAGTATAACCGTGAAATTATTGTGTACTCCCAAAATACTATAAATACGTACTCCCTCCTCTCACATGAATAATAAGTCCCACTAATTAAATTCATGGTGGGACTCATCATTTATATGAGAAGAGGAAATACGTATTTATGATAAGTACCTAATAATTTTTCAGTATAACCTAAGTTAGTAATTTAATTAGATGAGTTTTTGACTACATTCATTTAATTACATTACTACTCCGATGGCCTATATCTCTAATTAGGTATTTTTCTATATGAGAGACATATATTGTTACATTAAAATTTAAAAGTTCTCAATATGATTGAGATAATTTATTTTTGCGTTGATAAATTTTGTTGTTGTTGAATATTCTCCTTTTCTCTCTCATTGTGTAAGAATTTGAGTCAAATGAAATATTGTTTTTATCTGAAATACTAAAGTTGCATTAAACTGTGGTCTATACTCTATTTGTACCAATATGATGCTCTTACTTTTCTATAGCTGTTGAAATTTGATGCACCATTTATTAGACGGGCACAAGAAAGAAGAATCTTATTTCATATTGGGTTTAACTAATAATACATGCAACATTTTTTATTTATCTGCTGAAAACTGAAGTAAAGTATGGGGTAGAGGGACTTCTTTTAGACTCCGAAATATGCTATACAACTTTTCCTTCCAAGTGATAATGAGCTTTTTTTTTTTTTTTTTTTTTTTTTAATGGACAATTCGTGCATCTATTCTGAATGTGTCATTCCATTGCAGTATTTTCCTCCGAAATTTGCTGCTATGGTACCAGCATTGGTCAATCAGAAAACCTTTCTTGAGGACTCAAGTGGGCAGCAATGGCTAGTAACCATAGCCAAAGTTGATGGCTCTCTTGCTTTTCAACAAGGGTGGAATTCTTTTTCATTAAACCATGGCCTAGAAATCGGAGATTTTCTGGTGTTCAATTACGTGGGATCACACTTTGTTGTTAGCATCTATACCAAAAGTGGATGTGAAAAATTAGACTTTCCTTGGAACAGCAATCCGAAGAAACGAGCCAGGGCTAGTTGCAATTCTACTGCCAAACGTAGCCAACGGCTCACAAGTGATGAAGATTCGATGAACAAACAGGGCACAAGCACCTCTGCTGTACCTATGTCAGATGAAGAAATAAGTCCAAGTCAATGTAAGACGAATGATTTGGAAGAAATAGTGGAAGTCCCTGAAAATCCTTATGATCATAAGGATACCATCGAAAAAAATCCTTCTGATCATAAGGATACCATCGATAGGCCCAAGCCTATGCCAGAATCAGAATACTTTGAAGATACATATTACATGATCAATCGAGACGTGGGGGGCAAACAAGGAGATGACATTATGTTTGACTTGTCTAGCTTCGAAATGGGGAATAACTCTGGTGCTGATGGTACCAAAAATGCTGCAACCAAAGATGTTGGATGTTCTACATCACAAAGGTTTCTGTCCGAAGATTAGGAGCTACAGATACATCCTAGGAAGCACTGATACTCCCCCATGCACCTATCTTTTACGTCTTTTTAGTTATAATCTTGATACTTATCTTTTTATCTTTTATTCACTCTTTTGGATCTTATTCTCTCTTTTGAATCTTATTCTTGGGTTGTATTTTAATTTCTATACCTCATTTAGCAGTTATGAATTCACTTAATATTGCTCTTAATTGATATATGCTTAACATGCATGAGAGGAAAAAAATAAATGCTTAACAATATCTAAAAATATAAATAAAATATATTTAATAATGAATTAATATACACATTGATGTGGCAAAATGGGTGGATCAGGGTGTGTCAGTCGTCGCAAATCGGTCATTTGAAACGGGTTAGAAAAGGGTTTAATTTTTTTAACAAAAAAAAAAAAGTATTTGCCATTTGTTAAGTCATGTAACAAATTGTTTTGTATAAAATGCATTATTTTGAATTTACCACTAATATAAAAAATGAGCTAAACTCAACAAATTAATACTTATTTAATAATTATAAAATTATACAAATCCCAACATTACTAACTAAAACAAAATAGCACAAAGGAGTCTAGTCTATCCTTTTATCATCTAATTAAAACAAACACACAAGTTTTATTTCTAAACAGTATCAACATCTCAAAACATAATACAAAATTACAAATTCTCTATTAGAAAGCTAATTTGATAAGGAATAAAAACATATAAAAAATTTACTTTCTTGAACACTAATTTCATAATCTCATATCAACAGTGGTTGATACTTTGTGAAAATTTGAGAATATACATTAAAATTTGATTTATACTTATCTGTACACGTTCTCTATTATGAATATCATATCATTATTAAGTAACATGCATTCTAGGAAATATCATATTTTATTTAAAAAAAACCATTTATTTTGGCCATGGATGGTTAAAAAATAGGCCTAAGCGACTATAATTTAGGCCAATTAATTTCATTGACATACTTCAGCTTCACTTTTTTCACATTTATAAATAATTCTCATATATGTCTATAATTTGTAAAATATGTTTTTAATTTTATTACAACCAGATTATCTTAGCTAAAAATCTTTACTTATCGTGTTATTTAAGTAGAGAATGCCTTAACCATTTATCTTTCAATTTGTTTGCATGTAGCTTTTTCTTGAGACCATTGTATTTGAATGATGTTATCCAAAAATTGTTAAAAAATTGATTTTTTTATATAAAAAAACAAATAATAATATTGTGCATTACATTTGTTAACCGAGTTTGAGTTGTGTATTGTAAAGCTCACAACAAACATTTAAACTAATAATGTCTTAATTTTTAATAAATTTCTAACCCTTTTTTTTTTTTTTTTTTTGAAAAAAAAGGGTCAAGTTGGGTTGATCCGCAAAATTGGTTAGGTCACGAGTCAACCTATTTTTACTTCAGGTAAAAATAAAATCGGGTTCAGGTCATGTTGGCAAATTTCGACCCGTTTTGCCATGTCTGTATACATGTCCTGCCATGTGTGTCCTAATTTTTTAAAATTATTTTTTTATGTCAAGATTTCTTGTGTTTATATACCTTCTAATCTTTTCATTTGCGATTTGATAATTTTATATGCACAAAATTTTTGGAGAGAAAGTAAAAATGTGATTTCCTCCCAACATTCAAGAACTACAAAATAGGAACTAATATCACCTTCAAATCCTAAAAAGTAACATAATCTTATCCTAAAAACTAGATACCACTAACCACTAATTCACTGATCCATCATACACAGATTCAACTTCAACTCAAACAAATCTAGATGGACATATCATAATTGGTTGGTTTGAATTCGAAAATCACTTAAAGTCATCATGTGCTCAGAAGCTTTTAATTTCCTCAAATATTTAACATGAGAAATTATATAGAAAATTGATATATATTTTTTATTTTTATTTTTGATCTTTTAATAATTGAGGGTGGGGAATGAGCTAAAATGGTATTTCATATGCTTTGATCACATGAAAGTGTATCCAAAGTTGGTTGTTTTTCTATGAGAGATGGAATTCAGAATAAATGTATGTGTGAGTTATTAAAAAAAAAAAAAAAAAAATCTGTTTTCCTTTCGTGTTTTTTTTCTTATGTTTTTCTTTTCCCTTTGCATGCACCAACGTGTGTCTGTTTTTCTTTTTCTTTTTTCCCTATCTTTTCCATTTCCAAGTGGATATTTTCAAACTTTTCATTTTTCACTCAAACAAATATTTTTTTTTTCAAAGTTGTCTATACGAATAATAAAGCCCAAAAGGAATCAACTTTGGCATAAACCTCTATTTGAGTGTCTGTTCATACTTCAAGGGTCTATTCATTTATGTATTTTGTGTTTTAGCTTTCACAATACCTTTGTCATTTGCATCAACATGTATTTGTTTTCTTTTCTTTCCTTATCTTTAATTTTCCTTTTTTGTGTGGAAATTTTCAAACTTAATTTACACTCAAACACAAACTATTTTTTTTAATAGAAATTCAAACACAAACTCTCACCAGCGTGTTTCCATCTTTTAATTTTTATTTTTATTTTAATTTTATCTCTATACTAATTATAGGGACCTGGACTTTTATGTGGTTCAGAAATACCCCTAGACCCTACATTTAATAGGGACAAACTTGAGGACAACCCGATAAGAATATATTTCCAACTTCCTGTAAAATGTTTACAAAATAGGACATTCTTCTACATTTCCATGTCTTCAAAACAAACTTATCCAAAAATTAAAATAAAAAAAAACTTCTTAGTCCACTTTGATATTTCTTTCAACACAATGTTCCAAAATTTTTTTATTTTATTTTTTTAAATTTATCAAAACTCACCGGTTTCTTTTATTTAATTTTTTTTTTAAATTTCCGGTTTCCTTAATTCCTAATCTCACGTACTCTAGACCAAAAAAAAAAAAAAAAAACCTCATTGCACGCGTAAAGCGCGTGTGATGAGGCTAGTTTTTAATAAAGATAACCTTATACCTAGAATCAAATACAAACTTTTCATTCAAACATAAACTTTGCACCAAAAGTTTGCCCTTTTTTTTTTTTTTTTTTTGTTTTTTCACCCCTAGGTATTTTTGTTATTAGAAAAATATAATAACTTCAAATTATGATGAATAATAATTATAAATCTTTAAAAACAATAATAATAAATGAGTCTCTGAGCACACGCTCTTAAAGGCTAGTAGAATATGATAAAGCTAGGACCAAAAAATGAGCACATCCCATGCACGTGCAAAATAAGGGGCTGCCTGGTAGGAGGATTTTTTTTTTTTTTTGAAAAATTATGAAATTCTTTTTCAAAATTTGAAATTGAAACTAGTTTTCGTATAATAATTTTTATATTATATGTGTTTGTTTCCCACTTTTAAAAAAAATTTTCAAAATACTAAAAACAAAAAAATGATGTTGGGGAGACCATTTCTATTTTTGATATTTTTTTTAAAAAAGTATACAAAAGGTAATGTTTAGATTTTGTAGATTACACTTTTTTTTTTCTTTTTTTTTTTTTTTTTTTTATAATGATAAGGGGATAGAATTCATGTTTTTTTTTTGGATGATGATAAGTTTCAAATTTGGAGCATGATATATATATATATATATATATATTGTTATAAAGATATGCTCTTTAATTTAAAAGAAAGAAGAGTTTCGACCAATCTGTGGGGTTCACTATTTTCATTTTATTTACAACTATGCCATTAAAAACATTTTTTGTATTTTGAAAACACCCTCTTAGTTGTTTTCAAAATCCTAGTATGAATAAGGAAAATATGATACAATTTTCTAAAAACTATATTTAGAGAATATCAGCCAAACAATATATTCAACTAATTCAAGTGTGAGACCCACCATTTTATGGTTTACAAAAAAAAAAAAAAAAAAACTATATTTAAATCCCCTTACCAAATAGGTCCTAATAGTTTTGGTACTCATTTTTTTGGTACTAGTTTCATATATATATATATATATATATATATTTATTTATTTATTTTTATAAAAGTTTATTTTTATAATTTTTAAAAATTCAAAATAATAGTAATTATTTTATGACTTTTTAAAATATGGATAAGTATCCCATGAGAACTATTAACATATTATCGTAAACCCTATTCCACATTTCAAACTGTAGGGTAGAAATTTGATGGACTACGCGATAACTTCCCGTATTATGAGCCCAACAAATCCCTAACAATGAATTTGTAGAAAATGGGTTAAATAGCTGGGCTGGATATGGATTTAGCAACGGTTCTTACAAGCGAAACAAGAGAAAAAAGCGATTAGGCGATAATTCAATGAAAGTATCTCTGATCCGAAGAGATTTTGCCTTTTTTCACTTAGTCAATCATCCTCCCCACTATGTTAGACATGTTCCTTTATATATACACCTTTTTCCCTCATCCTCACCGCACACTTGTCCTTCATCTAAGCGTCCACTTGAGTATTAGTCACATCAGGAGTCTGCTTTAATTTGCAGTGAGCGGTAGTGGCTGAGGTTTCACTGTTCAGGTGTCTTCTCCACATAAATGCGGCCAGAAAAGTTGTTGTAGTGCATTAAATGCGGTGATGGCAGCTTTATTTGTAAGATATTTCAGGATATCTCCGTGCTTAGGAATGCCCAGCACTTTCCTCTGAGGAATCTTCTACTTGATCAAGTTCTTTGGAGGTCTGACGAGCGGAATTTCTTCGGACATGCCAGGTTGTCTTCGGACGCAATAATAATCCTTCCTTGGTTGAATTTCTGCCAGGACGGCAAAGCAGTGTTCCTTTCAACCTCTTTGGACAGAAAGTTATATTCAAACTGGGCCACAGGCCCAACATATGACGTTGGGCTTTCTCACACACAATAGCCCCTCAAAATTCCAATTTTTCCTTCGCATCCGAAGAGAAAAAAAGGGGTTTTGATCTTGCCCAGTGAAAGTATTGAATTTTTGACTCCACACGTGTGTGCGCACATGCATCTGGGCGCCTTCTTTATTACCACTGCTGTTACGTCGTTTCCGAGGCATCATTAATTGCGCCAGGCGGCGTCTTGTCCATGAAATTTAATGGCACGTCGCAAATCCAACGGACGAGATTCCCCTAAAAATTTCGGGCGGGATAAATCCCAACGCCTTGCCCACCTCTATATAAAGTCCCAGAGGGGGTTGTTTTCTCACTCTACAAATTTCAGACTCTCCAGCGAACTCAAGCGTTCAGACTCCCACAGCCTTCTCTGTCATCTACTTCGAATCGTCTCAGAATCCGCTACTATCTTCCCCCGAGGCTAAAGAACATCTTCCAATCCGATTCTGCGTAAGTTATTTGCTCGAGATTTTCGAAATCTATTCAGATTGCCTCTTCGGCTTTTGGTAGATTTTCTTCAGTTGCTGTTTCGCATTCCCCTCCTTCTAACCTAACTCAAAAATGGGTAGATTTAAATACCTAGTGGACAGCCCCTCCCAGATAGAGAAGCTTAGGGCGACATATCGTATTCCTTAAGAAGTGGGCTTGAGGTATTGCCCCACGAAGGGCTTACTAACGGATCGAGAAGTGGGTGAAGTTATAATCCCCATTATCGCTTTCCTGGAGGGGGGAATGACCATCCCCATGGGTCCAGTTACCAGAAGTTACCTTACCGCCCATAGGCTTAGCCCTGACCAGTGCGCACCTAACACGTTTAGGGTTTTAGGGGCAGTTGACGACCTAAACCGTCACTTAGGATTGGGATTAACCTGGCACGATGTGGTACACATGTATGAGTGTCGTACCAAAGAGGGAGCGGGATACTATCTAAGGTCTCGATCCGATATCGTCAGACTTCTCTCCTGTCTCCCCAAGTCTAATAAAGGGATGATAGACGATTATCTGATCGTCTCGGGCGCATGGCATGATGGAATTCATTGCCCAACCCAGCCAGGAGTGCCAGGTGGGACATCCCCCATTAAGATTCTCTAACATTTTTTGCTTTTGGCTGTTTGGAATTCCCTTTGTCATATTTCAATCCTTTTTTGACAGTTCTATTGCAATGTTTACAGATAGACGTCACGTAGGTCCTCGGCTGAGTCATACTAATACCGCGGCTCTGAACTACCTTCTTCGGTCGGAGATTTTTGTAAGTGAAGATGGACAGCTCAGGTCCGTTCCCCTCATCCTCGGCTATACTCCGAAGACCGAACTTCAGCCGATCGGTAACGCAATAACACTAGGGGATCGCCGCATCAACCGCATTGACGTAGCTTGGAAGAACTTCTTAGCTCCCTTCGACCTCGCCCCGGTGCCCCATCCTAATCCGCAGGGTATACCACCGCTCGTTCAGCCCGTTCAACAAGTTCCCCTTGAACCAGTAGTAGAGGAGGAAAGAGTTGCTTCTACACCCTCTCTTGACGAGCAGATCGACCAGTTCAGATTTGAGGGTGAGTCTTCGGAAGAGATTCAAATTATAGAAGTCGAGAAAACAGATAGGCAATCGGCTGTCCATCCAAAGAGACTAATCGTGTCCGCCTATTCTTCGGACGAAGACATGCAGAGCTTATCAGAGTTGATGAAGAGTAGAAAACAGAAAGCCACCTCCAAAGGCATTGGTCCATCCCAGCCAGCCGCGGATCTCCCTCCCCTTCCTCTTCAGGCCCCTTCAGATCCCAGCTTGATGCCGCTGCCGGACCTAAAGAAGAAAAGGGTTGCGAACGAGGCTGAAGGCACTGAGGCTGTGCCTAAAAAGGGGCCCAAGCAGCAGAAGGTGGCCCACGATACCAGGGGAAAAAGGGCTTTATCCACTGAAAGTAAGGAGGAACCTTTAGCCGCCGAAGTGCGCCGGGGCTCTCGGACATGGCCTCCGAAGGTGACGCTGGATGGTGCGGACATCCCCTATGATGCATCCATCAGAAATTATGGTGGAGGCAAGGCCGGTTACATTGCGGACGCTTTGGAGCAGCCCCTGCTCCTTCCAAGGGACATGGATTCCTACAGGCGCTTCAGCCAGCAGGAGCTTTTCTTATCCCTAAAAAGGAATCTCGGCATGGTAAGGGAATTTATCTACTTATCCTCTTTTTACTGTCTAATAGCTAACGGTAAGGAATATTCGTCTGTTGTGCAGATCGCCCAGCAGATATTTGTCGCTGAGGAGTGGAACAAAAAGAAAGAGGTTGAAGTGCAAGCTGAGGTGCAATCAAAGGAGGAGGTCGAGAAAGCACTAAGCATTGCAAAAGGTGAGTGCGCCCGCATCTTCGAGCAGCTGAAGGAGGAGACGAAGGCGAAGAAAAGTGCGGAGGCAGGTCTGAAGAATATCGAAAAGCAAGCTGAAGACTAACGCCAGAAGTTATATACCACCGAAATCAATCTGGAAACAGAGAGGGCGTTGGTGAAAGAGCTTCGTGCTGAGCTAGACAAGGCCAGGGATGCTGCTACAAAGGCCAAGGAGGACGCTCAGTTAGCCAAGGAAGCAGCTGAGGCCGAGAAGCAGGCTGCCTACCTGCTGGGGGTGCAAGAGACCCAGACAAGGCTGACCGAGGAGTTCGCCAAGGTCTGCAGGGGGTACTGTGAGATAACGTGGGGCAAATGCCTTGACACGGCCGGAGTTCCCCCAGAGTCTACACTGAGGCAGCCTGGGAGTTTCTACTACGACCCTGATCTCTGTGACCCGCCAGACGCCTCGAAAGCTATCTCAGTCGATCAAAACCTTGCAGTTCCAGCCGAGACGAGCCAAGCACCTCTTCAGACCGGAGATGCGGGTGATCTGCCAAAGATTGATCCAGTGCCTCAGGATAAGGCTTAGGGTGTTCAAACCGTGTAATAGTTAGGACCCTTTATCATCTATTTTGTAATGAAATTGCCTTTTCAATGAATGGAGTAGTTTACTTTTTGTTCATTGTTGCTTTTACAGAGTATGTTAGATTGTGTCATTTTGGTTAACAATAATGGTTTAATAACTAATGAGCCAGCCAAAACCATGGTAATCTTTTAGACGTTTAAACAAGGCCTTATAATAATGATAGTTGACGTAATTTTAGCTTAAGTTTGCATATTCCGCCAAGCACCAGATTAGATTAATAACGTGAACGAGTGTCAACTAACCCGAATCATCTGGTCTGAAGACTGCAGGCATGATTGGATTTAAGTTTAAACACTTAAGAACCGTAAAAGGGAGTGTTAACTAACCCAAATCATCTGGTCCAAAGACTGCAGGCATGATTGGATTTAAGTTTAAACACTTAAGAACCGTAAAAGGGGAGTGTTAACTAACCCAAATCATCTGGTCCGAAGACTGCAGGCATGATTGGATTTAAGTTTAAATACTTAAGAACCGTAAAAGGGAGTGTTAACTAACCCAAATCATCTGGTCCGAAAACTGCAGGTATGATTGGATTTAAGTTTAAACACTTAAGAACCGTAAAAGGGAGTGTTAACTAACCCAAATCATCTGGTCCGAAGACTGCAGGCATGATTGGATTTAAGTTTAAACACTTAAGAACCGTAAAAGGGAGTGTTAACTAACCCAAATCATTTGGTCCGAAGACTGCAGGCATGATTGGATTTAAGTTTAAACACTTAAGAGCTTAACATAATAGAATGGTATTATGATTGAAAGGAAAATTCTTTTAATAGTAGTACCTTTTGAGGTTATTTACATTCCATGGCCGGGGCACTACATGATTATCCAGGTCTTCTAGGAAGTATGCTCCAACGCCAGCCCTCGAAGTGATGCTATACGGCCCTTCCCAGTTCGGTCCCAGCTTTCCCTAGGCTGGATTCTTTGCATTGCCTACTACCTTCCTTAGGACCAGATCACCAGGCTCTAGGGGTCTCAGCCTCACATTGGCGTTGTAGCCCTGCTTTAGTTTCTGCTGGTAATGCACCAGTCGGACCATTGCATTTTCCCTTCATTCTTCAATTAGATCCAAACTCTTTTCCAGCTGCCCGTCGTTGCTGATCGGATCAAAGGAGCTTGTCCTGTACGTTGGGAATCTAGTCTCTAGAGGTATCACGGCTTCAGCTCCATAGGTCATCGAAAAGGGGGTTTCTCCAGTAGACCTGCGAGGTGTAGTTCTGTATGCCCACAATACGTGAGGCAACTCTTCCACCCATCTACCCTTGGCTTCGTCTAGCCTTTTCTTCAATCCGTTAACGATGACTTTGTTGACAGCTTCCGCTTGCCCATTCCCCTGGGGGTATGCAGGGGTGGAATATCTGTTCGTGATTCCCAGCTCACTACAATAGTTCCTGAATGCTTTGCTGTCGAATTGGAGCCCATTGTCCGATATAAGGGTACGGGGGACTCCAAACCGCGTGACAATATTTTTTCAGATAAATTTTTTCACATCCACATCCCTGATGTTTGCTAGAGGTTCGGCTTCGACCCACTTGGTGAAATAGTCCGTGCCGATCAAGAGGTACTTCTTGTTTCCCGCTGCCTTAGGGAATGGGCTTACAATGTCCAGCCCCCATTGAGCGAAAGGCCATGGGCTGGTCAGTGGATTAAGAACGCCTCCGGGCTGATGTATGTTCGGCGTAAATCGCTGGCATTGATCACACTTTTTGACGTACTCGTGGGCCTCTTTCTGCATATTCGGCCACCAATAACCCGGAGTAATGGCTCGATGAGCCAAAGACCTCCCACCGGTATGGCCTCCGCAGATCCCTTCATACAACTCCTTTAGTAAAGGTTTAGTCACCTCCGGGTGCATGCATAATAGGTATGGGCCTGAATAGGAGTGTTTATAAAGTTTGTGATCCTCGGACAACCAGAATCTTGTAGCTCTTCTCCGTATTTTGTCCGCTTCCCCTTTTTCTTCGGGCAACGCATCATCCTTCAAAAACTTGATGATGGGGTCCATCCAACATGGGCTTGTTCCGACGCAAAGAACCTGGGATGCCTTTTTTCTTAACTCTGTAGGCTTCTGTATGTCTTCGACGAGGATAACCCTTGGCAATTCCTGTGCCGAAGATGTGGCAAGGGTGGCTAAAGAATCAGCATGTGTATTGCCACTTCTAGGGACGTGTCGCAGGTTGAAGAATTCGAACTCGGATTGCAGGGACTTAGCCAGGCTCAAGTATCCCTGCATCCTTTCGTCTTTCGCCTCGAACTCTCCCAACACTTGGCCGACGACTAGCCTTAAGTCCGAGAACATCTCAATTGACTTTCCCTCAATCCTTCGTACCATCTTCATCCCCATCAACAGAGCCTTATATTCTGCCTCGTTATTTGTTGCTGAGAAGTCTAGCCTTAATGCTTTTTCGATGATAATTCTCTCTGGGGATATTAGCACTAGCCCCACTCCTGAGCCTCGCTGATTCGATGCGCCATCCACGTACACACCCCAAGGCAAGGGGCTCCGTGAAGAAACCATACCAACGGTCCTTCCTTTAGTGCTCAGCATAGGTGTTACCTCCTCTAAATGGGGTTCTGCGAACTCAGCGACCAAGTCTGCAAGGACTTGGCCCTTCACTGATGTGCGTGGCATGTACCTGATATTAAAAGCCCTGAGGATCGTCCCCCATTTGGCAATCCTTCCGGTGTAATCGGCGCTTCGGAGTATGGCTTTAAGAGGAAGCTGGGTGAGGACTATAACCGTGTGGGCTTGAAAATAATGGGGCAGCTTCTTCGTACCCAGCATAACTGTCAGAATGGCTTTCTCCAGTGGCAAATAACAAAGCTCCGCTTCCTGCAGTGACTTGCTTACGTAATAAACTGGTTTTTGCACACCACAGTTCGTTCGGATCAGCACCAAGCTGACGACATTAGGAGCCACAGCGATGTAAGCAAACAAGACTTCATCTGGCTCGGGACTGGACATGATGGGAGGTCTAGCCAGGTAATCTTTAAGCTGCTGAAAAGCAATAGCGCATTCCTCCGTCCATTCGAAATCCTTCCATTTATTGATCAATGAGAAGAAAGGCCTACATCTGTTTGCCGATCTGGAAATGAATCTATTAAGGGCAGCGGTCATCCCCGTCAGCTTCTGAATTTCCTTGGGGTTCCGGGGAGCTCGCAAATTATTGATGGCCTTTATCTGATCGGGGTTAACCTCGATTCCCCTGTAAGTGACCATATACCCTAAGAACTTGCCCGATCCGACACCGAACGAACACTTGGAAGCATTCAAGCGCAGTCTGTGTCTCCTCAAAATCTCAAAAACATCCCTAAGGTCCCCAATATGCTCAGCTATGACCTTACTTTTTACCCCCATGTCGTCGATATAAACTTCCATGCTTTTACCCAACTGCGGCTCAAACATTCTGGTCATCATCCTCTGATAAGTAGCCCCTGCATTTTTCAAGCCGAACGGCATTACCTTGTAGTGGTAATTCCCCATAGGGGTTACGAAAGCCGTTTTCTCTTGGTCGACGAGAGCTAGCGGTATCTGATGATAACCCTGGAATGCGTCTAAGAAGCTCATCCGAGGGTGTCCTACAGTAGCATCAACTAGTTGGTCTATCTTTGGCATGGGAAACGGATCTTTCGGACAAGCTCTATTAAGATCGGTGAAGTCCACACATACCCGCCACTTTCCGTTCTTCTTTTTTACCACCACCGTGTTAGCCAGCCATTCGGGGTAAAAGATCTCTTTAATAACCCCCGCCTGCTTGAGTTCATCACTTCATCCTTAACCGCATCAGCGTGTTCCCTCGATGGACGCCGTAGCGGTTGCTGCTTGGGGACGATGGTGGGATTAACGTTTAGATGGTGGCAAATAAAATCTGGGCTTACCCCAGGGGCTTCCGCAAGGTCCCATGCAAATACATCTACGTTTGCCCTGAGGAACTCTATCAGCTCTTCCTTCTCTTCAGGAGGCAGCATGGATCCGACTTGAAAAAACTTCTCTGGGTCGTTATCTACGACTACTTTTGCCAAACCTTCGCATTCCGATTCTTCGGCTGAAGTCTCGGTGTCCAGCACCGAAGGCTTTGATTGCTATAAACTCTCTTCGTTACGGTCCAAGGGCTCAACCTGAGGTTGGTGCTGGATAGCTGCCACTAGACATTGCCTGGATGTAGACTGATCTCCTTGGATCTCCTCAACTATCCCGTCGGACGGATATTTAATTTTCTGATGAAGTGTGGAGGATACGGCCCCGAGGGTATGAAGCCAAGGCTTGCCCACAATAGCAGTGTAGGGTGAATAGGCATCCACCACTATGAAATCTACCTCCACTGTCTCACGTCCGGTTTGCACAGGTAGTCTGATTTGGCCCTTTGGGATGATCACTTTGCCAACAAAACTGACTAAAGGGGAGTTGTACGGAGTTAGGTCTTCGGGGGATAAGTTCAGCCCCGTATATAGGTCTGGGTACATTATTTCTGCGGCGCTGCCGTCATCTACCATCACCCTCTTCACGTCGTATCCACCTATTCTCAGAGTTACTACTAGGGCGTCATCATGCGGCTGCATAGTTCCGATTTTGTCCTTGTCCGAAAATCCCAAAATCGGAGTCTCCATCCTGGGTTTCTTCGGCTCTCTTTTAGCACTATCCGACGACAACCGAGCAATAGTCAGTAGTCTGGATGGGCAAGATCTCGTCCTTCCTGGTGCGGCAAAAATAACATTGATTGTACCCAAGGAAGGTTTCACAGAATCGCCTCTCCTGGGCCCCGCATTTGCGTGATTTCCCTGACCGTATGAGTGGTGTAGAAGGTGTTTTAGTTTGCCTTGATTGACCAGCTGATCCAGATGGTCCCACAGGCTCCTGCAATCCTCAGTAGTATGCCCATGGTCAAGGTGATATTGACAGTAAAGATTGTGGTTGCGCCTTTCAGGGTTTCCTGCCATCTTGTTCGGCATCTTGAAGAACGGTTCATTTTTTATTTTATCCAGGACTTGGTGTACTAGTTCGCGAAAAACCGCATTGACCGTCTGGAAGTTTGTTGTATTTTGTCCGGCCCAGTCCTTCCTCGGCCCGTTGTGGTTTTGCCTGTCCGTCCTGAAATCCCTCCCTTCCTGAGGGGCGACCTTCTCTTCTCCCTTACTCTGCTGTTGATCTTCTTCAACTCTTTTATACTTATCAATCCTATCCATCAACTGGCGTATACTGATAGCAGGCTTGCGCGTTAAGGACGCCCTTAAGGGATGTTTAGTGGGGAGACCCAGTTTAAAGGAGTTGATGGCCACCAATTCACAATCTTCCTCTACCTCGTTATACGTTTCCCAGAACCTATCTGAATACAATTTCAGAGTCTCACCTCCTTTCATACTGACCGACAATAGCGAAGCCATAGACTGCGGAACCCGTCGGCACGTGACAAAACATGAACCAAATGCTTGAGTCAGCTCTTGGAAAGAGCTTATAGATTTTCCTTCCAGATTGTCAAACCACTTCATGACTATCGGTCCCAAGCTGGATGGGAAGACTCTGCACATCAGGGCTTCGTCCCTGGAGTGGACGGCCATCCTCTAGTTGAAATGGCTCACATGTTTCACTGGGTCTGTCCGGCCATTGTAGATGGTGAATGTAGGCTGGTGGAAACGTCGAGGAAGTCTAGCATCCTCGATGTTACGAGTGAAGGGAGATCTGGAAATCTGCTCCAGGGTTTTACTCATAGCGTCGTTCCCTACGCCTCTAGTTAAGGGATTCTGAGGGTTCCCTTCGTCACGACGCATTTCCTCATAGGTAAAGGATTCGTTGACTGGCGGTCGAAGTTTCTGTTTGTAAACAACCTCCTGTTCGTCCTCAGCATCTTCATCGGAGTACGAGCGACTGCGCTTTCTCTTCGCATGGCGTAACTTCCTCTTCAGCCTATCGATTTCCTTCTGCATGTCTCTGTTTTTCTCTGCATGGGACATGTGGCTCTCTCCGTGTGACTGGTTTTGATCGTCACGTGCGGTGTGTACGCTGCCCTCACGATCTTGCCTTTGTTCCAGATGAAGAAAAGGGTCGGTGTGTTGAGACGACCTGGACTTCGCTGGTCGTTGCCTTGGTTCAGCCATTCTTCGAGGTGTTGCTTCCACCTTGGCTCAAGCTGTTCCCCACAGACGACGCCAATTGTAGGGTAGAAATTTGATGGACTACGCAATAACTTCCCGTATTATGAGCCCAACAAATCCCCAACAATGAATTTGTAGAGAATGGGTTAAACAGCTGGGCTGGATATGGATTTAGCAACGCTTCTTACAAGCGAAACAAGAGAAAAAAGCGCTCAGACGATAATTCAATGAAAGTATCTCTGATCCGAAGAGATTTTGCCTTTTTTCACTTAGTCAATCATCCTCCCCACTATGTTAGACATGTTCCTTTATATATACACCTTTTTCCCTCATCCTCACCGCACACTTGTCCTTCATCTAAGCGTCCACTCGAGTATTAGTCACATCAGGAGTCTGCTTTAATCTGCAATGAGCGGTAGTGGCTGAGGTTTCACTGTTCAGGTGTCTTCTCCACATAAATGCGGCCAGAAAAGTTGTTGCAGTGCATTAAATGCGGTGATGACAGCTTTATTTGTAAGATATTTCAGGATATCTCCATGCTTAGGAATGCCCAGCACTTTCCTCTGAGGAATCTTCTATTTGATCAAGTTCTTTGGAGGTCTAACGAGTGGAATTTCTTCGGACATGCCAGGTTGTCTTCGGACGCAATAATAATCCTTCCTTGATTGAATTTCTGCCAGGACGGCAAAACATTGTTCCTTTCAACCTCTTTGGACAGAAAGTTATATTCAAACTGGGCCACAGGCCCAACATATGACGTTGGGCTTTCTCACACACACAAACTATCTAAAAAAATGTTCTACTTACTTTATAAAAAAACTATTTTAGTTTTAAATTTGAATTTGATAGAGAAACAGGAAAACTGTTTTTCAAATTTATCTAAAATTTAGGAATTTCAAAAGTAATTTTACATAAATTTTTAAATAACTACCCACCAACGCACTGAGAGTAGTGGTGTAAAGCTGATACGGTTATTTTGCACATCTCTGATTTTGTTAGAGTACTCTAGTGTTTCTAAGGGTGAGTTTGGTTCAGCCTTTTGAAGTTGGGCTTTTTGAAAAAGTTGAGTTTTCAAAAAGTGCATAATGAAAAAGTTGAGTTTCAAAAAGCTGAGTGTTTGGTAAAACTGTTAAAAAGTGCTTTTTGAAAAAATTGAGTGTTTGGCTAACACTTATAAAAGTTGTAGTTTGAGGGATAAATTACCAAAAAGGACAACGTATATATAAGGGAGTTTCTTTCATAATTTTATTTATTTATTTATTTTTTTTTATGTGAGTTTATTTCATACTTGTTAATATACTTACTAAATAATAATAATAATAATAATAAATATATATTATTGGTATTATTTTAATAATGTTTGGGCAATTTTTCTTTTTTAGTGTCATAATTATTTGTTATTACCATTAATGACTTCTTATTAATATTAATTAAATCTAAATAATTTTCATCATCATGAAGCACAAAATGAAAATGTAAAAAAATGATAAAATATACACCAATAATCCAAGTTTAAATTGTAATACATAAAAATGTAAAAATATATAAAATACATATCAATAACCTAAGTTTAAATTTTACAACACACAAATGTAAAAAAGATAATAAATTACATACCAATAACCCAAGTTTAAATTGTAATACATGATATTATAAAATAAAATAAAAAATAAGACAACTACTAATTATTATCCTCCCAAATAGAATTAGCAATGGAATCACGAAGAACCACCATCGCAGGATCTGTTAATGATCCTGAGTTCTGCTCATAACTGCTACTTGCTTCACTGTTACGTTCTCTTCTAGAAATTGAATCTCGATTGGCGTTTCTGAAACTCCTATCATCCCTATCATTTAGTCTAACAAAATTATGAAGAGCCATAGTAACAGATACAATAAGTATTTGGATATGGAATGGAAAAGATGGCATGTTTCTGATAATTCTCCATTTATTCTTCCACACACCAAAAGTGCGCTTAATCACACAACGAAGAGATGAGTGAGCATGATTGAATTTTTCATGTTTAGTTCTAGGGCTTCCACCTCTCCTTCGAAAGTCTTGAAGATGGTATGATATCCCCTTGTATGGTGCCAAATAGCCTTTCACCATTGGGTATCCAGAATCAACTACATAACACTGTAACAGTTGCTTCAAATGTGTTTACATTACACATATATTAGTCCAAAGATAATACTAAATATCACATAACTTAGTTTAAAGTTAATACAACATAAAGCTAATATTAGTCGTAAGCTAATACAACATAAAGTTAACATTAGTCCTAAGCTAATACATAGTACCACATAAGGTTGGTCACTTCTTTTGGTTCAAACAAATCATTTTTTGTAGCCACTGCAGTTGTGACTCTGGCTCCTTGAAAGTCAGGAACATCTCCCTACGTGACCTTTTTAGTAAGGTAATGGAAGCTTCAACCGCAAACTCGTAATCCACTCCAAGAAGTGCTCTCACAATCGCCATGACATTATCAATTGAACTTGGTGACTCTCGAGAAGGAACTTCATTCCTATTCTGACATACAACTATTAATTGACTAATACGATTTTCCAACATTGCAGCTCCTCCCATCTTCTTCTTTTTCTTCTGTGAGGGTATTGATTCATTAGTTCGCTTTTGTCCTGAACTACGTGATTGACTAGTTTGTCCTTGCAGCAAATTATCAATGTCTAAACTCATGTCACATTGGTTATCCTTAAATTCGGAGCTACCATCTGAATCACCAGCACCCTCTTTTGGCATTGTTGGAGGGAGTGTATTTGAAGAAGGGGTCCATGCAGCTACCCCAGTTGCTGCAACATCCCTAAACATTATTTCAAGTTGTTCTAGATTCTGTAGACCTTTCTCTCGAAATTTTTCAGCTTTGGGTAATTCCTACAAAATGTAATTGTAATTTCACTCATATAACAATAATATAAAAAAAACTATCTCTAACTAACTAAATATTAATAAAATACTCAACTCACCTTCAACTTTCGCTTCCACCAATCATCAGGAGCAGCAATCGTTCCCTTCACTGCATCCCAACCTAAACCTATGTCAAGATTCCTCAATTGTTCCCACACTCTCCAATCACCTTTTTATACATCCCACCTACTTTTTAATTGGTCCCTATCATAGTCTTGATCGATCACTTCACCAAATTTGGTCACCACATTGAACCAACCTTTGGTATTAAAGGCAGAACCTTTTGTTCTATTCCCGGCTTGAATTTGTTCCACACAAAGGTCACAAAAAGTAGTTGTCCATGTTGGATTAATATCCCAATCTGCTCTAGTCTTTTTTACCTCAGGGTTGGAAGTGGTGTTTTTACCCATCTATAAAGTTAACCAACCATAAGAAATAAATAAAATTGCATGATCTAATAAATCCACAAAAGTGGAATAAATAAATAAATAGACTACTCTAATAACTCAACATTCAATCCCATAAAGCATAGGGGTCTTATATGTTACAGATTATAGATACCAAGGTCAATATGAAGGATGGTTTACAACTTTATTTACAGCACACAGACATGGCAGTAGCTTCATCTGGAGAGCACAATATGCCATGCAATTTCAACAGTCTTTCATGTCACTAATCACCATTTTAGTCTATATTTACCGAGTCCAAGCAAAAGTAACAACACCTGATACCACTATATAATTCTAGGTTTATGTCAAGTTACAAACAATGTACCCGGTAAACAAACTTGACATTTCTTTCTATTCCACACTAAATTTACAGTTTCCATCAAATTGAGCTCAATTAATTATAAGCTACTTCAAGTGAATGCTACAAAATTTATTTGTTCTCACTGACATTTTGACACGTGAAATTCATATATTGTTTCTCAATCTAACTGAGACTCCAGAAAGTACTTTATCTGGTGGCCTGTCTATTGTTTACTAGTAAAGTAAAACCTGTTTTGTAACAAATTATGCTTTTGCTTTGAATCTCAAAATTTGAGGTGTTCTTTCCCTTAAATGTGTAGCAAGGTCTAAGATTAAATATCACACCTTTAACTTTGGCCGTCCCTGAAATAATCTATTTTACCACATGCCAAATGGCCTTGTTGCCCAGTTATACTTCTCATTGTAAAGTTTGAAGTCATGGGGTTCAACCCGCTGCAAGGTGTATGGGAGAATGTGGGAACTAAGGTTCTTTTATCGGTTAAAAAAAAAGGAAGAAAGAAGTGCCATTCCAGGGGTTTCATATAACTTACAGAAAACCTCAAACCTTTTAAGAAAGATTTTATCTCTCTTTGGTCCAGTGCTCCAATCCACTAGACAATACACAAAAGCGACAAGTGGCCTTTTTTGGACACATTCGTGTCTATGTTGCTTCCAATGCATTGGAGCATTGGACACTAGCCAAATCCCTCCCCTTAAAGCCTCCACTAATTTTTTTTTTTTTTTTTTTTTTTTTTTGCAATACCCAAAAACTAAATAATTCAATAAATTTAGCAACAAAAAACTACAGCTTGTAAATATAAGGCATCTCCACCCTCACACAACGATCAAAACCATGAAACTGACATGATTATAAGAGACAGACACACCTCAACAAAAATCGGTAAAACCTAAAACAAAAACAGAGCATCCACAAAATAAAAAAATAAAAAATTACGAAGCATCAACCCACCAATTTTTTTCAGTACCCAGCAACTGAACAAATACATCTTTAGCAAGAACAAAAGCATGCAAGATCCGAAAATTTTTTTGGTAGCAGATCGGCGGTTTTTTTGGTAGTAGATAGGTAAAAAAAAAAATTCATATCAGATTTTGGTAGGTAAAAAAAAGTTGGTACCTGGCGGTTTTTGGTAGCAGATCGGCCTTGCTTCGTGTTTTGTTGATCAAAACTCTCCCTTCAAAACATATTTCTCAGATCAGATTACAAAATTAAATTATAAAAAAAAAAAAAAAAATTTACAGAGGAAGCCCGCTGAACAAGATGAAGAAAGAAGAAGAAGAGGAAGAAGATTTTCAAGACAAAAGAAAAGAGAGACTTACGCAGATGAGATGAGGGAGCTGCGCACAGAGAGATGAGATGAGGGAGCTGCGCACAGAGAGATGAGATGAGCTGCGCAGATGAGATGAGGGAGCTTTGTACTCTGAAGTGTTAACGCTTGCCCTTTAGTCAAGGGCAGTTTTGTAACTCCACGAGCCCAACGGATATAAAATAAAAGCTGGGACTCAGCTTTTCAATTATGGAGCTACCCTCATCCATTTTGGAAACGCGCAAATCCTGAAGAAATATAAAAGTTGGCTTTTCAGAAAAAGTTGGCTTTTTATCTCACCAAACGCACATATGGAGCCAGCGTTTTTGAAAAGCTAACTTTTAGGATTGAAAAGTTGAACCAAACGGGTACTAATACCTTTGCGAGACTGTCAAAATAGTTTTTAATTTCTTCCAATATTTCACATGGAAAAATTATATAGAAAATTGATTGTTATTTTTATTTTTGATATTTTAATAGTTGAGGGTGGAGGGACTTGAACCTTGGATGGTGCCTGTTAAGCTACAAAAGTATTTCATATGCTTTATTTATTTATTTATTTATTTATTTTACAAGATAGAATTTCTACTCTAGTTTAATATAAGTGTATATGTATGTGAAGTTCTCTCCTGGAAACCTGAACCCCGACCCTTACTTCTCACACCCCACAAGCATTTATACTTGTAGAGTGACCACCGCACCAATGGTATGCGGTATTTCATATACTTTAATCACATGAAAGTGTATCAAAGTTGGTTTTTTTTTCCATAAGTGATGGAGTTCATAATAAATGTATGTGTGAGTTATTAAAAAAAGAAGAAGTTAAGTGTGTGAAAGTGATATATATATATATATATATAGAAAATATGATGAAGCTAGGACCAAAAAAAAATGAACAATCCCATGCACATACAAAATAATAGTTTCGGCGTTTATTTTTTTTTGTGCTAGTTTCATATATATATATATATATATATATTTTTTTTTTTTTTTGTTAGGGTTTTTTTTAAAAAAATTTTTTTAATTCAAAATAATAGTAATTATTTTTTGACTATTTGAAAAAAAAATATGATAGTAACTAATGGGAAGTGGTGAACGTGGGTAAGCTCATACACGTGCTTAGATGCTTTTCTATTTTTTTTTTTTTTTTTTCTAAAGGTTAATAATTTTCATTCATCATATATAATCAGGGTTATTGCTATCTTCAATCACAAAATAGCTAAGGGTGTGATAAGATTTATATAAATAAAAATTATTTCACTCACAAACACATAAATCTCATTACACCTTTAGGTATTTTGTAATTGAAGAATGCAACAACCCTAAAATATATATGATGAATGAAAATTATTAATTTTTAGAACCAAAAAAATGAACACATCCCATGCACATACAAAATGCTAGTTTCAGTGTTCATTTTTTTGTGCTAGTTTCATATTGTGGTGAACGTGGGTAGTTATCCCATGAGAAGTGAGAGAGTGAAAAAAAAAAATTGTAATAATACCACACTTAGTCACTAACATGATAGGAAAAAAAAAAAAAAACTACTCCGCATAAAAAAAAACTGTTTTATTTTTAAATTTGAATTTGAAAAAAAAAAACGGTTTTTCAAATTTATCTAAAATTTTCAGGACTTTTAATAATAAATTTACAATCTAACTATATTGTTAAAATTTTTAACTAACTCCCCACTAACATCTTGAGAGTAGTGGTGGAAGGCTGATAGGATAATTTTGCACATATTTCTCAATTATTAGATTTTGTTACAGATAAATGATATGTTTACAATATTTTTACAAAAAATTCTAAGTGACAGGTTGTTACTGATTGTTATTGTTGGGATAAAAAAGTAATCTTACTGTTAGTTTCAAATTTGAACAAATAACAACTAACCACCTGTGATTTGTTATAAGAACGTTATAAAATTGTTGTACACGTAGCATTTTTCTTTGTTATAACTGAAGGCTATTTATTTGATACCAAATATTTTTTTTCCCTCAAAAACTCAAAAGAAGCGTACTTTTACTCAACTCGATCCGCTGCACAGAAATTTGCAATGTCAGAGTCTTCTGGTGTTCCTAAGATCTCTGAGAAGCGGGACTGTCAAAATGGTTTGTATCTACTGCAATTACATGTTCTATTCGTGCTTGTTGGGCATGCAGCGTTGTTTCTTCTCCTCAAAACCTATATTTTTCATCATGAATTATGGTGATCGTTTAATATGTTTTACCTGACAAAAATTTTTGCCATTTTGAAACAGATGAATTGATGGAAATCATTAAAAAGGAGCCTGTGGAGAAGATGACTCCAGATTCGTGCAGTCACAAGGACGAAACTCAAGAAATACACGGTCAAGTTTTATGTTCAAGTCTTGTTGTTTAAGAACTAAGTCTTGGTTGTTGTTGTTTAAGTAGTCACTGGTTGGCTTTTCTTTTTGATTATTAGTATTTTTCACTTTATAACTTGGCTTGTAATAAAATGCAGGGAAGGAGTCAAAGGTTATCAAGGAGGAGCATATTCAGAGTGCTGACACAAATGTTGGAGATGATGACAAAGGTCATATAGCGGTGAAAGCTGAACCTGTTGACCCAATTGGGGTTCTCTCACAGAGTACACCCCGACCCACTCTCTCCTGTTTGGTGGCCACAGAAGATCAATCTTTTCTTGTATGTTATTCATTGATTAGCCTATTGAGTATTAGCATTTCTTTATGTTGTTACTATCTGCTTTTTAACTGGTCTTACACAATTAATTTGATCTTGATCAACCATATATGTTGTCACGAATTGCAGTTGTTGCGTTTTGTTTCAGTTATCCGGATATTCTTCCTAAATATTGTCATTCCTATTGCTGATAAGGGGCACCTGGAAATTATGTGTTTCTTTATAATCAATTCTACTGTTTTGACAAATTATGTAACTGACTTTTGTTTTATAGGTTGAATTATGTAATTAAAAAATGAAAAATTTAAATCTTGTTGGTGGCATGCTTTCTGGAATTCAATCAGAAAGATTTAAATCATACCTTTTAGTCAATAAATGGAAACATTAATTAACACTATCATTTGTAGAACACCATATGTAAACGAATGCACACACAAATGCGCGCGTATTGATTTGAAAGATTTAAATACAACCTTTTGATCAATATATGGCATGGTGTTGGTGAGTCTTTCTGTATCTACTGATTTATTTTCACCTTCCTTGAACACTTAATGCAGGAGTTGCCCACATGCTTGCCAAGTTCTTACAAGGGAAGAATGAAAATGGAAAGGAAGGTTGTCTACCTGCGAGATTCAGCTATGAGAATGTGGCCAGTCCTCTACCATGAGAGACCCAATTTCAAGATATTGACAAGCGGATGGAAAGATTTTAGCAAGGCGAATCTCATTCAACCTGGAGATGAGTGTGTTTTTAGCCTTGAAAATGACCTTGAGGCTATATATGGTGTCCATATTGCCCGAAGGTGAAGAAAGCTGGAGTTGGTTCAAGCCTCACGTTGTATAAATTCACCACTATGTTCATTTTGTGAAGAACTCTAGGAATTATATTAAGTGTGTTTGTAGACCCTTAAACCAGAATTCAGTCTAATTTTAATGCTCTTGTGTATTATTGAGTAGTCATATTTTTCATCTTTGGATTTTGAGCGTTAATTTTTAAGATCTTTTTATGATGTGTCTGGAGCAAAAGCTTGGTTTATGATGTTACAAGAATGGAAATTGTAACTGAGAATGTTATTGGATAATAGGTGGCAACATGAATAGGTTAAGACTAGGATTTTGTATATTTTGATAGGCACTCCAAGTATCTTTCATGGTTCATAGAGAAGCAGCATTAATAGAATTTGAGAAACAGCACTAGAGCTTTTCCACAATTTTCCCCCTTACAAGAAACCCAATAACATTTCCTCCACAAATGGACTTCCTGATATATATATATATATATATATATGTACTAATGTACATAGTTCACACTTTATACACTGAAATTGTGATTTAAAGTCAAATATATATTTTAAATGCTCCTAAATTATGAGTTAAATATGGCAAAAACAAATGAAAATTAAAAAAAAAAAAAAAAAAAAAGACCCTAATACTTTTTATGATGATGAGAATAAGCCCCTAATACTTTAAATATTTGTTTGTAGATTTTGTTTGTTAGTTTGTTTTTTATTTTTTTTCAACAAAAAAGTATTCTGGGCACGAATGTGAACCCACATTTTAGAATTCATTTTTTAGTTTTCTTTTCTTTTGTAATTCACCAAATCTTCAAATTTGAGCGCATGCCTAAATTTGAAGATGTGGAAGATGATCCAGCTAAAATAAATGCAGTAGTAGGGCAATTGATTATAATCCTAGGTGAAGCAATGTTTGTAAACTTTAATTGTTGTCAAAATCCTTATGGTTGCCTAAATAAAAAAATCCTTTAGGTTGAGTCATGAGTGACACTATTGGACTATTTCACGGAGAAAATTCAAATTTTGGCTTTGAAGTTGAACCCCCTACTCGATCTAAAGTGGGGGAAAAAAACTTTTTTTTTTTGGGTAATAGGAAATTTTTTTTCAACTATATAACAAAGGGAAAAGTGATATTTGAAATTTTAGTGTGAAGAAAACGGATTTGAATCGCAATTGAAAACCGTATAACACATTGACGAAAACGATTTCAAGGAAACTGTGAAGAAAACTGTTGCTTACATTTAAGGTTATTGCATTATTGTGTCATACAATGTTTTAGAAAGGCAATTTAATTTAAGGTTAGGTGTCATGCTGGCTCTGTGACTTCGATTTGGTGAGTCTTAATTTCCTAGGTTTTAAAATTTTCTTCTTAGCTCCTGACCATTTTCATTTCAGAAAATAAAAATAGATTAGAGTTTCTTGCTCATGATTTGACAAAGAATCCGAGCTGTATGGTTATCATTACGAGGAATTGAGGCCCAGTTTAGAGAGTATAAATGTTCTGCCAAGGTGAAAGTTTCATGAAATGGTCTTAGGAGACATTTTTCTCACAACATGTGAAATTCATATGTGTGAGACCCACACATATTAGAGTAAATTTATGGTGAGATTCATCATGAATGTGAGAGGATGGAATACTATGACATGGTGTTGTGGGAACATTCAATAATTTTTCCATATGTTGTGAGAGAGATGTTTCATAAGACTTTCATTAGATAATTTTTCGTAACCCATCGCTTGGATACACCATGCTTGACTTTGTGTTTCTCTATGAACGTGGCTGCTGAGTTATCGCCCCTAAAACTGTAGTTAATTGATATGCATTCTATAATGTCAGCTATCATACCTAAAACTACAATTACATGTCTTCTATAATGACTTTAATTACCATCAGTTAATTATCATCAGTAAAATACTAGACGACTTTCTATGCACATTATCACAAGACACTTTTAAAATTCTGTTATTGCTTTCATTTAGTGCATCCAAAGGATTTTTTGCTAATTTCTTCATGTAATCAGCCTCCATTGTTATATACTTGTATGCTTTCAAAGCCCAATCAGCAGTCATAGCAGCATGGGCAAAGCTAGTAATTTTTGTTTGGAGACCAAGTTGTGATACTATATATATATATATATATTAGTTAAGACAAACCCTAGACACACATAGAGACATATATATAGATATATAATACACACACACACACACATATATATTATGGAAAATTAAATCTTGTGCAACCATGTCTTTGAATTTAAATGAAAAACCTATTATATGATACATAAGGAACTGAACGTAAATTTTACCTATATATATTTAGAGTTAGGTTCAAGTTACATCACACAATAACTTATTATTAAATACATATTTTAAAAATCTCATCGTTGAATTACATATTCTATATGTGTTTAACATGCATGCCAATTTTTATGCTAATCGGATGTTATTTACCTTGTGATCCATAAACTCATCTTTTATGAATTATTTTAAACTACAAAAACTTGAATTTAAACAATTGATTGATAATATGACTATTAATCTTTGATCATCATGAAATTTTGTAAGCATGGAGAGTATATGAATATAATGTAATCCAACGGTAGATTTGTCAAAATTCGCGTCTAATAATAAGTTATTAAGTAGTGTAATATCGCTTAGAGTTACGCCAAGTATAACTTGAACCCAACTCATATATTTATTAGATAATTTTTTTAAGAACTTATCATGTTTTAACAACTAGTATAAAAGAAAGTTGCTTAGTTTGATATTAAATATATAAAAAAGTATATATAAAAAGAAACTTAGTGTCTCATATTAAAATTGTATTTGATAATGATCTTTCATGTGGAATAATTAATATCAATCTTTTATGATCTTTATGGTAAAACTCTGCAGATTTTTATTTTCAATATAAACTATCAAAATGTTGACTAAATCGAATTATAATAAAAAAAATCAAAGGAATTTATGAATTCTTCAAAGAAATATATTAGATACAGTAGCAAGTTTTATAATAAAAAATGAGAATTGAGACAAAAAAAAGTGCAATTGGCCCGTCTATTTTTTAAGAGCAGTATGTACTAACTCAAATTAATAATTTGGGGAGGGAGAACTCCTGTTTTTGTAGGCTTATATAGTTTGTATAAGTTAAAAAGAATTTCTAAAATGATAAAAGTTAGGTATAATTTTTTAGGCAGAGTAAATTTCTCATTTAAATTCAAACATGTGGTTATGTGAGTATTATGTACTAACTCAAATTAATAATTTGGGGAGGGGGAACTCCTGTTTTTGTAGGCTTATATAGTTGTATATTTTAAAAAAGAATTTTTAAAAATGATACAAGTTAGGTATAATTTTTTAGATAGAGTAAAATTTTCAATTAAATTCAAATATATGGCTATGTTAACCAATATTATCTTTATTATTTTTATAAAAAAATTATCTTTATTATAATTAAATTAAATTTAACTATTTAGATTTAATTGAAAATGTAATGTACACTAGTGTATTATAATTTATATCATGCATCTGCGACCATGCATAGCTAGACCAACTCCGACCTCCACGGCTCCACTTAGCTCGATCCTCGTCCAACCTCTGCAACATCTATGTCCTCCATCAATGTCATGTACTCAGGGGTGTCTTTGATTGCGGCCGATTTATCTCCTTGACGACCTGGCCAACGCGTTCTTTGCCATTAGTTTCTATCGCATCACTCTCCATTAATCCTTCTGCAGAGTCTACTGCTTGCTAGTCACCTCCACGTACCTTTACCCTCCATGTATAAGACTGAAAGAAAAATAGCCTGAAAAAGCAAAGCAAAGCAAAGAGCACCCCACATTTCCACAACCGGCAAATCATCCTTAAGGCATTTTTTCTTTTCTTGAGCTCTTTATCTTTCAAAAGAAGAATATGGCATTGCTTTTTTTGGCAATGAATCGTGACTGCAACACCTCCTCCAGTCAATCTTCATACTTACATTACAGTATCTTCTTTCCTCTTTATCTTTTGCTTTCCTTCTTTAATGATGCATCAACCGGCTTTTCCTATTTCCAATACACTCATAAACCTTCTTTTCACTCATGCTTTGTGAGAGAGAGAGACAGAGACAGAGACAAATTTAGATTGTTTGTTTGAGTTTTAGAGAGAGACCCAGATGGATTTCAATTCTTTCTTGACGTCCTTAGGGACGTCCTTTGTGATATTCCTGGTTTTGATGCTGTTGTTCACATGGTTGTCGAGGAAGCCAGGGAACACCGTGATTTACTACCCGAATCGGATCTTGAAGGGTTTGGATCCATACAAAAGTGGGTCCAGTACCCGGAACCCGCTTGCTTGGATCCGAGAGGCTATGTCCTCTACGGAAAAGGACATCATCGACATCTCGGGATATGACACTGCCGTCTACTTTGTGTTCTTGAGGACTGGTTTGTCTCTGCCTCTCTCTCACTCTGTCACTTTCTGTATGTAATTTTGGTCAAGTCCTTGTAGGACTACTATAGAATTCTATGATCACAATCTCTCCCACGATTATTCCATGTGGCTGTCTATGAATGATGAAAGAAAAAGTTGTAAGTTAATGTGAAGGTGGTAGATTACTAGATAGGGTAGTTACGGAAAGAAAAAGTGTGATAATAGTTGTGATTCTAAAATAATTCGTAAAACTATTGTCAATCGAGTTTTCCTTTCGGCGGAATTCATGTGAATTTTTTCTTCTTCATAGAATCAGGTCTGAATTAAATTGTAGACAAATTACTTACGTTGGTTTTTGTTTTTTTGGGAAGGATTATTATAAAGCTATTGTTTAAGATTTAATATTATATGACTTTAAAATTAGAAAAAAGTTTAATCAATTATGTGGTAATTGAAAAGATCATCTATGTGCAGTGTGACTTGTTTAAAAAATTCACCTAGAGTCTTATAATTTGCTATGTAATGAGTTGAAAATGATAGTTTTAAACTAGTTTGGAACCAAACTTTTTCTAACAATAAAGAAGTATAAGGAAAGTTTGTGGGAGGTGATTCAAGTAAGGATGCAGTTGCAAAAGATATATTTGGAGAAGTCAAAAGTGTGCTATAGTTGCAAATGTCTACCTAGGATTACAAGATACAATCTTTTGATAATTGCCCTCAATATTGTAGTTTGACTGTTGAGATTTTTAGCAGGCACAAATGTTGTGATCTGTAATGATATTTGAGGAATTGGAACGGCAGAATAGCTTGCAAAAACGCATCATTGTTTATGTAATTTTAGAATCTTCAGTATTTGGTTATGTTAGAGGTCGGTTCAGGTGTGATGACAAGGACCCTTGGCCCAAACAATGTGCCATGGGTTTAAGTCAAGATTAGTCTCTTTAAATTTGAGGATAAGCTGCCTATCAACAACCTTTTCCAATCCCATAAAACTGGAATCTTTTACATTGGGTATGGCATTTAGTATTTGGTTATATTATTATCTTTTCAAACAAGAAAGGGATAAAGGAATTCCATTTTCAAATAAGAAAGGGATGTAGTACTTTCATTTTCAAATAAGAAAGGAATAAAGGAATTTCATTAGTGGTTAATATAATCTGTCCTTCTGAGAGGCACTATGAAGTGCAGAGTCTCCTCCATCAAATCATAAAATAAATAACTGAGTGGCAAGTGGACTTGTTTAATCATAAACTTGTCACTAGAACGTTTGTCTTGGTGTGTGACACTATTGCAATTTGCCTCACAGAATTGTTTTTCTTGTTAGAATGACATACTTACAGAGATATACATGTGTGTGTGTAATATAGGTTAGTATCTTTAAGTAAAATCACATTGTATACCCATACTTTAACCAATGAATTACTAAAGTTATTGTTAGTTTAATTGAATAAATGATAATCTGAAATCTTTGAAACATACAAATGATATGAGAAATGAAAATCCTTAAGATAAGATAGATAATGAAGCATGTAGTTTTTCAGTGAATGAGTTGTTCCTATACAACATTTCAACTTAATGGGAATGAGTGAATGCCACTTTTGCTGTCCAAACCTTAAACTAAAGGTTGTATTAATATTTTAGCCATGCATTACTCATATCTCAAAACATGTTACCTTTTCCAGAGAAAAGAAACAAATTTCTTATATTCTCCTTTTCCCAATTAATCTGCAGTGTTGGGAATCTTGGTTTTAACTGGCATAGCGCTGCTGCCGGTTCTTCTACCAGTTGCTGCCACTGATGATAGCGTGAAGTCTACAGCAGCCAAAACAAATGGGACTTTCAGCGAACTTGACTATTCATACATGGGAAATGTTAAAGTATTCTACACTACCTTTCATGATCCGGATGAATAGTTCTGTTTCTTTTATTCTCTTGGCCTCAGGACATAGGATATCAAATGATCAAGAGGACTTAGATATTTATTAATCTTGTCAAAGTCCATATAGTAAATTTTCTCAACCACCAAATAATATTTCATACATATCAAATGAATATGTTCAGGGAATCAGGGGCACAATTTGCAGAGCTGGTGGTGCCATCAAACTAATCTATCGTTTCTTAATGAATTCAAAATATAAATGGCTTTCTATTTTGTTTGTTAGTTAGCTATCTATTCCTGATCATTTCTTCTGAATTCAGTTTTCTGTGTTTCATTGTAAATGGTAGGCGAGGAGTCCTCGCTTGTGGGCATTTCTGATAGCCACTTATTGGGTTTCATTTGTCACATATTACCTGCTGTGGAAGGCTTATAAGCATGTCTCTGGACTGAGAGCTAATGCTCTCATGAATCATGAAGTGAAACTGAAACCAGAACAATTTGCCATTCTTGTTAGAGACATACCTCCAGTCCCTGCAGGTCAAACAAGACAAAAACAGGTTGATTCATACTTTGAAAGTATCTATCCGAGGACGTTTTACAGATCAATGGTGGTCACGGATAACAAAGTGGTAAGGCATTGAGTTGCTATGTATTTTTTTTTGTGCATTAATTTGACTGTTAAATATTGCACAGTACTTATAGAATTGTTTATATCTATGCACTTTAAGTGATATATTTGTCCGAGCAATTTGCTTTATCATAATTTATCAGCTTTCGGTGATACTAAGTAAATTATATTATAATACATAGATATATCGTATTTGAAGGTTCAAATTTAAGACAATATACCTTGGGTCAAATGATCATCTCATTTGACTTGAACAGTTTATGGTGTATTTTTACATTTTTGGTGGTAGTATATGCTATTATAACATTGATTGATTCTGTTAGGTGAACAAACTTTGGAAAGAGTTAGAAGGGTACAAGAAGAAGCTTGCTCATGCTGAAGCAGTATATGCACAGTCAAAGAAAGCTGGCAAACCAGAAGGAGCAAGGCCCACTAACAGAATTGGCTTCCTTGGTCTGATTGGTAACAAAGTTGATAGCATAGAGTACTACACTAAGAAGATTAAAGAAGTAACCCCAAAATTGGAATTGGAACGAAAAGTCACTCTCAGAGAGAAGCAGCAAAATGCTGCTCTGGTCTTCTTCAAGAGCAGGGTGATTGCAGCTTCTGCAGCTCAGAGTCTACATTCTCAAATGGTTGACAAATGGACAGTTACAAATGCTCCTGAACCTCGCCAAGTGATATGGACTAATCTTAAAATCAAGTTTTATCAGAGGCAAGTACGACAATATGTCGTTTATGTTATTGTGGCCTTGACGATAGTTTTCTTCATGATTCCGATTGGATTTATTTCTGCTTTTACAACATTGGAAAATTTGAAGAAATATCTACCATTTTTAGAGACAATTGTGAATTTGGACGCAATCAAGACAGTGTTGGAAGCTTACCTCCCTCAGCTTGCACTCATTATTTTTTTGGCTTTGCTGCCCAAGTTCCTTCACTTTCTCTCCAAGGCTGAGGGAATACCCTCTGAGAGTCATGTAGTAAGAGCTTCTTCAGGGAAATATTTTTATTTTACAGTGTTAGATGTGTTCATTGGAGTGTCGGTGGGTGGAACATTGTTCGGTACATTGAAGACCATTGAGAAGAATCCTAACTCTATAGTTTCCTTACTAGGGAATAGCCTGCCACTCAATGCGACGTTCTTCCTGACCTATGTGGCTTTGAGGTAAGATTATGATTTTGCATTTCTTATATTTATGGTTTCTTTTGTATTCTATAACACCAAAAAAATAAAAAATAAAAGGTTCATGTTGATCATGATCTGGAGGGATAACCATTTTTTGTGACTCAGAGGTTATGGAAAATAAATGGAACTATATTATTTCTATTGATGCCAATGCACCCTTTGTATCAAAATCTGGCTTATCCCATTTTTTTGGATCAGGATTTTGATGAGATAGATGGTCTTCATGATTTTTTTCTTTTCTTTTCTTTTAATACATTATTTGGTCTTTTATTTTTGCATATCTATCTGCTTGCAAGAGGTCACTTTTCATTTAATTTAATAATTCTTTGTGTCCCAGGTTCTTTGTTGGTTATGGTCTTGAATTGTCCAGAATAGTTCCTCTAATTATATTCCATTTAAAGAAGAAGTATCTTTGTAAGACTGTGGCTGAGATGAAGGAAGCTTGGCTTCCAGGAGATCTTAAGTATGGAACTAGGGTTCCTGGTGACATGTTGATTGCCACAATTGTCCTCTGCTACTCTGTTATGGCTCCTATTATTATCCCATTTGGTATAGTTTACTTTGGCCTGGGATGGCTAATTCTTAGACATCAGGTAAAGTTAATTTATTTTTGTTGAATTTATTTATTTATTTTTTTACCAATCTCTTAGCTGAGCTCTAGCATGCTCAACTATTTGCCCTTTTTTTTTTTTTCTCTTGTCAATTTAGTTTTCTTTCTTGTGTTTTATGTGACAGGCACTCAATGTTTATGTTCCATCTTATGAAAGCTATGGAAGGATGTGGCCACACATGCATACACGCATCCTTGCAGCTCTAATATTACACCAAGTTACTATGTTTGGTTACTTTGGGGTGAAGAAATTCTACTATGCACCATTCCTAATTACACTCATCATACCGTCCCTGATATTTGGCTTTGTCTGCCATAAGAAATTCTACCGATTTTTCTGTGACACACCTCTGGAAGTTGCTCTCCGCGATTCAAAGGAAATTCCTAATAATAATATGGAACTAATTTTCAAATCTTACATCCCACCAAGCTTAAGTTCTGAGAAGATTGATGATGTACCAGTTTGAAGATGCCTTGTCAAAAGTTTCAAGATCAGGGTCATTAGTTTGATGTACATTTGTGTTTGTTGGTGTCTGTAATCTGGTTAGCAAAACTTTTTTGAAATTTAGCATATTTGTTTATATGTTAAGCATTGGGAATCATGATATTGGGTTGTCTGTAATATATTATGTTAATTTGCACCAGTTGTGTGGAGTTATCTTATTTAGTCCTGTTTAATCTTTCACTGTCAACTCAAAATGATATCATTGAATTATCCTGGATTAGCAACTGTTGATTACATTTAAGGTTATTGCATTATTCTGCCATACAATGTCTTCGATTTGGTGAGACTTATTTTCCTATGTTTTAAAATTTCGTTCTTAGCCCCTGACCATTTTCATTTCATGAAATAAAAATAGAGTAGAGTTTCTCGCTCACGATATAACAATGAATCCAAGCTGAGTTGTTATCATTACTAAGAATCGAGGCCCAGATCAGAGAGCATAAAACCAAATTGTTCACCTAAACTAAATGCTCTGCCATGGTGTGCCATCACTTGGATACACCAGACTTGACTCTTTGTTTCTTTATGGATTAGTTGTCAGTCATCTCGCCTAAAACGACAGTTGATACGCATTCTATAATGTCAGCAATCATATCTGAAACTACAATCACATGCCTTCTATAGTTCTATACTGTCGTTGTCTTCTACTAATCATCAGTTTAATACTAGATGACTTTGTGTGTACATTATGACACTTGATTTCTATGTGAATGTGAACAATGACATGGAATTGTCTTCAAGTGGAAAGACTGTTATTTTTTTATCTTTCAAAATTTTGGAGTGTCCTATACTTATTTCTAGTTTGGTTGAATCTTATATCTCTGTTATTGCTTTTCTTTGGTACTTTCAAAGGAATTTTTGCTCATTTTTTCATGTAAGCAGCCTCCATTGTTGTATGCTTTCCAAATCCTAATGAACAGTAATAACAGTAAGGGCAGAGCTATTAATTTTTGTTTGGGGACCATGATACTAATAAGTTAGTCCAGACAAACCCTCACACACATACGACAATACATGCATATGTATATATAAACCATAAATTTTTTAATACTATAATTAGTCATAATTCATTGAATAGAAAATTAAGTATTTTTTTTAGGTACAAGATATTAGGTAATTAAATTCAAATACATAAGTGTATGTATGTGTGTATATTTGCTTAAGAGATATTGTATTAACCAATGAAGAACAAATAATTTTTTTCCAAGGACAATTAAATTTGATACAACTATGTGTTTGAATTTAAATAGAGAACCTATATTGTACCTAAGTTTTACCCATATATATTTAATTTGATATTAGACATGTACATATATACAAAAATTGTTTGTGATACAAAAATTCTTTTACAATATTCATAATGAAATTCTTAAATTTTTATTTTCAATTTAAATTACCAAATCGTCTACTAAAGTGAATAAAAAAAAAAATGGAACCAATGAAGTCTTCAAAGATATAAACAATTCAAAATTTTAATAAACACAATAAAAAATTTTTACAATAAAAAATTTAAAATTAAGAAAAAAAAAAGTATCAATTGGTCAATATATTTTTAAGAGCACTATGGAGTATGGACTAACTCAAATTAATAATTGGGAGGGAGGCCAACTCCTCTTTTGGTAGGCTATATTTTTAAACTCCTTGATAATTGTATATGTTATAAAAGAAATTGAATAATTTTATGATAATATTACTATTTGACCCATATTTTAAAATAAATGTTTGCATATGTAAGGGTATTTTGGAAGTTTTAGTTTAAATTTAATTAAACCTGATTTAATTTCCTTTGATTCCTTCCAATTTTGGGAGAATGCAAATTTCAGGTTTTGAGGAAATAGAGAGAATGAGTATTCATTTCTACCAATTCTATTCCATTCCATCCCACTCACTATTCCTAAATAAGGGAATGGAAGAAACATTCCAAAATAATTCATTTTCATTCCTTCTTCCTAAACATAGTGTGAGATACAATTTTCTAAGTGCACTATATTAATTTATTCAATTAAATTTGGATACATGATTACATTGATTAATAAAGTATAAAAATATTAGTTTGTACTAAAAACAGTTGAATTTAATTAGTCTACATAATTTAATTGGAAATCTAATGCAGTGTACCTCAAGAACTCTATTGTGCAGCTGAGACCTTGCATAGCTAGATCAACTTTGACCTCCACTTCAATTCCTCCCGCTCCAACTTTTTCAACATGTATGTCCTCCATGAATGTCGTGCGCCCCAAGGGTGTCTTTGATGGCTGTCGATTCACCTATCCTAGATGACTTAGTCAATGCCTTCTTCACTTCTAGCGGTGATTTTAAGAATTTTTTCTAAAGTAATCATTAAATAAAAACTTATTACTTACAATTTATAGTGAAAATATTGTATACTTTAACATTACTCTTATTTTTTTTTTGTAGAACCAAATCCTTGAAATTTTGAAGTCAGTATGTTTAATATTTTCCTTGGGATTTTGAATTCAAGGATGTCTAATATTTTTTTTTAGGTAGACAAAATAGGTTAGTTGATAGATATATAATTTTTTTTTTTTTTTGCTAGTCAGGGTGTGAACACCTGACTTCAATGTAGAGCTGCCACTGTTGGCCTTTGCTTAATTTCCCAGAATTTAGCTTGAAACATTGAAAAAGCAAAGCAAAGAGTGCCCCACAATTACCAGGTAATCTTCCTTGAGGTTTTTTTTTCTTTCCTTTTTCTCTCTTTATCCTTCAAACAAGGAATATGGCATTGCTTTTTTTGGCAATGAATCGAAACTGCAACAACACCTCCTCCTCCTCCTCCTCCAATCAATCTTCATACTTACTTGACACAGTCTTTTTTCCTCTCTGTTAAAAAATATACCATCCTAACGGTTACTTTTGCTTTGAGAGAGAGAGAGAGAGAGAGAGAGAGTGAGTGTTTTTGAGTTTTAGAGAGAGACCCAGATGGATTTTAGTTCATTCTTCACGTCCTTAGGTACATTTTTGTTATATTCGTGGTTTTGATGCTGTTGTTCACATGGTTGTCGAGAAAACCAGGAAAGTGGTTTACTACACGAATCGGATCTTGAAAGGTTTGAATCCATACGAAGGAGGCTCCAGGACCCGGAACCAGTTTGCGTGGATCCGGGAGTCTATTTAATTTCCTCCATGGAAAAGGACATCATCGCCATCTCAGGAATTGACACTGCCGTCCACTTTGTGTTCTTGAGAACTGGTGTTTCACTCTACTTTTGGCCAAGTTCTAATAGGACTATTGTCGAATATCAATCGAGTTTTTGGTGGTTTTTCGGATTATTGTAAAGCTATTGTTTAAGCTTTACTTTTATCTCTATCTTTTAATAATACACAAAAAGATTTATTTTATCTATCTATACTACTATTTAAGCGGCTGTTCCTGTTTGGACTGAATTTTTTTTATGTCCAAAATACCCTTATTTCCCTAAGTTTAAGTAGAGATAAAACTAAATGACAACAAAGTAAAAATATAACTTTAACTCCCACTAAAACATTGCCTACAAAATAGGATTACTCTCCCATTAACTCACTTATTTAGAAACAAACTTCACGTTTAAACTTTTCTCTTTATTTATTTATTTTTTTTTTTTTTTTTTGAGAATGGCTTTCTTTATTTTTTTAATTGGCCAAATTTTTTTTTAACCCATGTTAAAAAGTTTTTTTTTTTTTTTTTAAATTTTAGAGACCTATGTTAAAAAGTTACTTTTTTTTTGGGTAAAATTTAATAATTTAAAAATATTTATACTATTATTTAAAGGGCTGCACCTGTTTGGACTGAATTTTTTTTGTTCCAAAATACTCCTATAGCCTATGTTTAAGTAAGGGCAAAACTTGATAAAAATGCTTCTTTAACTTCCACCTAAAACGTTATCTACAAAATAGGACCATTTAAGTCCTACCTAAAACATTTCCTATGAAATAGGAATTCAAATCTGCTCTAATCACTCCTATCAAAACATGTTACTTAGAAATTTTAAAAAGAAAGTTTCTTTCTTTAATCAACTTTTCTTATTTATTTATTTATTTTATTTTTTTATAGCCATCTAAATTCATATCTTTTTTTTTTTTTTTTTTTTAATAGCCATCTAAGTCCATGTCTTGGTTTTCTCCCTCAATCCCCTTATCCGGTTATCCCACATTCCCACTTCCATTTTTTCCTTTGAATTATCCACTTACAATTAGTTTCTCATCCATGATTTAATAGACAGTTACCACTCTTTTTTATAACAGTTTTTTTAAAAAAATTAACTCCCAAAACATTATCCAACCAACCTAACATTTTCTACTATAAAAGACGATTGCAGTATATCAATCAAAATTCAAAACTAAAATTCTTTGCTTATTTGAAGATAGAAAAAGAGGTAAGTTTTCGGTAAATTGCCCCAGTGCTAATTTGTTACAGAATCTAAGTAATAGAGGTGAGAAAATTAAATTATTGATTTTAGGTATTTACTTTATGATTTTGATTTGTTTCTTTGCACTTCCTCTCTTTCTTTGTGATAACGTGTGTAGTTGAATTGCTTCTCTATAAAAAATGTTGATGTGAAAAATTTTCAAAACTTGGTTGTTTCTATCTGATTATTAGCGTGCATTTGTTGAGATTTACTTTTTATTGTTAACATCTTCTCTCTTTGTTACAATTTCTTAGTCCTTATGAAGCCCTAAAAAACAAATATATTGTATTGAAAGTATTGTACTTTGGGAAAAAAATGGAAGAGCTCTAAAAAACAAATATGTTAACTGCATCTGCAAATTTATTTAAGATTTAAGAATTGAGGCTAGATATTAGTTCAAGTTTATTTAAGATTTAAGTATTCCCTATTCAAGATACTCATGCTATCAGGAGTGGTATCAATCTAGATAAGGGAAGAAGAGCCTGAAGTGCAACAAAGAAAGTGGAATACATTTGGAATGATTTAAGGTTAACCAAAGCACAGAAGAGCGTATAGTAAACCTGCTCACATAGTATTATAAATTAGATTCTAAAAACAGAGTTATATAAAAATTCAAATGGTTTACGGCTTTGTAAACAAAAAAAAAAAAAAAAATTCTTACTAAATAGACTAATTTGCAGCCCTCTGTTTGTGTCTTTGTACCTTATCCCTTGGAACTGTTACTTCTCTAAGAGTCTGTTTTTGATAGATAGATTGCACACACTAAGAACTCTTTGGCTTCTGTAATCAGATTCTAGGTTAGAATATAGATATTTGCAAACTTCTGCTTTGTCCATTTCCTATTTTTAATATCATTTTTATTTTGAGAATGAAGATGTAACATATGCTAACGTATATAAGGATTAAAATAAAATATTGGGTCTTATGAAAAAGTTCCAAAATTCTTTGATATGTTGGATTGACGTATGCACAAATTTATTGGATTGCATTGAGAAAGCTTTGGAATGGAATATTAGATAAGTTTGGGTGAGATTCAAACCTCACATGAAGTGGTTGTTATCTAAGAAATTGTTGTAAAAAAATTTCTTTTGTAACAGAAACTATATTTATCATCTATATAATTTTATGTGAAATTCAATTTACATTTTTTTTATAATTATTAATTTACTACTCCATCAAAAATGTTACGTACCTTTTCTCAGTTTTAAAGGTAGTTGATAAATTTTAAATTTAAGCTATTTTTAACTTTTGTTATGGATGTGTAGTAAATGGCTAACTTTTAGGATTAAAAAACTAAAATTTTGAATTAAAAAAAAATTTGATAACTATGAGCCTTTCCTTTAACAAAAAAAGAAAAAAAGTAAAAAGGAACAACATCACCTTAAAAAAAAAAAAAAAAAAAAAAAAAAAAAAAAGGTGGATGCAGCATTGATCTAAATTTTAGGATTTAAGCTCTTTTTAAGCATCCTGGAGCCTTTCCTTTAACCAAAAAAAAAAAAAAAAATTCAAAACAACAAAAATTTGAGCTTTTACCGTAAAAGAAAAAAAAAATGGTAGTTACTAAATTTTAAATTTAAGCTTTTTTAGCTTTTTGTTTTGGACATGTATTATATGGCTAAATTTTAGGATTAAAACACTACATTTTAGAATTGAACAAAACTTGATAACTGCCATAAATATATATATATATATATATACTAGCCTCTGAGCACGCGCTCACGCGCGTGCTCAGAGGCTCTTCTATTTTTTGGGTAAGGGTTAATGTAGAGTATCCATTATAATTTCGGATCACTATATTTTCCAATAACAAAAAAAACCTAGGCGTGTGATGAAAAATTATTTCACCACACATAATACTCATCACATGCCTAGGTTTTTTTTGTTATTGGAAAATATAGTGATCCAAAATTATAATGGATACTCTACATTAACCTTTACCCAAAAAATAGAAGAGCTTCTGAGCACGCGCGTGAGCGCGTGCTCAGAGGCTAGTAAATCTAATGAGTCTCAAAAATCACAATATTTGAATCCGTGTCTTTATGGTTCAATACAAATTTAATATTATAAAATCTAAAAATATAAGAGAATCTAATAATTTAA
Source organism: Quercus gilva (assembly GCA_023621385.1). NCBI lineage: Eukaryota > Viridiplantae > Streptophyta > Magnoliopsida > Fagales > Fagaceae > Quercus > Quercus gilva. Next base: position 69,384,782 of record CM042477.1, read on the forward strand.
AATTTAAAAAAGTATGTGGTATTCTCTACATTGTTAGATCCATGAGATAAAACATTAATAGCAAAATTGAGATGATATAATGAGTCATTTGGGTAAATATTGCTTTTTTTTAAACTAATTTGCATTATAGTTACTATTAGAAGTTATTTAGCAAACTGAGGAGAGAGATTGAATTTCGGCAACACTGTTGCCGAAATTCAAGAAAAATAGGAGAGAGAATTAGAAAAGTGGAGGAGAGAGAAAAACATGAATTACGGCAATGGTATTGCCGTAATTCCTCTGCCCAATCTGCCCGGGCTTATGCGTGTGAGGAGTGCAATGTGTGAGTGCCCCTAAAAAAAATCCCACAATTTCGGCAATACCATTACCGAAATTGTGGGAATTTTTTTTTTTTTTTTTTAATTTGTGGCAATGGTATTTCGGCAATGCCATTGCCACAATTGTGGGGGAATTTTTTTTTTTTTTTTTTTTTGTGGCAGTGGTATTGCCGAAATTGTGGGAAAAAAATCAATTTCGGCAATGTCATTACCACAATTGGGAAAAAAAAAAATTTTTTCCTCCAATTTTCGACAATGGCACTGCCACAATTGCCATAAGGAGCAACTTGATTCTTATTTTAAAATAGAGGACAACATTATTTTTTTGACCGATGTAGTGTGTATGTTATGTTCTTTTCTTTATTGTAAAAGTACCATATGAAACAAATAAGGATTGATTCAAGTACAATGAGTACATTGATTCTTATTTTAGAAAAAAGTATAAAGAAGAAAAAATGATTGATGTGCACGTTGTAAATAAAAACAAAAAAAGTACATACATTCTTATAGAAGAAAAAAATAATTTGCACGTTGTAAATAAAAACAAAAAAAGTACATATATTCTTACAGAAGAAAAAAATAATTGATATGCATGTCGTAAATAAAAAAAAAAAGTACATAGATTCTTACAATAGGAAAGAAAAAAATGATTGATGTGCACATTATAAACAAAAAAAGCAAAGAAAGTACATATGTTTTTACAATAAAAAAGAACAAAAATGATTGATGTGCACTCTATAAACAAAAAAAAAGTAAAGAAAGTACATAGATTATTATGTGCATGTTGTAAACAAAAAGACAAAACTTCAATCAACCAATTGCCTCAACTTCTCATCTCATCTGATTCTTATTCTCTGCATCGAATATATTTTACTATTCATATCACACACGCCTAAAACTCTCGTAAATTTTCTTTTTTGTCTTCTTCACTTTTGTAATCTCTCTGAGAGATTCTTTTTTTTGTTTTCTTCACTGTTGTAATCTCTCTGAGAGATTCTTTTTTTGTTTTCTTCATTATCGCAATCTCTTAGGGAGTTTTTTTTTTTCGTCTAGGGAGTCTTTTTTGTCTTCTTCAATTTTGTAATAAAAGGTAAGTCAAGTGCAAGTGTCTTCTTCAGTTTTGTAAGTACAAGCGTCTTTTTATTTCTCCTCCTTCGCTGAAGAGTTGTATCTCCTCACATACGATTGCAAGTCCTCCGATTGTTCAGTTAGTCTTTTACTTTGCTTTAGGTGAACAGCTAAGAATTGTAAGTTTTTTTGTTAATGTAAGTGTTTTTGCTTTGTTTATTAACTTACAGTTCTATAAATTAATAGATTTAGTATTATTGTATAAACATGTGCTTTGTAAATATTAGAAGCTAATACATTGTAAAATATTATGTATTATTGTAGTTGTAGTTAATATTATTTGTATGCCTATGATTATGATTATTGTTGTTGTTGTTGTTGTTATTCAAATTTTAGATTAATGAATTATTTTTTATGGTTATCTGATTGTGTTATTATTATTTTTTTTTTTTTGCAAGTATCACTCCATAATTCTCACTCTGTCAGTTGGTATCACAGTTGTGGTAAGCATCTCAACTCTCTAATTAAATTTGTATTTGTTAATTTTGAAATTATTTAATATTATTTATTGTTATTATTAGTACATGACCACAAAAATTGTAATAAATTGTATTATTGTGATCTTTTTATAATCAATATGTGTTTTGTTATTATCAATTATTACATCTATTTCTTGGAAAAAATATATTGCATAATATGTTTGAAAGCTCGAAAATGTGTTGAAAACACAAGAGCTGTTTAGACCCCCAAATTAAAATTACGGCTCGATAGATTTTACACAACTTTAATACAAAGTGCGGAATAGTGTAAAAGCGAGCGGATGAACAAGTAAGCTACTCTAATCCATAAACTAAGCAACACAGCAGTATAATGGAATTAAACAAGAGTAGGAAAGAAGGATGCCAATACAGAAAACACCGAGACGTGTTCTCGAAGAGGAAACCGAAGAACTCGGCGAAAAACCTCTCCGCCGCCCTCCAAGCGGAAATCGATCCACTAGACAATCAGTTGGGATACATGGGTTAGCAAAAGACCCTCAAAGCCTAGTCTACCCGCTGTACCTAAGCCCTCCAAGCTCCTACTCCAACAAGGCTTCTCGGAACCGTGTCTTGTCCTAGTTATCCGGATCCCGCAACAAGCTCCATGTTGCATCTGCCATTCAAGGCTTCTTCCAATGCTTCCCAGCAGCACCAAAACGTCACACAGCACTCACAAGGTGTGGTAAGTGTTTGGGCTATCAACCTCTCAAAGATATGGATAATGGAGAGGGAAGGGTTGAGGAAATACCACAAGGAAATGTATAGAGAAAGATGGGGAAGACAATCTCTAATTACCAATGTGTTTGGCTAGGGTTTTCTCTCTGAAGCATTCCTCAACAATTGTGGGTAATGATGGTATATATAGGAGAGGTGCAAAAGGTGTGACTCAAAAAGTACAGGCTGGCAGAACAGCTAGTCTCGCGGGTGTCTCGCGGGAAGGCCTTACCCGCGAGATACTCGCGAGACACAGTTGTCTCCACCTGGCCTGACTCTTCGCATTCCAGCATGTGCCTGGCACATGGTTCACTTCGCGAGATGCTAGGTCGCGAGATACCCGCGAGAATCCTTCAGTTCTTCAAATGCTTGAGTCTTCAAACACTCTCTCTATCACACAACCCTTACAACAAGTCCCACAACAAATACAGGGTTTTAAACGATTGAACATAATTACAATCAAATTTGACACGGAATAAAAGCCAACAAAAACACAGTTGTAAATTACAACTTTACAATCTCCCCCTTTGGCTATTCCGTGACAAAACCCTAAAACAGACTCTAGACTTAAACGTGAGTTTGGGAACATAGGCAAAACTCACTCACACCTAGTTCTAGATTCTGAAGTGCTCTTGAAACATATGAACAAGTAACTCCTGAAACACAACAACACAATAACATCATTGTATGCAGAAAACTTGAAAAGCATATGGAGCAATAATAGCATGATCGAGCAAAACGAAATAGAAACACTAGATCATGGCACGATCAACCAAGTAATCACTATACAAAAGCAATTACTATGCTCATTCACACATGGAACGAACATCTGGATTTGCAAGAAGATAAGCTCAAATAAAGAGAGTCACTTGCAACTCCAACACTCAACCAATGCGAAATACACGAAGTATTTGCATCTAGGAACAATCCTACTAGGGCACACGAGTGTTCATCACTCAACCAATGCATAGAACATGTATGCATCTAGGAACAATCCTACAAGGGCACAAGAGTGTTCATCACTCAACCAATGCATAGAACGTGTATGCATCTAGGAACAATCCTACAAGGGCACAAGAGTGTTCATCACTCAACCAATGCATAGAACGTATATGCATCTAGGAACAATCCTACAAGGGCACAAGAGTGATGTACTTGAAGTAAAATGCATGACATTGAACAACAAGCAAACATGCATGAAGGTTGCATAGGCAAGGTATTGCAAATGCATGGCACAAACCACAAAGACCTACAAACAGCATGAAACAAACCCTAAAGCTTACATAAGCAATCATGGGTACAAATTAAAAATGCCACATAGCACATATGCCACAAAGCATAGAAACATAGCACAAACTACTGAAAATATACTGAAATTAATACTGAAGTTAAAGCATAAGTGTCAGAGCTTTAAACTAAAACAGTAAGACAGTAATCATAAACCAGAAAAAAAAAACTAAAAGAAACTGTATAAACCCGTCTGTAAAACCAATAACCAATATCAAATATAACTATGTGTCTAGGCTATGCTCCCCCTAAGGCTGTGCAAGCTCTTCTTCATCAACTCCCCCTCAAAATTTTCTCCCCCTTTTTGACCGGAATGGCCAAAGGGCTAGAGTTGGTCGGATTCGGAGTCTGAACCATGTGTAGGAGATAAGCTCTGAATCTGGGCTGATAATGTGGTGATCTGCTCCTGGAGGTATGCAAACTGATCCGCTGTGTGCTGTACATGAGTGTCAAGCACTGTAGACATGTGATCCATCTTAGCTAGGATCTTATCAAGCTTGCTGAGACCTTGTGTTTGTGCTGGAGCAGAAGACGATGGCTGTGCAGTCTCTGTATGTGCAGTCTCTGGAGCAGAAGTAAACCTGTCAATCTCCTCCTCTGTATCCCCACCCTCATTTGGCGCATCCTGAGGCACAACCCGAGGCGGTGGAATGAGATGAGCACCAGTCTTGGGGCCTTTAATGTGTGCAGTGCTCCGAGTCAGAGTATTTGCACCAATGGGGTAATCCCTCTGAACAACCGTAAGGCCACTAGGGAATTTCAGCTTCGTCTTGGCAATGAACCCCATTATCAGTGAGGGAAAAGGCATTATGGTTCGTGAATTTTGCTTTGTAATGCTCTTTTTCAGGACATGGAAGATGTGGCTGCAGATATCAATTTCCTTGTGAGTGAAGAGGTCATAGAGAAATCTCGTCCTTGGAGCAGATAAAGTGGTGAGGTTGGTGACCGGATACAGGTTATGGATCATGACATAGCTCAGAGTCCTCATCTCTGGAGAAAACTTAAGAGTATCCATTGAGGATTTCTTTGGAACCCCACCAAGAGTAGATATCATCTCCGTGATAGACCCCAATCTCTCATCATATTGAACCGTCATCGGCTGTGAGGTAGGACGTATCTCCAGAAGGTCTTGAATACTGTCCCTTGTGATCTCAAATTCTTTGTGCCTCACCCAGCAGATTATCTTGTCATCTTCTACAGCAGCATTGGAGAAGAACTCTCTGATTATTTCGGAGTACACGGTTCCAATTGGATTCAACAGTTTGGTCCAAGTTCTTTCTTTGAATGCATCTGGAATGCATGTGTGCTCAAGTTCCTCCAATTGGACCACCTTTTCCATGATAATGGTTGCTTTCTTGTAGCAATCATTGTACTTCATATCTGCGTCCGCGGATTTGAAGTGATCGGATTCAGTGCGAGCACGCTTAGGAGCCTTCTTCTTTGAGGCAGCATGCTTGGTGGGAGACATCTGCACAAGTGGACACAACACACATAGCACAAGTGCACAAAACATAAGAGCAAAGACTTGATTAGATTCAAGTTAGTTTGCACCTATTGAGATAATCCCAAAACAAAGTAGATTTAAAAAAAAAACAGAGCATGACCAATTCACACAAGCATGCTTCAATACATACATCACAAAATCAAAAACAAGAATGCATGAAAACAAGACATATTCAAAATAACTGTGCAAGTGTGTGTGTCTGTGTGTATGCATGTGTGTGCAACAAGTGATGCATGAGGGTGTGCCTAGGAGTTTGGTTGTGCTCCAAGTAGCAACATATTCAAAATGCAATATACACAAGATCGAAGATCAATTCTAGACCAAACCATGGTAAGACACATGCAAACCTTGAAATTGGGACTCACTTGAGACCAATTAGGCACAACAATATCACTTAGACATTTAATCAAACACCTAGTATGCATAAGAACATTTTAAGTATGAGCAATGCATGAACATGGTAAAATTATGCCTAAATACATGATAAAATGCCACAAGGGGCCAACACAGATGCATTAAGATCAAAAGAAACAAAACCCAATCAAAAATTTAACAAAAACTTCACCCAATTTTGAAAACCAATCAAAGTTTCGAAAAATCCCCAATTTTGAAAGCCCTAACAAAAAATCTGCATAATCTAAGTAAAAACTTAAAAAGAAATGGTTAACAAACATACCTTGAAGAAGAAAATGCAGAAAAAGTCTTGATTTGGAAAGGGATTTGATGGAATAGTGTTTTGGGTTGGGAGAGGTTCGAAGAAAAATGAGGGAGGGAGTTTTTGTGTTTTTGAAAAACTGTCACATCAGCCCCTTTAAAAACTGAAAACACGCGTTTTTCGCGGGTTAGAGAGGGGCGAGACAGTCACGAGAAGTGCCACTGAAGCAAAAAAATTTTCGCAAGAAGCTCTAAGTCGCGAGATAGTCGCGAAACAGTCGCGAGATTCTCTGCCTGATTTGGAGAAAATTCCAGTTTTTGCCAAACAGCATTTCGCGAGAAGTTGTTGGTCGCGAGACAGTCGCGAGACAGTCGCGAAAGTCTCTGTGTGACAAGATGAAAAAAATATTTCCCTCAAAACTTTTCGCGGGAAGCAGCTTAGTCGCGAGCTTCTCGCGAAAGAACCCCTGAACCAGTTTTTTGATGAAAAACACACAAAAAGCATTTTGACCAAAAAGAAACACAAGAAAGTATAAAATCACTTTCAAAAACTAATAAAACTCACAAAAATCTTTTTGGATTTGATCAACAAGTTCATGGGCAATCACATCACGTTTGGACATATACAATCACACAAATGAGATAGGCATTGATTGAATCAAAAACTTGTGTGTTGTGTGTGAGTATCAAATGTGAAATAGTCCTTAGACCAGAGCGAAGCTTCAATGATCAATTCACACGAGTCATACACAACTGATACGAAATCATGTGGACTATCTCCATTATAGAAATGAGTATATATGACCTCTCACACAATGAAAACAAAACTTAGAAGCTTTTCATTTGGCTTCTTATAACTCATAACAATTGGTCCATTTTGTTTTGTATGGACAAAACATCTCATTTTGAGGAAGGTGCTTGAAATTTATGATATTTCAACATTGATGAGAAGCCTTTGGCCTTTTTGAGCACCATAACATTTACTTTAAAAAGAGTCGCTTTCTCTTTTTCCTAGTCAAATACTAGTGTGTGCGACAGGCTTTTGCAGCTCAATATCTCTTTTCATTTGGAGATTTACAATTGGTGAGCTCTTTTTGCAAAAACATAAAAATAAAGTGGGAAGAGATATAGACACAAGTCTATGCAAGTATCAAGACCAACAAGACTATTGACCAATCATTCATGACAGGCTTGAAGATCTATTTACAACAGTCACACATAGTTTTCAGGGTTTCTTCCACACAGAAAAGAGTGCATACGAACAAGCGAAGATCGTAAATGCACTATGCCATAAGTACGAAGGTACTAGGCCAAATTCACATGAGATATACTCATAACAAGTGATCAAATTTTTTGAGATTTTTCAATTTTTATGGGTTTTTGAATTTTTTGAAACACACCCAAAACAAAACAAAAGAAGTAAGATCAACAAAAACCAGGTTTAAACCTAAACAAAAAATGCATGAAATGATGCAACAACAAATGTCCCTACACATGGAAAGAATTGATGCATGGACATATTATAATGCTTATGCATGAGTACCCCTCTTCACCCACACGTCACGTGCGTTTGGGGTGATATCCTTGACGGATTGGGTACGAGAGTTGGGACTTTCAAACCTCCTTGTGAAACTCTCCATGCAAGTGGTGAAGGCACCTATCATCTTCATCATGTCTGTCACTCCGGGATCACGATTTTGGCTTCTTGAGTTCTCACCGCTCCAAGCTCTATTGTCATTTCTTCTTCCTCGTGACCGCGGTGCGCTTGCATTGTTGTCTGCTCTCAACTTTTGGCAGTTTGGTCTAGTATGTCCTCGCAGTCCGCAATAGTGACATACATAATCTGTTTTAGGACCCCGTTGAGGTCTTGAAAAAGATCTTGCTCGGGTTTCATGTCTTCCTACAGATTGATTTCGGGGCTTATTCACCATCCGTTGCTCAATTACATTCTTCTTTTCAACCTTAACATTCTCAGGAACGGCCTCCTCTACAATTTGCTCTACGGCCTTCACAAATTTTACTTCTTTGGTAGCTTTGACTGATGAGCTACTCACTCCGGCATATCCCAATCCGGACTTGTCTGAAGAATGTTTTTGGGATGAGATAACATCATTCAACTTTCTGGAGGAGACCCTATCTACCTTGGCTTGCGCTTGAACCACCTCTTGTTCAAGAAATCTGATCTTTAAGTAAGCTTCTGACAGCTCACCATTCATCTTTTCTATCTCGCATTTTGCCTCCCTATGTCTGACCATGAGGCTCCGGTAATCTTCCTCAGCCTTCTTCATTTTTCTGACGGCCGCCTTGGCTACCCTTGCATATTCTCCCGACTTCTCAAGGAGTAATGAGTAGTTTTCTTGAAGATTAGCTGCACTCTCATCCTTTTCTTCATCTGATTCTTCTACAATTCCAATGGACTCTGAATCAGAATGCTCACCAAGTTCCTTCACAAGTGCACCCAAGTCATCCGAGGAGTCTACATGATCAATGGTCATGAATGCGGAGTAGTTTCCCTCACCGTCACAGCTCTCTTCCGAGTCAGTATCAGAAGAGTCAGAATCACTGAGCGTTGTAGCATAAGCTTTCCCTTTTCCCTTCAAAAAATTCGGACACTCCTTCTTTAAATGTCCATGGCCATTGCACTCATAGCACACAATGTCTGAAGAAGGTTGATAATCCTTCCCTTCTTTTCCTTTAAACTCTTTCTTGTCACCTCTTGATGGAGAGAACTTTCCTCTGTTGAACGGTTTTCCACTGTTCTTCATTTTCAGAAATTTGCGGAAGTTCTTTGCAAGATATGCTACTTCCTTCTCCATTCCATCTTCTTCGGAGGAATCATTTATTCTTTCGGTGATGGTTTTAAGAGCAAGCGATTTGCTCGTCTTATGGGAAGGCAGTCCCAGCTCATACGTTTGGAGAGACCCAATCAGCTCTTGAATCTTAATCTCATCCAAGTCTTTGCTTTCTTCTATGGCTGTAACCTTTGCTCTAAAACTTTCAGGTAGGGACCTCAAAATTTTTCTCACCACTTTCGTGTCTCCAATCTTCTCCCCAAGATTGAGTTTAGCAATGACAATTTCATTGAGCTTCCCATAGAATGAATCAAATGGTTCATCATCACCCATCTTGAGTTCTTCAAATTTGGTGGTAAGCATCTGAAGCTTCGTGTCCTTAACTTTCTTTGTACCCTCATAGGTAGTCTCCAAAATCTCCCAAGCTTCCTTGGCTACTGTCATATGAGAGATCCTGTGGAATTCATCAGGGGACACACCACAAAAAATGGCATTTAAAGCCTTACTGTTAGCATTGGCTGCCGCTAGAGCTGCCTTATCCCAAGTGGACTTAGGAGCCTCCGGCTTAGTCCAACCTATCTCAACCGCATCCCAAACGGTATCATCAATAGAGCATAAAAATGCTCTCATTCTAACTTTCCAGAATGCATAATTATTTCCATCAAAAAATGGTGGAACATTGAGCGATTGAGACCGGTCCATCTCAACAAGGGTCAAGGATCACACTTAGGTAATTAAACCTCAGCAAGTGTACCCGCTCTGATACCAATTGAAAGCTCGAAAATGTGTTGAAAACACAAGAGCTGTTTAGACCCCCAAATTAAAATTACGGCTCGATAGATTTTACACAACTTTAATACAAAGTGCGGAATAGTGTAAAAGCGAGCGGATGAACAAGTAAGCTACTCTAATCCATAAACTAAGTAACACAGCAGTATAATGAAATTAAACAAGAGTAGGAAAGAAGGATGCAAACACAGAAAACACCGAGACGTGTTCTCGAAGAGGAAACCGAAGAACTCGGCGAAAAACCTCTCCGCCGCCCTCCAAGCGGAAATCGATCCACTAGACAATCAGTTGGGATACATGGGTTAGCAAAAGACCCTCAAAGCCTAGTCTACCCGCTGTACCTAAGCCCTCCAAGCTCCTACTCCAACAAGGCTTCTCGGAACCGTGTCTTGTCCTAGTTATCCGGATCCCGCAACAAGCTCCATGTTGCATCTGCCATTCAAGGCTTCTTCCAATGCTTCCCAGCAGCACCAAAACGTCGCACAGCACTCACAAGGTGTGGTAAGTGTTTGGGCTATCAACCTCTCAAAGATATGGATAATGGAGAGGGAAGGGTTGAGGATATACCACAAGGAAATGTATAGAGAAAGATGGGGAAGACAATCTCTAATTACCAATGTGTTTGGCTAGGGTTTTCTCTCTGAAGCATTCCTCAACAATTGTGGGTAATGATGGTATATATAGGAGAGGTGCAAAAGGTGTGACTCAAAAAGTACAGGCTGGCAGAACAGCTAGTCTCGCGGGTGTCTCGCGGGAAGGCCTTACCCGCGAGATACTCGCGAGACACAGTTGTCTCCACCTAGCCTGACTCTTCGCATTCCAGCATGTGCCTGGCACATGGTTCACTTCGCGGGATGCTAGGTCGCGAGATACCCGCGAGAATCCTTCAGTTCTTCAAATGCTTGAGTCTTCAAACACTCTCTCTATCACACAACCCTTACAACAAGTCCCACAACAAATACAGGGTTTTAAACGATTGAACATAATTACAATCAAATTTGACACGGAATAAAAGCCAACAAAAACACAGTTGTAAATTAAAACTTTACAATGTTTGTTGGTTTATAATAAAGATATGTATGTGTATTATTATTATTATTATTATTATTGTTGTTGTTGTTGTTGTTGTTGTTTACTACAAATGGAAGTTGCATGGTTTAACTCATTGTAGCATTTAATGTAGGATATATTTGAAATGGAGCAACAACAATATCACATCTCTAATGACGCAATGGAAGGCAATGTACGTTGTGAGATTCAAATTTATTAATGTCCTAATAATATCTACAATTATTCAATTTACATGAAAATAATTTCAACATTAGCAATATAACATTCTACATTTAAAAAAAAACAGGTTTCCAACTTACGAGTGCGATCCCAATCGTTTGCACCCCTCCCGCAGTTAGGCGAGCGTATTATCCCATATTTACAGCAATGTAGACTATACCATGTTACCCGCTTACCACATATAGATATTGACTGGAGTCTTATCACTTCTTTGGTGGAGCGGTGGCAATTTGATACCCACACATTTCACCTACCTACTTGTGAAATGACGATCACTCTACAGGATATAGCAATCCTTACAAGATTGCCTATTGATGGGAAAGCAATTTGCGGGCCCACTAATTTGCAATAGGAAATAGTTTGTCGTAATATACTTAGGGTGACGCCACCTATAACAGCATTGTCATATGGTAGCCTTAAAATAACATGGGTAAGGGATACATTCTCAAACCTACCAGAGGGTGCCAATGCTATAATAACCCAACAATTTGCTAGGGCATACATGTTCCAGGTTTTGGGTTTCCTATTTGGAAATAAGAGCCAAAATAAATTGCATTGCTGTTTTCTCAAGCTCTTAGACAACTTTGGTCAAGCTGGGGAATATAGCTAGGGTAGTGCCACACTTGCTTTCCTTTATAAAGAGTTGAGTACTGCTTCTATTAAAAAAAGTACGGAGATTGCAGGTCCTGTTTTCATATTACAATTATGGGCGTGGGAGCATCTTCCGTATTTGACCCCAATTCCTATAAATCCAACAAATTTAAATGGCGACGAACCATACGGTTGCAGGTATAATATTTACTTTCTATTTCTATACAATATTGTATACTGTAGTGTTTATCCTTGATACTTCCAAACCCTAAAATCAGTGGTAATCATTAATTGTGTATAGGTGGGATACTAGGAGAACGTTTACTCACACACCAATGCATGTTTTGCGCGTGTACCGTTCTAATCACGACACACAATATACTGAACAAGTAATATATCACAATGCATCAATGGTTAATTTACTAGTTATACTATTAATTTTATTGATTATAACATAGTTATTGTAATTGGAATTGTAGGTTGTTTGGACACCATACGATAATTATTTGCATCCATGGTGTCTTGCAGAAAGACATATATGGACTACAACAGCGCCATTGCTATGCTTCCAAATTGTCGAGTATTACCATCCAGAAAGAGTCATGCGATAGTTTGGATTGTTACAAAGATGTCCAAAATGGCCTACTGACAATTTGGATAAATCTGTGCATTGTGTAAAAATGACAGGGAAGTCCGGTGTCAATTGGCTTACACAGCATGATCAATACTATCGGTTTTGGAACGCGCGCGCTGAACTTGGTGTTGGGGATGAGCATTTTGATGAAGGTGTGGACTACGCAACATGGTACCATCAAAATGGTCACCTATTCACGACACCAGAGGCGGCTGCCCATGTGTACCAGGTAATTATTTTAGCTTTTTCAATAATACTGCACTAATATTAGAACAAATTATACACAAACAAAATACTGCACTAATTTTGATAAAAAATTATTGTTTTAGCTTTTTCAATAATACTGCACTAATAAATTAATTTTTTTTTTCTGTGGCAGCAAACTGAGATCAACAATATGTTAAATTTGGCTGTTGCAAACCAACAGAGGAATGATCTCACTGCACAGCAAGTCCTTACACCAATAGTAGAGGGCCTTACCCAAGTGAAGTTATCAATGGAAAAAAATATTTCCTCCGTTCCTACTCAAAGGGTGACACACTTCGGGCGACAACAAAGGTACCAAAGAAGACGGCCGCAAACCCAAACTGAAACCGGACTGTCCACCTCTACACAACATAATATGTACAGCTCTACCTAAGCAGGGCCGTCAACATTTGCCAGTAATGAGCCAACCACCTTTAGTGAGTACAATCCAATTAATGTCAACAACTACGGCATGAATTTAAATGAACAGATTGGATTATCCACTTCCATAGGACAAGGATTTGAGGGTTTGTTTAGCTATGACCTTATCCCCAACCTAATTCAACACCTTCCTCTTATCACCCATCACCACCTCCATCTTATGTTGAGCAATACAATTATGGCCAAGATAGCCAGTACAACTATAATTTCTGCATACCACAACCTTCCCAACCAGCCCCTTATGTTGGTGATTTCTGCACTCCACCAAATACATGGGCATGTGCTCCAAATAGTGAGGAAGAGGCCTCCGTAACAGACTCTGAGGAAGATGCCTCAAATGAGGACAGTGGAGAAGATGCAGAAGATACAGAAGAGATGGAGGTGTCTTCAGAAAATGAAAGTGACGAAGGTTGTAATTATCAAACAGAGGTTGATATTAGAACGCAGCCAAGGCGCATGGGGAAAAGTCCCGTGCAAGCACGAAGGTACCCACAACGAGTAAATAGGCATCCTCCATGTTGTGGAACACAACAAAACTTCATGTACCCCATCGTCGCAATGACTAATCAATGTAAAATGACTGTTTATTAAGAATATATTAAAGTATTATCGTTGTTTATGCAGCATTGTAGCAAAAAATATTATGCGTAGATAATATACATAGCACATTATACTACTAACCGTAAGACCTTTGCGAAAATGACAACGAAGTGTGTACACATTTTTTGGCATTTGAATTTAGTGTCCAATTAATCTAATCATACATCTATTTACTATAATTGTCCATTCCTAAAAATCCAACATAGAATCTATATGTGTAGCCACAACTGTAGATGCATAATAGCCCGAAAAAAAATAGTGGTCAAACTTGTATTTTTATGGTTGATCTTTTTTCCTTTGCATGATGGCTACTGTGGTGTACATTTCTATTTTTTTGACTGAATATGTCAGGGCATAAAAAAGTACGCAGATTCTTGTTCATCATAATTTTTTTGACTGAACCAGTTTGGTTTATGTGTATGTCATGTTATTTCCTTTATTGTAAAATACCATATGAAACAAAAGTACAATGAGTACATAGAAGAAAAAAATGATTGATGTGCACGCTGTAAAAAAAAACAAAAAAACAGAAAAAGTAATTACATTCTTATAGAAGAAAAAAATGATTGATGTGCACGCCGTAAAAAATTATTGATGTGCGTCAACAATATTTTTACAACAAATCACAGGTATTTTTTTTGTTTACAACGTGCACATCAATAATCATTTTTTTTTCTTCCGTATTGTAAAAATCTATGTACTTTCTTTGCATTTTTTGATTTACAATGTGCACATCAATCATTTATTTCTTCTATAAGAATCTATGTACTTTTTTTTTATAGCATGCACATTAATCATGCACATCAATCATGCGGAGAATAAGAATAAGAATAAAAATAAGAATCATATATTCATGCAGAGAACATTCATGCAAAGACAAAAAAGCTACTTTGATGGAATTGAAGCTTTTTTTTTTTTTTTTTTTTTTTTTTTTACTTTCTTTGCTTTTTTTGTTTACAGCGTGCACATTCTTTGTTTTTTTTTTTTTACAGCATGCACATCAATCATTTTTTTCTTGTATATTGTAAGAATCTATTTACTTTCTTTGCTTTTTTTGGTTTACAGTGTGCACATTAATCATTTTTTTTTTCTGTCCTATTGTAAGAATCTATATACTTTCTTTGTTTTTTTTTTTTTTGTTTACAGTATGCACATCAATCATTTTTTTTCTTCTATAAGAATCTATGTACTTTTTTTTTACAGCGTGCACATCAATCATGTGGAGAACAAGAATAAGAATAAAAATAAGAATCATATATTCATGCAGAGAACATTCATGCAAAGACAAAAAAGGTACTTTGATGGAATTGAAACTTTGTTTTTTTTTTTTTTTTACTTTCTTTGCTTTTTTTGTTTACAGCGTGCACATTCTTTGTTTTTTTTTTTTTACAGCATGCACATCAATCATTTTTTTCTTGTATATTGTAAGAATCTATTTACTTTCTTCGCTTTTTTTGGTTTACAGTGTGCACATTAATCATTTTTTTTTTCTGTTCTATTGTAAGAATCTATATACTTTCTTTGTTTTTTTTTTTTTTTTTGTTTATAGCATGCACATCAATCATTTTTTTCTTCTATAAGAATCTATGTACTTTTTTTTTACAGCGTGCACATCAATCATGCGGAGAATAAGAATAAGAATAAAAATAAGAATCATATATTCATGTAGAGAACATTCATACAAAGACAAAAAAGGTACTCTGATGGAATTGAAGCTTTGTTTTTTTTTTTTTTTACTTTCTTTGCTTTTTTTGTTTACAGTGTGCACATTCTTTGCTTTTTTTTTTTTTTTTTTTTTTTTTTTACAGCGTGCACATCAATCATTTTTTTCTTGTATATTGTAAGAATCTATTTAATTTCTTTGCTTTTTTTGGTTTACAGTGTGCACATTAATCATTTTTTTTTCTGTCCTATTGTAAGAATCTATATACTTTTTTTTTTTTTTTTTGTTTACAGTGTGCACATCAATAATTTTTTTCTTCTATAAGAATCTATGTACTTTTTTTTTTTTTACAGCGTGCACATCAATCATGCGGAGAATAAGAATAAGAATAAAAATAAGAATCATATATTTATGCAGAGAACATTCATGCAAAGACAAAAAAGGTACTCTGATGGAATTGAAGCTTTGTTTTTTTTTTTTTTTTTTTTTTATACTTTCTTTTCTTTTTTTGTTTACAGCGTGCACATTCTTTGCTTTTTTTTTTTTTTTTTTTACAGCGTGCACATCAATCATTTTTTTCTTGTATATTGTAAGAATCTATTTACTTTCTTTGCTTTTTTTGGTTTACAATGTGCACATTAATCATTTTTTTCTGTCCTATTGTAAGAATCTATATATACTTTCTTTGTTTTTTTTTTTTTTTTTTTTTTTTGTTTACAGCGTGCACATCAATCATTTTTTTCTTCTATAAGAATCTATGTACTTTTTTTGTTTTTATTTACAGCTTGTACATCAATTATTTTTTTTTCCATTTCGTATTGTAAGAATGTATGTACTTTTTTTAAAATAAGAATCAATGTACTCATTGTGTAAGAATCTATTATTATTTTTTCAAAGGGTACTTTTACAGTATGAAAGGAAAGAACATGACATACACACAAACTAAACTGTTTCGGTCAAAAAAACACTGAAGAATAAGAATATGCGTACTTTCTTTGATCTCTCTCCTTTATTTTGGTAATGCCATTGCCATAAACCAATTGCAACAAATTTTGTTTTCCTCCCATTTTCGGCAATGGCATTGCCACAGTTGCCACAAAAATTTCCCCCCTATTTCGGCAATACCATTGCCACAAATCCATTACACTTTTTTTTTTTTTTTTTTTAAGAAATGATAAGTGTACATAATTTTTACAATATTTTTACAACAAATTCTAAATGGCAGATTGTTGCTGATTGTTATTGTTGGATTTAAAAAAATAATTTCAATGATAAATTCAAATTTGAACTAATAATAACTAATTATTGTAAAAATATTGTGTACAAAGCACGTTATATTCTTTTTTTTTTTAATTCCTCCCCATATTTCGTATTCTCATAGTACATTTTTTGTCTTTTTATTCTTCAGTACTTTTTTGACTGAAGCAGTTTAGTTTGTGTTTCTTACAATATGAAATGAAAGGAAAAAATGATTGATGTGCACGTTGAAAAAAAAAAGTCCATAGATTAATTATTGATGTGCACGCTGTAAACAAAAAAAACAAAGAATGTATTTAAACAGCACTGGGGTTCTTATTTTCTACTCTTTTTCCCTAATAAATTCCATCAACCTTCTTCTCCACTCTTATTCCCCTCATAATTCTACCAACCATTTTCAATTCATGCGTACCATACATTCTACAAACAACTATAAGTAACAACACTTGCAAATATCTATCCGTTCTTTATCTCTTAGAATGTGAGTTACATCTCTTAAGTAGTTATAGATTCTTTTTATAATATTCATGTTAATATGTTTTTGGGCATAGCTAAGCATGAAAATCTTGTTTTTCTTAAATTTTTTGTTCATGCAAATCTTGTTTTTATATTATGTGTTTTGCAGCATGAACTAATTTGTATGATATGTTTTAAATTAATTGTCCATGAATTCTTGCCTAAAATTTCCTATAGCAAAAATATATTTCAACATTGTAGGCCAGTTTTTCCTTAAAGAAATACTTAGTTTGTTAGCCTATAATATACATGTATGCTATAAGAAAAATAAAATAAAATAAGGTTAGTATACGCTCATAAACCTTAATAAAAAATAATTTAACACTATTATTATCGGTGAAACAATCCTCTTTAACAGAATTCTCTCAGCTCTAGTTATTTAAACATTGAATATTTTTAATGGATTACCTTCTTGTATTGCATTGTTATGGTTGTGTAGTGTTAATATATTAATACTATTATTATGTTTTAGTGTAGATGGCAGACAAGTTGTTCATTTTTCTCATCCATTCCGGCGGAATAATTAAACATGGAGAAAATGGGGTTTATTACGAAGGGCCACCTCCTTCTATGCTTCCATTAAACCAGGGTGTTACATTTGAAGATCTATGAAATAGCGTAGCATTCATGCTTTGTATAAACAGAGAAGATTCAAAACTGACTATTTGGTATAGATTTCCGCTTCATTGTCATCCACATCCTGTGACTTACCAGCAAGTTTTGGTAGAAGATGATCATGGTGTCAATGCAATATTCAATATGTTAGACCGCAAATATGGATTTGTAGGTGCAGAGTTATATGTGGATGTAGAGCCCATAAGAGGCCACCGAGATGTTTTTCCCATTCGATATGCCAACGAAGGACTGAGTGGGCACTTCCATGATCCATATGCCACTCATATTGGTCATTATTCTGAAGATGCGGCTCATTCCCCAATCAACTTTGGTGGTGCTGACTATCATGCTCCATATACCCATGTTGCAACTGAAGACCAACATGTTCCTTATCGGCCAATGAACACCAGTGATGTTGACTATGATAATCCAACTGAGCATGTCACACAAGAGACTACTAATGATCCCAATGATACAAATCGCATAGCTGCTACTACTGAAAATGCGGTCCATGCATTATCAGAAAAGATGCGAGCCATGGATAATGATGACCAACTTGATGACGATGAGGTCCTTGAAGATGTTGGAGATGAAAAGGAGCCTCTAAATGAAGGTAATCATGAAAGCAGTCCAGCTATGACATTCCATCAACCTTCATCACTAAGCTTTTCACAAAACACGTGGGATAATATGATTGATCCAACCCCACCATTTGAAAAGCCCACTCAGAGTATTTGGGACCCTACCCAAGAGTTTTATGTGGGCTTGCTTTTTGCCGATAAGGATGAACTACAAGCTGCTGTTAAACGCTATCACATCAAGAGGAACCAAACATTTTATGTAAGAGAGTCAGATCCAGCATGTTGGTCTGTATGGTGCAAACATTGTTCTTGGCATCTTCGAGCATGCTTGCGGGCTGCACATGGGTTGTTTGAGGTTAGGAAATACAAAGGTCCACACACATGTACAGAGTCCACGCTCACACAAGATCACGAGCAATTAGACACCCATGTTATTGAGAAAGAGTTGAGGGATGTTGTCAAAAATGATCCAACCATAAAGATTTCTTCACTTCAACAGACTCTTTACAATAAGTACCAATACTGGCCTTCTTATTTTAAGGTGTGGGAGGTGAAACAAAAAGCAATTGGTAGAGTGTTTGGTGATTGGGACAAATCTTACCAATTATTGCCAAAATGGTTGAAAGCTTTGACTGATTCAAACCCGGTCAGTAGGGTTACTTGGAAAACAATACCTGCTACTATGCCAGGCTGTGCGATATTCGAGAGAGTGTTCTGCGCTTTTGGTCCATCAATTGAAGGTTTTCAACATTGTAGGCCAGCGATTAGTATAGATGGAACTTTCCTATATGGTAAGTACAAAGGTACGTTACTGATTGCATCAACGTGGAATGGTGAGAACAAACTTTTTCCACTTGCCTTTGCTATTGTGGAGAAGGAAACTAATAATAGCTGGTATTGGTTTTTGCGTTGTATTCAGATTAATGTCACTAATCGGGAAGGGTTATGTGTCATATCTGATCATCACCCTGGTATAATGGCAGCGATACGGACTATATGTCAATCGACACGTTGGTATCATCGTTTTTGCCTTCGCCATGTGGCTAGCAATTTCAATCAACAAATTGGGAATAAAAACATGAAGGCTATGGTAATGTGGGCAGGCATGGAGAATCAGTTACGAAAGTATCAAATAACCAGGGATAGAATTACTCAATTAAGTGCAGATGGTGAGAGGTATTTAACGGAAATACCGGTGGACAAGTGGACGTTAGCACACGATGGTGGACATCGTTATGGGGCAATGACGACAAACTTGTCTAAAAGCTTCAACGGAATTATAAAGAGTGCTAGAAATCTGCCCATAACTGCATTAGTTGAACTTACATACTACCGTTGTGTAGCCTACTTTGTCGATCGGTATACTAAGGCACGTGCAGAGGTTATTGCCGTTAAACTCATTACGGCCTATGCAAAGAATAAATTCAATAAATGGGAAAAAAAAGGCACCAAAGCATTCAGTTACTGTGTTCAGTCATGAAGATGGTCTGTTTGAAGTCAGAACACCAATAAACCCTAACTTTGCATATAGGGGTAATCATCGTTATGAGGTAAATTTGAGGCAGAACAGCTGTAGTTGTAAAAAATGGAAGGTTTACAAGATTCCGTGCTCACATGTCATTGCCGTGTGTAAATATCAAGGCATCTCTGCAATGCGATATATCGACCGCTGCTACCATTTAGAAGAACAAGTTGCTTGTTATGCACCTAGATTTCGCATGGTTCCAGACAGTGTACATTGGAATGAGCCTAATTTCCCGGTCTTGTATCCTAATATCAAGCTGCGCCGTGAAAAAGGTCGACCAAGAACAACTCGGCTTCGAAATGAAATGGACGAAGGGGAAGAGCATCAACCAAGGCCTTTGTGCAGTCTCTGTAGGCAAGAAGGCCATAATAGAAGAACATGCCCCACTCGAACTGTGGCTAGCTCCACTAGTGGCCAAACTGAATGACCTAACATAAGTATTCAGTCTACTTCAGTGGATTGGTTGGTGTGCATAATTTTTTTTTTTTTTTGGAGTTGGACCATATTGGTAGTTTGTATTATTTGAAAGAACATGGTACTAATTCCATATGCTATAATGTTTTCTATCACTACAAGTTGGATTAGGGTGCACGTTTATTTATTTTTGTGTGTGTGTGTGTGTGTCTATATATATATATATATATATATTGTGTATTATAGTTTAGGGTTTCGATAAAGGAACTCTGAGGAGTTGAGGTGAATATGACAAAAAAGGAACTCTGAGGAGTTGTGGTGAATATGACAATAAAAGTACCTGAGGTGAATATGACAACAAAGGTACTTGAGGTGAATATATTCGATGCATGCATAGAATAAGAATCAGATGAATATGAGGTGAATATGACAACAAAGTTACTTGCCAAAATACCATTGCCACAAAAAAAAAAAAAAAAAAAAAAAAAAAAAAAAATTTCCCCACAATTGTGGCAATGGTATTGCCGAAATACCATTGCCACTAAAAAAAAAAAAAAAAAAAAAAAAAAAAAAAAAAAAAAAAAAAAAAAATTCCCCCACAATTGTGGCAATGGTATTGCCAAAATACCATTGCCACAAAATTAAAAAAAAAAAAAAAAAAAAAAAAATTTCCCCCACAATTGTGGCAATGGTATTGCCGAAATACCATTGCCACAAATAAAAATAAAAAAAAAAATTCCCCACAATTGTGGCAATGGTATTGCCGAAATACCATTGCCACAAATAAAAAAAATAAAAAAAAAATTTCTTCACAATTGTGGCAATGGTATTGCCGAAATACCATTGCCACAAATTAAAAAAATAAAATAAAAATTTCCCCACAATTGTGGCAATGGTATTGCCGAAATACCATTGCCACAAAAAAAAAAAAAAAAAATTCCCCACAATTGTGGCAATGGTATTGCCGAAATACCATTGCCACAAATAAAAAAAAAAAAAAATTTCCACAATTGTGGCAATGGTATTGCCAAAATACCATTGCCACAAATTAAAAAAAAAAAAAAAAATTTCCCACAATTGTGGCAATGGTATTGCCGAAATACCATTGCCACAAAAAAAAAAAAAAAAAAAATTTCCCCACAAATAAAAAAATTTTCCCACAATTGTGGCAATGGTATTGTCGAAATACCATTGCCACAAAAAAAAAAAAAAAAAAAAAAAAAAAAAAAAAAATTCCCACAATTGTGGCAATGGTATTGCCGAAATACCATTGCCACAAAAAAAAAAAAAAAAAAAATTCCCACAATTGTGGCAATGGTATTGCTGAAATACCATTGCCACAAAAAAAAAAAAAAAAAAAAAAAAAAAAAAAAAAAAACTTCCCCACAATTGTGGCAATGGTGTTGCTGAAATACCATTGCCATAAAAAAAAAAAAAAAAAAAAAAATTCCCCACAATTGTGGCAATGGTATTGCCGAAATACCATTGCCACAAATTAAAAAAAAAAAAAAAAATTCCCACAATTTCGACAATGGTATTGCCGAAATTGTGGGATTTTTTTTTGGGGGGGCACTCACACATTGCACTCTTCACACGCACAAGCCCGGGCAGATTGGGCAGAGGAATTACGGCAATACCATTGTCGTAATTCATGTTTTTCTCTCTCCTCCACTTTTCTGATTCTCTCTCCTACTTTTTCTTGAATTTCGGCAACAGTGTTGCCGAAATTCAATCTCTCTCCTCAGTTTGCTAAATAACTTCTAACAGTAACTATAATGCAAATTAGTTTTAAAAAAAGCAATATTTACCCAAATGACTTTGATATAATATTAATGATAAAATTTAGATGATTATGTAATGGGTAAGGGTCACCAAATTGCTCATGACCGTTGGGCTAGCGGGCTACAACCCACTTGGATAATGGGTTGTCTAGCCCAATACCATTAACTAAGGACTCATGGGCAGTCTAGTAGCCCAATGGGACAGGTCATGGGTGCCTACTAAATTATTCCATTAGCCTAATTGAGTTCAGTTATTTCTAAATATATATTTTGCTAATGGCTTAGTAACTTTGTTTTTTATTCTTATTTTTTTTAAATGTTGGATATTTTGGTTTATTAAAAGATAGAAAAAGAAAAAAAAACTATTTAAAACCTTAATGAAAAAAATTATTAGGTTTTGATTGTAAAAAATTTAAATTAGTTTTGAATTCTTTGATTTTTTTTTTCCTTTAAAAAATAATTTGAGTCTTTCCTTTAAAAAAATGGGGAAGGAAAAACAATTTAAAAAAATCTTTGAGTAGCCCATTTGACCCAACCTGCTAAAGACAAAATGGGCATTGCCCGTGAGTTGGAGTTTTCCCTTTTGGCTTGGCACAGCCCACTAGGCAATGGGCATAAGGATTCTTTTATTCACTGTGGTGCTTTTAGATTGCAAAAATTGGGCCTTGTGGATTTGAATTTGGGTCCCCCCCCCCAAAAAAAAATTTTTGGGTTGTGACAATTGATGCATTTTAGTTATTATTTTTTTTGGTTGAACTATAAGTCTAGTTTTGGGATATCTTTCTCTGGATAATGAAAATTAAAAAGTATTGAACAATTACCATATAGTGACAAATCGCTTCCTGAGCTGCTGCACATTTTTGGTGCGATGATCACTCCACAAGTATAAGTGTTTGTGAGGTGTGGGGGGTAAGGGCCGGGGTTCAAGTCTCCAGGAGAGAACTTTACACATATATACACTTAGATTATGCTAGAGTAGAATTTATATTTTGTAAAAAAATATATATATATATATATATTGCTTCCTGTTATTGCAATAATATATGGAAACCTGAGTTTGTGGGAGGTGATTTAAGGAGAAGTCAAAGTGTGCTATATGTGGAAAGACATTAAATGTCTATATAGGATTACAAGACATAACCTTTTCATAATGGCCCTCAAATTTGTTGTTTAAATGTTGAAATTATTAGCAAGTTTCACACAGATATTGTTATCCGTATAGCTGTTTGAGGAATTGGAATGGCAGAATAGCTTTCAAAATGCATCACTGTCTATGTAATTTAGAATCTTCATTATTTGGCTATACAAGAGGTCAGTTCTAGGTGTGATGGCAAGTACCCTTTGCCCAAGCACGGTCATTAGTGGTTAATAGAATCTTTCCTTTTTGTGAGGCACTATGAAGTGTAGAGCCTCCTCCATCCAAATCATACAACAAATAACCATGTGGACATGTTTAGACAATGTATGTGCCACTATATTTCTTACTGGTTTTTTCATGACTGATGCTGCACCTCCCGAGCACCAGCCTGATAGTGATAAGGTTTGCTTCTGCAGTGATTATGCCCATAGAATCTAACTACTTTGATAAAGGGGAAAGTATGGATTACAACTAGCAGACAGAGAGAGAGAGAGAGAACCTATAACATATGCAACTATGTGCAAATGCTTAGTTTAATTGTGAGATTCCTTTATGGCAAAACACTCAGAGAGAGGCAGATATAGAGCCTGGAAACCTCTGTGCGAGTGCTTAGCTCAATAGCGAGATTAAGAACTTCAATTGAAAATCTCAACCAAAATGCTTAACACAATAGTGTGATCAATCACTTCGATACATGAAGGGAGATCTGCCAGCTTCAATTAATCATAATCTTTTCACTAGTATGTTTGTCTTGGTGTATGAATCTCTCACCACTGAATTGTTTTTCTTGTTAGATTGACATGCTTACAGACTTATACATGTGTGTAATATAGGTAGTATGTAAATTCTGAAATCTTTAAGCAAAGCACATTGTATAGTATACCCCTAGTTTAACAAATGAATGACTAAAGTTATTAGTTTAATTGATTATATGTTAATCTGCAACAATTTGAAACTTGCAAATGATATCAATATGTGAATTCCTTTCTTTATCAAGAATGAAAATCCTTAATATAAAATAGATAATGAAGCCTGTTAGTTTTTCAGTGTCATGCAATGCATTCGAGAGTACTATTAAGTATCAGTTGTGCCTTATTTACAAGATTTTGACTGAATGGGAATGAATGAATGTCACTTTTGACTGTCTGAACCTTAAACTAAAGGTTGTATGGATATGTCAAAACATGTTACTTTTGACCTAAGCATGTTAACTTTTCTGGAGAAACACAACAAATTTCTTATATTCTCTTTCCCAATTAATCTGCAGTGTTGGGAATCTTGGTGTTATCTGGCATAGTGCTGCTGCCAGTTCTTCTACCAATTGCTGCCACTGATGATACTTTGAAGTCCACAAGAGCAACCGCAAGCAATGGGACTTTCAGAGACCTTAACAAGTTATACATGGGACATGTTAAAGTATTCTACACTACCCTTCATGATCTGGATGGATAGTTCAATTTCTTTCATTCTCTCAGGACATAGGTTATCAAATGATCAAGATGACTTAGATATTTGTTAGACTTGTCAAAGTGCATACAGTAAAGTTTCTCAACCACTAATTAATATCTCAAACATATCAAATGAATATGTTCAGGGGCACAATTTGCAGAGCTGGTGGTATCGTCCAACTAATATATTGTTTCGTAATGAATTCAAACTATTAATGGCTTTCTATTTTGTTTGTTAGCAAGCTATCTATTCCTGATCATTTCTTCTGAATTCAGTTTTCTGTGTTTCGTTGTAAATGCAGGCGAAGTGTCCTCACTTATGGACAATTCTTATAGCCACTTATTGGGTTTCATTTGTCACGTATTACCTCCTATGGAGGGTTTATAAGCATGTCCCTGGACTGAGAGCTGATGCTCTTATGTCTCCTGAAGTGAAACCTTTGTGGTTCTTGTTAGAGACATACCTCCATTCCCTGTAGGTCAAACAAGAAAAGCACAGGTTGATTCATTTTTTAAAATTATCTATCCCGAGACATTTTACAGATAAATGGTGGTCACAAAAAAAATAGAGGTAAGGCATTTTTTTGCTATGTACTTTTCTTTTTGTGCATTAATTTGACTGGTAGAGATTGCATAGTACTTGAGGGATTCCTTATTTCCTATGCACTTTTAGTAATATATTTGTTCGTGCAATTCACTTTCTTCTTTTAAGTAATTTCTCAGCTTTTGATATGCTAAATTATCAATATAATACATCGATATTTCATATTTGAAGGATCAAATTTAAGACAATAGTGCATTTGAGACTAAAATGTGCAAGCTTTCACGATGCATTAGGAAAAACTACCATATGTAAGATGATTATGTCATTTGATTTGAATGGTTTATGTTGTGTTTATACATTTTGGAGGTACTATATGCTATTTTGTTTACATTGTTTGATTCTCTAAGGTGAACAAAATTTGGGAAGAGTTAGAAGTGTACAAGAAGAAGCTTGCACATGCTGAAGCAATATATGCAGAGTCTAAAACAACTGGCAAACCAGAACAATTAAGCCCCACTAACAGAATTGGCTTCCTTGGTCTGATTGGTAAAAAAGTTGATAGCATAGAGTACTATAATGAGAAAAGTATTGAACTAACGCCAAAACTGGAAATGGAACAACAGGGCACTCTTAGTGACAAGCAGCAAGATTCTGCTCTGGTCTTCTTCACGAGCAGGATGATTGCAGCTTCAGCAGCTCAGCGTCTACATGCTCAAAATGTTAACAAATGGACAGTTACAAATGCTACTGATCCTCGCCAACTAATATGGACTAATCTTAAAATCAAGCGTTATCGGAGGAAAGTACGGCTATATGTCATCTATGTTATTGTGGCCTTGACCATAATTTTCTTCATGATTCCATTTGGATTTATTTCTGATCTCACGACACTAGAAAATTTGAAGATATATCTACCATTCTCAAAGTCAATTGTGAATGTGGATGCACTCAAGACAGTGTTGGAAGCTTTCCTCCCTCAGCTTGCACTTATGATTTTTTCGGCTTTGTTGCTTAAGTTCCTTTTGTTTCTCTCTAAGGCTGAGGGAATTCTGTCGAAGAGTCATGTAATGAGAGCTGCTTCAGTGAAATATTTTTATTTCAGTGTTTGATGTTTTCATTGGAGTGTCACTCAATGCAACATTCTTCCTGACCTATGTGACTTTGGTGTAAGATCATGATTTTGCAATTCTTATATATATATATATATATATATATTTGTTTCTTTTGATTTTGTAACCACCCCACCCCCCAATAAATTATGTTCTTGTCAATGAGAAGCCTGTTCTTTTAATTGTTCATGGTCTGTAGTGATGACATATTTCATGATTCAAATCTAAAAGGAGGATGTGCACCCTCACATGATATAGAATATAAATGGAACGATTTTATTTTTCTTTGTGCCATACAGTACCCTTTGTATCAAAATCTGGCTTAGCCCATTCTTCCTGATCAGGATTTTGATGATATAGCTGGTCTTCATATATTATTTGGTCTTTTATTTTTGCATTACTATCTGTTTGCATGAGGTTAAGTTTTTGCTTGGGCATTAGACACATTCCTGTCTAATTATCATCACTATCTGTGCATTATCCTAACAATTCTTCACTTTTCATTCAATTTAATAATTGTTTGATCCCAGGTCCTTTGTTGGCTATGGTCTTGAACTATTTAGAATAGTTCCTCTAATTATAAAACACTAGTAAGTTACCCGTGCAATACACGGATAATGTTATAATATTTTATGTAAGATGATTTTGGAGAACGTTGTACATGTATTATAGTATAATTGTCATAAAAATTTATTAGTAATGAGTTCATTATAAAAAACAATAATTATAAGTTGCATACATATATCCATTATAATTATCGAATTAAAAAAAAACACTTCTATTTCAATGTCAATGTTTAATCAAATCCTATTAAAGCTCAAAATTAAAACTAAAAATTCTAGTGAGTGCAGTTAGTGCCAAATTTTCCAAGTTTAGATTTGAAAACACTTTGTTATTTTTTGTAAGTATCCCAAACTAATATCAACATGACCATTTACAATATGTAGTCATTTGAAAGTCACAAACCACAATGGTTAAAAAGCAAATCCAACATATAAATTTCGATGATCCCTTAAAGCTTTCAAATCTTCAATCCTTCATCATACATAGAAAACTTCTTTAATTTTGCATGCCTTAAAATTATAAATTATTATTAATTAAAAAAAGAAAAGTTCCTTCTAGATGGAAAATATTAAAAATAACATCCCAAAGGAAACAACGGGAGAAAATAAAATTGGCCTCAAAGGGACATCCCAATTCTGATGATACATTTGTGAGTTTGTCAAAGGTGTGAACTCTGGAGAGAGAGCAATTAGATATGATTGGATCCTTTGCCATTGCCTTTGTCATGAGATTTCGTAAACCAAATTTTTTTATCTGTCTGTAATTCCAACAAAAAACCCAACACGTCAAAATTGAGAACTCTAATGTTAGATTGATAACAACATAATTAAAACCTAACCCTCTATTGATTTATATGAACAAATTTTATAATAAATCAATTTAGTTAGTTTTTGTTAAAGCATTGTATTTGGGTTCCCTCTTATTTACCCAAGAATGTAATCACTTTTCTAGAATAAATTTTCAAAAGGGGAAAAAGAATAAAATTTCAAACCCTTACTCATCATGTTTGAACTTCACAGAGTCTAGAGATTTGCCTTAGGAGTACCCGTTTGAAGCACAATCCATCAAGATTTTGAGTTATAAAATGTGTAGCTAAAGATTTTAGGAAAAAAAAAAAATTTAAAAGGAGAAATGTAAAAAAGAATAGAAGAGAAGTGATTGTAAAAGGTTATACCTCGAATCTCTCAGTTCCTCTCTTTCTCAGCCATGTAATTCCAAAACTTTCACAACAAACAAATCACCACCACATCCAAATGAATTGGGCCATGAAAGCAAGACACTGCTAGGATTCTAAAGTGGAGCACAACATTCATAAAAAATTGAATACAAAGTGTTGTGATTTCTGAGTCTACATATAAGGATTGGTTAGATCCATAAAATAGTACAATTCTTTTTTCTTGTTTCTTGTCTATTTAGTACATGATGTACAAAATACTGTAGTCGGCAAAATGTTTGTACATACATGTCATGTTAAGATTTTAATATTAGGACTTAGGAGGAACTCACATTTGCCATATTCAAATGTGATGAGAGGCTCACTGTAAGTCTGTAATGGGAGATGAGCAACACGTGCAACTATTTCATCTAAAAGCCTTTTAAAAAAGGCACGTCAACCACTGTTTTTCTCATTATTGTTTTATTTCATTCTCTTTCTAGTTTCTAAGTTCCAACGTGACATCCTTCTTCTCTCCCCCTAGTATCACCACCAACAACATAGAGGCAGAAGCACCAGTTTTTTTTTTTTTTTTTTTTTTTAAATCAACAATGAAGAACTGCACATTGCTAACATAGATTTCAATCAATACCTTATCATCTTATTGAGAAGAATAATTGAAAAGATTTCACAACCCACCATATTAGCCAAACTAAAATCCCAAAAAATTACAGAGCATAAACATGCGAGAAGGTAATGAAAGAAAAATTTCCAAAACAAAGATTTAAGACTTCTTTCTTAGCCATAAACTTCACCTTTTGAACCACAAAACAAAGAGATCCCCACTCTTTTTCAGATCATCGCCCACCTCCTCAAGTCAAAAGCATCGGCTTTGGGTGGTGGTGTTACGGGTCTGGGTTTGAGTTGCAGATTGGCAACAGTGTGGGTGACATTGGTGGAGATTTAGGCTATCTGGTGGTGGTGGTAGGTGGTTTAGGATTTTAGTTTGGCTAAAATGGTGGGTTTTGAGTTTTCAGTTTCTGCTGTGTAATTTTTTCAGTTTGGCTCAAGAGATAATGGTGAAGTTGCAGATTTGTTTGGTGATGGTGATGAAGATATGGTGGTGATGTTGCAGAGTGAAGAGGAGAGGCAAGAGAGATGAAAAAAATACAGAAATTATTAAGACTTTTGTTAAGACTCAAGGCTGGAAGTATGGTAAAGCCTAAAATGTAACTTGTATAATTGCAAGGGGCTGGCAAATGAAGGGTGAGACGCAGGGTTGAATTAATGGTATTCTTGAAAGTTTAAACATTAGAAGAGTGAGGTGGAGTAATAACAGATGAGATGTAATAACTTGAAACCAAAAAAAAAAAAGATGGATTTCTTAAATAAAAAAGTTATAGAAAGTGCCACTTGGTATTCTCCGGGGTAAGATAAGTTTGTCTCTCTAACATTTTTCTCAAAAAAAAACCTTTATATTGTCCTTCCATAAGAGTAGTCTACATGATATAACCAAAACCGTAGTCTTTTTTTTTTTTTTTTTTTTTTCTACACCTTGAAAAATGACATTTTTGTGGACTTTTAAGCTTGCTCTTATGTTTTTTCCAGTTTAGGTCCAACATGATCTCTCTCTCTCTCTTTTCTTTTTTTATTTAAATAATTATAAAATTCAAGCATAATTCACAAAAATCCTAGTAAAATTCTATAATCACAAGACCTTTTTGTAATGGTACTTTGGATTAAATAATGTGTTTAAGCTTGATAAGAAAGTGTGATTAAACGTTTATGTATTTAACAATTAGTTTATTTCTCCAAAAAAAAAAAAAAAACTATAATCACACACATATAAAAGAAGGAAGCCGTAATTCTCAATTAATTCCACAAACTATATCAAATGAAAGTTTGAAACCATAATTAAACACTAATCCATCAATCTTTAGCATATTATAGTCACAAAAATCGTATAGATTTCCAATAATTAAGAGACTAAAAACCTCTTATTTGACAACAACAACAAGAACAATGTTATTAGAAAACAAAGAGGAAAATACTTGAGATAGAGAAAAACAGAGGTAAAAACCACAAGAAGAATAAATTGATTTGAGTATAGTACAAACTTATAATATGAGTATATGACTGTTGGAGAGTATTGGACCCGTAGCATTCTCATTTAAGTGCGGTGACCCATCGACTCTATTTTCTCCACTTTAATTCAAGAAGGTGTTTGGTCATATATTTCAAAAATTGTTGTTTAAAAAGATGTGAAAATTGTGGTTTAAAAAGTATTGTTAAAATACATATTTTTAGTATTTATAAAACAAAAAATGTGTTTGGTAATATAGTTTAAATAACATGTTTTAATGTTAAAAATATAAAATATGTATTTGGTATGTGTGTGTTAGATCGTAAAAAAAACTGACTAAAGTATAAAATAAATATATTTTAAAATAGGAGAGAGAACATGGGAGGCATAAATCAGGAGAAAAAACGTGACTGACCAAAATATTTAGAAAAAATCTGACCAAAGTACGAAAAAGCTGACCTGATTACAGTGTTTGTTGTTTAAGATAATTACGATATTGCCACTAAGCAACTAGTGTTTGTTGATTAAAAATATCCGGAGGTGATTTCAAAAATGGGTTTTATAATATTGATTTTTGTACAATATTTTTCAAACAACAGGGAATAGGACTTGTATACCAAACACATTTTTTAATTTTTGGATACTAGTGTTCAGTGTTTAAACACTGAACACTAGTGTTTAAACATAGTGACCAAACGGCCCCCAAGTTTCTCCATTTCTGACTTTATATTGCCAGGTAATTAAAAACTAAAATTTAAAAAATAAAACAAAAGTTAGAGATATTTAAAAAAAAAAAAAAAGAAATCATAAATTGCTTTGAAAATTTCAGAATCCCAACAGGACAAGAGTACATAAAAATACAAACCTCAAAACCTCTGATAATAAAAAAATAAACTCAATACCGGTCCAATTAAAAACACATTAACATTATCTATTTATATTTTTTGGCTAAATATTAGGAACATTATCTAAATATCAGCAACACTTATTCCGACTAAATCTAGTCGAAGTCGAGAGGAGGAACAATCTATATAATTTTAACTCAAACCCTTTATTTCTATCTCCTCTACAATTCCAAAATTTCTCGTAGGTTTTTTCTTTATTTGCGTCCAACATGATCTTCAAGAAACA
The DNA here is from genome assembly GCA_023621385.1 of Quercus gilva. NCBI lineage: Eukaryota > Viridiplantae > Streptophyta > Magnoliopsida > Fagales > Fagaceae > Quercus > Quercus gilva. Next base: position 69,415,770 of record CM042477.1, read on the forward strand.
ACGTGTTGATGGAAAAGTAGTGTTAATTCCTGTGGTTTTAATTCCTGTGGTGTTAGTTCCTGTGGTGTTAATTCCTGTGGTGTTAATTCCTGTCCGGCAGGAACAAGAAAGAGGATGCATGAGGATGAGTTTTGGTTCGCACTACACCCCTAAGGACAAAGCAGGAAACCCTCAATCTGAAGGCGACGACGCTCACTTTATCTGTGCGGAGAAGAACACTATTGGCGTGGCCGACGGTGTTGGCGGTTGGGCTAGATATGGCGTAGACGCTGGAAAATACGCACGCCAACTGATGTCGAATGTTGTGACCGCAGTCCAAAAGCAACAACCACCACTCAATCGTATTGTGGACCTAAGACAAGCTTTGGAGGAATGTTTCTTGAATACCAAGGCTATGGGTTCATCCACGGCTTGTATTGTGACTTTCAAGGATTATTATTTACGTGCTATCAATGTGGGAAACAGTGGGTTTATGATTTTCAGGAACAGTAAATGTGTGTATAAATCGCTGATACAACAACATGGTTTTAACTATCCGTACCAGTTGGGAAATAGCATGACATGTGATAAGCCATGTTCAGCTATTGTAACAACAGTGGAAGGTTTATTACCTGGAGACATTATAGTTCTTGGTACTGTTGGTCTTCTAGACAATATGTTCACTGCAGAAATCGAAGATATTATCAGTAAGGGAACTTTGGAAGGTGTAAACACAGAGAAGTTGGCTTCCACTATTGCACACTTGGCATTGTTCAATTCCATGGATGAAAATGTCGATAGCCCATTTGCACAAGCTGCTCGGCTGGCTGGACTGAAGCACAACGGAGGAAAGAGAGATGATATTACGGTTATTGTTGGCCATGTTATTGCATAGATTGAGTTTAGGTGTGTTATTCATCCATAAAAACAAAAAAAGTTTAGACCTTCTGTTTTGTTTTAGTACTGTTCTTATTTGTAAAGAAAATGTTCTGCATTGAAACAGTGCTGAGCCTTTTGGCTCTTAGCAAAGCTTTGTATTGTGTTTTTTGATCATCAATAATATTTCATTCATCACTTTGTTGGGCTCGTGGAGTTCAGTTTTGTTAACTTGAACTGTTTTTTGCCCTTTTTTGGGACTCGTTTGTTTGAAGATGAATATATTTATTCCTTCAGAATTAGAGTTTGCTATATGTATTTTCCTCTCTAACATTGTGAAAATTGCTGCAATTATATGAATGTAAGCATATTGTTGAACCATGTAAATTTTTGTTTTGGTTTGGGTTGGGATGAATGGAAATTTGGAACTAGATCATATTGCCAGAGCTTGGTATTGTTTTGCATCTTTGCCAAGAAATTGTGAAATCATTTCCAATAATTAAGAGATTAAAATTTTATTTGACAACAATTATAAAAAGAAAAAAAAAAATTTGACGACGACAACAAAAACGTTAACAGAAAGCAAAGGTGAAAACAATTGAGAGAGAGAAATAAGACAGAGACCAAAACAACAAGAAAAAATTAATTTGAAATTTTTTTACTAGAAACGTTAATTTGAGATTCTAAAGTTTGTTAATGTAGAGACTAGAGATTGCCTTTTTTTATTTTTTTTTTTGGGGGGGGGGGGGGGGGGGGGGGAAGTGATAGAGACAGCTATTGTCATTGCTTGTTCCATAATTTATAAAAAAGAAAATCTTGTTACACACTATCATTGTATATTTTGTACACACTCTCTTTGAAATTGTGTTTTGAAAACTTAATTTTAGCTAAAATTGTAAAATTGTGAAATAGTGAAATCGTGTTTTGAAATAATGAATTCACAGTTTTAATTGAAATCGTGTTTGTGAAAGCACGATTTTAGCCCATGTGGCAGTGTGAATTCCACAAGAGCAACTGCAAGCAATGAGACTTTCAGAGACCTTAACAAGTTATACATGGGACATGTTAAAATATTCTACACCTAGGAAGCACGGGTGCAGCTCTGGGTGTGCCGCATCCGCACTCAACACGCTCGGACACACCATGTGGTCGTCGACGTAGCTGCATGCGCATCTGTGGTGAGTCCTTTTTTTTTTTTTTCGATTCAGGTGCCAAAATGGGCCGAAATATGTGTTAAAAAGATAAATAAAAATAAAGACTCAGGCAAACCTGTACAGCTTACATCGGTGAGTTTGATCTAGCAGTGATTAGTTATTTTGAGGGAATTGAGAGTGAGAAGTGGAGAAGAAATACAAGGTGGCCAATGTAAACTGAAGAACAGAGAACCAGAGAAAAGTAGAATGCAAAGAAAGTTGAAGATGAAGATGAGAGATTATAAAGGGGAAGTGGAAGTGTCAGAAAACGTGTGGAGGAGAAAATGTAAATAATAATAATAATATATGAGATGAGTTCAAGTTACACCTGATGTAACTTCACAAGAGTTACATCTTTTTTGGACCATTGATTATTATTAGATCTAAGGGTCAAAAAACGCTCATAGTAATGTTATTATTACTTTCTAGAAATTAGTGATTTAGACATTAACTCTTCTTATTAAAGAGAGAAAAAAAATAAAAAAAAATAAAAAACTATAGCTTTAACTCTCCACTGTACTTTTAGGCCATCACCATTGATTTCTAGGGAGTAATTGTAGGGGCCTTTTTGTGTTGTGCGTTGGGCTGGGTTGCCTGCCGCGGTAGTAGGCCTGAGTATTCTGAGTAAGGAAGTTGAGACCGGTCCAACTAGAACACAACTTGGGCCGGCTTATGCGCAAACGTTGAGTCCAAGTCCAAGGGAAGATGCTGCGAGGTGGGCTTATCCTCTATTTCTGCTGCAGAAGACTTTTCTCCAGTTCCTGCCGCTGTCGGTTTTTGCTGCAAGATTGATGTTTCTGCCGCAGAAGGAACTTTTTTCCAGTTTCTGCCACAGGTCTGACTTTTCTGCTGTGCAGCAAGACTTTCTATCATGCAGTAAAACTGTCTGCCTTGCAATAAAACTTTCTGCTATGCAGTAAAGTTGCCTGCTGTGTAATAAAGCTTTCTGCTGTGCAGTAAAGCTTCCTGCCGTAAAGCCTTCTGCTGTGTAATAAAGCTGTCTGCTGTGCTTTAAGTCTGTCTGCGGTACTTTAAAGCCTTCTGCAATGTGAATGACCACTCTTTGCTTTTACTGCAGAAAAAACTTTTCTACTTCCTGTACATGAACAAATCTAAAACCCAAAGAAAATACCCATCAAACAAGTGTTAGTTTAAATGGGTTAGCATATTCTCAAATATATACACATATTCATAAATAAAGATATATGTATATGTATACTTATGGCAGGATAATGATTAGCTTGTGTCAACAGTAAAATACGTAATAACAAATAAAGAGGAAAGTTTCGGCAGGAAAAGTTTAGCTGGTAAAATAGTTAACACGGTAAACATAATAAAAAAGGTACTACAGCAGAATAACAAGTACAGCAAGTAAAGGCATCGCAACAGGACAACTGATGCGGCAGACGTGATAAAAACGTGCTACAGCAGGATGACTAAATACGGCAGATATAAGTTATAATGAAAGAAATCAAATATATTTGCAATCAAAATTAAGTAATAAATCTGCCCATAGAATAAGTAAACCAATAAGGAACCCAAACTCCAACTTCAACAACCTTATCATGGGCTCCTGCCATAAAAGTTGTTCATTTTGGAGAATAGGCCTAAATGACTACTAGCTATTATTTTTAGAGATTTCAAAGAGTGGGTTTGCTAAGAGGGAGGGAAAATATGGTCTATTGATACATGCCCCTATTCCTACCGCGTTTTCTCTCTTCTTTTTCTTTCTTTCTTTCTTTCTTTTTCTCTCCTCTGGGTGTTTTCTTCTTCCCCTGTTTTTTACTCATTCCCCTGTTTTTTCCTCTCTCCGTCCTCCGTTTTCGCTGTCCCCCCTTTCTACCATAATTACCTCCCTTTTATAGTGAGCTAATTCAATGGGATTTCTCCCTTTTACCCCTAGGGCTTCACCAACTATTTTTGGTTTGTTGTGGGCATCCTTTCAAGATTACCCATCCACCCATTGGTTGCCCCTGTCATTGCTCAGAATAGGTCAGCTGCACCATTACTTATTCCACGACAAAATTCCATTTTGTCTGTTCCTGCTGTATACCTCTACCTTTCTACCTAGCTCTATGGCATGCATCAGTGGTCTCAACCATTTATTACTTCTTTTGGGTAAGATACCATCCCAGCAAGGTATATATCCCAAAAGAAGTTATGGCAAGAAACCAAATATAGACCCCCTTTTCCCCCCACCACCAAACCACGCCCTCTGAATCTCTTTGACCGTGGGCCCACTTCCCTTGTATTGGCTGAGTACAGGTCGATGGTGCCCTGGCCCTTCTGTGCTTGCTCCATTGTCTTTTGTTTTTGTCTCCCACGCCATTCCTACCGTAGCAAATTAGTTCTGTTTTGTCTGCTGCGTGTTTTTGTCTTATTTCTTCATGCGTTTCCTGCTGCATTTGTCGTTTCCTTTAGTTTGACTCTCTCTTCACGCAATTCCTGTTGCTAACACTTCTTGTTGTTCCTTGTTTCTTTTCATCATGCTTCATCATATCAGTTTTCATGCCTATTTTCCTATACAAAAGGATTTGGGCCTTTATGGGCCAAATAATGTTGACTGGATCAAAAGGGCATTGAGCCCAATTTATTTTCATCTGCCAAAGCCATCCTGCCAGAGAACTGTATTCTGCGGCAGATCTGTATTCTACTGAAGAACTGTATTCTACGGCAGATCTGTATTCTGCTAAAGAACTGTATCCTACGGCAGATCTGTTTTCTGCAGCTGATCTGTATTCTGCAGCAGATTTGTATTTTGCAGCAGATGGCTTTCACTTGCACTTCTTTCTTTGCTCTTCGGTCTTCTTGTGGGTCTTTATGCCTTGCTTCTTATTAGCCTTTCTTCCTTATGGGCCTTTGGGTACAGATTTGCAAAAATGAGCATCAATAGTAATATATTACTCACTCGGTCTTTTCTTCCCAACAAAAATCAAAGAACCTTTTTTTCTTTATAATTTGGAAAATAAAGAACTTATCCCATTACGTACCTAAAATCTCATAATTGGTATGATCTATAAGATCAAAGATGGAAGATTTGTAACTAAGAAACGTGGATTGAAAGAGAGGAAATTAGGAGCACAAGTTTTGAACTATTGAAGGAGACTAGGGTGAGAGAGAGTGGGAGGTATGAGTGTTTAAATAGAATGAGGGTTAAAGCTGTGGAAATGGACTTGGGATTGGGGAATAATTACGAAAGTGCACCTTGACTTTCCTTTAGAATGATGTTTGAACACGAATGGTTGAAAGGGAAACGAGGATAGATGCTGGAAAAAAGGCTCTGATTTTGTCGGTTTATTCACTAAAATGCTCTTTTGACTGACTGACTAGGTATAGTCTGAGTAATAATGGTGATGGCCTAAAAGTACAAAGTGTAAGAAGAAAGATGTGGGAGAGGATGAGAGGAAGAAGATGATGATGTGGAGGACAGTGGAGAGTTAATGCCATAGTTTTTTTTTTTTTTTTTATAAGAAGAGTTAATGCCTAAATCACTAATTTTTAGGAAGTAATAATGACATTACTATGAGTGTTTTTTGACCCATAGATCTAATAGTAATTAATGGTCCAAAAGATGTGTAACTCTTGTGAAGTTACACCAAATGTAACTTGAACCCATCTCATAATATGTGTGTGTGTGTGTGTGTGTGTGTGTGTGTGTGTGTGAATTGGTGAGTGGTAAAGAGAAAAGGAAAAAATAATATAGAATACGAAAAATGTTGGAATTATATATATATATATATATAAAAGCAGAAACCTCATGCGGGAGAGCATGAGGTCCTCCCACCATGTGGTGTTCTAATTTTGCAATTAACATTTTTTTTTTTACCTCTTTCATTAATTTTTTTTTACTGTTACCCATATGTTCACATCAACTTATTTTACCGTTATCTTATTAATATCTCATTAATTGCCTAAGTTTACACCAGACATTTCTCTATTCTTCACATCTTTTAGCATACCTATCATTTTAGTATTTTATAAAAAGCAAAATAAATAATAATAATTAAGGACTTATAGTAATAACTAACCACATAAGGCCCTAGAGAGAGATAGAGAGACATAAAAATATTATAGATTGTCAAATAAAACGCACCATTTCACTATGTATTACCAAAATAAAAGATCTGAGACTGACAAAACATTTGAAAGAGAGAAAAAGAGTAAGAGCCAGGGTTACCACATCCGTTATACTGGCCTCCCACCACCATCAAATCGCCAAAACCCATACGGGTAATTTTTTTCTTTAATCTATTTAAAATTAAGGGCTTAAATATGATTTAGGTTTGGATAATTTTGTTGAATATTTTTTGTTTTGGGTATATAAGTAGAGAGAATATTTGGAGCATAATGTAAAACCATATTCTACCATGGTTTAATTTTAAACCATCTATAAGACACATGAATATACACTTGCTCATGTCATGTCTTAATGTCGCACTATCGATGAGTAGAAGACCGTGAGAGAGTTTGATATATTTTCATTTCATGGTATAAAATATGTGAATACAACATAATTTAGTTAACTTTCATGGTCATGTTACTTTTTGCATTTATCTTTGGTTTCATTATTAAAAAAAAAAAAAAAAAAAAAAAAAAAAAAAACAATGAGAAGGCTACAAATATGCAGTGAACCTACTAAACTAATTTTTAATAATTTAAAATATATATATTTCTTTACTTTAATTTAGTTTACTTTTTCTTTAAAATATATGTATAACATTATCTAAAACTGTCTTACATAAAATATCACAAAATTATCTGTGCATCGCCCGGGCAACTTACTAGTTTTTATAAAGCCACTACCCACTAGCAACCTTTTCCGTCATTTGGTAACCTGGAAGAGTTTTATACAATTTTTTTTTTTTTTTGGTTCAAATCAGTTTTATACAGAATTATAGGATACACTGACATTTTTTAATTATCTATGCTACACATAAAAGCACGGATTCCTTAAAGTAAAGTTTGAATCACCATTATATGAAAATATATTTAATAATTTATAAGAAAAATATATTTAAAATTTTTTTAATAAACATATCTTGCCACACCTGTACCTTATTTTTTCAAAAATTGTCGTGTCGCTACACCACACCTACACCCGAACCCAAATCTGCACCGTGCTTCCTAGTTCCACACTACCTTTCATGATCTGGATGGATAGTTCTATTTCTTTCTCTCTCTCAGGATATAGGTTATCAAATGATGAAGACGACTCAGATATTTATTAGACTTGTCAAAGTGCATATAGTAAAGTTTCTCAACCACTAAATAATATCTCAAACATATCAATGAATATGTTCAGGGGCACAATTTGCAGAGCTGGTGGTGCCATCTAACTAATATATCGTTTCGTAATGAATTCAAACTATTAATGGCTTTCTGTTTTGTTTGTTAGTAAGCTATCTATTCTTGATCATTTCTTCTGAATTCAGTTGTGCTTCTTTGCAAATATAGGCGAAGAGTCAACCTATTGGGCATTTCTTATAGCCACTTTTTGGGTTTCATTTGTCACGTATTACCTCCTATGGAAGGCTTATAAGCATGTCTCTGGACTGAGAGCTGATGCTCTTATGTCTCCTGAAGTGAAACCATAACAATTTGCTGTTCTTGTTAGAGACATACCTCCATTCCCTGTAGGTCAAACAAGAGAAGCACAGGTTGATTCATTTTTTAAAAGTATCTATCCCGAGACATTTAACAGATCGATGGTGGTCACAAACAACAAAGAGGTAAGGCATTTTTTTTGCTATGTACTTTTCTTTTTGTGCGTTAATAATTTCTCAGCTTTCATAATGCTAAATTATTAATATAATACATCGATATTTCATATTTAAAGGATCAAATTTTAGATAATAGTGCATTTGAGACTAAAATGTGCAAGCTTGCACGATGCATTAGAAAAACTACCATATGTCAGATGATTATGTCATTTGATTTGAATGGTTTATGTTGTGTTTATACATTTTTGGAGGTGCTATATGCTATTTTGTTTACATTGTTTTATTCCCTTAGGTGAAAAAATTTTGGGAAGAGTTAGAAGTGTACAAGAAGAAGCTTGCACATGCTGAAGCAATATATGCAGAGTCTAAAACAACTGGCAAACCAGGAGTAAGGCCCACTGATAGAATTGGCTTCCTTGGTCTGATTGGTAAAAAAGTGGATAGCATAGAGTACTATAATGAGAAGATTATTAAACTAAACCTAAAACTGGAAATGGAACAAAAAGACACTCTTAGAGACAAGCAGTAAGATTATGCTCTGGTCTTCTTCACGAGCAGGGTGTGTATGCTTTTAGACCCCTGTAAACTATATTATTTAACATAATGAATTTACCAAGTGAATACTTAGGTTTATTATTCAGATCTAGGTTAAAACAAAACAGTCATATCATGCAAAGTAGTGGAAAAGTAAATAATAAAACGATATGATGACTTAGGAAAACTAAACCGGTAAAAAACCTAAGGAGGATTTAATTTAGCTATCCTCAAAGTAAAAAGCAAATCCACTATGAAAGAATTGAAGTTTGTACAATAGAACTTAGACCACTAATATTCTATTACTACCTCGAGTATAAAATTTACCACCATGACCCCATGATAGCTCCGAGTCCACAGACTACTTCTCTCTACTACAACAAAGTTGACTTTTTTCAAGGGTCAAAATCCTTGAAAAAGGTATTAAAAAACCTTGAGAAAAATTATTTTAAGAGTCCAATCCATCTTTGATAATTTAAGAAACTTATACCGTCGAAAAAGAAATTTTGAAGGCCTTCATGACCCTCAAAACAAGTGCTTAAATCTTATTTTAAGAGTCAAGAGACCCTTAAATAACCTTATTTACCAAGGGTTAAAAGATCTACATGTATAACCCTTGATAAATAAGGTTATTTAAGGGTCTTTTGACCCTCAAAATAAGAATTTTTTTATAAAAAAAAAAAACCACAAACATGCACAAAAGCCACATACTACATCCAAATACGTCAAAAGTTGAATGTATACAACCAAATACATCAAGTCCAATGTACTAATTGTCTAACCAATATATTTCCTGTATGCTTGGGTGGCTCATTTTTTCGGATTTATATAATCTTATTACTTATAAAAAAAAATTAATTCTCCTCTACACATACATAGATCTTATTCCTAGGGCATCGCAAAAACTGCTAGTTCATATAGAGCCATCAAACTGGCCGAACAAGCAACTAAAGCTCTATGCATTATATGGATAGATATCAATCAACCCAGATCATTATAAGACAAAAATTAACATCTGAAAATAAGGATATTGTAAAGGTACTGAAAGAGCATGACCATGGAACTGAATTCTTTTGTCGAAAGCCAAGAACTCATTTTCAACAAGGCAGCCAAAGCAGGGGCAGCAGCTGAACCAAATTGAAGTGCAGAAGCTAATAATGGAACTAACTGTAGAAACAAGAAAACAAAAACATAAACTGGCATTCAAAGACATTTCAAGTAGATATATACCATTGGAATTATTTTATCATAAGAGGAAAAAGAATGGCAGAGAAAAGAAAATCCAAGAAGTAACATTATGCCAAAAACAGAAAAGCAGAGCTGAGTATAAGAATTCATAGTGAATTTCATCAAAATAGGTACACAACTTGACATGGCCACCACTCACAAGGCACATCATGTTGCAGGTTACCAAGACTAGAGTTTCTCCAAAATTATTAAATACAATAAAGTTTAGGAACTCACCACTATTTTCATAAACTTTGATGTATTCAACCTATGAGAAAGCCGCTGATAATCTGGAAGCAAAGACTGTGAGGCAAGAAAACAGATGCAAATGAAAATTGAATCAAAGCAACCAACACATGCATAAACAAAATAACACAACAATTAATATATTACTAAAAAATAGAGGTAATTTCAATCTATATACCTAGCAGAAAGCTGAGAGCAAGAAGCACTTGTGAACCCAATATCATCCCCAACTTTAGGTGATCCCAATGGAACCATTCTGAAGTACTCAGTACAAAGTTGGAATTTGGAGTAGCTAAGTAATCAGGATGCTAACATCATGCCCCAAATTAGCTAGGTTCTACACTACCCAATACCTGGATAATTTATATTTATATAGCGTCAGCTCTGAACCATTACCAGCATGAAGCACCCAGTAACATTGACTAAACTCATTTTCCCCACATTTAGAATTAAAAAAATATAAGATTGTGCAGATTAAATTTATAATTGAATATTTTCCCCACATTGACTAAACTTAGCATGCTAATTGAAAATTCGAATGTAGCAAATATTCTAAATTATGAATTAAATTTATAATTTTTATATTTTATATAACTTGTTCCTCAAACAGAGAAAAGGGCAACAAAAATATTGCATCCTATTTTTTCTTTTTCCAAGAGAGAAAATGATGTTTGATGGCAAGATATGCTCCCAACAGCACTGGCTGCCAAAAAAATGTATTTGCCATTTTCCTTGCTTTCTGTTTGAAATTCATTTGACAACATCAAAAATCCAATATTTTAACAGCGAGCAAAACATTTGATCATTGCACAAAAGATAACACTTGTAACAATTCCAGGCAGGAAATTAAAACAAAAAAAAAAAAAAAAAAGACAGCTAATCACAGCTTTTCTATGACATATCATGCAATTTCTCATTCAGCATTGCTTAGAGAGAGATATGGTAATTTCTAACTAGACTTGAGGAATAACAACATAATGCAATTTCCAGCACCTCTGCATAACATTTTATATCAAACAAAACATATTGACTCAATCTTCTAAATTGAATCTTCTTCTTTATTTTTTTTTTTCCAAATCAATCTGTAATACATTGAAATACATTTTGACTTTGATAAGTGAGACACAACAGTTGTTTGAGGATGTCTAACCGGTGAGTGGTAACTCCCAAAAAAAGAGTTCCAATCTGTTTCATTTCTCATCTTTACATTTTCTTAACATTACAATTTTATAGTTTTTACTTTTCATATTTTTCTAATAGCAAGAAGTTCTTCTAGAAGGAGGCGAAACCTCATCACATACACAGGGTGTACATAAAAAGTTTCTCCTAAAGATTACATGAGGAGAGTTAATATTTGACTGTCTTATATCCCAGTAAATAAGAAGAAAGCAACATAAAGAAGCCTTACATGCCATGCATTTTACTTCCAGACCATTTTTTTTATAAGTACACATCAATGAACTATTTGTTTCTTTTAACGTCAATACAACCAAGTGGACATATACATAGAATCAAATTCCCACAAAACTTTCTTACTCTACGTCTATTCCTATTCAAGTTTAAAACATATGTAACATAAGCAATTTACATCATAATCAAATATGCATACTATACGGCCAATTACTCACCTAGGTTTGAAACCTTTTTTTATTTCCTTTGATTGGCAAAACTAGGTTTGAAATCTCATAATACAAAGGGGGTTATCTCATGAAACAAAGGGGGTATACATGAAATCTCTAGACCACCACCAAGACCTGCACCACCAACTGCTCAGCACAAATAAAAACAACAAGTTCACATTTGCAATCACACTAAACAGAAGACCATCACAAAGGAACTTTAAAAGAACACAATCTAGGGAAAATTGGATGTTACATTAAACTCATTAGTCAGGAAAGAAAAGAAACTGCACTCCTATGAACACAAGAAACAGCAAGTGGGATTACCCAACTTCAAAGACGGATCCTATGTGTGGTATGCCCAAAATAAACATTACCAAGCACCCAGTGATACATACCTTGGTCCTTCCATAAGGATTCATAGCTTTCAGTTCGAAATCCTCAACACAGGGCATTTTTTCAGGTTGACCATAAACTGTTGCAGAAGATGAGAAAACCATCTATTTGGCCACAGGATAACATTAATTGTGTCAGTAGCGGGCAGAGCATGCCAACATGTGATGTAATCAATAAAAAAAATGGTTCACATTCTGAGACTAAACAATTCTCTGTTAAAGATTCAACTGGAACTTGAATGCTATAACTACTTTCGACAAACAAATAATTAGACATTTTTTATGATTCGATAGTTACAATGGTGGGTGACTTACAAAGCCCGTGGTGACAAAAGAATTAGACATCGAACATAAAAACTTCAATTTAGCAGTAAGACATCAAAAACAACAATATTGATTCCACAAATATACAGCTACATATACAAATCATAATTTATGCAATTATGATTTGAAAAGAAATATACTGGAATCAAAGATTTTGCAAAATCAAATATGACTAAAATGAACGTTTAATGCATAACTCGACAGCCAAAAATTCTATAAGACATAGATTATTGTTGATTCACTTCCAAACCATTTGTTACAAGAGCAAGATTCAAAAACAAAATCAAATGAGTTCAAGAAATTAAATCGCGGACACACCTTTTTGCAATCATATTTTGCCATAACCTCATAAAGATTAATAGTGCCAATCAAATTGTTATCAAAATAACGGCGAGGGTTTGCAACACTGTCCCCAACAGCTTTTTGGCCAGCAAAATGGATCAAAGCATCAAATCTGTCTCAAACAAAGCCAATGGCACAAAATTAAGCCAATTCTGAAAAAGTCTATAATTCTGTTTGTTTCCGCAGAAAATAGTTAGCAGTAAAATTGAATGAAAACAGTGGAAAATCATAGCACTGCTAATGTAATTGAAATTAAACATACCGTGAGAAAAGAGCTTCTCCAAGTCCTTATTCCTAAGATCACCCTGCAATCAAACCAACACGTAATGTAACCAAAAGCCAAAAACCTCAAAACGCCACCATTTGGTTGCCAAGAAACTGTTACAAATTTTTTTAAAAAAAAAATACAAATCTCCCGAAAATTAAAACCAGCGTTGCTCAAGATATTCAAGAATCTCTAATTTCTAACCTTCTTTTCCCTCATTTTCTCGGTAACCAAACAAAACAGAAGTTTACACACACACACACACACACACACAAAATTGAATACCAGGTGGAATTCAAGATTCTGAGAACGCTTAGGGCCGAACAAATCACGAACCCTATCAACAGCTTCGGTGACAAAATTATCAAGATTGTCGATGATCGAAACCCTAAAGCCTTCATTGAGAAGCTGAACCACAGTGTCAGAGCCAATCGTCTTTTCCGAGAAAGTCATTTTCAACTCGAACTATAAAGAACAGGTAGTTCAGATAATATGTTCAAACCTCATACATCCAACCCATACTTCAGATTCCAAAGGACAGGTATGTAATTCCATTTCCAAAGTATCCAAACCCTAGCCCCAAATTAAATTATTGGCGAGGAAGAGAAATGTCAATGGAGAGAATGAGAGAGAGAAAACAAGAGAGAATACCAAAAATTCTTTGCAAAGTTCTACTAGGTAATTTCCAAATTCAAATTTTTTTTTCTCGGGAAACAAACAGAGAGAGAGAGAGAGAGAGAGAGAGAGAGACCTGTAATCGGACAAGGGACCGGAGGAGAGGGCTCTGACTATCAACGGCTAGTCGTCGTTGGAGATAGGATCGCCAACCACCGCGACTCAACCTATCGTCGGAGATGAGATGAGCTCCGAGAGAGAGAGAGAGAGAGAGAGAGAGAGAGAATTTTCTAAGAGACTCATTTAGTTTGGAGGATGGTTGAATAGAATGAAAATGGGTTTTCTAAGAGAGTGAGCAAAGACTTTATTCGAAAATTGGTTTTTTGAACTCTGAGTTTGCGAGGGAGAGAGACTTTATTCCGAGGGTTGTGTTAAAATTCCGTTGAAGAATGTAAAAATTTAGAGGAAAGAATTACGCGGGATTTTAGTGTTTTAGTTTATTTCAAGGGTTTTGATGACCATTGTAAGAAGATTAGTCAGATTTTAATTACCGTGCCAGTTTTTAGCATTTGTTTCAACCATTTTTAGTGCACCCTTGAAAAAAAAGGTTGAAACAGGTCATGTTTTTTGTAGTGTTCCTTGTCCTTGGCCTTTGCAACACAAGCACCCTCGCTTGTGATAAAAAACACAAACTCTCCGATTTGTGATTCCAAGACCACCGATGAAAATTTATTTGCGACAAACATTATTCCATTGTTAAAAAAAAAAAAAAAAAAAAAAAGTATTAGCAACAGACATAAAGCCATCAAAAATGGTAAAATATTTTAGAGGGAAAATTCCCCCCTTGCTTTTCACATTTGTGATAACATTTATCTATCGCAATTAATTTTTTTTATTTTTCTAATTGAGTTTGTATGTACGACAAACATGCTAACCGTCGTAAATAGTTAATTTGCTTTAAAAGAAAAAATGTATTAATAATGGAATTGGATCCCTCCCAATAAATAATATTTGCGATGGATCTACGTCGTCGACATTGGTAATTTTTTTAAAAGGGGGAAATCAAGCCCTTATTTTTCGTGTGTTTGATGATATTTTCCAACACTATATATTGCATTGTTATTTGCGACAGACGTTGTACATGGTCGTCGTTAATAGTTAAAATTTTCATAAGAAAAAAAGGTATTAACGACGGTAAGGTAAATTTGTCACAATAAAAGTGATTTCCAACATACAAATAGCCGTAAAAAATTATTATTTACTTTGAATGGTAAACATGATGCCGATGGATTGAATAAACAAAGGATTTAGTTTGGAGTGTAATTTTAGAATACAATATCACAAATCGATATCAATTCAAGTGCCCAACATCCTCAATGAAACTCAGAAGCTTAAAGCTCAAAACTGCTTGATATTACAATTTGAAACATCTATGTATCTACAAATTAATGCAATTCATTCTCAGATGCTACCGATAATGGAGAAGGAACGTCTTCAGGTTCTCTACTCGGTTTAACCCACCTTCCATGTTTGTTAAGCACAAGCCCCTTGTAAGGCAATTGATACCAAAACTTAGGGATCCTCAACTCCTCAATTAGCATATCTGTTGTCTTGTTCACCAATGCAACATCTCTCCGAGCATTCCACCTAAACTTGCGCCGCTCACTAAGAAATCCATCTAAGAGATGGAGGTATATCTCCAAATTATGGCTGCCTATCAAATCAGACTCACGCTTTAAATATGGTGACATGAACATGTCAAGTTTCAACTGGCTTCCTACATGCCTATAAACCCAATTGAATTTTTTAGTAACAAAATTAAGCTTATGAAGAATATTGTTAAATATGAACCCTGGAAATTTTGGGACTATATCTTGCTTAACTACAATGCGTAGTGTTTTTACCCCCATTTCATCAAGCTTTTCCTTAAATGCCAAGTTCCCAACCCTTGGTGCTCCAAAAGAAATGACAGTAATGGGAAGGCCAGGGATTGAAGTTGCAGCTTCATAAGCATTGAGGAGAGCCAAAGCACCACCAAGGCTATGCCCAGTGATGGTGAAACTTATTTCTTCACCTTTTGCTTTATAGAACTTGATGAGTCTATTCACTTCTTCCATGACTTGCTCAGAAGCACTCAACTTGTTATACCTGGTGAACTCACTCTTTGATTTATAAATACTACGAAACCCATGTTGGACCTTTATTTTCCCATCCCCAATACGCTCAAGCATTGCCTTAAGATCAGTGAACCATTCAGTTGGAGCAATCGTACCTCGCCATGCCATGACTATGTCTCTTCTTCCAATCCTTTCTGATTCTTCATCGTTGCTAACCGCTACATAGCCCATCCAATTGGAATCTTTGCTCCATGTTTCACCTAGATGTGACCTCTCAAACCAACTCGGAACATCCACATGTGACATGGCGTAGATGTACTTGGTAACCTTGTAACCATGATTTGTTAGGCCTGATTCTTCGAAAAGCTTGTGCCGGTTGTATCTACAACTCCCACAAAACTCGGACAAAGGATCAAAGTCAAATCCATCATAAGTAGCCTGCGCAAATTCTCCATATTTAATAATTTCGCGTCGAAGCCAAGGATGGAGAGGGTCAAGAAGACTGTCCCAATTGTGCAAACCATGAATTTCACGCCATTTTGTTGATATGTTTTCCTTTGGAGACTTGGTGGGAGTCATTAGATCACCCCAGTCTATAAAATCTGAAGCTGTGTATGGCAATTGGAGGAGGGATAATAGTGATTTTGTGACAACATGAGAAGCTTTTTTCTTTGTATGTGCTTGTTGAATTGGCTTAACAGCCTCCTCTGCTTGAACCCGGACTAGGGAGAGTTGTTTCATGCTTGATGCACAAGTTAGATGAAAACGATTCAGCTTCATAGTGGATGATGATGCCTTTTTGATGGCCTTCCAAGTTACACCAAACTTCAACTTCAATACCCATTTGGTTTTCTTTGCTCCTTTTTCTTTTCTGGCTTGCCTCAATGGTGATACCTCCATGATGGTCTTAAGGGGGCTATGCAAGACAACTTGTAATATCAAATTAAGGATGAAGATAGAACTGATCAAAAGAAAGAAAGAAAGATGAAGATTGAAGGAGATTAATATCAGCTTGTGTTTTGTTTTTGAAAATCAATGTCAACTTATGTTGGGTGTGAATTAGACCTATATATACACAATGATAGTAGGTTGAAGTTTGTTAGCAGCCTTCGGTTTGAATTGTTCAAGCTCACGCCTTTGACTGTGAAATGGTAGACCTTGCTTGACTGTGAACTGGTAGTTGAGACTTGGAGAGGTAGTTGAGACTTGGAGAGTTGGACTGGGTTTTTCCTCTGAGGTGAGGTCATGTTCTTTTCAAAAGCCAATTGTTACAATATTAGATTATTTTTTTTCCTAAATAAAGTATATCACCTATATATAATATAAAATTGAAACCTTTAACTTTTTGTTGACAATTTTAAATTTTGACACATCAGCTTTACAAGCCTTATAAATTTGCGCCTCATTATAATTTATTTTAATTAATTGATTAATTTATTAGTTTAACTTTTTTTGGGGACTCTTCCATATTAGTTTTATGAAGTAAACTACTAAACAAACCGACTACTGCACAACTACTACTATGTAGTAACATATAAACACTCATAAAACCTAAAGCTAAACTCAAGGGAGTAAAGAAATGCTAAGAGAGAGAAAATAGTCAAATACTCTCTATAATTTATTTTTAATCAATGTTTTTTAGATTCATGCTGATGAGTTGGCCTCTCTCCACAAAGATACTGATATTTTTTTTAAGTAATTGTAATCAATTGTTTAGTGCTCTATATTTTTAGACTACTTCTCTAGGTCGGCTTTTCAGTGGGTCCATTTAGTGGACTCATAATCTTAATAATTTTCCATAGATTATGCTATTGTATGCTAAATTTACATAGTTTTCTTTTGTAACATGCAGCTTATCCAAATTTGGACAGTTGCACCCCTTTCTATGGTAGTCATGGAGGTTAGCATTGGACTTTTATTTATTGGTCTATATTTTCTTCTTGTCCCATTACAATTCCATTAAAGTTGAATGTCGAATTGAAGTTTCTATTAGCTAATTGAATTTTTCCTCTCTTATATATTTTTTATTGTGAAGTCACGTATATATATATATATATAAATTTATGGGCACCAAATCTTCTAATTCTTTAAATTCTTTTTGCTTTTTAGAACTTTTAACTTTTGAATTCTTGGGTTATTTGTTGCTAATATTTGAAACAATTTGGCAGATTTCAAAGACTATAGCCATGGTTTATTCTTTTGAGGGTATGCCATCTTTCTTTTATATTTTTCTATTGTGTAGTTATATATTTTTTGTTTTGTTTCATTAATTTATAAACATTGAATCTTTTGATTTTTTTAAACTTATTGTAACATTGAATAAAGTAAAGATATTTAAAATATGCTAACTATATACAGGTTAACGACTAGTATATTATATAAGACCAATTACTATTAATTTATATTTTTTTTAACTTTAAAATGGCTGCTAATATTAATATATATATATATATATATATTATATTTTCAAAAAAAATTATTAATATAGATTATATATTATGTTGTAATATATCACATTAGATAATTTTTCATATATAAGACCAATGGGCCATGGCTGCTAATATTGATATATATAATATACTACTTAGTGGGTTGTTTGAGTCAAAGACAATAATTTAGGCCCAGATAATTTTCGGTAGATAAATGGCCCAATTTCGCTGCGTATAGCAAAATTAAAGTGCAATGCACGTGGCTAGAATACGCTACGCACCAACGAGAAAGGTCACGAAAATCACCACCCAGCTTAGGCATGGGCCAGTTGCTCAAAAAAAAAAAAAAAAAAAAGCTTAGGCAAGGGCCTCGCAATAACTAACTAATATACTTTTTTTTCATGTCTTTATTTGCTCATGGTTCAATATTTTAGTGTCTTTTTTTTTAAACACAATATTTTAGTGTCTTAAGCATAGAGGAACCACACCAATTCATCTTGAACTTGGTGGATAAACTATACTGCGATGACAATATCATAGAGAGTCCTGCGAAGAAATAGCTCAATTCCAGGAGTTCAATTCATGTTATCAACCCATGACCAACGAAAGATGGGATGGTTGCATTCAATGATAAATTTGAGCAATCGATGATAAATTTGAATATTCAACTGTAAGATTTTACAAAATTTTTGAATAACTAATATATATACTAGTCGCTAACCCGTGCGATGCACGGGATAGTTAAATAAAATGACAATTAACCAATATCACGTTAAGGTAAAAGAATTAGTGAGAGACTGATTTGCCCACCAAGAATTTAAAAGAAAAAAAGATTGATATAATAAAATCTAAGAAATTTAGAAATAGAAAATTGGGTTAATAATATGCATATTATAGAATCCCCAAATTCTACTTCAAAACCAAACAAAACCCTTCAAATTCAAAAAATTCATATATAATATACCAAATAAAAATTTACCACACCTTGGGTTGGAAGACATAGGTTGCAGTTTTGATTTTTCTCCAAAAAATAGAGATGCTTCATCTGCTGTATACAATATAAAATAATTATTAAAAATTTCAACCAAAAACCAAACCCACAAAAACACTATCAAAATATAGAGATTAACCCAAATACTTAGAAGAAAATAAATTCTAAACATAACAAAACAATAAGATAGAATGAAAATTTCAGGCACATATGAAAGTAAATAAAAAAGACAAAACCTACGTTTTTTTTTTTTGTTGAGTCTCTCTCCTTCTTATTTTTTTAATTTTAAAGTAAAGTTAAGTTTAGTATTTTGAGATGGTAATTGCTAGGGTTTTAAGGAGAGAAGAGAGAGTCCTACCAAGAGTCTAAATAATATAAACAATTCAAAACATGGAACATCATCAAATTTATAACACCTAATTCCATTATCTTCTAAGTTGAATCCAAACAAATAATTAATTGAAATTAATCCAAACAAATAATTAATCAACAAAAATCAAAGCTTTAATAAAAAAACAAAAAATCACATGAACCCAAATAAAAATTCTCAATAAAGTAAGAACATATAAAAATTTACCACACCTTGGGCTGGAAGACATAGGTTGTAGCTTTGATTTTTCTCCAAAAAATAGAGATACTTCATCTGCCATATACAATATAAAATAATTATTAGAATTTCAACCCAAAAACCAAACCCATAAAAACACTATCAAAATATAGAGATTAACCCAAATACTTATAAGAAAATCAATTCTAAACATAATAAAATAATAAGATAGAATGAAAATTTCAGGCACATATGAAAGCAAATAAAAAAAGACAAAGCCTACGTTTTTTTTTTTTTTTTTTTTTTTTTTTTTTACGTGAGTCTCTCTCCTTCTTATTTTTTTAATCTTAAAGTGAAGTTGAGTTTAGGGTTTTGAGATGATAATTGCTAGGGTTTTAAGGAAATAAGAGATTTTTGTATTTTTATGCAAAAAAACGTTATTTTAGGTCTAGGTGATTTATTTCCTTGTTTTTAGGCTCTTTTAATGTTTTTTTAGGTCAAATTTGGTTCCTATTATGGTTAGGTATTAATTAGGGCTTATTTTAGAATATATTTTCTTGTCTATCAAGTTTTATGGAACCCTTAAATAGGCCTCCAAGTTTGTATACGTTTTTCAATATTATTGTTATAAGATATAAAACCTAAAATAAAAAGAATAAAAAAGAAAAAGAAAAAGAAAAAGAAAATAGTGATGATGTGAAAAATTGTGAGAGTTTCAAAAGCTTTGGTTTTATATATATATATAGATGAGTTGGGTTCAAATTACACTTAGTGTAACTCTAAGTAATGTTACACTATCCAATATTTTTTTAATTAGATGTGAATTTTGATAAATTCACAGCTAGATTACATTATTTTCATATATTCTCCAAAACGAAATTGATTGTGAAAATATTTTAAGCCAAAATAAATATTATGAACAAAGAAAGTTAATCCAAAAGAAAATAGATATAATAAAAAAAAAATATATATATATATATATATATCTGCATCTAAACACAAAAAAATTACAGCACTGCCAAGACGAAACAACAGGTACAAAGCAAACAAATAACTAAGCCGCAACAAACCCAAAAGAGAGCCTTCAACAAACACTATCCCTCAACACCACATATACTTGCATTGGAGACTTAAGTCGGTTAACCCTGCATGGCCTTCAACCAAAAGAAATTTAACATACAAACAATTTAGGAGGCATGTCCATGTGCACAGTACTACTCCAAGCAAACCACCTCCTATGCTAAGTAGAACTCCAAAGCCAAGACAATGCAGGACTTATAGCCTACAAGTATACAAACTTGCTTAATCAAATAAAGTGCCACTTTTGACTCCAATAAACATTGAGTCCACATGAATTAATCCCACGTGACCATCAAATTGAAGCCACATCAACAAATCTTTAGATTAAAGACATGATGCCTGCTTGCTCATTCTAAGTGCAGGAGATTGTAGCAATATAATTCTCGGAGTACTGAGGTCGAACCACAAGGAGCGGGATAAATTCAAAGACAATGTAATTATAAAAAAAAAAAAAAAAAACTTTTGGTGAAGATGAAGAATAATTTTTGCCTAGTAATTGTAAACAAGAATAACAATGATAACTTATTTAAGTAAATAATGTAAATACTAGGGCATCTGGGTGTTTCCCTATATCGATATGAAATTGTTTGTGATTTAAGAAATTATATATTTCATAATTGATTGTTCTTATACAATTAAATACTTATGATTTGGTTGAACTGAGACAATTCAAGAATGCATGATAACCTAGATTAGTAATGTTGTTAGAAAAACTTTCAGAAAAACTCATTCACTTTAAAACCTGATTTATATTTGAAACTATTAGAAATTCATCTAAACAATAAGAAAAACACTATTGAACTTATTGAAAGCATAGAAGAACTAATACATCAAAAGAAATCTAATTGAACAATCAAATATGTTGTTAATAAAATCCTAGAAAGAATCACATTGAATATTCATACTGTATGGAAGAAACATAACCCCTAGCCCTACCAAAGAGTTTAGGCAAGGTTTTCCCTCTGCCAAAATTCATTCTACACAGCCTCCCTTCAAAATCCTAACGTCCAAGTGTGCAAAGAAAATAAAATTTTTTACTATTTTAATTTTCGTCCAGGTTTTAGTAGTAATTTGTGAGTTAATTTCAGCCTTCAAAAATTGAAAATTTTGAAAAACTCAAAATTGGAAAGTTGTAGATATTTAAGTTACGGTTCCAACCCATTTGGCTTTGTGTCAATTGGATTTTTAAGGAGAGAGATACACCCAAAATACTGATCAGTACTCAAATCTGATTTTTTCTTTTCAAATTCTGTCTCTTTGATTTCTTTCCTTATTTAAAGTTTCCAAACATGATAGACGACCCAAGCACTCTAGCTGCACCTCCTTAGACATTTAAGTATGGTTCTTTAGCTTCTCTTTAATTCTAGTTTGGCCTCCATTCTGTCATAGACTCTTGTAAACTCATCTTTTCCACATGATTTCCTGAAAGTAGAAAATTACACGTAATGAATAACATTTTATTCAAGAAATTATGTAAAGATAAATAATAGGAACCAATGCAAATCATGGCTTAATTATACAAATTAAGCATAGTACTAAAGAGATAATGCTCACATAAATATATAACAAGTATACATTTTAAGACGTTATCAATGCCTACCTCCAAGAGAAGAAACCTTAGTAGGCCCCCACACATCTTTATGTACAAAGTCAAGTATACCCTTAGTATGATGACCAAAAGTTTTGGCACTCTCACTCAAAGTATTCTCACTTGCATGTCCCAAAAGTCTTGTATTATTTGATGCAACCTCCCTAGTTGTATTAAAAATTGTGGTTGCTCCATCTACAACTGTATTCCCTTTGAGGAAATACATGTTTTTTCGACGTGTGGCTATCAACAATACCAAAGCACCACTTAATACCTTCAAAATTCCATAACAATCTTGAAGCCCTTAGATTCTAATGAACCAAGTGAGATGAGATTACTCTTCAAGTATGGAACATAAAGAACCACATTTAGAACACGAACTATTCCATCATGCAACTTTAGCTTAATTTGACCTATCCCTAAAATCTCACAAGTTTGATTATTACCCATGCAGACTAAACCAACTTTTAATTCAACAAGTTTATAAAACCATTCCTATTTCGGACACATATGGAAAGTGCAAGCTGAATCCATAACCCACTCATTTGAAGAACTAGTCAACGCAAAGTTAGAGTCCTCATCAACACTATCATGTGTTATATTTGCATTAAAATCCTTCTGGTCCATATTTTTCAACCAAGGTCAATCTTTTTCCCAATGCTCTATTTTAATTATCAAATTTGAGTGAATACAAATCAATCTCTCTCAAAAATATCGGATTGCACCTAAATCAACACCCTCAAAGAGATTTTACCATACACTGTATCCCACAACACCGGCTAGACTTATATAGAAGAGTTAAGTCGGTTAACCGTGGGTGTCCTTCCAGCAAAAGGAATTTGCTAATAAACAATTCTCTTTGGAATAAATTTCACGTGCACACTACTCCAATGCAAACCGACTCCTATGATAGGTAGAATTCCGAAACCAAGACAACTAAGGACTTCAATCCTAGTCAAATTCGGCCAACTCTCCAACGCAATGTTAAGACTTACATTCTTGCAAGTTCACAAAATTGCCGAACCAAATAAAGTGCCCCTCTGACTCCAACACCAATATTGAGTTCATGTCATGGGAATTAATCCCATGTGACAATTAAATTCAAGCTACGTCAACATTATTAATAGACTGAATTCTTGGGGATAGGAAAAGGTTATCCCTCTAACAATACGTGAGGACCCTTCTTTACTAGTGCAAACCCATACAAGAGCCATAGCAACTTTGTTACATAGTGAGGATGACAATCTTCACATAGTCCTCTATAAAAGCATCCACTAACACGATCCACAATCAGCTCAAAAAACTAACCTATTTTGCGAAAATGAGAGCTTTACAGATGCCACCAACATTGAGTAACTCCCAAGTTAGATGGGAATCAAGCTTTATAGTTTATACAATAGGCTGCTAGAATTTGCAACTCCATATCTTGAATAAAAACTGCTCCAAAGACACTAACATTAAGGGCTTGTTCGATGGGTGGTGAAATTATTTATAATATTTCCATAATCTTTTGGAGAAAACAAAGAACTCACATTAGAAAACATCATTTTGGTATTTTCTAAAAACATTGCATTTGAGACATGAACCATTCATCCAACCAATATTTTTTAGTAGGTTCCACAAGTTTTTGTTTGTAAGTATTAAAAACATAATTTAAAAATACTTATCAAACAATGTTACTTTGACACTTAGAACAGCATTCCATTCTCTCAAGTGAAAATTGTAAAATGAAGAGAATCATGTTTAAAAGAAAAATACTAAAACTATAAATTTTTTACAAATTGTTGATGTGGTGAGTGGTTATTGACAAATAAAAAAGTAATATCAATAGTGAGCTTAAATGAAAACCAATATAATTTATCATCTCAACAATTTGTAAAAAGGTTTGTGGTTGTAGCATTGCTTCGTTCAAAAACAAAATTAGGGGAAAAAAATTGTAATGAGCATTTTTGTTATTGCTTTGTTATTTCTTCTTCTTCTTTGAACATTGTAATTTCAATTAGAATACAGCAAGCTTTTGAGATTAACTTAAAAATTACACTTATGAAGTTAATTTTTTTTTTCTTCACTTAGAAGTTAGAATCCATTTGGTTGGGGAATGGAAAAGTTGAAGGATTGAGAAAGAGATGGAAAAGTTAGAGGATAGAAGAGTGTGGGGCCCAAAGATTTGGCAACCCCGGCCCACTCCATATTGGGCCCAAGGCCCATGCCGAGGACAATGTAGTATTCGAGGATGAGTGGGAAAGGCCCAAATTATCAAGGAGCATTGCTGAGGACGACCATGTCCTCGGCCGGCCGATATTGAAGAGGGGAAGGTCGGCGCCCCACCAAAAGCACCCTCCTAGAGCATACCAAAGAAAAAGACAAGTACCTAGGGTTGGACGAGGGAATATGGCGAAGGAGTAATCCGTAGGGGAGCTGTCATCCCCACATTAAAAGCACGGAACTGACACTCTAGCCGCATTAATGAAAAATTGACCGTTGAACAGTGATGACTTGGTTACTGCAACTAATAGGAGGTCTGGAAAGGCGGCTGATGGGATAAGCCCTCAGACACAGGTTCAGATGATCAACAAGTGGAGGGCAGAGATCAGCTGAATAGGACTATATAATGGAATGAACCCCCATAGAAGAGGGGGTTCGGGGCGTTCGGGGACATCCCCTATTTTCATTAGCGCTCAGGGAAGAGCTCCTTGGACTGGGCCGATAACGAACTTCTCCTTAGAAAACTTAGCTAAATCTCACTTGATGATCTTGTAAACCTACATCAACCGTTGTATCGTTCACTAATGCTTAGTCCTTCTATCCACTCTCTACAAATTTATTGTATAGGGTTACCTGGGCTTGGGTCCACTCATCTCAGGAGGGAAATGCCCAAACCAGGTCCCTACAATTGGCACCGTTTGTGGGAAGGACTTGAGGATTAGTGAGTGTGACGGTTGGTGCGGAAGGATCAATAACAACACTTCTTCCAAGTTTTTTTTAAAAAAAAAACACAAACAACGGCAATGCACTCAATCAGAAGGCAATCATCATAAAGAAATGAAAGATTCAAGAAGTAAAGTAAACGAAATGTGGCCACTTCTTTATTAAGTAAAGAAAAGTTACATTGTATAACAAATACTTAGGCAGGCTTGTTCTAAAGCTAACTATGAAGGTAAATGCTTAGGTAGACTTGTTATAAAGTTATAAAATAAAAAATAAAAAAAAAGGGCCTAGGCAGGCTTGTTTTAAAGCCAAGCTAAGCATGGAGAGAGAGGCGGAGATATGCCTGTTCTAAGACCGTCCACAGCTCCCAAGCCAGCATGGACGGCACTGGGAAGGAGAAGGAAGAAGAAGACGCGGCGTCTGACGGTCCCATCTCAAGGTTTCCCCTTGATTCTCTCCCAGTCCCACGACAACCGGGCGCTGGTGAATAATTTCCAGCTTGGAGGGCCGGTGGACCTGCACGCGGAGGAGAGACATTATATTCCTTTCGAATTTCCCTCCTAACTGCAAGGGAGTCCTCTCTCTAGCTAGGTTGAAAAGAAGGAGGATCGTTGGCCTCTGCATGTTTCGCTTCCACTGTGTCATCCAGGATCGGGGTGGCATTCTCGGCTCCTAAAGGGGGCCTGACTTCCTTGTCCTTGCCCTTTTCCAGGGCCACTCCATCTCCTTAGGCACAAGTCACTATTTTGGCAAGGCCATTGAAAATGCCCAGAAAACGGAGAGCCTTGAGCCCCTATTGAACCCAAGTGCTTGTGAAATTTGAAGAAAAGATTACCCAAAAATGCCTTATATAGAAGGCGAGAGCTAGTGAAAATCAGCCCGCATAGAATCCTAAGGAAGAATTAGTGGAGGTATTAACTCCGCCCAATTTCCAAAGAGCTTACCAGCCGCTAGATTCTCGTAAATCTGTAAGGATATTAATGAGGACGCACCTCGTGCACCGAAGCGTCAAGCGCGTTACTCGAATAGCCCAAAAGACGCCTCGTAATTGGAAGTGGCACGTCAGGCTAAGGAGCCAGACCGAAGAAGGGTCCCCCCCTACCTCGGCGGAGCAAGCTCAAGGCCGTTATCACTCTAAGGGCAGGCTCCCCAACGATGAGGATGAGCTCCCTCACTCCAAGCAGTAAAGAAAACTCCAAGTGCTAGACAGAACCAAGGTCTTGCATGGTCCTCGGACTCAAACCTATGGGGAAACTAGTCACTCAGAAGAAATAAGTGCTAGACAGAATCAAGGTCTTGCATTGTCCTCGGAACCAAACCTATGGGGAAACTAGCTACTTCAGAAGAATCAAGTGTTAGACATAATCAAGGCCTTGCATGGTCCTCGGACTCAAGCTAATAGGGAAACTAACTACTTCAAGAATCAAGTGTTAGACAGAACCAAGGCCTTGCATGGTCCTCGGACTCAAGCCTATGGGGAAACTAACTACTTCAATAATCAAATGTTAGACAAAACCAAGGCCTTGCATAGTTCTCGGACTCAAGCCTATGGGGAAACTAGTCACTCAAGAAGAACTAAGTACTAGACAGAACCAAGGTTGTGCATGGTCCTCGGACCCAAACCTATGGGAAAACTAGTCATTCAAGAAGAACTAAGTGCTAGACAAAACCAAGGTCTTGCATAGTCCTCGGACCCAAACCTATAGGAAAACTAGCTACTTCAGAAGAATCAAGTGTTAGACAGAACCAAGGCCTTGCATGGTCCTCTGACTCAAGCTTATGGGAAAACTAACTACTTCAAGAATTAAGTGTTAGACAGAACCAAGGTCTTGCATGGTCCTCAGACTCAAGCCTATGGGGAAACTAATCAAGTGCTAGACAGAACTAAGGTCTTGCATGGTCCTCGGACCCAAACCTATGGGGAAACTAGTCACTCAAGAATAACTAAGTTCTAGACAGAACCAAGGTCTTGCACGGTCCTCGGACTCAAACCTATGGGGAAACTAGCTACTTTAGAAGAATCAAGTGTTAGACAGAACCAAGGCCTTGCATGGTCCTCGGACTCAAGCCTATGGGGAAACTAACTACTTCAAAAATCAAGTGCTAGATAGAACCTAGGTCTTGCATGGTCCTCGGACTCAAGCCTATGGGGAAACTAACTATTTCAAAAATCAAGTGCTAGACAGAACCAAGGTCTTGCATGGTTCTTGGACCCAAACCTATGAGGAAACTAACTACTTCAAGAATCATATACCAGACAGAACCAAGGCCTTGCATGGTCCTCAGACTCAAGCCTATGGGGAAACTATCCACTTACGAAAGACCAAGTGTTAGGATGAGCAAAGGTCTTGCATGGTCCTCGGCGTCAAACCTGCGGGGAAACTAGTTGCTTCAAGGGAATCCAAGTACTAGACAGAACCAAGGTCTTGCATGGTCCATGGACTCAAACCTATGGGGAAACTAGTCACTTTAGGAGGATCTAAGCACTAGACAGAACCAAGGTCTTGCATTGTCTGCGGACCCAAACCTGCGGCGAGGCTGACCACTTTAGTTTTAGTAATGAGCATTGTATAGGATGGTGACCTTTCCTACAATGGGATCTCAAGACCAAGCCCATGAGCATCACTTAAAGCATTTTAGGGTTCAATAGACTTGGTCTTGGTTCGTCCCACATCTAGAGAGTTCCTTTGTTTCCATAACTTTAAACACTCACTAAATAATAAAAGGGTTTGGTGACCTCAACCTACCCCGATTCTAAATTGGAAACAAGAGAGAGGTAGGTCTCTATTTGCGTAAACCTCCATACGCTATTATAACCATCGATGTAGTCAGCTGAAGCGCAATTAAAGTCAGGATTGTGCAAGTAAAAAGAAGGGGGATAATACAAACAGGACGAATAAGAGAAAATAAAATATGCACTTCATTGAATCTTTAAGAGTTACACAAGGCAAAATTGCCATTATAATGCTTTAAAAAAAAAAAAAAAAAAAAAAAAAAAAAAAAAAAAAAAAAACAAAGCGAAGGCACCGTGGAGGATCATTCCTTCAGCTTCATCCCAATTCCTCCCTCAAGGGACTGGGCAGAAGAGGTCTCAGGGTCCTTGCAACCCTCGCTTGGGACTGCAGCCTAGGGAAGGCCAGCTGAAGGAGATATCTCCTCAACGTGAGGGGCCTGGACATCAACTAAGGGGTCCGCAGCCTCCCAGGGCGCATTCGCAGTGGGACTCTTGCTTGTCTCAACGACCCGAGGAGGATCAGCTTCCTTTGCGGGCTCATCCGAAGTGGTGGCAGCTGGGGCGTCTTCATTAGGAACAGCCCCAACTCCCTCAGGAGTCACCTCGGCCTCGTAGTTGGGAAGAACAGCCTCGCGAATGGCAGGAAGGTAGTACACACTCTCTACCTTCCACAGGTCAGATGAAGCCTCAACACTTGCTTGTTTCAAGGCTTCATTCCACACTTGGGAACAGTAAAGTCTGCATACCCAGGCACTTGAGCTTTAAGGGTGGCTTCTATCTCAGCCACCCCTGACTCGTAAGCCTCCTACGTAGCCTTACCTTTGGAAGCCTCAGCCTCGACCCTGGCAGACTTAGCCTCTTCCTTGGCTTTCAAGGCCTCATCCTTGGCGGACTCCGCAACGCCTCTAGCCCCCTCTGCCTCGAGCATCCTCTTTTCCAGGGTCACGATCTCCTCTCTGGCGACCCTCAGCTAATCCTCTGCCTTAAGCAGGCACTCCGTTTGATCCAGGGCCTGCTTTTGGGCACTAGCTAGGCCTGATTCGCCGATGTCTCGAGCCCTCTTCATTTCCTTCAACTCCTCCCTCGCTTTTGAAAGATCGGCCTTGGAGATTTTGTGGGTCCACGCAGCATCTAGCAGCTTGTCACGCTCCAAGTTCGCGGCCCTGCTTTGACTACTGGCTATATCCTCCAATCTAAAGGTAGCTTGGATAGCTTGCTAATTAAAACCAATGCACGATAAGTAAGGAGCCAAAAGGCAGGAAGTCAAGAGAATCACAAGTGATCAGAAAACTTACCATGCCCAAACATTGTTTGAGGCCGAGGAAGACCTCCTTGCTCCTCAGAACCTCCAACTGGGCCATATCCACGGGGAGTAGCAAGGACCTCCCCAATGTGTCAGCCACATGCGCACCCTCGGTCCCTCAAGGGTCCCTAAGGGAGGCATCGTCCATCAAGGGCTTCCCATGGAGTATGGGGGCAGGGAGCCAAGCTTGGGCCCCGGGCTGGACGGTAGCCTGTTCCTCCTGACCTCGGTGCCCTGCTCTAGTTGCTTCGATGGCTGCCGAGTATCGTCATCGCCCTGGGAAGGATCAGACTCTTTGCCCCCCCTGGGCCTCTTTCCTTTGTCTTTCTTCTGCAAAGGACTGGTGGGCTTGGATCCAGATCGCGAACTCTGTTGGGGTGGAGGAGGAGGAACTTTGGGAGAAGACTTTCCCAACGCATCCTTCCCCGGATGCCCCTCAATCAGGGTCAGCAGGCTTGTCTGAGATCGTCTCTTAAAACTCATCTTCAACCGAGGAGAGGCTTTTTTGGATAAAAAGTCTGCTTCAGCTAAGCGGGGGTCACCCAAATCGCCAGGAGGGTCCTCGGGCGAGTGGAATTGGTTGAACACGTCAAACTCGTCCTCGGACGGACCTAAGTCAGCAACTTCCTCTTTTCCTGGCTCTCCCCCTTCAGCCTCGGCAACTTAAGGTGACGAAGAGGTACCCACCAACGGTACGCCCTCAAGAACGGGAGATCCTTCGAGGATCAAAAATTCGTGCTCGACCACAGTGATCTTATGCAGCCGAGGATCTTTAGCTTGGATCACGTACTGTGGAGCCGAGAACGATTTTTGAATCGGATCGTATCCTAGGATCTCATGAGCGGCTCTAACTTGGTTGTCGGCTTCATTCACAAAAATCTCCGACCTCAGTACAGTTTGCAAATCCTCCTTGTTGACCAAGCCGAAGTGACGCTCAAAAGCGCGCGGATCTGCATAAAAGAAAACAAGTTCTTGTTAAAAACCAAGCAAAGCAGAGCGCGAAGGTACAAGAAATTAGACCCTCTCCTAGTCTGAATGCCCCACCTGGTGTACCCTCCACTGTTGGACAATAAAAGCCATCGTGCCACTCTCCGGACACAATGAGGAAGTCTTTGTTCAAACCCTTGCTGGACTCAGGCAGGCACTGGATGAGCCGGACCCTATCGTCCCTCGTCTTCATGTAATAAGACTTCCTCTTAAGCCACTGGAGGTTATAGCACCAGTTTACGTCGTGGTGGGTTAACCCTAGCCCCATCTTCTCATTCAGGGCATACATATAGCCTAAGATCCTAAACACATTGATGGCACATTGGGTGGGAGATAAGCCGAAGTGCCTAAGATAATCCCTCATCACTGGCCCCATGGGGATCCTCATATCACCCTCCAGAAAGGCGATTATAGGAATCGCCACCTCGCCTTCTTCTCTCCTAATGCTCCACCCCCCTTCTCTACAGTACCTCAAACCCACTATATCGGAGATCTTATAGTCAGCAATGAATTTTTCCATCGCCTCCTCAGACTCAAATAACTTCTTAAACCTACCCATCCTAAAGAACTAACGAGGGGCTCAGGGAAAACGAAGGAAAGAGAAAGAGGAATAAGAGGACAAGGAACTCAGGTGGAACAATATGAACCAGAAAGAGAAGAGAACTTACAGAAATGAGGAAAGGCTCCTTGGACAGGCCTTTTATGTTGAAAGGAGGCGTAAGGTCGATTGGAGGCTTGACCAAGTTTAGCGTATGTGCGCAGGAGCTCTTGAATGTAAAAGTGAAGGGGCAAATCGGTTCGATTGGGTATTTATACCCCCAATTAAAAGTAACCGCACGGGCTTTCCCGCCCATTAAGTCAGAAGTATCCCTACCGTCCATTCATCATCACACCGTTGAATGTGGAGGACACAAGGCCGCTAAAATTTAATGAAGGCACGCTCCAAGTAATGAAACGCCAGGAGTGTTCCCTGAGCAATTGGAAGGATTTTGGTACTGACAGGAAGACAAGATTCGCCAGGCCAGGACAAGGACCCGAGGACATCAAAATCCTCCTCCCCGCCCGAGGAGCCGAGCAGCAGAATTTTGAGGGGCTATTGTGGGGCCCAAAGATTTAGCAACCCTGGCCCACTCCATATCGGGCCCAAGGCCCATGCCGAGGACAATGCAGTATCCGAGGATGAGCGGGGAAGGTCTAAATTGTCAAGGAGCATCGCCGAGGACGACCATGTCCTCGGCCGGCCGATATTGAAGAGGGGAAGGTCAGCGCCCCACCAAAAGCACCCTCCCAGAGCATACCAAAGAAAAAGATAAGTACCTAAGGTCGGACGGGGGAATATGGCGAAGGAGTAATCCGTAGGGGAGCTGTCATCCCCACATTAAAAGCACGTAACTGACACTCTGGCCGCATTAATGAAGAATTGACCGTTGAACAGTGATGCCTTGGTTACTTCAACTAACAGGAGGTCTGGAAAGGCGGCTGATGGGACAAGCCCTCAGACACAGGCTCAGATGATCAACAAGTGAAGGGCAGAGATCAGCTGAATAGGACTATATAATGGAATGAACCCCCAGAGAAGAGGGGGTTCGGGGTTCGGGGGGCACGGGGACAACCCCTATTTTCATTAGCGTTCAGGGAAGAGCTCCTCGGACTGGGCTGAGGACGAACTTCCCCTTAGAAAACTTAGCTAAATCTCACTTGATGATCTTGTAAACCCACATCAACCGTTGTATCATTCACTAATGCATAGTCCTTCCATCCACTCTCTACTAATTTATTGTATAGGGTTACCTGGGCTTGGGTCCACTCATTCCCAGGAGGAAAGTGCCCGAACCAGGTCCCTACAAGACCAATGATGGCTAATATACAATTTTTCTTTTGCCTTTAAAATGGCTGCTAATATTAATATATATTATCAACCCAGTCTAACTGGCACTTGCTCAACCCAAAAACTTAACAAAAACAAAAAAAAAATGATACCATTTTTTTTTTTTTTTTTTTGCCTATACTCTGGCTCACTTTAATTTGAAATCTTGAGTCGGTCCCTATGCCATGGCTGCTAATATTGATATATACACTATTTTTTTTTTTTTTTTTTTTTGAGAAACTTATATATACACTACTTAGTGGATTGTTTCAGTCAAAGATAAATATTTAAGCCCAGATTCAAAGTAGGTATATAGGCCCAATTTCGCGGCGTAACAATATGATATTGTAATGCACGTGGCTAGAATATGCTGCGCACCAATGAGAGAGGTCACAAAATTAAATCGCCACCCAGCTTAGGAAAAGGCCTCAAAATAGCTATGATTTTCGCACACGTCTTTATTAGTTCATGATTCAATATTCTTGTGTCTTTTTTTTTTTTTTGAGAAACAATATTCTAGTGTCTTAAGTATAGAAGAACCACAGCAATCCATCTTGAACTTGGTGATTCATTAACCTCTACTACGATTGATGACGATACTATGGAGGAGGTCCTGCGAAGAAATAGCTCGATGCCAAAAGTTTAATTCATGTTCTCAACCCATGACCATCGAAAGATGGGACGGTCACATTCAATGATAAATTTGAATATTCAATTGTAAGATTTTACAAAATTATTGAATAACAACTAATAATATATATATATATATATATAATTATTAAAATATTTCATCTATATGCTTGTTTAGGCTTGTGAGAGAAACACTGGTTCATATTACTTGTTCCATAAATTAAAGAATTAGAGGTTAACTACCTTTTTTTTTTTGAGAAACAATTAGAGGTTAACTACCTCAATGTGACAATTGGAGAGTATTCAGACGCTGACCTTATGGAGCAACTAGTTCTAATTAAAATTTGAAATGAGTGCAGTGTGCACCTACCGACACTTCTTTCTAGGGATGGAATGAGACAGGGCAAGTTTGGATCATGGAGGCCCTGTGTCATGCCTCAAACCTAAAAAGGTCCAAAGCATGAGAAAATATCTCAAAGGTACCTGTTGATTTTTTCTTTTTGACAATTCAATCCAAAAGTCATTATCAAAGTACCAACAGCAAGAATTAACATAAAAATTTCATTAATGATAGTCCCAAAGTAAGTCAAAGCTCTATGCAATAATTTTTTATTTTTTAGAATCTAAGCTCCTCACGATAATTACAAGGATCATTAGCAACAAAAGAATGGAGGTCTAAATAAATACAATTACATATCATTAACTTGTCTCATCAGTGGAAATAAAGTTATAACCAGATATAAAAGAATGTGTCAAGTCTATTCTAGTGTGTTCATCTATTCTAATGATCAACATAACAAAAGTCCAATCTCCATCAATAGTTAGTCTAACCACTGCTAACCACAAAAAACTTGTCTCAAAACGATCGTTGCCTACTCTGAAAGGTTTGTAAAAGAATGGGATAAGACAGAGCCCAGTAAGTAGCATAATTAATAGGGGTGGGAGAAATGCAAGTTTCATGATAATGAGTATTTTACAAAATATACTATAATTTGGGAATTTCCATTTAATTTATGCAAAATCAAATTCATTAACCCAACAAGAATGATTGAAATAATATTGCACTAAGCTTCCCAAAATAACTATGAAACTATATTTTATTCACTGTGAGCCAAAAAAATGTCCAATTCCATTTCAAAACCTGAAACCTCACTCAAGGTGCCACAAAGACGGAAATGTCACCAAGACATCATACCACCACAGATAGGTCGGAACCTAAACACACTAGCATGATATGTACCTCTTTTGGCATGTGGTTTATTGGCGATGCCTAGCCTCACCCACACCCTTAAGGATCTACTCATCCCCCCATGGGCAACAAGGGATAACATGCATGAGAGCCGCTTCAGTGAAATATTCTTATTTCATAGTGTTTGATGTTTTCATTGGAGTGTCACTCAATGCAACATTCTTCCTGACCTATGTGGCTTTGGTGTATGATCATGATTTTGCAATTCTTATATATAAATATATATATATATATATATATATGGTGTATAAAATGACAAAATAAGTTGAAAAATCTACGTACAAGATTTCATAACACTCCTTCATGTGCCATGATGTATTCCTTTTGCTTTTTGTCCTCTCCAAGTCAGATATTCTCCTTTTGACTATGCCAAATTTGCTGGAGTTTTCAAGACAAAAAGTGGAAAAAATTACTGTTCACAAGTTACTGTTCATAGATTACTGTTCACGGATTACTATTCACCAACACTGTTTACTTTTCACTGTTCATGACACTGTTCACTCCGAAATTTTGCCTATTTTAGGGGGGCTGTCCCTTAAGGAAAAAACCAGAATTTTTCTTTAGAATTTCTCATAGAATTCTCCCTAGAACTTCTTAGAAGCCTTCTTTAGAGAATTCCTTGCTACTATTACCTTGTTACCTTGATTCTACTAATACTTTCCCTACAAATCTTGTAACTCTTATTCAAGCTTTGTAACTGTTAACCTGTACTATTGAGATCTTGTATTCACTACTACTACTGTAAGTGTTTTATCTACTTTCAATAAACAAGTATTTTCAGTTTATGTTCATTATACTACTTGTTGCTACTACCACCTTGGACGGATTACTGCCATACCGGACGGTTCTAAATTGCTTTCATTTACTTTGATTTATTTTGATATATACTGCTTGGCTGGTTCTACCGCCTTATTATTGTTCTTACATTACTTGTTTTAATAATATACTTTCATTATATTATTACTGTGCTTCCGTCTCTTCTCTTCATCTGTGCGTCCCCTTCCCCCTTTATGGTATCAGAGCCACTCTTTTCTGGCCAGTGATAGTGTTGTTGTGTTCTTTGTATCTTGTCCGTATCTATTCGAACCTTTGGTGCTCACCAAGGTTCAAAAGGACATACCTACCAAGGACAGTGGTTCGAAGGAGATTCTCACTTGTCCTTTAATGATCCTCATGCTCTAGCTGAATGTTGGAGTAATTATTTTAATAACCAGATTATTGAGGTTGCTCAAAGTCTATGGAAGAATTATCATTTCATAGGAAGCACTGATAGAATTTCCATTTTTGGTCCCAGACCATATTCTGATGCCATTGCTCGTTTACGAATAACTAATCACTGTAATCCAAGAAGTCTACTCCCCTCGGGGAAAAGATCAGTGTTTGAGCGAATTTTATATTGCGGATTTTGAAACAGATATGCTATTCACCATGACAATCTGTGTAATTCTCCACAAGGTCCTTTTGATCCATTTGATGGATACCCATCCGATGCTCCTTCTACTGATTAAATTTGTGACACTATTGTTCTTACTGATAAAGATATTTTCTTGATAATCCCACTATCAGGAACTGTTTTAGTCAAAATTCTACTGACCTCTTGCAATTTATTATTGATTGGTTTTCTATTTGTCTAGCCTACACAATGGCTAAAAATATTGCAATATTCAAATAATGCAGTACCTTCGCCTGACAAAATGCACCTACTGCATTGTGTTACTCCTGTGCAAATCCATGCGTTTGACAAAGTTGAAGATGTTGAAAAGAAAAAGAAATCTTTTGCCATGCTTCTGAGGTTCTCCAATGATGGTGTACAAAATGACAAAATAAGTTGAAGAATCTACGTACAAGATTTCATGACACTCCTTCATGTGCCATTACGTATTCCTTTTGCTTTTTGTCCTCTCCAAGTCAGAAATTCTCCTTTTGACTATGCCAAATTTGCTGGAGATTTCATGACAAAAAGTGGAAAAAATTACTGTTCACAAGTTACTGTTCACAGATTACTGTTCACGGATTACTGTTCACAGATTACTATTCACCGACACTGTTCACTTTTCAATGTTCATGACACTGTTCAGTCCAAAATTTTGCCTATTTAAGGGGGGCTGTCCCTTAAGGAAAAAACCAGAATTTTTCTTTAGAATTTCTCATAGAATTCTCCCTAGAACTTCTTAGAAGCCTTCTTTAGAGAATTCCTTGCTACTATTACCTTGTTACCTTGATTCTACTACTACTTTCCCTACAAATCTTGTAACTCTTATTCAAGCTTTGTAACTGTTAACCTGTACTGTTGAGATCTTGTATTCACTACTACTACTGTAAGTGTTTTATCTACTTTCAATAAACAAGTATTTTCAGTTTATGTTCATTATACTACTTGTTGCTACCGCTACCTTTAGTGAGAGTATTAACAGATTTAATAACATTGCAATAGAAATCTCTACAACCAATTTTGATATTAGGAGAATTAGAGGAATCATTAGCAGAATGATAGCAAGAATCAGTTGAAGAAGAAAAATCATCTTCCAAGGAATCAGACGAATTGTTTAATTCAAGGATTCTGAAAATTTCTTCTTGGTCATTATCATCAATTTTTAACATGTTAAACTTGTTTTTTAACTTACCAGGTTTTTGTTTACAATCTTTACTAAAATGAACAAGGTAGCGGTAGCAACAAGTAGTATAATGAACATAAACTGAAAATACTTGTTTATTGAAAGTAGATAAAACACTTACAGTAGTAGTAGTGAATACAAGATTTCAACAGTACAGGTTCACAGTTACAAAGCTTGAATAAGAGTTACAAGATTTGTAGGGAAAGTAGTAGTAGAATCAAGGTAACAAGGTAATAGTAGCAAGGAATTCTCTAAAGAAGGCTTCTAAGAAGTTCTAGGGAGAATTCTATGAGAAATTCTAAAGAAAAATTCTGATTTTTACATAAGGGACAACCCCCCTTAAATAGGCAAAGTTCTTGATAAACAGTAAAAGTAACATGAACAGTAAGAGTAAACAGTGTTCAGTAAAATCTTTGTCCAAAGCATGTCAAAAGTGGTCACAGAATATTTGATAGCAGTCTTGGGAACATAAGGAATCTTCTTTTTAGTAGCATGGGAAAGAACAGTAACATCTTAACCGTTGTGCAAGCCGGACAAATAGGGTGAATCAATCAATCATCAGCTTTAGCATGGGAAACAACAGTTGCATCTTTAGCATAGGAGAGAACAATAACATCTTGGCCATTGTGCTGGCCAGGCAAATAGGGTGAATCAATCAATCTGTTGCTAAATCATCAGCTTTATCTTCATCATGTCCAAACCACTCCTCATTGTAGGGGTAGTAAGGATCCTTTGTAACAGAGGCTTCAGAGGATCGTTCATCATCTAAATCAGCCTTTTCTCCTTTTAACATTTCAATGAGAGCATTCAGTGCTTCGGGGTCCTTGCGGATTTCATCCAAAGGAGAACTCACTTTTTTAGGTTTAACAGATGGCTTAACAGATTTAGAAGAGGAAGCAGATGCATTAGTAAAGACAGGGGATTGACCAAGTGAACAATTCTTAGCAATGGGGAGAGTAGCAGTGGATGAAGAATCCCTAGAAACATTAGCAATAATTTTCTGAGTATGAGGGAATTTATTCCACCATTTTACATACCAATGTCTGGAGAGTACATCACCTTCCTTTTCATACTGCCATTTTAATATCCAAGATATTTTGTAATGTTTAACAAAGTGGAGTAAAGCAGGGAACTTGGCACCATAAGCATCAACCTTATAAGACTTCTTGAAACATTCAAAAGTCTCAAGCAATGGTTCAGGAAATATGTCTATAATAGGGCCAAATTGAGTCCACCAATGGTTGAACCAAAGAGGCAGGGAACCATGGAAATTTTTATCAAAGTTAACAAACCAAGAATGAGACATGTTTTCATTCTGGTGAAGCATAAACCTTGACCAAGCAGTGATGTAATCATAGTAGGAATAGAGGATGGGGGAATCTGGCATTGTTATGGTAAAACTAAGGGAGGGACCCCACTTTTCTTCAAGAATAACATTGACCATGTAAACACCATGGTAGATAATTTTGGAGGTATCATCTTTGTCAGTTATGGTTTTAATAATAATAGATTTTTCATGACGCAAGAGATCAGAATAGTATTGTAAGTTCTTTTCCCTATGCTCAGGAATCCAATGAAATCTTGGGGGGAAATAACTTTTAGCAAGCTTAAGAGGATCAGAAATTGAGACTCTGTTTGGTTCAATATAAAACAAGTTTTGGAAATATTGTTTTTTGACATATTGGGGGATGCTAGGGTTTTTGGGAAAAACAGTTCTAATAGGTTGGTTAACAGGGGTTATAGCATAAGGATCATAGGACGAAGCAAGAACAGAAGAATAATTAGGTTTGGGAATAGTACCTAGCGGAGTAAAACGATTAACAATGTCCATAGAGGAAACAGGTTCTTTTTTAACAATTGGGTTAACAGTGGCAGGTGTCTTGTCTTTCGACCTTTTACTTGCCATTGGAACACTGCAAAAATTCACGGATAAGGAAATCAGGGATGGAGTTTTGAGATCCTTTAATATATTCAATATCAAAATCAAAAACACTTAAAATAGCTTGCCATCTGCCAAAAATATGTTTTGAAGAAATATTTTCAACATCTTTTTCAATAACATATTTAGCACTTTTGCAATCAATACGTAATAAAAACTTTTGGTTTAACAAATCACTTTGAAATTTTGAAATACATAGTACTATAGACAAAATCTCTTCTTTAATAGTGCTATAGTTTAACTGTGCATGAAACGGACAATTTGTTCAGATGATTCAGGAGAAACTCTTTGTTTCAGAATACCACCATAACCAATGTCAGAGGCATCGGTTTCAACAATTTTGAACGCATCAACAGTGGGAATACCAAGACAGGGCAATGTCTTAACATGAGACTTGATTTGTTTAACAAGAGATGTATGAACATCAAACCAAGATGGAGGATTGCTTTTTAACCGATCAAAAAGAGGTTTACATTGTTTCCTCATATCCTTGTAGAAATTAGCAACATAATTCAATGATCCAAGAAATCTTTGGAGTTAGGTTTTATCAGTGATAATATCAGGAAATTTATCAACAAATTGTATGGCTCTATCAATAGGATGAATTTGTCCTTCAGAGATGTCATAGCCAAGGAAACAAACTTTTGTTTGAAATAGTTTGATTTTCTTATCAGAGACAACAAGACCATTTCTCTTAATAGTATCTAGAAACGAATATAAATGTTTCCAATGTTCATCAATAGAGCTAGAGTAAACAAGAACATCATCAATATAAACAATGGTGAAGTGACTGAAGCAGTTGAAAATATCATTCATGATGTTTTGGAATTCACTAGGGGCATTTTTAAGACCAAAAGGCATCACATTCCACTCGTAATGACCAAAAGGAGTAGTAAAAGCAATTTTGTAACTATCCTTCTCATTAATCTGGATTTGCCAGAACCCGGATACTTAGAAAACATTACAGCCTCACTCAACCTATGGACAAGGTCATTCTTATTGGGAATAGGATATCTAATCCATTCTAACACCTTGTTCAAAGGTTTATAGTTGATGACCAAGCGAGGAGTTCCTCTCTCAATTTCCGCATTCTTTTGAACATAGAAAGCAGAGCAGGACCAAGGGGACTTGCTATTCCTAATCAGTTTTTTCTCTAACAAATCATGGATTTTCTTTTTGCAAAATTCAACAGTTTCAGCATTCATCTGGATTGGACGAGCTTTAGTGGGAATGTTTTTCTCATCAAAATCTTTAACATAAGGCAAGTCAACAATATGTTTCTTCCTATGCCAAAAAGCATTAGGAACATCAGAGCAAACATCATCAATTAACATTTTTTGGAAATTATCAATTTTTGATAGCAACAATTTATTAGAAAGCTGTTCAGCAATTTTCTTGTACTTAACTTCTTGCTGAAGAAAGTTAAGATGTTTGATTTTTGCATGAATTAGGTTGGAAGCATTTTCAATATCAATCTCAAGATTTGAGGCAAATTTGAATTTTACTTTTTGCCCAAAAGGATCAGTAGTAATACCATCATGTTCAACAAGAAAAGGATACAAAGTATTTATGAAAGGCAAACCAAGAATCACTTTATTAGTCATATTTTTGACTAAAACAGAAGGAATCTTGAAACATATATTATCATGACAAACATGAGCATTATTCAATTCATATTTAATCTTCATTTGGGAACCATTAGCAAAAACTAATCTTTCAATTGATTTTTCAAAATATTTCAAAGGAATCAATCCTTGTTGGATACAATTCATGTCCACACCAGAATCAATCATAGCAATAACATTGAAATGATAATCATGCGAAACAACAATTTTGACCTTTGTAAACCGTTTTGGAGGAAGTATTTTATTAACAAGAGCAAGTTGAGAATTATCAACAATACCTTTATCAGAAAGAAGAGCCTGCTGACTGGATTCTTCTCCATCCTTGTCCTCATCTTGTTCATCATCAGACTTATTTTGATCAATTTTTAGCATTAACAATTCTTGTTTGAGATTATGATTATCACTTTTAATATTTTTAAATTCATGCTTTAATTCACTTATCTCTTGTTTAATAATATTAATTTCATGTTGCAAATCATTAACAGTTAAATCTTTGGATGTCTTTTTATTAAATCTTTCCAAAGTTTGTTCAAAATTTATTGTTGATTTAAGTTTTTTATTAGTTTCATCTTTTAACAAGTTTTTCTTAAACTTATCCAAATATTCTTTTTGTAATTCAGGATGTTCAATTTGGCCAATCAATTTAACCAATAGACTTTCATTTTCTTCACCTTTAGTGAGAGTATTAACAGATTTAATAACATTGCAAGAGGAATCTCTACAACCAATTT
The DNA here is from genome assembly GCA_023621385.1 of Quercus gilva. Taxonomy (NCBI): domain Eukaryota; kingdom Viridiplantae; phylum Streptophyta; class Magnoliopsida; order Fagales; family Fagaceae; genus Quercus; species Quercus gilva. The sequence goes on from CM042477.1 coordinate 69,456,465, forward strand.
TGATATTAGGAGAATTAGAGGAATCATCAGTAGAATGATAGCAAGAATCAGTTGAAGAAGATAAATCATCTTCCAAGGAATCAAACGAATTGTTTAATTCAAGGATTCTGAAAATTTCTTCTTGGTCATTATCATCAATTTTTAACATGTTAAACTTGTTTTTTAACTTACCAGGTTTTTGTTTACAATCTTTACTAAAGTGACCAGGCTTTCCACAGTTGAAACATTTACCTTTACCTGATCGTTGGTTAACATATTTTTTAGAAACATTTTTCTTTTTTGCATAAAAATCATCGAAATTAGTTCTAAGTTTTTTATGTTTTTTATGGCTATAATATTTGTGGCTTTTATCATGTTTATTACCCTTTTGCCTGCAAGGAGCAATAGGGGGTAAACCATATTGTTCACAAAAATTACCCATTTCATATTTAGCTTTTCTTTTATTTTTTAATTGGTGTTGTAACAGTTTTTCATGATTGCACATATTAATTCCAAGTTTTTTAATTGTGCTTAAAATATCAGCATAAGTTAAATTATCATAATCCATAGAATCATTTTTTCCAATTAATTCTTGTTTTACCTTATGAGCAAAGATAGGAGGCAGACCATCAATAAACTTTTCTTTTCAATAAGGCTTAATGCAATCTTTCCGCTGCATTACTCTAGAAAGGAAAACATCTTGATACCATCTATAATTAGACATAGTAGGACATCTCAAATTATTTAATAAATCAGAAATTCAAGATGAAACATTAGATGGAGTACTAACAAAATGTTTGATAATAGTGTAAATCAAGGTATTAACACCATCAGGAATACCCCGACCAATACGATCATCAAAAATAGGCAAACCTTCATCATTCTTTTTAACAGCATGTTTAATAGAATCTTTGGATTCTTCTGTGAGATATGAATCCTACCATCCATGAAGAGTACCAGAAAAACCAGTAACAAGTAAATCAACAATTTTAGGTTGGTCAAAATCATGATTATTTTGGTAAGCAATACCAACCATAGACATATGTCCCATTTTATTAATAATTTCTTGTTCAGAAAAACCATTAATATTCCATTCATAAATTTTATCAACAGAAACAGAAAACTGAATTTGGAAAGGTCTTTCTTCAAACTGCATATCAGGAGGAATAGGTTTTGAATACCAATTTTTTGTAAGAAACATGGGTTTGAAATTTCCAACAAATCTTTTAATTTCGGGTAAATCATCATCAAAAACCTTTTTTGCAGGAACAGAAGAAACAGAAGAAATATGATCAAAATCTGTGCTTTCATCAGAAACAATTTCTTTTTCATTTTTTGAAATAGTGTGAGCAGCATGAGTACTTGTAGAAGTGCCTTCAGTTTTAACTTTTAAATCAGCAAGCATTTTTTCAACAATTTCAAGAATTTTAAACTGAGAAGTTTTAAACTTAAATTTGTTATCATGACTGGGTAAATTAATCAAAGGTTCCTCAGTCTTGATAGAAACAGGTTTTTGAACAGAAGCAGATTTTTCAACAGAAACAGTTTTTTCAACAATTTTTTCTTCAATACGGTCAAGCTGTTGACCAATAACATGCAAAGATTCATTAGTAAAATTGTTTTGTTCAATAAGGCTAACAACAGGAGTTTGATCATCAACTATTTTGAAAGGAGTAGCTTTAACATCAGTTTTGTCAGTTGTGACTAAAATAGTCTCAAGAGGTGGATGACTAGACCTAACAATGGTCTTGTCATTTTTAACAAAATTTGATTTCTTTATTACATTCAAATGGTTTTTTGAAACATCATCTTTTGAAACATAATAATTTTCAAGAAAATCAAAGAACAAAATATGTCTTTTCAACTTATACATTTTTTCTCTCCATTTTTGTTTAACACGGTCTTTTTCAGGCTGAGCAAAATTATTTTGGAAATATTTCCTTTTAGATCTGTTTTTAGAAAGCATAAATTCATCAAACAATGGAACCATATCAACTTCAAAATTTTCATTCAAAACAGTTAACACTCTCAATTGATTTTGGTAAATAGAGTTTTTAGTAAGAGGAGAATCAGATGGACAAACAAATTTAGTATCATCTTTTTCTTCGTTAACATTTTTAGAAAACAAGCCACAATTTTCATAAACTTTAGAAATAAAAAACGTTTGTTCAACAGTGTGATCTTTTTCATTTACAATATCATGAGGATAACTAGTCCTGGAGTTGATAGAGGAGTTGGATCTCCACAACTTATCCATATTATCCTAGTTTTAACACTCAATTATCATGTTTTTCTCACAACTGTTGCATTTCGTAACACATACCCTAAGCAACCCTATACCACACACATGCCCTACACGCCCTCTCTTGGCTCAAACGGGCCTTACAGTCAGGTTCTGGGAATTCACTTTATGTCTAGGGTGGCACCAACGACAGTAAGAAGGGAACACAACAACGGAGCACCAAAGGTTCGGACAAACACGGACAAGATACAAAGAACACAACAACACTATCACCGGCTAGAAAAGAGTGGCTCTGATACCATAAAGGGGGAAGGGGACGCACAGATGAAGAGAAGAGACGAAAGCACAGTAATAATATAATGAAAGTATATTATTAAAACAAGTAATGTAAGAACAATAATAAGGCGGTAGAACCAGCCAAGCAATATATATCAAAATAAATTAAAGTAAATGAAAGCAATTTAGAACCGTCCGGTATGGCGGTAATCCGTCCAAGGTGGCGGTAGCAACAAGTAATATAATGAACATAAACTGAAAATACTTGTTTATTGAAAGTAGATAAAACACTTACAGTAGTAGTAGTGAATACAAGATCTCAACAGTACAGGTTAACAGTTACAAAGCTTGAATAAGAGTTACAAGTTTTGTAGGCAAAGTAGTAGTAGAATCAAGGTAACAAGGTAATAGTAGCAAGGAATTCTCTAAAAAAGGCTTCTAAGAAGTTCTAGGGAGAATTCTATGAGAAATTATAAAGAAAAATTCTGGTTTTGTCCTTAAGGGACAGTCCCCCTTAAATAGGCAAAATTTCGAAGTGAACAGTGTCATGAACAGTGAAAAGTGAATAGTGTCGGTGAATAGTAATCCATGAACAGTAATCTGTGAACAGTAATTTTTTCCACTTTTGTCTTGAAAACTCCAGCAGATTTGGCATAGTCAAAAGGAGAATATCTGACTTGGACAGGACAAAAAGCAAAAGGAATACATCATGGCACATGAAGGAGTGTTATGAAATCTTGTACGTAGATTCTTCAACTTATTTTGTCATTTTATACACCATCATTGGAGAACCTCAGAAGCATGGCAAAAGGGTTCTTTTTCTTTTCAACATATTCAACTTTGTCAAACGCGTGGATTTGCACAGGAGTAACATAATGCAGCAGGTGCATTTTGTCAGGCGAAGGTACTGCATTATTTGAATATTGCAATATTTTTAGCCATTGTGTAGGCTAGACAAATAGAAAACCAATCAATAATAAATTGCAAGAGGTCAGTAGAATCTTGACTAAAACAGTTCCTGATAGTGGGATTATCAAGAAAATATCTTTATCAGTGAGAACAATAGTGTCACAAATTTAATCAGTAGAAGGAGCATCGGATGGGTATCCATCAAATGGATCAAAAGGACCTTGTGGAGAATTACACGGATGGTCATGGTGAATAGCATATCTGTTGCAGAATCCGCAATATAAAATTGGCTCAAACACTGGTCTTTTCCCTGGGAGGAGTACACTTCTTGGATTACAGTGATTAGTTATTCGTAAAGGAGCAATGGCATTAGAATATGGCCTAGGACCAAAAATGGAAATTCTATCAGTGCTTCCTATGAAATGATAATTCTTCCATAGACTCTGAGGAACTTCAATAATCTGGTTATTAAAATAATTACTCCAACATTCAGCTAGAGCATGAGGATCATTAAAGGACAAGTGAGAATCTCTTTCGAACCACTGTCCTTGATGAGTATGTCCATTTGTGAGAATAAGATGCTTTAAAGGCTGGACATTCATCCAATTATCTTTTTCCCATTTTGGCAAAGTGCTCCAGCATCTAATGAAAACAAAAGGACTCGAAAATCTTTTAATAGCATCTTGAATTATTTGTGGAAGTTGGCTGGCTTAGTGATGGCTTGTTAATTTTAAGAATCTAATAAAGCCATATTCAAACATATGGGAAAGCCAATTGGGATCAGGATCAGTATCATCATCATCATCTGAATCATCAACAAATGGACCATCAATAATAAATGGACTATCATCATAATTAATTAGAACACCAGGAAATGGGTGTTTCTTTTCATACACTCTGAGAATACGTCCAAAGTGTTCTTCCTAGTCCAACTGGATGAACACATTATCACCTTCATCAAATTCATCAGGATTAGGAATAGTCACTGTAACAAGTTTCTTGAAACATGTGAACCATAGGTCAAAAGACCTAAACATAGCCTTGCTTTCTAGAATACGAGATTGTATATCTATAGGGAAGTTGGCAATAGCACTTCTTAACATAGATTGGGTCTTAAGGCTCAATCTAGCATAATCAGTGTCCATGATTGTCATTTTATCCATTGAATAGATATCCTCTTTGCCAAAGAGTTGACTAATGTAGGCTTCAAGATGAATCCTAAGATTCTCATTTTGAGGAACAAGAGTATTTTCTGAAATAGGGTTGTGTTTGAAAATAAGGTTAGCATAGTGACTCGTATAAGCCTCATTTTGAGCAGTAAGGTTAACAAGGTGGATTTCAAGAGCTTGGAGGGTTTTTTCAAACAGTTTGTTATGATTTCGGGTAAAGGTAGAATGGAGGTTATCAAGAATAAATTTAATGGAATCTGGCAGCTCACTATAGGCTCCATTATGAAATTGCAGATTTCTAGATAAAACTTCCTGTAGAGCAATAACCCTATCTCCACTAGAATATGTCACCGTTGCCGGGACATACCCTTGAAGGGATGTCGATCCACTGAGTTTTACCCTAGAAGATGCGCCTTCATGCATTTTGCTTTGGGAATAGTCCTGTGCAAGAGCTTTTCTCTTGTTTTTCTTTTCAGTAAAGAGAGCCATAATAATCCACTTATTAGTGGTATAAATACTAATATTATCCCACTTAGTAGTGGTATTTATCCTTGCATCAATGCTCGATTCCTGCAAAGAATCATTAAGAATATTAGAGTCATTAGTAATAGTAGATATTTTGGCATTACTAGTATCTCCTTTAAAATGGCCAGCAGAACATTGGTACGAACTTATCCTTGGTTCGTGAACAAATATATTAGCAGGAAAATCATAAGACAGTTCTAAAGCATTATCACTATCAATTTCAACTTTTGAAGTAAATTTGAATTTTACTTTCTGTCCAAAAGGATCAGTAGTAATTCCATCATGATCAACAAGGAAAGGATACAAAGCATTTATGAATGGTAGACCAAGAATCACTTTATCAGTCATATTCTTGACAAGGACAGAAGGAATCTTGAAACAAACATTATCATGGCAAATATGAGCATTATTCAGTTCATATTTAATTTTCATGTGAGAACCAGTAGAAGAGACCAATTTTTCAGTTGATTTTTCAAAATATTTTGAAGGAATCAATCCTTCCTGGATGCAATTCTTATCCGCACCAGAATCAATCATAGCAATAACAGTGAAATTATAATCATGGAAAATAATAATTTTGACTTTTGTAAACCATTTTAGAGGAAGTATTTTATTAACAAGAGCAAGTTGAAAATTATCAACAATACCTTTATCAGAAAGAAGAGCCTGCTGACTAGATTCTTCTCCATCCTAGTGCTGATCTTGTTCATCATCAGACTTATTTTGATCAATATTTTGATCAATTTTTAACATTAACAATTCTTGTTTGAGATTATGATTATCACTTTTAATATTTTTAAATTCATCTTTTAATTCACTTATCTCTTATTTAACAATATTAATTTCATGTTGCAAATCATTAATAGTTAAATCTTTGGATTTTTTTGCATTAAATCTATCCAAAGTTTATTCAAAACTTATTGTCGATTTAAGTTTTTTACTAGTTTCTACTTTTAATAAGTTTTTCTTAAATTTATCCAAATATTCTTTTTGTAATTCAGGATTTTCAATTTGGCCAATCAATTTAACCAATAGACTTTCATTTTCTTCACCTTTAGTGAGAGTATTAACAGATTTAATAACATTGCAACAGGAATCTCTACAACCAATTTTGATATTAGGAGAATCAGAGGAATCATCAGCAGAATGATAGCAAGAATCAGTTGAAGAAGAAAAATCATCTTCCAAGGAATCAGACGAATTGTTTAATTCAAGGATTCTGAAAATTTCTTCTCGGTCATTATCATCAATTTTTAACATGTTAAACTTGTTTTTTAACTTACCAAGTTTTTGTTTACAATCTTTACTAAAATGACCAGGCTTTCCACAGTTGAAACATTTACCTTTACCTGATCTTTGGTTAACATATTTTTTAGAAACATTTTTCTTTTTTGCATAAAAATCATCAAAATTAGTTCTGTATTTTTTATGTTTTTTATGGCTATAATTTTTGTGGCTTTTATCATGTTTTTTACCCTTTTGCCTGGAAGGAGCAATAGGGGGTAAACCATATTGTTCACAAAAATTACCCATTTCATATTTAGCTTTTTTTTTTTTTTTTTTTAATTGGTGTTTTAACATTTTTTTATCATTGCACATATTAATTCCAAGTTTTTTAATTGTGCTTAAAATATTACCATAAGTTAAATTATCATAATCAATAGAATCATTTTTTCCAATTAATTCTTGTTTTACCTTATGAGCAAAGATAGGAGGCAGACCGTCAATAAACTTTTCTTTCCAATAAGGCTTGATGCAATCTTTCCGCTGCATTACTCTGGAAAGGTAAACATCTTGATACTATCTATAATCAGACATAGTAGGGCATCTCAAATTATTTAATAAATCAGAAATTCGAGATGAAACATTAGATGGAGTACCAACAAAATATTTGATAATAGTGTAAATCAAGGTATTAACACCATCAGGAATACCCCGACCAATACGATCATCAAAAATAGGCAAACCTTCATCATTCTTTTTAACAGCATGTTTAATAGAATCTCTGGATTCTTCTGTGAGATTTGAATCCCACCATCCACGAAGAGTACCATAAAAACCAGTAACAAGTAAATCAACAATATCAGGTTGGTCAAAATCATGATTATTTTGGTAAGCAATACCAACCATAGACATATGTCCCATTTTATTAATAATTTCTTGTTCAGAAAAACCATAAATATTCCATTCATAAATTTTATCAGCAGAAACAGAAAACTGAGTTTGGAAAGGTCTTTCTTCAAACTGCATATCAGGAGGAGTAGGTTTTGAATACCAATTTTTTGTAAGAAACATGGGTTTGGAATTTCCAACAAATCTTTTAATTTCGGGTAAACCATCATCAAAAACCGTTTTTGCAGGAACAGAAGAAACAGTATCAGAATCTGTGCTTTCATTAGAAACAATTTCTTTTTCATTTTTTGAAATAGTGCGAGCAGCATGAGTACTTGTAGAAGTACCTTCAGTTTTAACTTTTAAATCAGCAAGCACTTTCTCAACAGTTTCAAGAATATTAGACTGAGAAGTTTTAAACTTAAATTTGTTATCATGACTGGGTAAATTAATCAAAGGTTCATTAGTCTTGATAGAAAAAGGTTTTTGAACAGAACCAGATTTTTCAACAGAAATAGTTTTTTCAACAATTTTTTCTTCAATACGGTCAAGCTGTTGACCAATAACATGCAAAGATTCATTAGTAAAATTGTTTTATTCAATAAGGCTAACAACAGGAATTTGATCATCAGATATTTTGAAAGGAATAGCTTTAACATCAGTTTTGTCAGTTGTGACTAAAATAGTCTCAAGAGGTGGATGACTAGACCTAACAATGGTTTTATCATCTTTAACAAAATTTGATTTCTTTATTACATTCAAATGGTTTTTTGAAACTTCATCTTTTGAAACATAATAATTTTCAAGAAAATCAAAGAACAAAATATGTCTTTTCAACTAATGCATTTTTTCTCTCCATTTTCGTTTAACACGGTCTTTTTCAGGCTGAGCAAAATTATTTTGGAAATATTTCCTTTTAGGTCTATTTTTAGAAAGTATAAATTCATCAAACAGTGGAACCATATCAACTTCAAAATTTTTATTCAAAACAGTCAAAACTCTTAATTGGTTAACAGGATTTTGAATAGGAGGAAAATCTTAATCAGAAGGGCAAACAGAATTAGTGTCATCTTCTTCTTCTTCATTGGCAGTTTTACTATATGGAGAGGAAGGTTCAAGTTTAGTGGAATAGTATACAGAGCTAACTTGGGATTTACCACTTGAAACACCTTTAACCTTTAAATCAGTGGATTTTTCAAAACTCTTTTGCAAAAAATCGTTGAGATCGTGATCTCTTTTTGAAATACTTTCAGATCCAGCAAAGGAATGTCTTCCTTCGTTGATCCTCAAGGGTTGATTGTTTTGAAAACTTATTTTAACAGTATCATCAAGATATTGTTGAATATGAGTGAGATCTAGCTCATCAAAAACAGGTTTAGGAATAGGGGATTCTTGTTCTAACAACCATTCAGTGGGAAGCTTAATATATTGCCATTGAATCATTTTTGGAACTTAAACTTTAGCATTAGGAGTTAAACATGTGATTAACATTGTTTTACCAGAAGGTTCTCTATGATTCAAACAACCAGGATTTAACTGAGTACCCAAAAGTCTGTAATAAATGCGGTAAATCAAAGCAAAAGGTTTACTACCTTCGTCCATGATATAACCAGATGAAGCAATATTCAAAGTCAAGGCTTTAACAATATTAGGATCATCCAAAGCAAGAGTAAGATCAGGATAACAGTTAAAATAAACAGGACCATCATACAAGGAAGCAGTGATCATACCAAGAATGCTATCTTTAAAGATCATAAATCTAGCATCTCGTAAACACATAAGAACAGAAGCATTAATACCCTTTCGGGTGAGTGGTTTAATAGCAACTTGAACCATACCAATATGCAAATAACTGAGTTTTTTAGCAATGAAATCATTAATATTTCTTTTGGAAAACAAGCAACATTTTTCATGAACTTTAGAAATAGAAAATATTTGTTCAACAGTTCTAACCTTGTAAACAGGATGAAAAGTGGTTTCAGCCCAACAAGTTTTGTAAATAGTTTTAGTATCCACTTTGGGGATGTTCCATTTTCGGAAATTAGGAAGCTCACTATCTTCAACAGTGTGATCTTCTTCATTTACAATATCAGGAGGACAACTAGTCCCGGAGCTGATAGAGGAGTTGGATCTCCACAACTTATCCATATTATCCAAGTTTTAACACTCAATTATCATGTTTTTTTCTCACAACCGTTGCATTTCGTAACACATACCTTAAGCAACCCTATACCACACACATGCCCTACACGCCCTCTCTTGGCTCAAACGGGCCTTACAGTCAGGTTCTGGGAATTCATTTATATATATATATATATATATATTTGTTTCTTTTGATTTTGTAACCACCCCACCCCCCAATAAATTATGTTCTTGTCAATGAGAAGCCTGTTCTTTTAATTGTTCATGGTCTGTAGTGATGACATATTTCATGATTCAAATCTAAAAGGTGGATGTGCACCCTCACATGATATAGAATATAAATGGAATGATTTTATTTTCTTTGTGCCATACAATACCCTTTGTATCAAAATCTGGCTTATCCCATTCTTCCTGATCTGGATTTTGATGATATAGCTGGTCTTCATATATTATTTGGTCTTTTATTTTTGCATTACTATCTGTTTGCATGAGGTTAAGTTTTTGCTTGGGCATTAGACACATTCCTGTCTAATTATCATCACTATCCGTGCATTATCCTAACAATTCTTCACTTTTCATTCAATTTAATAATTGTTTGATCCCAGGTCCTTTGTTGGCTATGGTCTTGAACTATCCAGAATAGTTCCTCTAATTATATAACACTAGTAAGTTATCCGTGCAATACACGGATAATATTATAATATTTTATGTAAGATGATTTTAGAGAATGTTGTACATGTATTATAGCATAATTGTCATAGAACTTTATTAGTAATGAGTTCATCATAAAAGCAAGAATTAAAAGTTGCATACATATATCCATTATAATTATTGAATTGATATAATGAGAAATAAAATATAAATTAAAAAAAAAAAAAAACACTTCTATTTCAACGTCAATGTTTAATCAAATCCTATTAAAGCTCAAAATTAAAACTAAAAATTCTAGTGAGTGCAGTTAGTGCCAAATTTGCCAAGTTTAGATTTGAAAACACTTTGTTATTTTTTGTAAGTATCCCAAACTAATATCAACATGACCATTTGCAATATGTAGTCATTTGAAAGTCACAAACCACAATGGTTAAAAAGCAATTCCAACATATAAATTTGGATGATCCCTTAAAGCTTTCAAATCTTCAATCCTTCATCATACATAGAAAACTTCATTAATTTTGCATGCCTTAAAATTATAAATTATTATTAATTAAAAAAGAAAAGTTCCTTCTAGCTGGAAAACATTAAAAATAACATCCCAAAGGAAACAGCGGGAGAAAATAAAACTGACCTCAAAGGGACAACCCAATTCTGATGATACATTTGTGAGTTTGGCAAAGGTGTGAACTCTGGAGAGAGAGCAATTGGATTTGATTGGATCCTTTGCCATTGCCTTTGTCATGGGATTTCGTAAACCACTTTTTTTTCATCTGTCTGTAATTCCAACGAAAAACCCAACACGTCAAAATTGAAAACTATAATGTTAGATTGATAACAACATAATTAAAACCTAACCCTCTATTGATTTATATGAACAAATTTTATAATAAATCAATTAGTTAATTTTTGTTAAAGCATTGTATTTGTGTTCCCTCTTATTTACCCAAGAATGTAATCACTTTTCTAGAATAAATTTTCAAAAGGGGAAAAAGAATAAAATTTCAAACCCTTACTCATCATGTTTGAACATCACAGAGTCTAGAGATTTGCCTTAGGAGTACCCATTTGAAGCACAATCCATCAAGATTTTGAGTTATAAAAATTTGTAGTTAAAGATTTTAGGAAAAAAAAATTTTAAAAGGAGAAACGTAAAAAAGAAAAGAAGAGAAGTGATTGTAAAAGGTTATACCTCGAATCTCTCAGTTCCTCTCTTTCCCAACCACGTAACTCCAAAACTTTCACAACGAACAAATCACCACCACATCCAAATGAATTGGGCCATTAAAGCAAGACACTGCTAGGATTACAAAGTGCAGCACAACATTCATAAAAAATTAAATACAAAGTATTGTGACTTCTGAGTCTACATATAAGGATTGGTTAGATTCCTAAAATAGTACAATTCTTTTTTCTTGTTTCTTGTCTATTTAGTACATGATGTACAAAATACTACAGTCTGCAGAATGTTTGTACATACATGTCATGTTAAGATCTTAATATTAGGACTTAGGAGGAACTCACATTTGCCATATTCAAATGTGATGAGAGGCTCACTGTAAGTTTGTAATGGGAGATGAGTAACACGTGCAACTATTTCATCTAAAAGCCTTTTAAAAAAGGCATGTCAACTACCGTTTTTCTCATTATTGTTTTATTTCATTCTCTTTCTAGTTTCTAAGTTCCAACGTGACATTCTTCTTCTTCTCTCTCCCTTGTATCACCACCAACACCATAGCTAGAGGCAGAAGCACCATTTTTTATTTTTATTTTTAAAATCAACAATGAAGAACTGCACATTGCTAACATAGATTTCAGTCAATACCTTATCATCTTATTGAGAAGAATAATTGAAAAGATCTCACAAACCCACCATATTAGCCAAACTGAAATCCCAAAATATTACAGAGCATAAACATGCGAGAAGGTAATGAAAGAAAATTTTCCAAAACAAAGATTTGAGACTTCTTTCTTGGCCATAAACTTCACCTTTTGAACCACAAAACAAAGAGATCCCCACCCTTTTCCAGATCATCGCCCACCTCCTCAGGTCAAAAGCATCGGCTTTGGGTGGTGGTGTTGCGGGTCTGGGTTTGAGTTGCAGATTGGCAAGATTATGGGTGACAATGGTGGAGATTTAGGCTATCTGATGGTGGTGGTAGGTGGTTCAGGATTTCAGTTTGGCTAAAATGGTGGGTTTTGGGTTTTTAGTTTCTGCTGTGTAATTTTTTTAGTTTGGCTCAAGAGATAACAGTGAAGTTACAGATTTGTTTGGCAATGGTGATGAAGATATGGTGGTGATGTTGCAAAGTGAAGAGGAGAGGCAAGAGAGATGAAAAAATTACAGAAATTATTAAGATTTTTGTTAAGACTCAAGGTTGGAAGTATGGTAAAGCCTAAAATGTAACTTGTATAGTTGCAAGGGGTCGGCAAATGAAGGGTTAGACGCTGGGCTGAATTAATGGTATACTTGAAAGTTTAAACGTTAGAGGAGTGAGGAGGAGTAATAACATATGAGGTGTAATAACTTGAAAAAAAAAAAAACAAAAAAAAAAAACAAAAAAACAAAAAAACAAAAAAAAAAAAAAAACAAAAAACAAAAAACAAAAAAGATGGATGGCTTAAATAAAAGAGTTATAGAAAGCGCCACTTGGTCTTCTCGGGGGTAGGATAAGTTTGTCTCTCTAACATTTTTCTCAAAAAAAAACCTATATATTGTCCTTCCATAAGAGTAGTCTACATGATATAACCAAAACCGTAGTTTTTTTTTTCTACTTCCTCTCTACAACTCGAAAAATGACATTTTCGTGGACTTTTAAGCTTGCTCTTATGTTTTTTCCTGTTTAGGTCCAACATGATCTCTCTCTCTCTCTCACTTTTCTTTTTTTATTTAAATAGTTATGAAATTCAAGCATAATTCACAAAAATCCTAGTCAAATTCTATAATCACAAGACCCTTTTGTAGTGGTACTTTGAGTTAAGTAATATGTTTAAGCTTGATAAGAAAGTGTGTATGTGTTTAACAATTAGTTTTAAAAAAAAAATATATATATATATATATATATATAATCACACACATATAAAAGAAGGAAGCCGTAATTCTCAATTAATTCCACAAGCTATATCAAATGAAAGTTTGAAACCATAATTAAGCAATAATCCATCAATCTTTAGCATATTATAGTCACAAAAATCGTATAGATTTTTAATAATTAAGAGACTAAAAAACTCTTATTTGACAACAACAACAAGAACAACGTTATTAGAAAACAAAGAGGAAAATACTTGAGATAGAGAAAAACAGAGGTAAAACCCACAAGAAGAATAAATTGATTTGAGTGTAATACAAACTTATAATATGACCGTTGGAGAGTATTGGACCCATAGCATTCCCATTTAAGCGCGGTGACCCACCGACTCTATTTTCTCCAATTTAATTCAAGTTTCTTTGTTTTTGACTTTATATTGCCAGGTAATTAAAAACTAAAATTTAAAAAATAAAACAAAAGTTAGAGATATATATATATATATTTTTAAAAAAAATCATAAATTGCTTTGAAGATTTCAGAATCCCAACAAGGCAAGAGTACATAAAAATACAATCCTCAAAACCTTTGATAATAAAAAAATAAACTCAATCTAACCCGACCAATTAAAAACACATTAACATTATCTATTTATATTTTTTGGCTAAATATTAGGAACATTATCTAAATATCAGGAACACTTATTCTGACTAAAACTAGTCGAGAGGAGGAACAATCTATATAATTTTAACTCAAACCCTTTATTTCTACCTCCTCTACAACTCCAAAATTTCTTGTAGGTTTTTTCTCTATTTGCGTCCAACATGATCTTCAAGAAACTACATGTTGATGGAAAAGCACAATCCATCAAGATTTTGAGTTATAAAAATGTGTAGCTAAAGATTTTAGGAAAAAAAAATTAAAAGGATGTAAAAGAGAATAGAAGAGAAGTGATTGTAAAAGGTTATACCTCGAATCTCTCAGTTCTTTTCTTTCTCAGCCACGTAACTCCAAAACTTTCATAACAAACAAATCACCACCACATCCAAATGAATTGGGCCATTAAAGCAAGACACTACTAGGATTATAAAGTGGAGCACAACATTCATAAAAAATTGAATACAAAGTGTTGTGATTTCTGAGTCTACATATAAGGATTGGTTAGATCCCTAACATAGTGCAATTCTTTTTTCTTGTTTCTTATCTATTTAGTACATGATGTACAGAATACTACAGTCGGCAGAATGTTTGTACATACATGTCATGTTAAGATTTTAATATTAGGACTTAGGAGGAACTCACATTTGCCATATTCAAATGTGATGAGAGGCTTACTGTAAGTCTGTAATGGGAGATGAGTAACATGTGCAACTATTTCATCTAAAAGCCTTTTAAAAAAGGCACGTCAACCACTGTTTTTCTCATTATTGTTTTATTTCATTCTCTTTCTAGTTTCTAAGTTCCAACGTGACATCCTTCTTCTTCTCTCTCCCTAGTATCACCACCAACACCATAGAGGCAGAAGCACCAGTTTTTTTTTTTAAAATCAACAATGAAGAACTGCACATTGCTAACATAGATTTCAGTCAATACCTTATCATCTTATTGAGAAGAATAATTGAAAAGATTTCATAAACCCACCATATTAGCCAAACTGAAATCCCAAAAAATTATAGAGCATAAACATGCGAGAAGGTAATGAAAGAAAAATTTCCAAAACAAAGATTTAAGACTTCTTTCTTGGCCATAAACTTCACCTTTTGAACCACAAAACAAAGAGATCCCCACCCTTTTTCAGATCATCGCCCACCTCCTCAAGTCAAAAGCATCGGCTTTGGGTAGTGGTGTTGCGGGTCTGGGTTTGAGTTGCAGATTGGCAATAGTGTGGGTGACAATGGTGGAGATTTAGGCTATTTGGTGGCGGTGGTAGGTGGTTTAGGATTTTAGTTTGGCTAAAATGGTGGGTTTTGGGTTTTCAGTTTTTGCTGTGTAATTTTTTCAATTTGGCTCAAGAGATAATAGTGAAGTTGCAGATTTGTTTGGTGATGGTGATGAAGATATGGTGGTGATGTTGCAGAGTGAAGAGGAGAGGCAAGAGAGATGAAAAAATTACATAAATTATTAAGACTTTTGTTAAGACTCAAGGCCGGAAGTATGGTAAAGCCTAAAATGTAACTTGTATAATTGCAAGGGGCTGGCAAATGAAGGGTGAGACGTAGGGTTGAATTAATGGTATTCTTGAAAGTTTAAACGTTAGAGGAGTGAGCAGGAGTAATAACAGATGAGGTGTAATAGCTTGAAACCAAAAAAACCAAAAAAAAAAAAAAAAACCAAAAAAACAAAAAAGAAAAAAGATGGATTTCTTAAATAAAAGAGTTATAGAAAGCGCTACTTGGTATTCTCCGGGGTAGGATAAGTTTGTCTCTAACATTTTTCTCGAAAAAAAACCTATATATTGTCCTTCCATAAGAGTAGTCTACATGATATAACCAAAACCATAGTCTTTTTTTTTTTTTTTTTTTTTTTTCTACACCTTGAAAAATGACATTTTCGTGGACTTTTAAGCTTGCTCTTATGTTTTTTCCAATTTAGGTCCAACATGATCTCTCTCTCTCTCTCTCTCTCTCTCTCTCTTCTTTTTTTTATTTAAATAATTATAAAATTCAAGCATAATTCACAAAAATCCTAGTCAAATTCTATAATCGCAAGACCTTTTTGTAGTGGTACTTTGGATTAAGTAATGTGCATAAGCTTGATAAGAAAGTGTGATTAAACGTTTATGTATTTAACAATTAGTTTATTTCTCCAAAAAAAAAAAAATCACACACATATGGAAGAAGGAAGCCGTAATTCTCAATTAATTCCACAAACTATATCAAATGAAAGTTTGAAACCATAATTAAACAATAATCCACCAATCTTCAGCATATTATAGTCACAAAAATCGTATAGATTTCCAATAATTAAGAGACTAAAAAACTCTTATTTGACAACAACAACAAGAACAACGTTATTAGAAAACAAAGAGGAAAATACTTGAGATAGAGAAAAACAGAGGTAAAAACCACAAGAAGAATAAATTGATTTGAGTGTAGTACAAACTTGTAATATGAGTATATGACTGTTGGAGAGTATTGGACCCTTAGCATTCTCATTTAAGTGTGGTGACCCACCGACTCTATTTTCTCCACTTTAATTCAAGTTTCTCTGTTTTTTTTTTTTTTTTTTTTTTTTTTTTTTTTTTTTTTATAAGAAGTTTCTCTGTTATTGACTTTATATTGCCAGGTAATTAAAAACTAAAATTTAAAAAATAAAACAAAAGTTAGAGATATTTAAAAAAAAAAAAAAATCATAAATTGCTTTGAAGATTTCACAATCCCAACAGGGCAAGAGTACATAAAAATACAAACCTCAAAACCTCTGATAATAAAAAAATAAACTCAATCTAACCCGACCAATTAAAAACACATTAACATTATCTATTTATATTTTTTGGCTAAATATTAGGAACATTATCTAAATATCAGGAACACTTATTCCGACTAAAACTAGTCAAGAGGAGTAACAATCTATATAATTTTAACTCAAACCCTTTATTTCTACCTCCTCTACAACTCCAAAATTTCTCGTAGGGTTTTTCTCTATTTGCGTCCAACATGATCTTCAAGAAACAATGTATTGATGGAAAAGTAGTGTTAATTCCTGTGGTGTTAATTCCTGTCCGGCGGGAACAAGAAAGAGGATGCATGAGGATGAGTTTTGGTTCGCACTACACCCCTAAGGACAAAGCAGGAAACCCTCAATCTGAAGGCGACGACGCTCACTTTATCTGTGCGGAGAAGAACACTATTGGCGTGGCCGACGGTGTTGGCGGTTGGGCTAGATATGGGGTAGACGCTGGAAAATACGCACGCCAACTGATGTCGAATGTTGTGACCGCAGTCCAAAAGCAACAACCACCACTCAATCGTATTGTGGACCTAAGACAAGCTTTGGAGGAAGGTTTCTTGAATACCAAGGCTATGGGTTCATCCACGGCTTGTATTGTGACTTTCAAGGATTATTATTTACGTGCTATCAATGTGGGAAACAGTGGGTTTATGATTTTCAGGAACAGTAAATGTGTGTATAAATCGCTGATACAACAACATGGTTTTAACTATCCGTACCAGTTGGGAAATAGCATGACATGTGATAAGCCATGTTCAGCTATTGTAACAACAGTGGAAGGTTTATTACCTGGAGACATTATAGTTCTTGGTACTGTTGGTCTTCTAGACAATATGTTCACTGCAGAAATCGAAGATATTATCAGTAAGGGAACTTTGGAAGGTGTAAACACAGAGAAGTTGGCTTCCACTATTGCACACTTGGCATTGTTCAATTCCATGGATGAAAATGTCGATAGCCCATTTGCACAAGCTGCTCGGCTGGCTGGACTGAAGCACAACGGAGGAAAGAGAGATGATATTACGGTTATTGTTGGCCATGTTATTGCATAGATTGGGTTTAGGAGTGTTATTCATCCATAAAAACAAAAAAAGTTTAGACCTTCTGTTTTGTTTTAGTACTGTTCTATTTGTAAAGAAAATGTACTGCATTGAAACAGTGCTGAGCCTTTTGGCTCGTAGCTCAGCTTTGTATTGTGTTTTTTGATCATCAATAATATTTCATTCATCACTTTGTTGGGCTCGTGGAGTTCAGTTTTGTTAACTTGAACTGTTTTTTGCCCTTTTTTGGGACTCGTTTGTTTGAGGATGAATATATTTATTCCTTCAGAATTAGAGTTTGCTATATGTATTTTTCTCTCTAACATTGTGAAGATTGCTGCAATTATGTGAATGTAAGCATATTGTTGAACCATGTAAATTTTTGTTTTGGTTTGGGTTGGGATGAATGGAAATTTGGAACTAGATCATATTGCCAGAGCTTGGTATTGTTTTGCATCTTTGGCAAGAAATTGTGAAATCATTTCCAATAATTAAGAGATTAAAATTTTATTTGACAACAATTATTAAAAGAAAAAAAATTTGACGACGACAACAAAAACGTTAACAGAAAGCAAAGGTGAAAACAATTGAGAGAGAGAGAGAGAGAGAGAGAGAGAAATAAGACAGAGACCAAAACAACAACAAAAAAATTAATTTGAGATTTTTTTACTAGAAACGTTAATTTGAGATTCTAAGTTTGTTAATGTAGAGACTAGAGATTGCCTTTTTTTTTTTTTTTTTTTTGGGAAAGTGATAGAGACAGCTATTGTCATTGCTTGTTCCATAATTTATAAAAAAGAAAATCTTGTTACACACTATCATTGTATATTTTGTACACACACTCTTTGAAATTGTGTTTTGAAAACTCAATTTTAGCTAAAATTGTGAAATAGTGAAATCGTGTTTTGAAATAATGAATTCACAGTTTTAATTGAAATCGTGTTTGTGAAAGCACGATTTTAGCCCACGTGGCATTGTGAATTCCACAAGAGCAACTGCAAGCAATGAGACTTTCAGAGACCTTAACAAGTTATACATGGGACATGTTAAAATATTCTACACCTAGGAAGCATGGGTGCGGCTCTGGGTGTGCCGCATCCACACTCAACATGCACGAACACACCATGTGGTCGTCGGCACAGCTGCATGCGCATCGTGGCGAGTCATTTTTTTTTTCAATTCGGGTGCCGAAATGGGCCGAAATACATGTTAAAAAAATAAAAAATTAAAGACTCAGGCAAACCTGTACAGCTTACATCGGTGAGTTTGATCTAGCAGTGATTAGTTATTTTGAGGGAATTGAGAGTGAGAAGTGGAGAAGAAATACAAGGTGGCCAATGTAAACTGAAGAACAAAGAACCAGAGAAAAGTAGAAAGCAAAGAAAGTTGAAGATGAAGATGAGAGATTATAAAGGGGAAGTGGAAGTGTCAGAAAACGTGTGGAGGCGAAAATGTAAATAATAATAATAATATATGAGATGAGTTCAAGTTACACCTGGTGTAACTTCACAAGAGTTACATCTTTTTTGGACCATTGATTATTATTAGATTTAAGGGTCAAAAAGCGCTCATAGTAATGTTATTATTACTTTCTAGAAATTTGTGATTTAGGCATTAACTCTAAAAAAAAAAAAAAAAAAAAAAAAAAAACTATAGCCCTAACTCTCCACTGTACTTTTAGGCCATCACCATTGATTTCTAGGGAGTAATATATTACTCACTCAGTCTTTTCTTCCCAACAAAAATCAAAGAACCTTTTTTTCTTTATAATCTGGAAAATAAAGAACTTATCCCATTACGTACCTAAAATCTCATAATTGATATGATCTATAAGATCAAAGACGGAAGATTTGTAACTAAGAAACGTGGATTGAAAGAGAGGAAATTAGGAGCACAAGTTTTGAACTATTGAAGGAGACTAGGGTGAGAGAGAGTGGGAGGTGTGAGTGCTTAAATAGAATGAGGGTTAAAGCTGTGGAAATGGGCTTGGGATTGGGGAATAATTACGAAAGTGCACCTTGACTTCCTTTAGAATGATGTTTGAACACGAACGGTTGAAAGGGAAACAGGGATAGATGCTGGAAAAAAGGCTCTGATTTTGTCGGTTTATTCACTAAAATGCTCTTTTGACATACTGACTAGGTATAGTCAAGGTTCTTAGACCCGGACCATTTATTGAACCGTAAAAAGGAGAGGTTCAAAGTTTTTAAGGTCGAACCGAAGTTGAACCGAGGTCGAACCGTGATGACGTCATAATTAATTTAATAATTATTTAAATATAAATAAATATATTAAATTAGTATAAATATAAAAATTAAATTAAATAACCCAATTAAATATAAAAATCTATCTTTCAAATATATTTTTTCATATCATAATTTTCACAATTATGTTACAAAATCATGTTTAAATTATTATATAACTTTAAACGTAACAAAAGTTATTATATCATAACTATCAATTAAGTTATGATATTTTTTCATTTTAACCCATTATTATATTTGAGATATTTTTTCCTAATCAGAGTCTCTTGTTTTGATGGGTGAATAGTCTAATAAAGCAAAAAAAAAAAAAAAAAGAGAGTAAAGAATATTAATATAAAAGTGCTCAACTCCCACTTTCAAGAATGCGTTGGCACCACCTCCACCACAAAAAGTGCTGCCAACTTTCAACTTTCAAAAGTATTTTTATTATTTTATTAATAAATATCTTCCCATTAATATATATAATTTTTCCCACTACCCAAGGCTTGACCGTGGCTCTCTCTATCAGACTCTCATTTGTACTCTGCCTCTACCTTTCTAGTTCTCCCTAAACTCTCTACCTCACTCAAATCTCAAACCCAGATCAACTGCAGTTGGCAGCAACCTCACAGTGGCAGATCGGCAGCACCCTGGCGGCAGCAAATCAGCAGCAACCTGGAGTAGCAGATCGGCGGCAGATCGGGCAGATCTAACGGGTTTTTCAATGGGTTTTTGTTGGATTTTTCATATGGGTTTTATTCTTCTCTTCATGTGTCCTCTGCTGTGTCCTTGTGAATTTCTGTTCTTTTCTTCCTTTTTTTTTTTTTTTTGTCAACAACTTCTTTCATACTCAGGGTCGTTTTCATCAAGTATCAATCTTCTCATTACTAATCTTGCTTACAAGGTCTTAGGTTCGGATCCTGGCAGCCACATTTTTTTAAAATTTTTTCTTGTTCCATGACCGGTTGAACCGGCCTACAGTTCGTCCGGTTTTTCCGGTTGAACCTCGATTTGTCCGGTTCTCTCAGAACTCAGTATGCCCGGTTCTGTATGCTTAAAAAACCGGACTTCAGTCCGGTTCTCGGTTTTTCCGGTCGGACCGTCCGGTCCGGTCCGGTCCGGATTTGAAAACTATGGGTATAGTCTGAGTAATAATGGTGATGGCCTAAAAGTACAAAGTGTAAGAAGAAAGATATGAGAGAGGATGAGAGGAAGAAGATGATGATGATGTGGAGGACAGTGGAGAGTTAATGCTATAGTTTTTTTTTTTTTTTTTTTTCCTTTAATAAGAAGAGTTAACGCCTACATCACTAATTTTTAGGAAGTAATAATGACATTAGTAATCAATGGTCCAAAAAATGTGTAACTCTTGTGAAGTTACATCAAATGTAACTTGAACCCATCTCATAATATATATATATATATATATGTGTGTGTGTGTGTGTGTGTGTGAACAAGTGAGTGATAAAGAGAAAAGGAAAAAATAATATAGAATACGAAAAATGTTGGAATTATATATATATATATATATATATAAAAGCAGAAATCTCATGCGGGAGAGCACGAGGTCCTCCTACCATGTGGTGCTCTAATTTTGCAATTAACATTTTTTTTTTTTACCTCTTTCATTAATTTTTTTTTACTGTTACCCAAATGTTCACATTAACTTATTTTACCGTTCTCTTATTAATATCTCATTAATTGCCTAAGTTTACACCAGACATTTCTCTATTCTTCACGTCTTTTAGCATACCTACCATTTTAGTATTTTATAAAAAGCAAAATAAATAATAATAATTAAGGACTAATAGTAATAACTAACCACATAAGGCCCTGGAGAGAGAGAGATAGACATAAAAATATTATAGATTGTCAAATAAAACGCACTATTTCACTATATATTACCAAAATAAAAGACCTGAGACTGACAAAACATTTGAAAGAGAGAAAAAGAGTAAGAGCCAGGGTTACCACATCCGTTATACTGGCCTCTCACCACCATCAAATCGCCAAAACCCATATGGGTAATTTTTTTTCTTTAATCTATTTAAAATTAGGGGCTTAAATATGATTTAGGTTTGGATAATTTTGTTGGATATTTTTTGTTTTGGGTATATAAGTAGAGAGAATATTTGGAGCATAATGTAAAATCATATTCTACCATGGTTTAATTTTAAATCATCTATAAGACACATGAATATACACTTGCTCATGTCATGTCTTAATGTCGCACTATCGATGAGTAAAAGACCGTAAGAGAGTTTCATATATTTTCATTTCATGGTATAAAATATGTGAACACAACATAATTTAGTTAAATTTCATGGTCTTGTTACTTTTTGCATTTATCTTTGGTTTCATTATTAAAAAAAAAATCCTTGAGAAGGCTACAAATATGCAGTGAACCTACTAAATTAATTTTTAATAGTTTTAAAATATATATATATATATATATATATATTTCTTTACTTTAATTTAGTTTACTTTTTCTTTAAAATATATGTATAACATTATCCAAAACTGTCTTACATAAAATATCACAAAATTATCTGTGCATCGCATGGGCAACTTATTAGTTTTTATAAAGCCACTACCTACTAGCAACCTTTTCCGTCATTTGGTAACTTGGAAGAGTTTTATACAATTTTTTTTTTTTTAAATTAGTTTTATACAGAATTATAGGATACAATGATGTTTTTTAATTATCTATGCTACACATAAAAGCACGGATTCCTTAAAGTAAAGTTTGAATCACCATTATATGGAAATATATTTAATAATTTATAAGAAAAATATATTTAAATTTTTTTTAATAAACATATCTTGCCGCACCTACACCCTATTTTTTCAAAAATTGTCGTGTCACTACACCACACCCCCACCTGAACCCAAATCTACACCGTGCTTCCTAGTTCCGCACTACCTTTCGTGATCTGGATGGATAGTTCTATTTCTTTCTCTCTCTCAGGATATAGGTTATCAAATGATCAAGACGACTCAGATATTTATTAGACTTGTCAAAGTGCATATAGTAAAGTTTCTCAACCACTAAATAATATCTCAAACATATCAATGAATATGTTCAGGGGCACAATTTGCAGAGCTGGTGGTGCCATCTAACTAATATATCGTTTCGTAATTGAATTCAAACTATTAATGGCTTTCTGTTTTGTTTGTTTGTAAGCTATCTATTCTTGATCATTTCTTCTGAATTCAGTTTTCTGTGTTTCTTTGCAAATACAGGCGAAGAGTCAACCTATTGGGCATTTCTTACAGCCACTTTTTGGGTTTCATTTGTCACGTATTACCTCCTATGGAAGGCTTATAAGCATGTATCTGGACTGAGAGCTGATGCTCTTATGTCTCCTGAAGTGAAACCATAACAATTTGCTGTTCTTGTTAGAGACATACCTCCATTCCCTGTAGGTCAAACAAGAGAAGCACAGGTTGATTCATTTTTTAAAAGTATCTATCCCGAGACATTTAACAGATCGATGGTGGTCACAAACAACAAAGAGGAAAGGCATTTTTTTTGCTATGTACTTTTCTTTTTGTGCGTTAATAATTTCTCAGCTTTCATAATGCTAAATTATTAATATAATACATCGATATTTCATATTTAAAGGATCAAATTTTAGATAATAGTGCATTTGAGACTAAAATGTGCAAGCTTGCACGATGCATTAGAAAAACTACCATATGCCAGATGATTATGTCATTTGATTTGAATGGTTTATGTTGTGTTTATACATTTTTGGAGGTGCTATATGCTATTTTGTTTACATTGTTTTATTCTCTTAGGTGAACAAAATTTGGGAAGAGTTAGAAGTGTACAAGAAGAAGCTTGCACATGCTAAAGCAATATATGCAGAGTCTAAAACAACTGGCAAACCAGGAGTAAGGCCCACTGATAGAATTGGCTTCCTTGGTCTGATTGGTAAAAAAGTGGATAGCATAGAGTACTATAATGAGAAGATTATTAAACTAAACCCAAAACTGGAAATGGAACAAAAAGACACTCTTAGAGACAAGCAGTAAGATTATGCTCTGGTCTTCTTCACGAGCAGGGTGTGTATGTTTTTAGACCCCTGTAAACTATATTGTTTAACCTAATGAATTTACCAAGTGAATACTTAGGTTTATTTGTCAGATGTAGGTTAAAACAAAACAGTCATATCATGCAAAGTACGTAGCGGAAAAATAAATAATAAAACGATATGATGACTTAGGAAAACTAAACCGGTAAAAAACCTGGAGAAGATTTAACCTAACTATCCTCAAGGTAAAAAGCAAATCCACTATGAAAGAATTGAAGTTTGTACAATAGAACTTAGACTACTAACATTCTATTGCTACCTCGAGTATAAAATTTACCACCACGACCCCATGATAGCTCCAAATTCACGGACTACTTCTTTCCTTGGCCTTTGCAACACAAGCACCCATACTTGTGATAAAAAAACACAAACTCTCCGGTTTGTGACTCCAAGACCACCCATGAAAGTTTATTTGCGACAAACATTATTCCATTGTTAAAAAAAAAAAAAAAAAAAAAAAAAAAAAAAAAAGAAAGATATTACCAACAGACATGAAGCCATCGAAAATGGTAAAATATTTTGGAGGGAAAATTCTGCCCTTGCTTTTCACATTTGTGTCAACATTTATCCATTGCAATTAATTTTTTTATTTTTCTAATTGAGTTTGTATGTACGACAAACATACTAACCGTCGTAAATAGTTAATTTGCTTTAAAAGAAAGAATGTATTAATAATGGAATTGGATCCCTCCCAATAAATAATATTTGCGATGGATCTACGCCGACGACATTGGTAATTTTTTTTAAAGGGGGAAATCATGCCCTTATATTTCGTGTGTTTGATGGTATTTTCCAACACTATATATTGCATTGTTATTTGCGACGGACGGTGTACGTGATCATCATTAATAGTTAAAATTTTCATAAGAAAAAAAGGTATTAACGATGGTAAGGTAAATCTGTCACAATAAAAGTGATTTCCAACATACAAATGGCCGTAAAAAAATATTATTTACTTTGAATGGTAAACATGATGCCGATGGATTAAATAAACAAAGGATTTAGTTTGGAGTGTAATTTTAGAATACAATATCACAAATCGATATCAATTCAAGTGCCCAACATCCTCAATGAAACTCAGAAGCTTAAAGCTCAAAACTGCTTGATATTACAATTTGAAACATCTATGTATCTACAAATTAATGCAATTCATTCTCAGATGCTACCGATAATGGAGAAGGAACGTCTTCAGGTTCTCTACTCGGTTTAACCCACCTTCCATGTTTGTTAAGCACAAGCCCCTTGTAAGGCAATTGATACCAAAACTTAGGGATCCTCAACTCCTCAATTAGCATATCTGTTGTCTTGTTCACCAATGCAACATCTCTCCGAGCATTCCACCTAAACTTGCGCCGCTCACTAAGAAATCCATCTAAGAGATGGAGGTATATCTCCAAATTATGGCTGCCTATCAAATCAGACTCACGCTTTAAATATGGTGACATGAACATGTCAAGTTTCAACTGGCTTCCTACATGCCTATAAACCCAATTGAATTTTTTAGTAACAAAATTAAGCTTATGAAGAATATTGTTAAATATGAACCCTGGAAATTTTGGGACTATATCTTGCTTAACTACAATGCGTAGTGTTTTTACCCCCATTTCATCAAGCTTTTCCTTAAATGCCAAGTTCCCAACCCTTGGTGCTCCAAAAGAAATCACAGTAATGGGAAGGCCAGGGATTGAAGTTGCAGCTTCATAAGCATTGAGGAGAGCCAAAGCACCACCAAGGCTATGCCCAGTGATGGTGAAACTTATTTCTTCACCTTTTGCTTTATAGAACTTGATGAGTCTATTCACTTCTTCCATGACTTGCTCAGAAGCACTCAACTTGTTATACCTGGTGAACTCACTCTTTGATTTATAAATACTACGAAACCCATGTTGGACCTTTATTTTCCCATCCCCAATACGCTCAAGCATTGCCTTAAGATCAGTGAACCATTCAGTTGGAGCAATCGTACCTCGCCATGCCATGACTATGTCTCTTCTTCCAATCCTTTCTGATTCTTCATCGTTGCTAACCGCTACATAGCCCATCCAATTGGAATCTTTGCTCCATGTTTCACCTAGATGTGACCTCTCAAACCAACTCGGAACATCCACATGTGACATGGCGTAGATGTACTTGGTAACCTTGTAACCATGATTTGTTAGGCCTGATTCTTCGAAAAGCTTGTGCCGGTTGTATCTACAACTCCCACAAAACTCGGACAAAGGATCAAAGTCAAATCCATCATAAGTAGCCTGCGCAAATTCTCCATATTTAATAATTTCGCGTCGAAGCCAAGGATGGAGAGGGTCAAGAAGACTGTCCCAATTGTGCAAACCATGAATTTCACGCCATTTTGTTGATATGTTTTCCTTTGGAGACTTGGTGGGAGTCATTAGATCACCCCAGTCTATAAAATCTGAAGCTGTGTATGGCAATTGGAGGAGGGATAATAGTGATTTTGTGACAACATGAGAAGCTTTTTTCTTTGTATGTGCTTGTTGAATTGGCTTAACAGCCTCCTCTGCTTGAACCCGGACTAGGGAGAGTTGTTTCATGCTTGATGCACAAGTTAGATGAAAACGATTCAGCTTCATAGTGGATGATGATGCCTTTTTGATGGCCTTCCAAGTTACACCAAACTTCAACTTCAATACCCATTTGGTTTTCTTTGCTCCTTTTTCTTTTCTGGCTTGCCTCAATGGTGATACCTCCATGATGGTCTTAAGGGGGCTATGCAAGACAACTTGTAAAATCAAATTAAGGATGAAGATAGAATTGATCAAAAGAAAGAAAGAAAGATGAAGATTGAAGGAGATTAATATCAGCTTGTGTTTTGTTTTTGAAAATCAATGTCAACTTATGTTGGGTGTGACTTAGACCTATATATACACAATGATAGTAGGTTGAAGTTTGTTAGCAGCCTTCGGTTTGAATTGTTCAAGCTCACGCCTTTGACTGTGAAATGGTAGACCTTGCTTGACTGTGAAATGGTAGTTGAGACTTGGAGAGGTAGTTGAGACTTGGAGAGTTGGACTGGGTTTTTCCTCTGAGGTGAGGTCATTTTCTTTTCAAAAGCCAATTGTTACAATATTAGATTATTTTTTTTCCTAAATAAAGTATATCACCTATATATAATATAAAATCGAAACCTTCGACTTTTTGTTGACAATTTTAAATTTTGACACGTCAGCTTTACAAGCCTTATAAATTTGAGCCTCATTATAATTTATTTTAATTAATTGATTAATTTATTAGTTTTAACCTTTTTTGGGGACTCTTCCATATTAGTTTTACGTAGTAAACTACTAAACAAACCGACTACTACACAACTACTACTATGTAGTAACATATAAACACTCATAAAACCTAAAGCTAAACTCAAGGGAGTAAAGAAACGCTAAGAGAGAGAAAATAGTCAAATACTCTCCATAATTTTTTTTTAATCAATGTTTTTTAGATTCATGCTGATGAGTTGGCCTCTCTCCACAAAGATACTGATATTTTTTTTAAGTAATTGTGATCAATTGTTTAGTGCTCTATATTTTTAGACTACTTCTCTAGGTCGGCTTTTCAATGGGTCCATTTAGTGGACTCATAATCTTAATAATTTTCCATAGATTATGCTATTGTACACTAAATTTACATAGTTTTCTTTTGTAACATGCAGCTTATCCAAATTTGGACAGTTGCACCCCTTTCTATGATAGTCATGGAGGTTAGCATTTGACTTTTATTTATTGGTCTATATTTTCTTCTTGTCCCATTACAATTCCATTAAAGTTGGGTGTCGAATTGAAGTTTTTGTTAGCTAATTGAATTTTTCCTCTCTTATATATTTTTTATTGTGTAGTCACATATATATATATATATATATATAATTTATGGGCACCAAATCTTCTAATTCTTTAAATTCTTTTTGCTTTTTAGAACTTTTAACTTTGGAATTCTTGGGTTATTTGTTGCTAATATTTGAAACAATTTGGCAGATTTCAAAGACTATAGCCATGGATTATTCTTTTGAGGGTATGCCATCTTTCTTTTATATTTTTCTATTGTGTAGTTATATATTTTTTGTTTTGTTTCATTAATTTATAAACATTGAATCTTTTGATTTTTTTTAACTTATTATAACATTGAATAAAGTGAAGATATTTAAAATATGCTAACTATATACAGGTTAACGACTAGTATATTATATAAGACCAATTACTGTTAATTTACATTTTTTTTAACTTTAAAATGGCTGCTAATATTAATATATATATATATATATATATTATATTTTCAAAAAAAATTATTAATATAGATTATATATTATATTGTAATATATCACATTAGATAATTTTTCATATATAAGACCAATGGGCCATGGCTGCTAATATTGATATATATAATACACTACTTAGTGGGTTGTTTGAGTCAAAGACAATAATTTAGGCCCAGATAATTTTCGGTAGGTATATTGGCCCAATTTCGCTGCGTATAGCAAAATTGAAGTGCAATGCACGTGGCTAGAATACGCTACGCACCAACGAGAAAGGTCACGAAAATCGCCACCCAGCTTAGGCAAGGGCCTCGCAATAACTAACTAATATACTTTTTTTTCATGTCTTTATTTGCTCATGGTTCAATATTTTAGTGTCTTTTTTTTTAAACACAATATTTTAGTGTCTTAAGCATAGAGGAACCACACCAATTCATCTTGAACTTGGTGGATAAACTATATTGCGATGACAATATCATAGAGGAGGTCCTGCGAAGAAATAGCTCAATTCCAGGAGTTCAATTCATGTTATCAACCCATGACCAACGAAAGATGGGATGGTTGCATTCGATGATAAATTTGAATATTCAACCGTAAGATTTTACAAAATTTTTGAATAACTAATATATATATGAGTTAGGTTCAAATTATACTTAGTGTAACTCTAAGTGATATTACACTATTTCAATATTTTTTTAATTAGATATGAATTTTGATAAATTCACAATTAGATTACATTATTTTCGTATATTCTCCAAAACAAAATTGATTGTGAAAATATTTTAAGCCAAAATAAATATTACGAACAAACAAAGTTAATCCAAAAGAAAAAAAAAAAAAAAAAAAAAAAAAAAAAAAAAAAAAAAAAAAAAAAAACATATTTGCATCTAAACACAAAAAAAAATTACAGCACTGCCAAGACGAAACAACAGGTACAAAGCAAACAAATAACTAAGCCGCAACAAACCCAAAAGAGAGCCTTCAACAAACACTATCCCTCAACACCACATATACATGCATTGGAGACTTAAGTCGGTTAACCCTGCATGGCCTTCAACCAAAAGAAATTTAACATACAAACAATTTAGGAGGCATGTCCATGTGCACAGTACTACGCCAAGCAAACCACCTCCTATGCTAAGTAGAACTCCAAAGCCAAGACAATGCAGGACTTATATCCTACAACTATACAAACTTGCTAAATCAAATAAAGTGCCACTTTTGACTCCAATAAATATTGAGTCCACATGAATTAATCCCACGTGACCATCAAATTGAAGCCACATCAACAAATCTTTAGATTAAAGACATGATGCCTGCTTGCTCATTTCAAGTGCAGGAGATCGTAGCAATATAATTCTCAAAGTACTAAGGTCAAACCACAAGGGGCGGGGTAAATTCAAAGACAATGTAAAAATAAAAAAATAAAAAAAAAACTTTTGGTGAAGATGAAGAATAATTTTTACCTGGTAATTATAAACAAGAATAACAATGATAACTAATTTAAGTCAATAATGTAAATACTAGGGCATCTGGGTGTTTTCCTATATCGATATGAAATTCTTTGTGATCTAAGAAATTATATATTTCATAATTGATTGTTCTTATACAATTAAATACTTATGATTCGGTTGAACTGAGATAATTCAAAAACGCATGATAACCTAGATTAATAATGCGGTTGGAAAAACTTTCAGAAAAACTCATTCACTTTAAACCTAATTTATATTTGAAACTATTAGAAATTCATCTAAACAATAAGAAAAACACGATTGAACTTATTGAAAGCATGAAAGAACTAATATATCAAAAGAAATTTAATTGAATAATCAAATATGTTGTTGATAAAATCCTAAAAAGAATCACATTGAATATTCATACCGTATAAAAGAAACATAACCCATAACCCTAGCAAAGAGTTTAGGCTGCCATTATAGAAAGGAAAACACAAGGTTTTCTCTCTGCCAAAATTCGTTCTACACAGCCTCCCTTTAAAATCCTAATGTCCAAGTGTCCAAAGAAAATAAAACTTTTTACTATTTTATTTTTCGTCCAAGTTTACAGCAGTAATTTGTGAGTTAATTTCGGCCTTCAAAAATTGAGAATTTCAAAAAACTCAAAACTGAAAAGTTGTAGATATTTAAGTCATGGCTCCAATCCATTTGACCTTGTGTCAATTGGAGTTTTAAGGAGAGAGATATACCCAAAATACTGATCAGTACTCAAATCTGATTTATCCTTTTCAAATTCTGCCTCGTTGATTTCTTTCCTTATTTAAAACTTTCAAACATGGTAGACAACCCAAGCACTCTAGCTGCACCTCCTTAGACATTTAAGTATGGTCCTTTAGCTCCTCTTTAATTCTAGTTTGGCCTCCATTCTGTCACAGACTCTTATAAACTCATCTTTTTCACATGATTTTCTGAAAGTAAAAATTTACACGCAATGAATGACATCTTATTCAAGAAATTATGTAAAGATAAATAATAGGGACCAATGCAAATTATGGCTTAATTATACAAATTAAGCATAGTAATAAGGAGATAACGCCCACATAAATATATAACAAATATACATTTTAAGACGTTATTAATGCCTACCTCCAAGAGAAGAAACCTTAGTAGGCCCCCACACATCTTTATGTACAAAGTCAAGTATACCCTTAGTATGATGACCAAAAGTTTTGGCACTCTCACTCAAAGTATTCTCACTTGCATGTCCCAAAAGTCTGGTATTATTTGATGCAACCTCCTTAGTTGTATTAAAAATTGTGGTTGCTCCATATACAACTGTATTCCCTTTGAGGAAATACATGTTTTTTCGACGTGTGGCTATCAACATTACCAAAGCACCACTTAATACCTTCAAAATTCCATTTTCCATAACAATCTTGAAGCCCTTGGATTCTAATGAACCAAGTGAGATAAGATTACGCTTCAAGTCTGGAACATAAAGAACCACATTTAGAACACGAACTATTCCATCATGCAACTTTAGCTTAATTTGACCTATTCCTGAGATTTCACAGGTTTGATTATTACCCATGTAGACTGAACCAACTTTTGATTCAACAAGGTTATAAAACCATTCCTTCTTCGGACACATATGGAAAGTGCAAGCTGAATCCATAACCCACTCATTTGAAGAACTAGTCAACGCAAAGTTAGAGTCCTCATCAACACTATCATGTGTTATATTTGCATTAAAATCCTTCTGGTCCATATTTTTCAACCAAGGTCAATCTTTTTTCCAATGCTCTATTTTAATTATCAAATTTGAGTGAAAACAAATCACTCTCTCTCAAAAATATCAGATTGCACCTAAATCAACACCATCAAAGAGATTTTACCACACACTGTATCCCACAACACCGGCTAGACTTATATAGAAGAGTTAAGTCGGTTAACCATGGGTGTCCTTCCAGCAAAAGGAATTTGCTAATAAACAATTCTCTTTGGAATAAATTTCACGTGCACACTACTCCAATGCAAACAGACTCCTATGATAGGTAGAATTCCGAAACCAAGACAACTAAGGACTTCAATCCTAGTCAAATTCGGCCAACTCTCCAACGCAATGTTAAGACTTACATTCTTGCAAGTTCACAAAATTGCCGAACCAAATAAAGTGCCCCTCTGACTCCAACACCAATATTGAGTTCATGTCATGGGAATTAATCCCACGTGACAATTAAATTCAAGCTACGTCAACATTATTAATAGACTGAATTCTTGGGGATAGGAAAAGGTTATCCCTCTAACAATACTTGAGGACCTGAGGACCCTTCTTTACTAGTGCAAACCCATACAAGAGCCATAGCAACTTTGTTACATGGTGAGGATGACAATCTTCACATAGTCCTCTATAAAAGCATCCACTAACACGATCCACAATCAGCTCAAAAAACTAACCTATTTTGCGAAAATGAGAGCTTTACAGATGCCACCAACATTGAGTAACTCCCAAGTTAGATGGGAGTCAAGCTTTATAGTTTATACAATAGGCTGCTAGAATTTGCAACTCCATATCTCGAATAAAAACTGCTCCAAAGACACTAACATTAAGGGCTTCTTCGATGGGTGGTGAAATTATTTATAAAATTTCCATAATCTTTTGGAGAAAACAAAGAACTCACATTAGAAAACATCATTTTGGTATTTTCTAAAAACATTGCATTTGAGACATGAACCATTCATCCAACCAATATTTTTTAGTAGGTTCCACAAGTTTTTGTTTGTAAGTATTAAAAACATAATTTAAAAATACTTATCAAACAATGTTACTTTGACACTTAGAACACCATTCCATTCTCTCAAGTGAAAATTGTAAAATGAAGAGAATCATGTTTAAAAGAAAAATAATAAAACTATAAATTTTTTACAAATTGTTGATGTGGTGAGTGGTTATTGACAAATAAAAAAATAATATCAATGGTGAGCTTAAATGAAAACCAATATAATTTATCACCTCAACAATTTGTAAAAAGGTTTGTGGTTGTAGCATTGCTTCATTCAAAAACAAAATTAGGGGAAAAAAATTGTAATGAGCATTTTTGTTATTGCTTTGTTATTTCTTCTTCTTCTTCTTTGAACATTGTAATTTCAATCAGAATACAACAAGCTTTTGAGATTAACTTAAAAATTACACTTATGAAGTTACTTTTTTTTTTCTTCACTTAGAAGTTAGAATCCATTTGGTTGGGGAATGGAAAAGTTGAAGGATTGAGAAAGAGATGGAAAAGTTAGAGGATAGAAGAGATTTTAGTTTTCTCCCATGATATTTTTTTTGGGGTGGAAAAAAAAAAGAAAACTAAGAATAGAAAATGTAGATTATAGAAATTTACTCCTATGCCCCTAGTACCAAGAAAAAAAAAGTAGTAGTATATAAGAAAAAATGAAACAAAAAGTTAAGGAAAAAAAAAAACCAAAATAAAAAAATGTGACATACCTAAAAGGGAAAACAAATGCAACGTTTAAATGAGGGAAAGCAAATGGGTAATTTTCCATCAAACCCACCCCTCCCCCACCTTTCTTTCCAATTTTTTCCTCAATTTGTGGAGAAAATTATTTTCTTTGACAATTCTTAAGTAGTCTCGGAGTAGTTCACTAAGCTTGGAGCAATTCTCTGGGACTATCTAAATTTTTTTCCATTTTCTCTCAAATGGTCGGCCTAAAGAGAAAACTCTTAAATCCCACCATTCTCTCTCCTCTCTCCCCTCCCCAACCAAACACCATTTTCTCTTCTCCTCACGTTTCTCGCCAATCATACGGATCGTTAAAAGCATGAAAGATAAAGAAAATTATACAAATGAAATGATACAAAGTTTAAGGACTTCACCCTTTTAACAATCAAGGTAAAAAGACAAGAAATTTTGTGCAAAACAAATCAAACACATCAGCAAGAGACATAGGTTAGGTTCGGTGATGAAAGTCCTTGTCATCAAGACCAATGATGAGTTGAGGTAATGTTCTCTCAAAACCCACCACTGTCTTTTTGTCTACTATCTACTCTACTCTTCTCCCCCAAACTTCTCCAGCAAAAAAATAAAATCAAAAGCATCATCAAATGATACACTTTGTCAAAAACAAAAATGACCAAAACAAGAACAACTATGTGAATAATATCCTTGACAACTCCACTAGAAATCATAGTAAAAAACTGCTTCTTAAGATTCCTCATGTGGCAGTGTATTCCCATACCCTTATTAATTATGCTACTTATTGGTTGTACATCATAACATTATTTAACTATTAAATTAGTTATACCTCAAGTATGAAGTTTTGTTTATCGGTGGTGATTGGAAGGTTGTGCTAAATTGGGAGACACATTAGACTCTTGAAATTTGTAACCCTTGGATGTCCCAGACCTAGTTTTGTTGTGGGGTTGCATTTCTTAGGAGGACTATGACTTTATGTTGATAGGAGGCTTCGGTTTGAATTGTTCAAGCACACGCCTTTGACTGTGAAATGGTAGACTTTGGTGGTTGAGACTTGGAGAGTTGGACTCGGTTTTCCTCTAAGGTGAGCTCATGCTCTTTTCAAAAGCCAATTGTTACAATATTTGATTTTATTTTTCTCTTAATAAAGTATGAGGTCATGTTCTTTTCAAAAGCCAATTGTTACAATATTTTATTTTATTTTTCTCTGAATAAAGTATATCATCGTATAAAAGACCAATGATGGCTAATATACAATTTTCTTTTTTTTTTGGCAAATAACACTCACCCCCCTTGAGGTTTGGGAAAATGACACTCACCCCCAAACTTGAAAGGAAAAAACACTCCCCCCCCTGAGATTTAAAAAAAATAACACTCCCCTCCTTTTCAGATAAATAAATGTTATGGAAAATGTTAGATAAATATATGTCTAAGGGGGGAAAATGTTTTTTTCCTTTAAGTTTGGGGGTGAGTGTCATTTTCCTAAACCTCAAGGGGGGTAAGTGTTATTTGCCCTTTTTTTTTTTTTTTGCCTTTAAAATGGCTGCTAATATTAATATATATTAACCTTTATTTTTTTTTCTTTTTTCTTTTTTGAGAAGCAATATATATTAGCCTTTCAAAAAAATTATTAATATAGATTATATATTATATGTAAAATATCATACAATATAATATCAACCCAGTCTAACTGGCACTTGCTCAACCCAAAAACTTAACAAAAACAAAAAATAATGATACCAAATTTTTTTTTTTTTTTTTTTTGCCTATACTCCGGCCCGCTTTAATTTGAAATCTTGAGTCGGTCCCTATGCCATGGCTGCTAATATTGATATATATACTACTTAGTGGATTGTTTCAGCCAAAGACAAATATTTAAGACCAGATTCAAAGTAGGTATATAGGCCCAATTTCGCGGCGTAACAATATGATATTGTAATGCACGTGGCTAGAATATGCTGCGCACCAATGAGAGAGGTCACAAAATTAAATCGCCACCCAGCTTAGGAAAAGGCCTCAAAATAGCTATGCCTTTCGTTCATGTCTTTATTAGTTCGTGATTCAATATTCTAGTGTCTTTGATAAAAAAAAAATTATTCTAGTGTCTTAAGTATAGAAGAACCACAGCAATCCATCTTGAACTTGGTGATTCATTAACCTCTACTACGATTGATGACGATACTATGGAGGAGGTCCTGCGAAGAAATAGCTCGATGCCAAAAGTTTAATTCATGTTCTCAACCCATGACCATCGAAAGATGGGACGGTCACATTCAATGATAAATTTGAATATTCAATTGTAAGATTTTACAAAATTATTGAATAACAACTAATAATATATATATATATATATATATATAATTATTAAAATATTTCATCTATATGCTTGTTTAGGCTTGTGAGAGAAACACTGGTTCATATTACTTGTTCCATAAATTAAAGAATTAGAGGTTAACTACCTTTTTTTTTTTTTTGAGAAACAATTAGAGGTTAACTACCTCAATGTGACAATTGGAGAGTATTCAGACGCTGACCTTATGGAGCAACTAGTTCTAATTAAAATTTGAAATGAGTGCAGTGTGCACCTACTGGACACTTCTTTCTAGGGATGGAATGAGACAGGACAAGTTTGGATCATGAAGGCCCTGTGTCACACCCTAAACCCAAAAAGGTCTAAAGTATGAGAAAATATCTCAAAGAGACCTGTTGATTTTTCCTTTTTGATAATTCAATCCAAAATTCATTATCGAAGTAGCAACATCAAGAATTAACATAAAAATTTCATTAATGCTAGTCTCAAAGTAAGTCAAAGCTCTATGCAATTTTTTTTTTTTTTTTTTTTTTTTTTTTTTTTTTTTTTGAGAATCAAAGATCTATGTGATAATTACAAAGAAAATTGGCCACAAAAGAATGGCGGTCTAAATAAATACAATTACATATCATTAACTTGTCCCATCATTGGAAATAAAGTTATAACTACTATTAAATACAAAAGAATGAGTCAAGCCTATTCTATTGTGTTCATCTAATGATCACCATAACAAAAGTCCAGCATCCATCAGTAATTAGTCTAACCACTGCTAGCCACAAAAAACTTGTCTCAAAACGATCATTGCCTACTCTGAAAGGTTTGTAAAAGAATGGGATAAGACAAAATCCAGTAAGTAGCATAATTAATAGGGTTGGGGGAAATATAAGTTTCATGATAATGAGCATTTTACAAAATATACTATAATTTGGGAATTTCCATTTAATTTATGCAAAATCAAATTCATTAACCCAACAAGAATGATTAAAATAATATAGCACTAAGCTTCCCAAAATAACTATGAAACTATATTTTATTCACTGAGAGCCATAAAAATGTCCAATACCATTTCAAAACCTGAAACCTCACTCAAGGTGCCACCAAGACAGAAATGTCACCAAGGCATCATACCGCCACAGACAGGTCGGAACCCAAACACACTAGCATGATATGTACCTCTTTAGGCATGTGGTTTATTGGCGCTGCCTAGCCTCACCCACTCCCTTAAGGATTTACTCATCCCCCCCATGGGCAACAGGGGATAACATGCCATGTAGTAACTCTTTTGCATGTGGTCTCCTGGCCTTACCTAGCCTCACCCACACACTCAAGGATTTACCCGTGTCATGCAAAGTAGGAGCCTTTAACCTAGCTTGTCGTCACGAAGATGTGGTAATCACACATCACAAAGACGGGATAATCACATGTCACAAAGACGCTGTAACAAAGACGGG
The DNA here is from genome assembly GCA_023621385.1 of Quercus gilva. Lineage (NCBI taxonomy): Eukaryota > Viridiplantae > Streptophyta > Magnoliopsida > Fagales > Fagaceae > Quercus > Quercus gilva. The sequence goes on from CM042477.1 coordinate 69,493,285, forward strand.
GTAATCACCAACATCATAGCATAAGGGCAAACCCACATCAAAAGCTCACAAGTTAAATGTATTCAAATACATAGTTTACTTCTAAGTAGTTTTTGTAAGATATTTCAATAGCCAAATATCCACAATATTCTCAAAGTCCTCAAAACCATTTCTTGTCAAAAATGTTTTGCATCAACTTTCCCAATTATCAAAACATCTTTAAATTTTCCAATATACCATAAAATCCATGAATTCCATTCTCAAGAATTTAGTCAAAGATGCTAATCTTTTCCCTGCTAACAAATCATGCATTTCCCCATATGCAATAAGAAATATGATGCACTTTTAATGCGTCATGCGCTTTCCATAAATGATTAACAATAATAGTACAAATAGTAAATTTTAGGAAAACCATAAATAATGTTCCAAAATGGTTTTAACCATAAAACAATTGAGTGCAATAATGATTCATTTTCAAAAATCTCATTAAGAAGCCACTTACCTTGCAACCCATAAAAAGTCTTATTCTCCAAGCTTCAAAGGAGATTAGCTAGAACCTAAATAATACTAAGCAAACCTATCACGATAAGCATAAAGCTTGATATTATGTCTAGTTATGAGTTATAGATTGCTAACTAAGCAATTAATTAGGCAAGCCTAAGTATTTAATTTCATCAATAATATATTCCACTTTCAAAGTTTCTTAACAAATTAATTTACAAGGCATAGACTTCAAATTGTAGACTTAAATCATTCATAGTATTTTCCTTAACATCAAGACCTCAACACTTTATAAGTGGTTCCCATAAGATTTACACTGCATCAACAAGAGGCCCATGATACCAAAAATCACAATATCCTCCAAGACTAACAATTTAAATCTTTAACTAGTTCAAATAAACAAGAAAAATTACATTCACCATCTATTTCACATTAAAAACCAAAACCCCCAAATCTTAATCACTTAGATAGCCACCATTGTAAAAACTATAAACTCACTCATCAAATAATTCCACCAACACAAAATCTATACATATAAACATATGAATATCACTTCCAAAGCTCATAAATCACATGAGTATCATTATCAAAGCTTAGATAAAGAAAGCCTCTAGCAAAAGCATATAAACCCACCAAAAAGATTAGAAATTTTACCTCAAATAAAAGAGATGCAGACGCCTTAAAGACTCCTATAGAGTTTTCTGGTGATCTTGTCATGAAAAGATGGTGGAGATGGTGAAGGATGAGCACAGATGAGAGAGTGAGAGAGAGAGGTAGAGAGGAGTGTGTATGTGAGTGTGTTTGCAATTGTGTTTGAGAGTGAAATAAAAGAAATGAGGCACCCAGCCAAAAGGTAGAGATATTTTGCATAATGTGTGGTTGAGGGGAGTGGTGTAGGTGGGGTCACATGTGTGGCTCTCCAAAAATCTGATCCTTTTTTTTTTTTTTTTTGGGTATTGGGCTGAGGCATTAAACCCTATCCTTGTCTCGTCTCCTTTTTAGGGTGAGGAAAACCCATATAGGATGGTGGACACAAGGGGTCATTTAAAAGAGTTGCCACCTAGTTTTTGCAATAGTTTAGGAACCATATATATTGCATCCTTTCAAGTAAGGACCTTTTGATCTTACTACTAGAGATATGGGTTCGGAGTTAAAGTATGGTCTTGGGAAGGTGTTATGCATCCAAAACTGCCCAACCTTAATGTTGGCTTCCCATCATTGTGTCTTATGTCTTAATCCTATCAAAGATACATTCAATACTTGTATCTAACTCACACACACACTAGCATACATCTAGCAATCAGTATGGCATCAAACATCCCACTTGCAAACAAAGCCTACCATACATCTAATCATGCATATCACTTCATCATAGCATTCATCTAGCATGACATCACATTATCATCATCAAACAGCAACATATAAATCATCAAATCATGGCAAGGATATAGGTAGCAAGCACACCATATCATCATTAAAAGTGTTGCATGTACACTTTGGAAACACTCAACCAAACAAGCATGTTCATGTCTATCATCAAAGCAAGACCATAATTGCATGAATTTACAAATGCATGACTTACCCTTACTTACCTTGCAGCAACTCAGTACCTATGGCATCATGCATGAGCATGTCAATGCAAGTTCATATCATTGATACAACAAAACCCTAATTCTAACATATGAGACAAAGCAAGCAATTAAACATGTGAAACATGGACTTTAAGAGTATAAAAACATGGACAGAGAAGCTAAACAAAACAAACATGTGAAAGCAGAAGCAAACAAAAGAAACAAAATTAGGGTTTCTAAGCAAGTTCATGCCCATGCATGGACAAGCATGTATGCACATAATCAAGCCTGCGTGCACAAGCAAGATTATGTGCACACAAGTTCCTGCCCAGAAGACCCTAAAACACAAACAAACAGAGCAGAACACTTAAACAGACATTCTAACAGCCTAACAGACTTTTAAAACATACAAAAATGTAAATCTAAGCTAGATAAACATGTTAAAGCATATTGCAACAAGAAAGCAAGACAAATAGAAGGATTAAAGGCATGAAAAAAAAAAAAAAACAAAGTTTGAACTAATACCTCAAAGAAAATCTTTTCAAGCTTGATTTTTTACCTTTCACCTTAGTCAAATCTATTCACAAACCAATAAGAAAGTGATTAGTAATATCAAACTCAAAGATTATGGCTAGAAAAGGCCATAATGAAAAGAAAATTAACTTGAGGATATTTTGTGAAAAACTCCCTTTTTAATTCACTATTTCTAGTGAAAATAGTTAATCTTAGTATTTTCCCATGGGATTTTTGTGTGTTTTAAAAATATATCATGTAAGGCTTTTTATAATGTGAAAAAAGGGTTTGGAACGATCCCTTGATGATGTGGAATTTGTTCCAAACCTCAACATAAACACAAAAGCCTTGCCTTATATAGTTTCTGAAAATCGATATGCGTGCGCAAGATCAGGCCTACGTATGCTATCAGAAAGCTGCGTGCATAGGCTGATTCTTACGTGTGCATAGCGAGGGTTTCCTTTGATCTTATTTTTCAAATTTTGATTTATTTGCTCATTAAAAGTTATATTTTTCATTTTAACACTTCTCAAGTCAATTTAACTTCTGATTGAGCCCTAAAACAACATAGGGTCTTAGAATTTAGCATCATTGGGGAATGGGGGCCCACGTCGTAAGTGATGCAAAATGCAGTGTCTACAGATGATTGTAGGGCAAGTCGAGTAATGGATGAGCCAAAGATTTTTTAATATTCCTATTGAAATTATTATGACATATTGTTGAGATAAAAATTAAATATAAACGAAAATGGAGATCATAAGAGTGTTGGGAGAGAAGTAAGACGCAAGTGTTTTGAAAATATATAAGTCAAGTCCCTTTGGTAGGTTTGCTCAAGTGGTCTTCCCTTATCTTCCCTAATGTTTAGAGTAATTCTAGTTTGAGAAAGGAGCACCAACTGAGATTGGTTGGTAAGAAATAGGGAACAACTAAGATATGTATATATATATATAAAAATAAAAAATAAAAATAAAAACTAAATTATATATATAAATAAGTTCAACATATATTAAATAAAAGATGTATATATACATTCGGAGTAGGATGAGGTAAGATGGGGTGGGCTGAACAAAACCCATCCTCGTCCCATCCCCTCTTGAATCAAGGAAAATCTGCATAGAAAAAATGCGTAAATGCACTTTTAGTCCCTACATTTTGACTTTTTTCCATTTTAGTCCCTACATTTTATTTTTACCACTTTTAGTCCCTAAACTAATTAACGCCTTTCATTTTAGTCCTTGAAACCCCATTTCGTCACCAATTAACGGAGAAATTGACAGAATCAATAAAGTAATAATAAAAATTTACTGTAGCACTGACATGTCAATATATAAATTTAAAAAATTAATTTATTAAATAAAAAAATAAAAACAAAATTAAAAAATCATGTTCAAACCTTGCCCAGAATAAAAAAAAATGTGTTCTTCCCCGTTAATCATGTTTTTCATGTTCTTCCCAGCTTCCCAGCAAACCTTGCCTAGAAATTTAAAAAATCAATATTTGGTTTCTCTTCTTGCATTTTCTTAGCAACCAAACATGCAAAACACACAGCAATCTTCAAATGAGAACAAAACCCAACTTGATCCTCCACACCAACAATCACAAACAAAACAAATACCCATTTGATCCTCCACGCCATGTCGATCCCCGTGAGAGACCCATCACGATCCTCAACACCCACGCCATGCCAGGCCACCACCAGACCACCACACCCACGGCCACCACGATCCACCACCGAATCTCAGCTCCAAACCCACGACCAAAACCGATTAGTAAACCCATCACCACCCACAACCAAATCCGTGGAGCACCACCCTCATGTATCCCAGCACCACCACCGGACCATCAAACCAAAAGCAAAACCATGTTAAAAAAAAAAAAAAAAAAAAAAAAAAAAAAAAAAAAAAAAAAAAAAATTAACGGAGCCATCGGAGCCAATCAAAACGCCACGCCGATCTGCCAAAACCCACCATCGATGTGCCACGATCTCCACCACTAACCCACCACAAACCCACTCGATCTTCACCCACAAACAAAGCAAATACCCACCCAATCCTCCACGCCACGCCGATCTCCGTGAGAGACCCATCACGATCCTCAATGTCGATCAACGCCCACGCCATGCCAGGCCACCACCAGACCACCACACCCACGGCTACCATGATCCACCACCGAAACTCAACTCCAAACCCACGGCCAAAACCGATTAGCAAACCCATCACCACCCACAACCAAATCCGTGGAGCTTTGTTGCTGCTTACCCATAATTTTGGTTTTGGTGTGGTTCCGTGTGGGTCTGTTTTGTTGGTTCTGTTTTTATTTTTTTTATTTAATAAATTAATTTTTTAAATTTATATATTGACGTGTCAGTGCTACAATAAATTTTTATTATTATTTTATTGATTCTGTCAATTTCTCCGTTAATTGGTGACGGAATGGGGCTTCAAGGACTAAAATGAAGGGCGTTAATTAGTTTAGGGACTAAAAATGGTAAAAATAAAATGTAGAGACTAAAATAAAAAAAAAAAAGTCAAAATGTAGGGACTAAAAGTGCATTTACGCCTAGAAAAAATAAACGATAAGTAAACACAATGTCTCACAATTACTAGAAAGATTGTTACAGAATCTTTTCAAGAATAGTGCATTGAATATGACACTATTAAGTACATATTGAAAGTACTTATGCTACACAACATTCTCAGAATGATGAACATAATCATCAACATTAACATATGCATATACACAAACTAACAAATTAAATTTAATAATTAATAATTTTTAGAAACCAACAACAACTATACACACACACATTAATAACTTAAATTTATATGTTTATATACAAACATTATCAAATAAAAAATTTAATGAGTTTTTAATAGTAATTTTGAATTTCTTTTTTCTATTTTTAAAAATATTTTATGTAAAATACTAATTCTTATTTACCATTTGTTTCAATTAACTTATTAGTATAACTATTAGTAGTGTATCAATATAAAAGGTCAATGTTATAGTTAGCAAAATCCTATAATTGTGAGCAAAAATATATCGAAATAAATAAATAAGGTTGCAATAAAAGAAAGATAAAGGAAAGCAACTAATAAAATTATTTGTGTTGGAAAACACAGTTTTATATCTCATACAAAAACATACAGCGGAAATAAACAGATCTACGTCATTCATGTGAGATAACATGGAACATCCATATTTTTAGAAACATCACCACCTCCTCGAAGCATGTCCTCGGTTCATTGATTTTCTCCTTAATCATCTTGTATATATCTTTCATATTCTTACCGCTACCTTTAATGAATTCATTTGTCAATAGTAGCTTGTAATCCTCTCCTAGCTGGTAATTTGGATTAACATGGTGGATTGGATCGAGTGATACCAACTTTGGCTCATAAGACTCACGGAAATCGTCGTGAACTCGTTGCAAGAAGGCATACCTTGATGTAGTAAAATTCAAAAACAAACGAGTATTGAAAAAATTGAACTTGGGAAGACTTTCGATCTTCACCCCAATTCCACATATGCCCAAGATGTGTGGTTTCTCAACTAGTTGTATACGTACTTGTTCAAGAGAATAAGAGAGTGACTTGATAAAATTTGTTTGTTTCTCTTTCAATCATACATATATATTTTAATGCACTTCCAGTTACTTTATTTGATAACTTTTATTAAATAAAAAACTGATTATCTAATTGAGTTAACTCTTTAAACCAGCCCAATTGGGTTTTAGTGTGTGGCTTGGGGTGTAACCAAAAGGGACAAATAAAGCTCTAGCGCCAATGGGTTTTGGGCTTATCTATCAACTTTTAACAAGTCCAAAGTTATCATTAATTATATTTGATACCAGTATATAATTAAAATTACACTCTAGGCCTTATTAATAAATTATATCTCAAAACTTTATTATCTAAACATTTAACCCTTTCATAAAAATATTTGTAATAATACAATGTCCAAATGTTCATATTACTATTATTTTAGATAATAAAACAACTTTATTACTTATAACATAATGTCATACATAGCATTATACAATAGGATTTTAAGACACTAATCCTAACAGTTCAAATGACATATTCATTGAAAAAAGTGTCTGAATGATTTATTCATTGTATGTGCACTGCATGGCATTATCTAAAGTTTATCCTTCTTATTTATTACTAAAGTTAATTGAATTTTAGATAATGCATACCATGGTAGAAAAATATTGATGGTATGTTTTGCAGGAAGCTTGTTCATTATCAATAGCATTTATGTCTTTCTAAAAAAAAACGTCTAAACCATGACATTGTGGAGTTTTCGTAATTAATATTGGGAGTTTTATTCATGGATTTGATGCAATTACATTCATTTATTTTTCATATTACACTTTTAAATGGACAATTTCCCTTTTTTGTCTTTTTTAAAATTAAAATTATCATATTGAGAAATTTTAATATTTTATTGATCTAGTGCAAGTACAATTCATATGGTTTTGATTGATACAAGCAATGACTTTGCTAATTCTATAAAGAAGATGGCTCCAAAGTTTGCCCAATATTCTTAGAATGATGGTCATGTTATTAGTCTTTTTGCTCCAAAGAAACACACAAATGAAGATACATACAATCACACACCCAAACATTAAAAAAAAAAAAACATAAACATAACTATTAACATATGTATACACAAACTAACACACTATAATCAATAACAATTAATTTTTAAGAACAAAAAATTGAACAAATAAATACACACGTTAATAAATTAAATTTAAATGTTCATATAAAAAAAATCACGAAGTAAAAAATTGAATGAGTTTTGAAACGTAATTTTATACTTATTTTATTTTCAATATGTTATCTGTGATTTAAAATACTACTACTTATTTACTCCTTTGCACAAACTTATTAACATAATTGTTCATAATGTATTGATGTGAAAGCTTAATGTTTTAGCTAACAAAAACCTATAACTGTGAAAGGTAAATAAATAAATAAATAAAAAGGAAATTAGGGCAAAGGCATGCAATGAAAAAAGATAAAGTAGAGGGACTAATAAAAAAGTATAAACTATTGGAAAACTATTTGCATCTCATACAAATCATGTGCAGCATAAAAGAAAAACCAACATCTACTTTTATTATGCTTGAACATGAGACACTTCTGAATTTTCTAATTAGGATTTATAGTCATACCTTTTGTGCATCTACTTTGAAAAAACTCACCAAGAACAAACTCATCAAGAACACTTGATTCCTTGAAACATCTAAAGTCCTAGAAACTTAATTTTGAAATTTCATTGATCTTCACTTCAATGACCACATAATTGTCTGTAAGAGTGAACTCTCTTCCTTGACTTCAAAACCCTACTTGTGTGCTACTTGGAAAGTTGAAAAATATGATATTTCTCTTTTTCAGTCATGTAGCCAAAGAGGGTGAGAGAGAACTTTTCTCACTTAAACCTGTAGTGCAAAGACTTAGGTTTTCATTAAATGACTAATCTTTTTTATTTTTTTTAACACATAATGGATTAGCTAATGGGCCAACTTATGTGGGCTTTTTAGAGCGTGGCTTGAAGTGGGGCCAAAGGAAAATAAAAACAGTAGTTCTAATGGGTCTTGCAAATCTTGTCATCTTATGATAGGCCTATAGATATCATTAACCACAATTTATATATTTCACTATAAAGTTTTGGTTGCACTCTAAGTTTCTATATAATTATTTAATCATCCCAAGACTTTATTAAATAGCAGTTAATGTGGGGATTCAAAAGGCCAAAAAAATCTAAAGTGGTGTGGGGTGAGAGAGAACCAAAACCTAGCTAAGTCCCACATCACCTAGTTAAGGGGAGGTCTTGCACCTTCTATAGAGACCTTGGACTCTAACTGGCATGAGCCTTTTAAAACCATGAGGGGCAACCCAAAGGGGACAATATCATGCCAATGATGAGCTAGGGCGTGATAGTTAAAATTTCCATGAAATCATCCATAGTGAAATAAAGTTAATGGTTACTATCACTTTACAAATCCCTTCATCTTAAGTTCTTGAATCCTCAGTTTAATCTCTTGGTTATTTTTATATCCTTATGAAGTCTAACTCTATTGAATATAAATTATAGCAACTCCTTACTAAAATGATTAGACATAATACTTTAAGTAATCAGTTCCAATTATCTTTTACAAGGGGATGTATCGTGTCTCTTTTTTCAAGATTATGAATTTCCTCTTGAGGAATAATGCTTCCAACATGCTACATGTGATTATCCAATATACTAAGGTATTAACCGAACAAGATCTCACTCCAAAATAGAAGTAGTGAGATTTATTTGTTCAAGTAACAGTAACTAGTAGAACAAAAAATCTCATACTAGCCCAATTCAATGTATCCCCAACACTTGAGACACATCAACATATCAATCAAAAGACTCTAATTCCACGATCAAGATAAATTATCATAATTGACATGCTATAGTATTTGTAGATGGAATGCCCAAATTTCACAGATTATGAACTAATATTTATGAGTTTACAAGAACTTTTGATATTCTATATGTGAACATCGTTCTCATACCTAAATCACACATAATGCATCTTATGGACTACACATAATGTCCAATAACTTATACACAAATAGTCTCAAAAAATAAAAAACTTTCTTAAGTCCTAACATAGAAGTCATTATAATGGACTAAAAATTCAAAATTATGGCCAAACAAAATTTTCCCAAAATAATTTGAAATTGTAATGCTTTTAGATTCACATGAAATGACTTCATTTACTTGTGTAGCAAGGTCGAGGAAAGTCATTATTGAGTCAATTTTAAGAGTGATTCTAGGAAGATGATTAGAAAATCATTTGAGAAACTACATTGAATATGCCTCTCTCGATTGCATCTTGAAAGTCATTTCATTGCCCAACATTCTCAAGGTGATGGTTTCACAAGTGTGCTTTCTACTTGTAGTTTAAAAGAAAGAATAGCACCACACGCGTGCACACACATATGGGCAAAACTTAGATAAAATACCTAATTAGCTATTGTTCCTTATGACGGAACTACAAGCTTGCGACGAGACCATCCCTCACGGACGATCCCATCAAGACGGACGAATCCAACCTCAGCACAGGTAAGCCAATTACATACTTTACTGACGGATAAATCCGGACCATTCAATGCAGGCAATTAAACCCAAAACGGTTACAAGGACAACTGTACAAACCGTTGAGTGACATTGGTGATATATTATTCAGCCCCAGACGTTACCAAAAGGAGCATTAAAGACCTCCATAACCACTCCAACGGCTAGAGACCATAAGATCATATATAAACCCCACACATTGCCAAGAAGAAGGTGTGCATACAAAGACGCATAGTAAGAGATTTCTTTTCATTCTATTTACTCTACATTTCTCTACTTTGAAGAAAGATTTATACACTGACTTTGGCATCGGAGGTGTTGTGGCAGGCACCACGCCAGTAATCATCTTTGAAGGCTGAAGATTTTTCTCTGTCTGACGAACGTGACTGACGATCTTACGCATCATCACCTTAGATATTCATTTTAAAATTCAATCACATGTCAACTTAAACAAAACACATAACGCGTTAACATTTTATGTTTCTCTCTCTCTCTCTCTCTCTCTCTCTCTCTCTCTCTCTCTCTCTCTCTTCACACGAACTCTCAAATTTGTACTAGTACGGGGGAAGAATAGGGTCAGTGATTCCTACTGCTTTGTTGGCAGGACTAAAATCAGTGTCAAAGAGATTCAATCAGCAGCTGCATTTTCTAATCATTACATGCATTCCATTTACATTGTATTGGTTAGCTCGCCCAAGCTTGATCCTAATGGTACACTTATGTATATGCATTGTTCCTTTAGCAAATTCTAATATGGGTTTGTGTTATTTTGAGGTTTGGTAGAGTTTTTGTTTGTCAAGGATTAAAATCATCCATGCTAGTACCCTATATTCCATGCCCTCTTGGGTATTAAGAAAGCTAAAAGTTTTACGTACTTGGATTTCATCGAAGTTGTATAGTAATGCAAAGTGGGAGGTCACCGGAGTTTGAAATTTTTTTAACAGCTTCATGGATGCTCTGGAATTATAGGAAGAGGAGAAATGCTCCCACAAGCTAAAGTAGCTCGGAAGAACACTACGGCCTGCAGGTATGTTGAAGGAAAGCTCTTGACAGAAGCTCAACCTGGTAATATCTACCTACAAGCAAACTGACTCAGTAGGGATTGCATTTATTGTTCACAATAATAACGGGTTAGTGGTTGTAACTCATAATGAGAAAGTTACACGACTTGGAGAAAATCAATGGATGATAGCCCAAGCTCTTATTTAGACTTTGCTTTTTTGCCATGAATTGGGTATTATATGAAATCTTCAGGTGGAATGCTCCAATGCTCAAGTATTGGCATGAATTAACTGAGACGACATGTGCTCAACGAACTTGGTGACTTAATGAAGATGATTGAAGATCAAGAGTTGAGACAAACTTTCAATAATATTATTTTAAACTACAAAATTCATGTGAACTGGATGTTATTTGCTATTCGATTTATAAACCCATTTTTTATGCATTATTTTAAACTACAAAAACTTAAATTTAATTAAACAATTAATTGATGACATGACTATTAATCTTTGATCACTTTGAAATTTTGCAAGTATAGAAAATAGACAAATATAATGTAATCTAACGGTGAAATTGTCAAAATTCGCATCCAATTAAAAAAATATTAAATGATACAACATTACTTAAAGTTACACTAAATGTAACTCTCTCTCTCTCTCTCTCTCTCTCTCTCTCTCTCTCTCTCTCTCTCTCTCTCTCTCTCTCTCTCTCTCTCTCTCTCTCTCTATATATATATATATATATATTCTCGGGATAGGATGAGTTTGTCTCTCTAACATTCCTTCCATAAGAGTCTACATGATATATATAACCAAAACCGTAGGTTTTTTTTACTTCCTCTCTACACCTCCAAAAATGACATTTTCGTGGACTTTTAAGCTTTCTCTTATGTTTTCGTGGGCTTTTAAGCTTGCTCTTATGTTTTTTCTTGTTTAGGTCCAACATGAAATCTCTCTCTCTCTCTCTCTCTCTCTCTCTTTTCTTTTCTCTTTTTAATTTTTTTTAAATTATAAAATTCAAGCATAATTAATATTTAACATATATAATTCCACAAACTATAATAAATGAAAGTTTGAAGACATAATTAAACAATAATCCATTAATCTTTAGCATATATAATAGTCACAAAAATCATATAGATTTCCAATAATTAAGAGACGAAGAGGTTGTTTGATAACGTTGTTTTAATAAAATTATTTGTATTTTTTGAAAATACGTAAAAGTGAAAAAGTGCGTAGAAATACATGTAATATTATTAAAAAACTGAAAATATATGTTTAAACATATATACCAAACGGACCCTAAAACTCTTATTTGACAACAACAAGAAGACGTTATCAAAAAACAAAGAGGAAAACACTTGAGGAAGAGAAAAATAGAGATACAGACCACAAGAAAAAATAAATTAATTTGAGTGTAGTACAAAAAGTTTATGAAAGCACACTTTGTCACACCGCATTACTACAAACTTCTAATATGACCGTTGGAGAGTATTGGACCCGTAGCATTCCCATATAAGTGCGGTGACCCACTGACTCTCTTTTCTCCACTTTAATTGACTTTAATTGGAGTTTCTTTGTTTTTGACTTTATAGTTTGTATTGCGAGGTAAAAACTAAAATATTAAAAAAAAAAAAGTTGAGATAATTTTTTTTTTTTTTAAATCTTAAATTGATTTGAAGATTTCAGAATTCCAACAGAGCAAGAGTCCATGAAAATACAAACCTCAAAACCTCATATAAATAAAAGAATAAACTCAATCTAACTGGTCCAATTAAATACAAATTAACATTATATATATATATATATTTGGCTAAATATTAGGAACATTATCTAAATATCAGGAACACTTATTCCAACTAAAACTAGTAGAGAGGAGCAACAATTTATAATATCTTCCAACTCTTATGTCTATATAATTTTAACTCAAACCCTACTTTTTATTTCTACCTCCTCTACAACTCCAAAATTTCTCGTAGGTTTTTTTCCCTATTTGGATCCAACATGATCTTCAAGAAAGAACGTGTTGATGGAAAAGTGGTGCTAATTCCTGTGGTGTTAATTCCGGTGGTGTTAATTCCTGTGCTGCAGGAACGAGGAAGAGGATGCATGAGGATGAGTTTTGGTTCGCACTATACCCCTAAGGACAAAGTAGGAAATCCTCAATCTCGAGGCGACGACGCTCACTTTATCTTTACGGAGAAGAACACTATTGGCGTGGCTGACGGTGTTGGCGGTTGGGCTAGATATGGCGTAGACGCTGGAAAATACGCAAGCCAACTGATGTCGAATGTTGTGACCGCAGTCCAAAGGCAACAACCACCACTCAATCGTATCGTGGACCTAAGACAAGCTTTGGAGGAAGGTTTCTTGAATACCAAGGCTATGGGTTCATCCACGGCTTGTATTGTGACTTTCAAGGATTATTATTTACGTGCTATCAATGTGGGAAACAGTGGGTTTATGATTTTCAGGAACAGTAAATGCGTGTATAAATCGCCGATACAACAACATGGTTTTAACTATCCGTACCAGTTGGGAAATAGCATGACATGTGATAAGCCATGTTCAGCTATAGTAACAACAGTGGAACGCTTATTACCTGGAGACATTATAGTTCTTGGTACTGGTGGGCTTCTAGACAATATGTTCACTGCAGAAATTGAAGATATTATCAGTAAGGGCACTTTGGAAGGCGTAAACACAGAGAAGTTGGCTTCCACTATTGCACACTTGGCATTGTTCAATTCCATGGATGAAAATGTCAATAGCCCATTTGCGCAAGCTGCTCGGCTGGCTGGACTGAAGCACAACGGTGGAAAGAGAGATGATATTACGGTTATTGTTGGCCGTGTTATTGCATAGATTGAGTTTAGGTGTGTTATTCATTCAAAAAAAAAAAAAAAAAAGTTTAGAACTTCTGTTTTGTTTTAGTACTGTTCTTATTTGTAAAGAAAATGTTCTGCATTGAAACAGTGCTGAGCCTTTTGGCTCTTAGCTCAGCTTTGTATTGTGTTTTTTGATCATCAATAATATTTCTTATTCATTATAGTTTTAAATGAGATATTTTTGTAAGGCTTAATCCATAAAACGGAGGCTAACTTGAACTGTCTTTTGCCCTTTTTTAAACTCGTTTGTTTGAAGTATACATTTGTTCCTTCAGAATTAGAGTTTGCTATATCATTGTACGCCTCTGTATTTTTCTAACACTGAAAATTGCTGCAATTCTATGAATGTAAGAATATTGTAAAATCACATTAATTTTAGTGTTGGTTTGGGTTGGGATGAATGGAAGTTTGGAACTAGATCATATTGCCAGAGCTTGGTATTGTTTTGCATCTTTACCAAGAAATTGTTAAATCATTTCCAATAATTAATAGATTAAGATTTTATTTGACAACAATTATTAAAATAAAAAATTTGCCGACGACAACAAAAATGTTAATAGAAAGCAGAGGGGAAAACACTTGAGAGAGAGAGAGAGAGAGAGAGACCAAAACATCAAGAAGAAATTAATTTCAGATTCTGAGTTTGTTAATGTAGAGACTCGAAACAACTATTCTCATTGCCTGTTCCATAATTTACAAAAAGGAAAATCTTGTTACTCACTATCATTATATACTTTGTTTATTATACTCTCTTTGAAATCATGTTTTGAAGACGCAATTTTAGTTAAAGTTGTGAAATGATGAAATTGTGTTTTAAAATAACAAATTCACAATTTTAATTGAAATCATTTTTGTGAAAGCATGATTTTAGCCCACGTGGTAGTGCATAATGAATATGCAATAGTGAGTGTGATAAGCATTGTCTTTTGCAGAATTAGAAGTTATGATAAGTCAAGAATGTATTGACCCATTTGATAACTTAATCAATTATTAGCCAAGTGAATTAATTAGATTTAATTACATTCAATAAGCGTAGTAGCACAAACAAGTCACAAACTGAGTTAAATGCAGCGGAAAATGAATTTGACACGTGATTTGTTTACGAATGGGGAAAACCACCAAGGCAAAACCCCACCGGATGAATTTAAGATCACCACTCCTAAGAATCCACTATTATCAAAATAAGTGGTTATAAGCAAAAGGAATCCTAGTACCTAATACCAACCTACAGTTGAACCCTTACCCCAATACCCAATTGGACTTGTAATGTGGCAGCAATCTCTCCTTTCAATACACGGCTCCCAGTACGTGACTAACCAATGATACACGGATCTCAGTACATGACTAACACACCAACTTGAGGAAGATGTTGACTGCAAAGTTCTTCGGTTCATCTAACAATGAAGATGAAGAAGCTCCTAGGTCATAAAACCCTTGGCACAAAGATGTAGTAGCTTCTATAAAGAATATGATGAACTAAGGCAAAATTTTCTTTGGGCACAATATGTATGTATTATCACTTTGCATCAAGTTACATCAAATTTGACGGCCCTTAAAATAATCCTTATATATGTTTAGGGTTGTGAGAAAAGAAACCCTACACAAATACTCATGGATATATGTGAAATTAGATCTGAAAATTCTAATTTCATAATTCTCGACAGATACAGCTGTTGTCAAGCTTCAACATTAAACCTTGATAGATATGATTTTGGCCAATTAAGTTAAGTTAGGTCTATTCCGTCCAATTTGGTCCATATAGTCCAATTGGCCAATTCGGTCCAGTTAAGTCTAGTCGGTCCTTTCGGTCTTCTTGGGTCAATTCGGTAATGTTCGGTCCATTTTGTCCACTTCGATCTATTCCGTCCAATTTGGTCCATACCGTCCACCTAGGTCTATTCAATCCAATTAGGTCTATTCGGTCCAATTTCGTCTATACGGTCCACTTAGGTCTATTATGTCCAATTTAGTCCATACGGTCCACTTAGGTCTATTCGGTCCATTCAGCCCACCTAGGCCTATTCGGTCCACTTTGGCCAGTTCAGTCCAGTTAGGTCTATTTGGTCCATACAGTCCAATTGGCCAATTTAGTCCAATTAGGTCTATTCGGTCCAGTTCGGTCCATTCAGTCCAATTTAGTCCATTCTGTCTACTTTGGTCAATTTAGTCTTGTTCAGTCGAATTTAGTCCATATGGTCCATTCAGTCCACTTCAATCTATTCAGTCCAATTTGGTTAATTCGATCCAATCAAGTTTAGTCGATCCAATTTGGTCCATACGGTCAATTCGGTCCAATTACACACACACATACACACACTCACACACACATATATGTTTGTTTATTTATTTTATTATTTTTTGCTTGAATGTATAATCAATCTCATGCAATTCATTTAAAAGTAATGATGTTAAAATAAATGAGTAATTACCATAAATATTAGATTTGTATATTCATAGCCTTAATGTTTACAAAGACTTTCACTTAAATTTATCCAGACTGAAGTGGACTAAAATACTATGTTAATGTGGCTCAACAAAAGTGTAGTAATAATAAATGCTATGCTTAAGATTTTAGATATTATGAGTTTGAGATATATATATATATATATATAATCATATTCATAGCATATATATATATATATATATATTCATATTAGATTTGTATAGCATTAATGTTTAGAAAGATTTTCACTTAAATTTAGTCGGACTGAAGTGGACTAAAATGCTATGTTAATGTGACTCAACAAAAGTATAGCAACAATAAATGTTATGCTTAAGATTTTGGATATTACGAGTTTGAGATATATATATATACATATAATAAATTTGGATTTAGAACATGTACTCTTAACCTCAACCTAAACATGTCATTTCCTTGTATGCCAGTGTACAAAAATGGATCAAAGAGGACCAAAATGACTTGGAGTGGCCTAAATGGACTGAAGTAAACACAAATGGACCAAATAGAACAAAGTGGACTGAATGGACAAAATAGGACCAAATGGGAACAAGGAGGACAGAATAGGACCAAAGTGAACTAAATAGGACAGAGTGGACCAATTTGGACCGACTAGAACAAATAGGACCGAATAGGATCATACTGGACTGAATATGACCGATGTTGACTAAATAGGACCAAGTGGACAAACTGGACTGAATAGGTCCAATGTAGACCGAATAGGACCAATGTGGACCGAATAGAACCAAAGTGGGAAGAATGGACAAACGTGGACCAAATAGGATCGATGTGGCCTGAATAATACTTTGAATATTTATCATTTCTATTGCATTTTTAGGGCTTATATTTCTAATTTCTAATGCTTATTTTGTTTGTATTTTTTAATTCAAAACTAAAGAGTTTAGCTCAGATATAATAAAATCTCATACTTTTCAACCCAAAAATTAAGAAAAAAAAAATTTCAAGCTAAACTTGAAAAGGCAACCTACAAAAAAAAAAAAAAAAAAAAAATCAATTCAAGTCCTAATTTGTCCAAAATGGAACGAAAGGGACCGAAATTGACCGAGTGGGATGAAATTGGACCGAATTGGACCAAAGTGGACTGAAATAGACCTACTTGGACCGAATATCAATTTTTTAATTTTTAGGGATAACAAATTATACATTGTTGGTGCAAACACAATGATAATGGTAAAAACACAAAGTGAAACTGAATAATACTTTTGAATTTTATTAAATTAAAGAAAGAAATTACACAACACTATTTGGACTGAGGCGCGGCACTCACTCTCTTTAAGGAGATTCAATCCCTTGGTTGGCTAAACTTTGTAATCAATGCAGACCGTCTCTGACTTGTCTCCCCCAAGATACAACAGCCCAGCAAGTGTCGTATGGCTAGAACAACCTCTGCACAAAGTGCTGATTCATTTCCATGCATCGCATGAATCTGCGACTAGTTCGTTCTATAATAATCAATGAGAGATAATATTACAAGCCAAAAATACGTGCATGATAGAAGGAAGTGTTGCAATACAGATTATAATCTGATAACACTCGCCTGATATCTCCACCAATGCTATTAGTGTTAGTTGCCCAAGTCAAGTGCATGGTTCTTAATTACCTATACAAACCTGCTCCAACTATACTGCCAGGAACATAAATTTAAATTTAACTTCTTCAATCATCGGTGCAAGTCTTTTTCTCTTTTCTTCTTTTCTTTCTTCTTCTTCTTCTTCTTCTTCTTCTTCTTTTATTTTATTTTTTTTTTTTTTAAGAGAGGATTATTAGGGTTAGTCTGGGTTTAGACAAAAGATTTTTATTCAAAAGAAGTTTGGGAACATACATACGCCAGACATGACGACACAATAATTCTTAAAAAATTAGGAGAAGATATTGTAGTATGCAATAATTAATTAATTAATTGATATATATATATATATAGTATATTTTTTTTTTATCTAGAGATATTTATCTTTATTTTAAGTTTTCTAAATAAATAACATCTATCAAAAATTTTGAAAACGTATCTAAAATTGAAGATTTGTTTTTAAATAATTTTTTTTTTCTCCTATCATACCAAGGACATGCATCTAGTAGAGTATCTTTCAGCATGTCTAATATGGACAAATGTTGGACACAAATCGGAGATTTTAGTATGTCAGTGCTTCCTATATTTTACTACTCAAAGTGTAATTTGTGAATGCCAATTGGATTTCCAAATTTCTTCTTATCTTTTTTTTTTTTTTTTTTTTTAAATTTTACAAAGATAAGTTCAATTCCTTGAATGTCTACTTTAGGCTTCTCAATTAAATTCAACCATGTGATTGCACTAGTAAATGAAACACGTGGTTGAATTTAATTGTCTTTGGGGGACAATGATACATTCTTTTGTTGCATTAGTCAATGCAAATACACCAATATAATTAAGAAACTTAATATACAAAATCTAAAATAATGTATCTAAGTTTTGTTTTTGTGAAGTGAGAGGTAATTGGATTATTAATATTTTTAATCCAAACTAGATTCAACTTAGGTCCCTATCAACAACAACAACCCAAAAAAAAAAAAAAAAAAAGTTTCCATTAATGTTTAAAAAAATCTTCTGATGAATATATATTAAATTTAATGAACGGTATTTTTGGACAAACCAATTTTTGTTGGCTCAAAAAAAAATTTTGAGCCGTACATATGTACTTCACGAAATATTTACTTCAAAAAAAAAAAAAAAAAAAGTCTTCTTGTTGTACGTTGTCTAGGACTTATATCCTACAAGTATACAAACTTGCTTAACCAAATAAAGTGTCACTTTTGACTCCAATAAATATTGAGTCCACATGAATTAATCGCACGTGACCATTAAATTGAAGCCACATCAACGAATCTTTACATTAACAACATGATGCCTACCTCCAAAAGAAGCAACCTTAGTTAGGGCTGTCCACGGGTCGGGTTTGGACTCAACTCGGACTCGACTTGCCGGCGTCAGGTGGGGGGGCCAAGGAACCCGAACTCGACCCGCCGAAAAATTGGTCGAGTCGGTTTCGGGTGAGGAAGAGGGTCGGTCGGGTCGGTCGGACCGGTCGGGTCGCCGGAATAAAAAGAAAGCATCGAATCTGAAAAAAATAGTTGCCGAAATCTGGAAAACTTGCCAGTTTCTGGAAAAAATCGCCGGAATCTGGAAAAACTCGCTGGACTCCTCGAATCTAATCTTGATCTCATCGGATCTCCTCGAATCTAAGCTTCATATCGCCAGATCTCCTCAAATCTAAGCTCGATCTTACCAAATACAGTCGAAATCTCGCCAAATCTCCTCGAATTTAAGCTTGATCTCGCCGAAGTTGGCTGGGTTTGTAGATAACATCGGTCGGGTCAGGTGGCTCGAGTTTTGGAGAAGAAAACCACCACTCGACCCGCCGGCAGCGGGTTTTTGAAGTCAGGACCCGAGTCCGACCGCCAAAGCAGTCGGTTCGGGTGGTTCCGGGTCGGGTCCGGGTGGGTGGGGTGGGTTGGGCGGGTGGCGGATTGATCTGGACAGCCCTAACCTTAGAAAGCTCCCATACATCTTTGTGTACAAAGTCA
Organism: Quercus gilva; assembly: GCA_023621385.1. Taxonomy (NCBI): domain Eukaryota; kingdom Viridiplantae; phylum Streptophyta; class Magnoliopsida; order Fagales; family Fagaceae; genus Quercus; species Quercus gilva. The sequence continues at coordinate 69,512,897 of CM042477.1, forward strand.
AGTATACCCTTAGTATGATAACCAAACTTGATCCTAGTTTGCTTCTCCAAAGCAGAAGGCTTACAAAATTCCAATTTGCAGGTTTTGGCACTCTCACTCAAAGTATTCTCACTTGCATGTCCCAAAAGTCTTGTAGTATTTGATGCAACCTCCCTAGTTGTATTAGAAATTGTGGTTGTTCCATCTACAACTGTACTCCCTTCGAGGAAATACATGTTTCTTTGACGTGTGGCTATCAACAATACTGAAGCACCACTTAGCACCTCCAAAATTCCATTTTCCATAACAATCTTGAAACCGTTGGATTCTAATGAACCAAGTGAGATGAGATTACTCTTCAAGTCTGGAACATAAAGAACCACATTTAGAACATGAATTATTCTATCATGCAACTTTAGCTTAATTTGACCTATTCCTGAGATCTCACAGGTTTGATTATTACCCATGCGGACTGAACCAACCTTTGATTCAACAAGGTTATAAAACCATTCCTTCTTTGGACACATATGGAAAGTGCAAGCTGAATCCATAACCCACTCATTTGAAGAACTAGTCAATGCAAAGTTAGAGTCCTCATCAACACTATCATGTGTTATATTTGCATTAAAATCCTCCTGGTCCATGTTTTTCAACCAAGGTCAATCTTTCTTCCAATGCTATATTTTAACTATCAAATTTGAGAGAATACAAATTGGTGTTGTATAAGCACTCTCACAAACCCAAATGCCAAGTACACCAAATCACTATCTCTCAAAAATATCGGATTGCACCTAAATCAACACCCTCAAAGAGATTTCACCACACACTGTATCCCACAACACCGTTAGGCTTACATAGAAGAGTTAAGTCGGTTAACCATGCGTGTCCTTCCAGCAAAAGGAATTTGCTATATAAACAATTCTCTTTGGAATAAATTTCACGTGCACACTACTCCAATGCAAACCCACTCCTATGATAGATAGAACTCCGAAAACAAGACAAATAAGGACTTCAATCCCAGTCAAATTCGGCCAACTCTCCAAAGCAATGTTAAGACTTACATTCTTGCAAGTTCACAAAATTGCTGAACCAAATAAAGTGCCCCTCTGACTCCAACATCAATATTAAGTTCATGTCATGGGAATTAATCCCACGTGACAATTAAATTCAAGCTACGTCAACATTGTTAATAACTGAATTCATGGGGAAAAGAAAAGGTCATCCATCTAACAATACTTGAGGACCCGTGCAAACCCATGCAAGAGCCATAGCAACTTTGTTACATAGTAAGGCTAACAATCTTCACATAGTCCTCCATACAAGCATCCACTAACACGATCCACAATCAGCTCAAAAAACTAACTTATTTTGCGAAAATGAGAGCTTTAAACATGCCAGCAACATTGAGTAACTCCCAAGTTGGATGGGAGTCGAGCTTTATAGTTTATACAATAGGCTGCTAGAATTTGCCCCACCATATCTCGAAAAAAAACTGCTCCAAGGTACACTAGCGGGGTTTGGTTACAAATGATGGATGAGCTCGTTGATTTTTGACACTCCAGAAACTAAAGAGTATATTGGACTCTTAGTTGAGTTACAATAGTAACTAAAGTGCTCATGTCTATAGTCTACTGCTTAAACTTTTTCCAACACAGCTAAATAAAAATGGAACACATGAAGAAGTTATGTGCCCAAGTTTGTGAGAGAGAGAGGACATTTAAGGGCTTGTTCGATGGGTGGTGAAATTATTTATAAATTGCCATCATCTTTTGGAGAAAACAAAGAACTCATATTAGAAAACATCATTTTGGTATTTTCTAAAAACTTTGCATTTGAGACATGAGCCATTCATCCAACCAATATTTTTTTGTAGGTTCCACAAGTTTTTGTTTTTAAGTATTAAAAACAAAATTTAAAAATACTTATCAAACAATATTATCTTGACACTTGGAACACCATTCCATTCTCTCAAGTGAAAACTGTTAAACGAAGAGAATCATGTTTAAAAGAAAAATGCTAAAGCTACACATTTTTTACAAATTGTTGATGTGGTGAGTAGTTAATGACAAATAAAAAAGTGATATCAATGGTAAGCTTGAGGACCAATATAATTTATCACCTCAACAATTTGTAAAAAGGTTTGTGGTTGTAGCATTGCTTTGTTCAAAAACAAAATTTGGGAAAAAAATTATAATGAGAATTTTTGTTATTGGTTTGTTATTCTTCTTCTTCTTCGGACGTTGTAATCTAAATTAGAATACAGCAAGCTTTTGAGATGAATTTAAAAATTACACTTATGAAGTTACTTTTTTTTTTTTTTTCTTCACTTAAAATCTGTTTGGTTGGGGAATGAAAAAGTGGAAGGATTGAGATGGAGATGGAAAAGTTGGAGGATAGAAGAGATTGAGATTTTAGTTTTCTCCCATGATATTTTTGTAGGGTGGAAAAGAAAAGAAAAATAAGAGAATAGAAAGTGTAGATTATAAAAATTTACTCCTATGCCCCTAGTACCAAGAAAAAAATGTTGTAGTATATAAGAAAATATAAAACTAAAAGTTAAGGAAAAAAAAATAAAAAACCAAAACATAAAAATGTAACATACCTAAAAGGGAAAACAAATGCAACGTTTAAATGGGGGAGAGCAAATGGGTAATTTTCCATCGACCCCACTCTTCTCCCACTCTTCTCCTCAATTTGTGGAGAAAACTATTTTTTTTTACAATCCTTAAGTAGTCTCGAAGTAGTTCTCTAAACTCTAACATGGGGAGTGGGCCCTACACATGGGACCCACCATAGGCCCCACCCCCTCTATGAGAGCTCGGAGTATTGCTCCCGGAGTATCTAAAATTTTTTCATTTTCTCCCAAATGGTCGGCCTAAAGAGAAAACTCTTAGATCCCACTGTTTTCTCTCCTCCCTCCCCTCCCCAACCAAACACCATTTTCTCTTCTCCTTGCGTTTCTCGCCAACCGTATGAATTGTTAAAAGCATGAAAGATAAAGAGAATTATACTAATGAAATGACACAAAGTTTAAGGACTTGACTCCTTTAACAATTAAGTAAAAAATACAAGGAATTTTGTGCAAAACAAATTAAACACATCCAAATTCAAAACCCATCGCTGTCTTTTGTCTACCATCTACTCTACTCTTCTCCCCAAACTTCTCTAGCCAAAAAAAAAAAAAAAAGCATCATCAAACAATACACTTTGTTAAAAATAAAAATGACCAAAACAAGAACAACAACCATGTGAATAATGTCCTTGACAACTCCACTAGAAATCATAGTCAAAAACTGCTTCTTAGGATTCCTCATCAATTATGCTACTTATTGGGGATCCTAGTATTATTTAATATTTTTTTCAGATCAATTAGTTATACCTCAAGTATGAAGTTTCGTTTATTGGTAGTGATTGGAGTGTTGTGCTAAATTGGGAGACACATTAGGCTCTTGAAGTTTGTAACCTTTGGGTGTGCCAGACCTAGATTTGTTGTTGGGGTTACATATCTTAGGAGGACTGTGACTTTGTGTTTATTGATTTAGAGTTTTGGAATATATTCATGTATTTTATAAAGGTACATGATTTATAGTTTATATCATTTGTAAATGTTTTATAGAGCCTAACTCATATTTATTTTTTGGAAGGTAATTTAAGCTTGCAATTAAAATCACATACTTTATACCATCAATTTAAGTGTTTCAACTAACCCATTTGTTTTTTGCAGATGATAGCCTACTTTTCTGCAGGTCAATCAATGAGGATTGTAACAATGTCCTGAAGTTGTTGGGTGAATATGAATCTTGGTTCGGGCAAAAAATTAACAAAGATAAGACCACAATCTTCTTTAGTAAATCCACCTCGGATGAAGCAAAATCAAGCATAAAGAATCTTTTCTAAGTTCAAGAAGTGAAGTCTTATGAGAAATATTTGGGGCTTCCCTCCCTTGTGGGTAGGGGGAAAAAGGCTAGCTTCAACTATATAAAAGAGAGGGTTTGGAGAAAACTTCAAGGTTGGGAGGGTAAATTATTGTCACAAGCCGGGAGAAAGGTCCTTATCAAATCCGTGATCCAAGCTATCCCTACATATGCTATGGGTTGCTTTAAGTTACCCTTGGGGCTTTGTGATGACATTGAGGCAATGATAAAGAAGTTTTGGTGGGGGCAAAGGGGCAATAGAAGGAAAGTTCATTAGATCCGATGGAGTGAGTTGACTAGGTCCAAAATGGTAGGTGTGATGGGTTTTCGCGACTTGGCTCACTTTAATGATGCTCTTTTGGCGAAACAAGCTTGGCAGCTCTTGCATAATAAAGATACTCTTTTCTACAAAGTCTTTAAAGCGAAGTTTTTCCCAAACCACTCCCTCCTAGAAGCTAAGGAATCCAGTTTTGGGTCTTACACTTGGAAGAGTATTTTACAAGGCCGTGATGTCATCCTAGATAGGGTGTGTTGGCGGGTGGGGGATGGAAAATCCATAAAAATTTGGCAACACCATTGGCTGCCCCGAAAACATCCCACTAAGGTGTTTTCCCTAATGGTGGAATCAATGGAAGAAGCCACAGTGGAGTGTTTAATTGACAAGGACACTAGGACGTGGAACGCAACAATGGTGGATGGGATTTTTGCACCACAAGAAGCGAAAGAAATAAAAAATATTCCGTTGGCTAGAAAAGAAATGGAGGACACGCTATATTGGCCATGGGAGCAAGATGGGAGATATAGTTGCAAAACGGGCTATAGATTCTTGAAGGAAGAGGAAGTGGGTTTTCAAGAATCGGAGCATCAAGTCATGGGAAAGAGCTTTTGAAGAAGATTTGGGCTCTTGAATGTCCTAATAAAGTAAGAAATCTAATTTGGAGGGCTTGCCGTAATTCACTCTCCTCAAAATGCAACCTTATGCGTCGAACAATTATTACCGAGCAAAGGTGTGATCGGTGCAAGGAAGAAAATGAAGACATTGTGCATGTTGTTTGGGGTTGCAAGGGGCTGGACGGTGTATGGGGAGTTGATAATATTTGGAGTTTTAGGAACCAAAGGTGTTTCTCTAATTTTAGTGAGCTACTGATTTGGATTTTTGAGCACAACAAGAACCCGGTCCTGTTTGCCTTCACCATTTGGTCCATTTGGCACCAAGGGAACTAGGTACGAACCCAGCAAGCTCACTGTCCCTTGTTCCAGCTTTTCTAGTGGGCTCATGACAGCTATTTGGAGTTTAAAGCTCTGCAAACAAGACCAGTTCCCTGTAGGACAGTGAGAAGAGTACGGTGGAAACCACCTGATTCAGGTTCTTACAAGATCAACTTTAACGGTGCTACTTTTGCCAGAGAAAAGTGCTCCGGTCTGGGAGTCATAGTTCGAGATAAGGAGGGTCTAGTTATTGCTACCATGGCTACTCGGGTTCCTCAACTTCTCTAGGCGATAGAGATTGAAGCTTTGGGTGCCTATAAAGCTATTGAGTTTGCACAGGAGATGGGTTTATTTGATGTTGTTCTGAAGGGTGATTCTTCACTGGTGATGGCAGCTTTGAATTCTAAGAATCCTGGTCTGGCTCCTTATGGCTTGATGATCCAGGACTCTCTTTCTTTACCTTCAGCTTTTTCCAAATTGTCCTACTCTCACACAAAGAGAGAGGGCAACACAGTTGCACACAACTTGGCTCAGTTAGCAGTTAATTTACCAAATTGTATAATATGGATGGAAGATGATCCATCTGATGTACTTTCCTTTTACCAAGCTGATTTAGCTGGTATTTCCTAATTAAAGATTTACTATGCGGTTTCTCAAAAAAAAAAAAAAATTTAAGTGTTTCAAAAATAAAGGATAAGGAAACACAATATCCCAAAATTACTAGAAAGATTATCTTGAAATCCTTTTTGAGAAGAGTGCACTGAAAGTACTTATACAACATAAAATTTTCTAAGGATGATGAATATACACATAAACATTAACATATACATATACACAAATTAAATTTGACAATTAATAATTTATAGAAACTAAAAACAACTAAATGATGAATAGATATATACGTTAATAACTTAAATTTAAATGTTTATACACAAACATTCATAAAGAACAAATTTAATGAGTTTTGAATAGTAATTTTGAAGTTATTTTTTTCTGTATTTTTTAAATATTTGATTTAAAATACTAATTCTTATTTATTAGTATAACTATTATTGGTGTATCAATATAAAAGCTCAATGTTATAGTGAGCAAAATCCTATAATTGTTAGAGAAAATATATAGAAAGAAATAAATAAGTGTGCAATAAAAGAAAGAAAAAGCAAAGAAACTAATAAAATTGTTTGAATGACATATGCATTGAAGAAATTCTTTGAATAATTTAATCATTGTATACTCACAACATATGTTGTTCATACTTCTTCTTTCTCACTCGAGAAATTAGTTGAAGTACGTATGAATTGGTTTAAAGATATTGTTTATAATAGGCATAATTGGTAATCTAGTTTGTTTGATGAATTAAACCAATACCTTCGACACAGTAAAATTGTGGATTTTTCATAATTAAATATTGGAAGCCTCATTTATGGATTCAATTTTTTTTTTCTTTATTATACTTTTAAATGGATTATTTCCTTTCTGTTTTATTCATTTTTGTCTTTTTTCAAATTAAAATTATCCTATTGAGAAATTTTAATATTTAACTGATCTGGTGCATGTACAATTCATATGGCTTTGCTTTACATAAGTAATGTCTTTACCAATTCTATAAATGAAGATGGCTCTAAAAATTGCCCAATATATTTAGAGCACTCGAACATCAACATTCGGAAGTGGGAATGCCAAATGTAAGGGTTATTTAGCATTAGGAGCCACAAATCACTCAGCATTTGGACTTGTAAACGTTCGGAATTGTAAAATTTTTTACAATTGTGCTACAGTAGTATCTTATTAATAAGATGTTATTGTAGCACAATTGTATTTCTAAAAATTATTTTTTAATTGTCTCTCTCATACTTTTTATATAAAACTCCAACCAAATTTCTCTCTCCTCTCTCTTTCATTATTTCTTTTCTTTCTCTATCTTCCTTCTCTCTCTCATTCTACTCTCCTCTCTTCAGACTCAAAACCCCATAGTCACCACACCATGGCCTGACCCACTGTTACCGGTCATGGCAAGCCACCACCCACTTATTATTTCTCTTCTCTCTCTCATTGCAGATTAGTGTGGTGGCGTGGAGATTGGCATTTAGGGTTTGATGTAGAGATCGGTGTTTAGGTGTGGGGTGGAGATCAACGTTGGGCGTAGAGATCGGCGTTGGGCGTGGGATGTGGAGATCGCTGTTGGGCATGAGTTTCCGGCGTTTGGGTCAGATTTGGGTGGCGATGGTGGCATGGGTTTGGGTGACAATGGCGATGGTCGGATTTGGATTTAGGCATGGGTATCCGACGTTTGGATTGGATTTGGGCATAGGTTTCTGGCGTTTGGTTAAGTTTCTGTTGATTTTGGTGATTTTTTGTTGTGATTTGCTTTTTGTGATTTTGTTGGGTATGGGTTTGCTAGAGGCTGAGGTCGGTGTTAGAGGTTAAGGGAGAAAGAAAGGCCCGTGCTATAGATTGAGGGAGAAAAAGAGGAAAATGAAAAAAAAAAAAAAAAAAAAAAAAAAAAAAAAAGAAATAGTAAAAAAAGGATTAAAGAAGAATATTTAAATAAAATTGGTAAAATGATAGAGTTTTGGAATGCTAAGAGTGTTGTAAAATGATATGGTATAATTGATGAAGTAACTTTTTGAGATGGTAAAATAAGATGAGATATGAGATCCGAATGTGAATGCTCTTAGCATCCGAGATGCTAAAATAATTATATTTTACATCCTAAAAACCTACTTTATCTATTTTGCCATTGCATTTTATAACTCTCTCAATATCCTAGTTTCTATTTTTACGTACATCGAAATAAAATAAGGGAGCGGCTCACCTCCTGTTTTTATTTCTCCTGTTTCCTCCCATTTTTAGACAAATGAATGACATCTGGCACACCAACCATCCAAAGGTAAAAAAAAAAGCCCACGTCTCTCTCTCAATTTGTGCGTTGCTTTCCCTTCTTTTTTTCTATCTCTTTCTACAGATACCCATCCTTCTATGGAGCTTTCTGGGCTATCACCCACCTCAATCTCCCTTCTCTCATTTTCACTTTCTCTTTCTCTTGTTTCGCGCCTCCCTTTCTCTATCTCTCAAAAATCTTTATCGGCACATACCGGTTTGAAACACTCCGAATCATCTTTGGAGATTGCTTGCTGCTCTGCTCCGAAACATCAAAATTCCTCGCCGGAGAGTTCAGAGTATCCCCCGAACCTCTCTTCGAAGACGAAGCCGACAAAGAAATCGACGGCAGCGATGTCAGAATCGGCCGAAATGGAGCTGAACCCGGAAATTGTCCCATGCCCAGAAACGGAAAACTGATCACAGAGTCCGGAGACTTGGATTTCAAGCTTGCAGGACTGAAATTCAAAGCAGGGGATACGAAATTCGACACAGAACTAGCTGGAGAAGCTGAATTCGAACATGGGTACGAAGGAGTTCTCGAATTGAAGTTTCTACTCCCGAAACTCTCGACATTGAACACTCTTTGTGAGCTCGACCCGTTGAGAACCAGACTCTGATCTTTTAGGCCTGAAGATCCTCTTGGCGAAAAGAACTCTTCTTCTTCTTCCTCCTCTTCTTCATTTCCCGAAGAACCCATTTCGGCATTCCGATATATCGACCTGAAATTGTGTTTTGGAAGCGGTGGAAGTGATTTGAGCTTACGGGACCCGAGTTTGTGATACTAAGTAGAAGGTGGGAAATGGGTAACGGTTGAATTTTGTAAAGTCGATGAATTTAGTACAGTTTCGTCGTTTGGTGCTCCGTTGATTTTTTATTTATGCTCCGTTGAAGATTTAAAGATTGAAGGGGTTTTCAAAATTCACAAATCTCTCAATTCCTCAAGTTGAACATTATTTTAAAACTAGAGAAATGAACACAAGAAGAGTGAAAATCATTCGATTTTCACCATCTGCAAAGCAAAAAAAGAAAAGAAAAAACACATGCAGCTCTGAAAAATTTCAACGATGATAGATTTCGACAGAGAGGGGGATGCGAAATCTGAAAAATTTTGTGGGTGAGCTTTTAATGAAAAGCATCTGAGATTTGAAACCTCAATGACGAAAAAGCTCACTGATTTAGAACTTGATTTGAAAATCGAAAATGGAAAACAATTGATTTTCTTGCAAGCACACGATAGGGTCGTCAATGGTGAGATTTAGCTTTTCACAGATGGTTTGGGATTTTAGTTTGACTAATATGGTCGCGTTGTGATGCTGCATAGTTGCAGAGTGGTGTGGTGATGCTGCACAATTGCTTAGGGAGAGGAGAGCCAGAGAGAAAAGGAAGAGGCAGGTAGGTCATTGTTGTATTTTTTCAAGTTGGCTTCTTTTTTTTTTTTTAATCGTTGGATCAGTTTGCTTCCAGGTGTCATTCATCTGTCTAAAAATGAGAGGAAACAGGGGAAATAAAAACTGGAGGAGAGCCGCTCCCATAAAATAATACAAACTTCCTAATAAGATAAATATAAAACTGCCCTCTCTCTCTCTCTCTCTCTCATCATCATCCCAAAACCCAAACCCAGAACAGAACAACCTAGATCAAGCCAACCACCGAAACTCAGCCACCACCACCACTACCAAACAGCCACCACAATCACCCACACCACCAACCACAACAACCACAGATCACCACCAAAAACCCAAAACAAAAAACCACCACAGACCCACCACAGCCTCCTCTGCCACCACAGACTAACGCCACCACAGACCCACCATTGACCCACCACAGTAAAACCCACAACAACCACCAAGGCGAACCCCCACCACCATGAACCTATAGACCCATGGCAATAACCCACCTCACCACCACAGCAACACCCCACAACCACGACAAAGAAAAATCCACACAAAACTCACAAGCACTGAGCAAGCTTATCTAAAAGCACGAAAAAAAAAGGGAGCTTTTGGCTCAAACAAAAATCCACCACCACCACCACCGCTCTGAAAATCCACCTTCACCACCGACCTGATTTGATATCCCACCACCACAACCGATTTGAAAATCCACCACCACCACCATTGTTCTCAAAACTCACCTCCACCACCACCGATTTGAAAACCCACCTCCACCGTCAATCTGAAAACCCATCACAACTGCCGATCTACAAACCCACCACCACCAGCAAATTCGATACTGATCTGATAGAGGGATGAGAGGGGGAAGAGAGGGATGAGAGAGAAAGAAAGGGAGGTAAAGAGAGAGTTGATACGTCTGGGTAAAAGAGAAGGAAAAAGAGGCAGCGAGAGAGTGAGAGATGAGTGGTAGCGTGAATGAAGAGAGAGAACAGATTTTTTCAATAAAATAATATTATTATTTTTTACATCCAAGTGAACAGTTGGTTCTATATATAAGAACCAACTGTTCACAGGTTGCAAAATAATTTGTAAACTCACACCCGGATGGAGCAAGCTTTTTGAGATTTAGGTTGTAAAATAGCAACTTGGGGGTATTTACACCCCCTTAATGCTATTGCTCTTAGGATGATAATCATGTTAGTGGTCATTTTGATCCAAAGAAACACACACAAATGAACATACATACACTAACAAGCCCAAACATAAGCAAAACTTCTTTTTATATATAAAAAACACATAGACATTACTATTAACATATGTATATACACGAACTAACACACTAAAATTAATAACAAATGATTTATAAAAACAAAAAACCGAATGAATATAAATATATACTTTAATAACTTTAATCTAAATGTTCATATACAAAAATTCACGAAGTAACAAATTAAATGAGTTTTGAAATATAATTTTATACTTATTTTATTTTTAATTTTTAATTTTTGATTTAAAATTCTATTACTTTTTTACTACTTCGCACTAACTTATTAATATAACTGTAAGTAGTTTATTGATAATTTGATAGGAAAGGTCATTGTTTTAGCTGACAAAAACCTATAGTTGTGAAGGGGAAAAAAATGGAAAACCCTAACTAAATTGGAGCAAAGATATAACAAAAGAAAATAAGAGTAGAGGGACTATAAAATATTATGCACTGTTGCTAAACTATTTGCATCTCATTCAAATCATGTGCAGCAATAAAAGAAAATTGACATCTACTTTTATGGTGCTAGAACACATGCACTTTTGAATTTTTTTTATTAGGGTTTAGAGAAGCATACCTTTGGTGCGTCTTCTTTGAAAAAACTCACCAAGAACACTTGAATCTTTGAAGCATATCTAAAATCCTAGCAATTTGGTTTTGGAATCTCATTGATCTTCGCTTCAATGACCACATAATTGTTTGTGATAGTGGGCTCTCAACCTTGACTTTAAAACCATAGCTATGTGCTCCTTGGAGTGTTGAAAATCTAATATTTCTTCTCTTTTCAACCGGCAAAGAGGGTGAAGGAAAACTTTTCTCACTTAAACCTGTTGTGCTAGGACTTATGTTTTTATCAACTAACTAATCTTTTTATCAACACGTAATGGATTAGCTAATGGGCCAGCCTATGTGGGCTTTTTAAAGTGTGGCTTGAAGTGGAGCCGAAAGGAAATAACACTAGTTCCAATGGGTCATGTAACTCTTGTAATTTTATGACAAATAGAAAGATACAATTAACCATAAGATTTATTTCACTATAAAATTAAGGTTGCACTCTAGGTTTCTATATGATTATTAAGTCAACTCAATACTTTATCAAATAGTAGTTAATGTGGGGATTCAATAGGCCAAAGAACATTTTAAGTGGGGTGAGATGAGAGAGAACCAAATCCTAGCTAAGTCCTACATCACCTAGATAAAGGGAGGTCTTGCACTTATATGTAGACCTTGTACTCTAAGTGGACATTATCATGCCAATGATGAGCTAGGGTGTGACAATTAACCCTTCCATGAAATCATCCAAAGTGAAACAAAGTAAATGGTTATTGTCACTTTGTAAATCCCTTCATCCTAAGTCCTTAAGTCCCCAATTTAATCTCTTGATTATTTTTATATTCTTATGAAATCTAATTCTATTGAATATAAATTTTAGTAATTCCTTACTAATAAAATGATCAAACCTAATACTATGAGTAATCAGTTCCAATTAAATCTATCACAAGGGATTGTTTTGTGTCTCTTATCAAGATTTTAGATTTCTTCTTCAGCAATAGTGCTCCCAACATGCTATATGTGATTATCGAACGTACTAAGGTACTGAATGTACAAGATCGCACATCGAAATTCATCTAAGTAATCTACACATTATGTTCAAGTTCACATTTTTTCAAGATTGAAAGTCAATGCAAATAGAAGTTATTGTGAGATTTATTTGTTCAAATGACAGCAATTGGTAGAACAAAAAAAAAATCTCATAGTGGTCCAGTTTACTGTATCCCAAACAGTTGAAATATAACAACATATCAATTAAAAGTCTCCATTTTCATGATTAAGATAAATCATCACAATTGACATGTTATAGTTATTCATAGACGAAATGCCTCAATTTCATCACAAACTACAAACTAAGATTTATGGATTTACAAAGAATTTTTGATTTAGATCTTTTATATATGAACCTCTTTCTCATACCTAAATTACATATAATGCATCCTATGGACTACACGTAATTTCCAAATAACTTATGTGCAAATAGCCTAAAAAAATAAAACTCTTCCATTACAAACACACAGAGAGCACATAAATTGTGACTTGAAGTCACAATTTTTAAGTTGGAAACTATGACTTTAAGTCACGTCTTATGTGCAATTTGAGTATATATGTAAAAATGTGTATAAGAAGTTGTGTGAAGTATGAACAAGTTTTTAATATTTTTATCCATCCTAAAAACTTTTATTTGAGACATGAGCCATTCATCTAAACAATAACTTTTAGTAGATTCTACACGCCTTTTTATTTAAGGTATTGAATTTTTTTTTTTTAATTTAAATTATCAAATAATGTTGCTTTGACACTTTGGACACTATTCCATTCTCTCAAGGAAAACTGTAAAATGGAGAGAATCATGTTTAGAAGGAAAATGTTAAAATTACGAACTTTTTTACACATTGTTGATACGGTGAGTGATTATTGATAAGTAAAAAAGTGATGTTAATGGTAAGTTTAGATGAAAACTAATAAGAATTTATTACCTTAATGGTTTGTAAAAATATTGTAAAAAATTGTATGGTTGTAGAATTGCTTTGTTTAAAAACCAAATCAAGGAAAAAATTGTAATGAAAATTTTTGTTATTGCTTTGTCTTTATTTTGATATTACACTTCAATGTGTGTTTGTTTGTTTGTATTTTTTTTAGGTTGACAAAAGTTGTAATTTCAATTAGAATACAACAAGCTTTTGAGATGAGTTTAAAAATTATACTTACAAAGGTTGGGGGATGGAAAACTAGGAAGGTAAAAAATGAAGAGGAGATGGAAAAGTTGGAAGATAATAGAGATTTTAGTTTCCTCTCTTAGTATTTGGTTGAGGAGTGGAAAAGTAAAGGAATAAGAATTTTTTTTTTAATTAAGAAAAAAAAGAAAAAAAGAAAGGAAATAAAAAGTATATTGTATCAATTTTCTCCAATGCCTCTAATGCCAAGAAAAAAGAAATTCAATAGTATATAAGAAAAAAAAAAAACTAAAAGTTAAGGAAAAAAAAAACGTTACATGCCTTAAAAAGGGGAAAAAAAAAGTAGAAACATTTAAAAAGAGAGAGGACAAATGGGTAATTTCCTATCAAACTCACCATCTCCCACTTTTCACTTTCAAGCAATATTCCAAGCTCTCATATGGGGGGTGAGTCATACATGTGAGGACTTACTATGGGCCTACCCCTTATGTGAGAGCCTAGAGATCTACTTTGATATTATTTATGGGTCTGTTTAGATACAATTTATTTTGCTGAAAACTGAAAACACTATAGCAAAATAATTTTTAAACGTATGAATAGTGCCGTAGGACCAATTTTTAATTTTAATTTTTCTGAATAAAGTGGTTGTGGGTCCTATGAACAGTGTGTGAATAGTATTGCTACAGTGCATGAATAGTAAATTTGTCCCCATCACAGTGTAATCACATTCATGAACAATGTCGTTTACTATTCATGAACGCTAAAAAAAAAAAAAAAAAAAAAACAGAAAACGCAAAACATGCAATGGCAAAAACGCAAACTTTGTATCCAAACCCCACCTATATATATATATATATATATATTTTTTTTTTTTTCTCCCAAATTTTGGGCTGGAGAGAAAACTCTTGAACCTCATCATTTTCTCTCCTTCCTCCCCTCCCCAACTAAACATCATTTTTCCCATATTTTTTCTTTTCCTCCTCTCTTCTCTTCTCTTCTCTCCACTTTTCTAGCCAACCAAATGGACCCTTAAAAATATGAAAGATAAAATGGGTATACTTGCTAAAACCTTGTTAAAAATGGGGTCAATTCGAAAATGAAAGAAAATAATACAAACAAAAATGACACAAAAGCTTTAAGGACTTGACTCCTTAACAATTAAGTAAAAAGGACAGGAATTTTGTGCAAAACAAATCAAACCCATCCAAATTCAAAACCCCACCACTGTCTTTATGTCCAGTGTCTACTGTACAGTATTCTTCCCCTAAACTTCTCCAGCAAAAACAAAAACCGAAAGCATCATCAAACAAACACGCTTTTGTCAAAATATAAAAAGACCAAAAACCAAAAACAAGAGCAACCATGTCAATAATGTCCTTGACAACACCGCCAGAAATCGTAGTCAAGAACCGCTTCTTAGGGTTCCTCATATGGCAGTCTATTCCCTCCACCGCCATCTTCCTCTTCTTCAAAACTTTCTTCATCTCCACACTCACCACCACCACCACCACCACCACCACCACTTCCACTAGTAAAAACCCATTACTGTCTTTTGCTCCATCACTCATTTCACTCCTCACTTTCTTTACATTCCACCTCTCACAGCTCCTCTTCTCTGCTTCTCTCTCACTCGTCTCCTCGCCCTATCCCCATTCCCCTGCTTACTCTTTTGAGCTCTTTCTCGGCCTCGTCCGATTCTTTCTGGTTTCGGACTCTTCGGCTTCGGTATCGCCGGATTTTCGGACCCGGGCTAAGGTTTCTCTGAGCTTTGTGTTGTTTGTGGCGGCCTGTGCTGTGTCTGGGTTTGTGGGGTTAGTGTCTGTGTGTTGGGTCAAATCCAGTGGCTTTGATGGAGACTGGCTGATTGGCAAAGTGGGGTTCATTGGTTTTCTGCTGGGTTTGCTTTACGGCTTGTTTTACGTTTATAAGCACAGATGGGTTTTGGAGTTTCCCATTATTCAGGTCAGTATGTGAGGGAGAGTTGAGAGACTAGAAGGTTAAGAATATTTTGATTGATTTTGTTATTACTTGGTGTTACATGTTGTGCTAGTTAAAATAATTGTGTTAGTCACATTTGGATATGGATGTTTTGTTTTTTTCTTTATATGCTGTTAGTTTTGGGTATGAAGTGTTAAAAGAGTATTATATGATAAATTAAATGTTGGAATGCATAGGGGATCAGGTGAAGATATATTTTCCACTGCTTGCAGGCTTTGATTCTAATTATAGGATGTAATCATCATAGCTAAGGCATCTGGGTTAGCAAAAATGAGGGTGCGATATTTTTGATTGTGGAAAAAGGAGGGGAAGATTTTGTTTGCTCCTTTTTTAAGCCATATTCCTCTAAGCTTTGAAATTTATCATAGAAAAGTATTATATATTCTTCAAATTACCAATAGTCTTGTGGTCAATGCCAGGAAATTATGAGTGCCTATCTAGTATCGGGTCGTGCTGCACTAAAATTTTCCTGTTTTCGATATGGTGCCTAAGATTTGGTGTTACTAACTGTGTGTGCACACATTATCTTGAAAAATTATCTACTGGTGATATGGGACAAATTCAGGCTAGATTGATGTTCAGATCAGTAATTACGGCCACTTGCACCTATCATTGTTGCTCTTCACTTTCCTTTTGTTGTTGCTTCGGAGGAATCTGGGTGCTTATCAAATTTTCTGTTACTCTTTGATTACTATAGTGTTTATGCGTTGCTCAAAACATCAGGTTTTACCCTTGTCTTGAATAGCCTGTTAGTCTGCATCATAGCAAAAAAAGTTGATTTCTAGTTGAGAATTTTATGTCTGCCCATTTGGCATAGTGTTTCAAAGTACAACTTAAATTTCACTTTTTTTTCTAGGTACAACTTTTTTTAAAAAACTCATTTTTCAAAAAGATGAAACATAAGCTGAACCAAACTGCAATTTTGTCATCTACAGCTATAAATTAGACTGTCATTTATTCTCAGAGTATGTTGCTTTCTAGTTATGACTTATGAGACTCATGGCCTCTACTTTTAATTGCTTGTTGTAACAGCGCCCACCTTTCTTCAGCTTCAAGATGGGGCTCCCTTCGGCTGTTACTCAGGCTTTGAAGCTTTCGGGTGTGACTTACCTGTTTTCAGCTGTTCTAGGATCAATTCTGTTGGATCAGTTTAAAGGTCAGGTTACAGTGAGAAAGTTCATTGCTGAGCAAATCATCTTTTGCATTGGGAGCTTTGCAGTGTTTCTGTGCTGGGAATTAAGTCACCACTTACATCGGGTATAGTTTAGTTGTAAATTTTGTTATCATTTAGCTTTAGCAGGTGGTCAACTGACGCAGTTCATATAATTGCAATATCCATTGATGTTCATATCATTTAGTAGCTGGTTTCATTGTTGTTAATCCTCATTGCATATCATGTCATTTATATGATTCTTCAAGGTACATCATGTCTTGCATGCTGTATTATACTATTATCCCTGACCAATGCCCTCACTTTCATTCCATCTTTCCTCTGCTGGACTAAAAGAATCATACGAGGCATAAAAGAGGGAAAAACTGTAATCACGGCTGAAAATGCTCAAGCTTTATGTGGCAAATATCTATTTAACTGTATGCTAGTTCATAATCTTTTGCTTGGACTGTATATCTGGGGACCCAAAGAATAGCAGTTTTATAAGTTGCATATACATTTTAAAAAAAAAATTTATTTCTTGATTGCTTCATTAGTCAAACAGAAAGAACATATGTACTTAATAAGAGAGGAACAGGCAGAGCATGAACAAGATTAGGGTTTATCAAACTTTGATCATTATATTCATCTTCTTAGCCGTTTCCCTGTCATGTTTGGTTATTTGTTTTTTTTCTGAAAAAATTTTGAATGAAGATTATATTATTTACAATTCTGTTGAATTTTTATGTGTCTTGCATCTACATATGCAGCAGGGGCACTTCTCTGTCACTTCAGTAATCCACTGAGGTGCAGTAGACACACATATTAATCATCTCAATTTAATGATGAAAAACTTATTTAATGTATTACATATTGTCTCAAATTAATGTTTGTTATTCCTACATGCCTGGGTGTTATCCCTTTTTCTTTGAAGAATTATCCTCTTATCTAACCTGTCAAGGTGCAGCCTAGTGGTTGGAGGCTTGGGATGAACTGTAGACCCAGACATCCTGGGTTCATTCCCCAATAGAGTTCCTCTGGGGAAAAAAAAAGAATTATCCTGTTATCTATCAACCCCCCTCCCTCCCACCCACAAAATAGAAAGAGCATATTACTGCGGTTATACATGTGAAAATATGTTTATTTAGGCTATGATTGGTAACTCTACATAAAATTCATTTCACAAATTTCTAGGCTTGAGAATGCATGTTTCCTTGTTTTTTTGGGTTTGTTAACTCTACTTTGAAGTAGGTATTTGAAAATGCATTCTCTGTTTCTCTTTTGGAAAATGCATTTTACTGTAAAAAGACAGTAAAAATGAGAATTCCTGAAACTAAGGATTATTACGCAATTTCATTAAGCATAATCACTTTTTGGTAAGAATTTTAGCATAATACCAAAATTATTTTTCAAAATAATTTATTTTGCTGAAATGTATTCTTCTAGAATTCAAATTGCAAATACAGTAGAGTTACCAAATGAACTTACCGTCTTTCCTTGATTCAACATGTTTGTTTATTGTTCTTGTACCCTGCTGCGTGTCCATACAACCTGACTGCTGTATTATTTAGATGAGTTTTATTCTATTGCAAATTGAACTTTCCTCCTCAATATCCTTTATGGTTATGTGTACACCTGCTTATATATGTATAATCGGCATACCTGTAAAGCGAATCCATTTATCTTTTAACCGCCAAGACCTATAATATATATTTCTAGCTTGTTGCTTTTAATGGAGAGTTAATGAGAACTTAGTTGCAATGGAAACACTAGAATACCTGCATCTTGGCATACTCTTCTAATAACATTTTGTACTCATTATTAATCACAAAAACAAATATCTCCTCTTCTCTCTAATCCTTAATGGGTGAGGAATTCCATGTGAATAGCACCTGTCACTGTGATTTGTTTAAATTTTTTTATTCCAGCTATTTCTGGCTTCATATCCTTCCTGTTACCTCTAAAAAGTCAGTCATTAATTTTTTGAAACTATGTGGCAATATAGGTGCTACATACAAAGAGGTTCACATTTGCACCACCCAAAGGGTCGGCAGCAGCAGAAACAAATCCAAGTGAGCATCTCCTTGCAGCTCTGGAGGATAGCAACCCAAATTCTCTTCTTCAATATCTTGCATATCTTGATCTCTGTATGGTCTGTGAGAATAATGTTGATACGTGGCGACGAGCTGCCTTTTTTGAAGAAACAGGTGAGACTTACAAAAGAGTTATAGCTGTATGCTTGAGGCCTCTGGAAAAGCTTGCATCAAAGTTGGCTGAAGGTTTGGAAAGTTCTGTTGACAAAAACTCCCAGCTGTCCAAACAATTACTCTCACCAACTGACTCCCGTCTGGAATCCAAGTATTGCGAACCACTGAAAAACTTTCAGGTACAAAACACTGTTGCTTACACTTGTGGATGTGTACATGCACCACAAGTGTGTGTGTTTGTGTGCATTATTTGTTGAAGCTCATCATGGTGTCTTTTCCTGAAGTGAAAAGATTACTTTTATTCAGACTAGTTTTTAATTTAAAATTTTTTTTTTTTTTTAACTCACATGGGCTTACCTATGTGCAAGCACATTTTGCAACCTCCCAAACTCCGGAGTGTCTGAGAATTTTTGGAGGACCTCCTTCATGACTCTACCTTTCTTCAAGCAAGTTGTCAAATAAAGTAGTGTTGTGAAGTGTAATTGTAGGAGGATTCCTTTTAATGATTTGTTAATATTATTTATTATTGCTGCTGTGCAACAGAAATTTCAATTCTTTCTAATGCAAATGTGACACACAGGTGTCAACTCCAACTTTGACTTTAAGATCTGCACTTGATAGATATCTATACTAGATGCGTGGATGGGACTTGACTAAATTGTTTTTTGATAAGTAATACGTTTTATTAGAAAAAATGCATCAAGTACACAGGGTATACTAGATGAACTACATATTGCAAATCAGAAAGTACAATGATCTATAAACTCCAATAAATTAGAAAAAGGATGTTCCTGTGGCCAGCATCCACTCAAATAACATTCTGATCATCTGGAACTTCAAATCCGCAATTATTCATTCACACCCATCAAAATTTCTATTCCTTTCCCCCCAGATACACCACATCAAACAATGGGGAACAGCTTTCCAAATGGCACTATTTCTGTCTCCCAGACCTGCCTTGCCAACATGCTGTTATCTCCCAAACTCCTTGCAATTAATTTATGAGTTTCTGTTTATTAATATGTAATGAACACTAACATCATATCAAGACTCTAAAAATAAAAGGTTGAAGCCCTAGTACATGGAAATTATACAAAAAATATGCAGAAAAAGAGAATTTCATGGTGAACCAATATAAGTTTGTAAAGGATTGTTGTGACATCAGTCAGATGTGATAAAAGGCTTAGTTGAGTTGAGTTGAGTGTATAAATGGACTGGCATATCTTGTTCTAGGCCATTTGTTGATTTAGTTAAACCATAAATAGTAATAAGCTTTTAACCTTTGTTTTGATAGATGAGATGTCACTTAATTTTCTACACATTTTACGCAACTGAAGGTCAAATCTTTATGTATAAGTACTGGGCATTAGGAACACTGTAAATACCTCTAGTTAATATGGTGAAAAATTCAACCTGAAATATGTTTTAAACTCAACTCAACTTGAAATATGTTTTATAAGATAAAAATCTATATGCAATCAAAAGTTTTCCTTGTTCCTTTATAAGATTGCTAATTATAAAATCCCAGTCCCTATCATCATTTTGTGTGTGCGTGCTAGTGTTTTCTGCAACTCATCACTGGTGTCTTAAATCTCTGGGTCTCAGAGCTAGTCCAAAGAAACTATTTTTAATTTTCAGCTTTGTAGTAATGGAGTAAAGACACCTTGTTTGAAAAAGGTTTGGCACTGGCATCAGGGTAAAATCTTTTTGCCTTAGCAGTAACATGGACGAAGGTGTCATTATACCAATTTCTGGTGTTGGTAGATATTTTTTTCGTAACCAAGGTGATAATGCTATATATTTTCTTAATTAAGTGCTTGATACCTCCTAATCATAAGCAGGAGACAATTATGTCTCTTGCTTTCATCTCCTGTCAATGATTGGCTTGCTTTCAGGGCTTGCTTTTCCAAACCTATATAGGTCAGATTTTCCCAGAAAAAAGGTATATGGAAGGTCTTGTACAGGTTGACCACTTCTTTGAATATCAAAAAGTGAGGCTTATGGTATAAGTTGATTAAAGTTCTTACTGGTGTGGAACATAAACAAAAGTGTTTATCACAGAGAGCACCTTCGCAAAACTCATATAGATTGTTCTTAATGTGGCTCTAAACTCCTTGAGATTAGAGCATACATGCCATCATCTACAGTAAGATTTTAGTTGTGATGGATACTGTTTAAAAGATCTTTCTTCTCCTTTATTTGTGATTTTGCATGTTGGCACCTTCCCATGCACAATGTGTTTGGGAGTCTAGGGGGGAAAGGGTTCAAGCTGCGAGATTAGCAGCATATTTTAATTATCTCTCAAAAAAAAAATTGTGCTTTTGCATGTTGCTCTGGCTGTATGGAATCAGTGTTGTTACTTCCATTTTAGGACATAATGCTATCAGTCATTTTCTTATCTTGGGTTTCAAACTCAATAGATTCTTTCTTGTTCTTTTTAGAATTAATTTGGGATCCAACTTCTTAGCTTCTTTTTTTTTCTGCCACACTCATTTTCTGTCTCTCTTGGGAGCCTGTTGGTACTCTGTCATGGTAGATCTTTTCTCTACTGACAACATAATTTTTTTTCCCCTACTCAAATGACTGTCTTGTCTCTCTGTATTGTTGTACATACTTTATTAAGGTTATGGGTTCTAAAGTTGAGTTTAGGTCACTTGTTTCATGTAGCATTTGAGGGAAATGTGTTAAGACTTAAGGAGGTGGATTCATAATTGTGTCTAGATATATTGAAACCATTGGAGATTGTTGAGAATTAGGATTGTCCTTTGAAGATAGGAGGGGGATGATGCCAATCAAATGCTCTACTTCTTTTTTCTTGCTTTAGTGAGCAATTGTTGTGCCGAAAATCTACTTTTTAGTTTGAATGTCTTTAAGTGTCAGTGGATGATAGGAAAAGGATGGTTGATAAGGTTGTTATGTCCAAAAGTTTTAGTTTGTCTGACACTTTAGGATTGGAAATAGAGGTGTTTTATGAGCCATTAACTACCAGACCGCTTATCTTTTGAAAGCTGATATTCCTTTGTCATTGACAGAGCACCAAAAGATGCTGGATATGGGCTTGCAATTGCCTTCTGGGAGACCTGTCTGTGCACAAGGTCATCACATTCTATTAATCATTCAAAGGGGTCCTTAGAATCTTCTAGGAAGTAGATCTGATAATATTAATAATTTCATTTTAGATATTGGAGAGAAAACTGCAGAAATGGGTTTTTCCCTTACCTTGTGGGCTGTTCTGCGTACATAAGATCACATCCAGTGAATTCTTCTATGGTTCCTAGTTAGGAATCCTCTGTGCATTAGATCTGACTAAGTGGTCAACGATTCTGCTTTTAGATGTTGGAGAAATATGATGATTTCTGAGCATAAGCACATTATGTTTTGGTTTGTGTGTGTGTGCATGTGTGTGCATGCTCGTGCACATAATTTTTAAAATTCTTTCCTCTCAGAATTGAAGTTATTGAACTTCGACAACTCTATTTCCTGTTCTGTATTGATGAAATCACTTTCCCTCTGTATATGAAACAGATAAGCATACATTAGTTCATGCAATGAATCTCATAAATTTTAATTGTAATCTAGGTTTCAATGGTCTATGCATCATGAATTTCTCATATATACTATTCATTTATAATATATTGGGTTTATAAATGCGTGAACGTGCCAGCTAATTTTACCAATGATCTTAATGGTCCAATGGCACCTCTGGCCTCCCTAGGTACAAAGTGCCAAGGCCCAAGGGGTGAGCAAGGTCTTTGGTTTGAGATCTGGGGTGGCCAGGGGTGGGGTAGATTTAGAAATTTTCTAACCAAGATTAAAAAAAAGAACATGCTAGCTAATTTCTGTCAAAGTTTGACTCATAGTACAACTTAATAATGGAAACTTCATTATGCAGCTATTTGAATAATTATATAACCTAGTGATGGACACTTCTTTATGCAGCTATGTGCATGGTCTGCCAGGACGGTTGCCTCACTGACTGCCTGTTCACACAGAGAAGATAGGTTTGGGGTTGCTCAGCTCTCTGGTAGTAATGCTGCAGTCATTTCAGCACTGTTATCTTGCCTTCTTGCTGTTGAGACATTCATGGGGAAGAAGACCAACATTCAATCTCCCCCTCATTTGATGGGGCCAGCTGGAATTAAATGGGCAACATCAAGCACTGGAAGAATAGATGGTGCAGTGGGTAAGAAGAGAGGTGGCCCTCTACATTCAAAAGCATATGCCATTGCTGATGTTTTGAGGACCTCAATCTACCATGTTGTGTCTGCTTTCCATGATGAAATGCTGAATAGTGCTAAAGCAGGAGTTCTCGAGAAGGATTGGATCATCAGTGGTAAGCCTCTTTTTGGCACTCGTGAGCTCCTGGTGCAGAAATTGCGGCTTTTTCTGGACTTTCGAGCTAGCTAACTGCTAATTTACAGCCTGCCTTTTTTGTTATCTTGTCCCCATTTGTGAACTTACCTCTAGCACAGCACAAATGAAGAGGCAGTTTTGTTTGTTAATCTAGAAGAGCTATGGGCAGAATATAAAGAAAGAATGTTGTTTTGCTTAAAAGAAATATCAAAGAAAAATTCGATGAATTAACTTGTATGATTCACAGGGAACACTTGGATTGAGCTAATGACCTTTACCAATTTAAAGTTCCAATTGACTCGAAAGGTTTAGACATGTATATAGGCAATGGAGCCTTACCCTTTGGAGGGTAACAAAATTGTCAGGGCACGGTGGTTTTAGATGGTCAGGCGGTTTTAAGGAACTTCCTGTTGCCTTTCGACATCCTGGTACACTCTACATCTGCTCCTTATCCTTCTTCCTTCATAGTAGTTTAATTTCATTACTTTTGTTACTAATGAAGTCAACTTCACTAAATCAAAAAAAGGGATGCTCTCTCTCTCTCTCTCTCTCTCTCTCTCTCTCTCTCTCTCTCTCTATATATATATATATATATATAATTTACACACGCCTGCATGCGCTTACACATAATTTTTTGTTTTTGTATTTTAATTTTCAAAAGCCATTTGAACATCGTTATTGCAACAAAAGTGGTTCACTACTCTCAAGAGTGCATATACATGCTCTATGAGATACATTCTCAATAGATATGGACATTTTTACCTTTCTCATGTTAAAAAATAGTGGCGTTCACTACTTTCTCAAGTTATTTTCTACGCAATTGAGTAATTGACCGAGCTGCATAAGGAAAAATAGGTAATTGACTGATTGCATTCACATACTTGTGAAAGTTGGAATGCCTAAGTGTGCGCTGAAAGTCAAAAACATGCCCAAATCATTGACAATTAATCCGTGTTTCTTATAACACGCTTTATGATGTACATTTTCTACTAAATAAAGATTGCAGATGCTTGTCTACTTTTGGTTATACTAGATTTCTGTCTTGTTCTAGTTGGGAGCATTATGACATTTGACTAAATTACTTTAGTACCTCTCCTTTCAATTAATATTAATCTATGACATTACAGAAGGCAAACCAAAAACAGCAACTACTACTGCGCACTCTTGGCCTTCATTCTACAAGTATAAGGGTTTGTGGAGTGTGATTGGGAGGGGCCGGCCCGGGGGGGGGGGGGGGGGGGGGCAAGAGCCGAGTTCAAGTCTCTTTGATGGAGTTTCACACACATTTACATTTAGATTAGGTTAAAGTAAAATTTATATATTATATCCAAAAAAAAAAAAAAAAAAGAGGCAATCGATAGTCACATGCTCAAAATGGTGAGACTTAAAAAAGTAATATTTTTCTTTAAAATATGGTTTCCTGAGATATCACAAGGATACAATAATGACAATCAATTCTTTTACGACAAAATATGATTACAAAACTTATTATAAATGAATGCTTTTGATGGATTGAAGTTTCATTCTTCAAATTAAGTGCTCCATTTTGACAGCCCCATTTAAAGAAAGTGTTTTTTTTTTTTTAATATTAAAAAAAAAAAAAAAAAATCCTTATTCGATAGTCAAAATGGGACGGTAGAATTTGAACCTCAGATGTTTTCATTTGAAACACTATAATGTACCAATTGAACTATAAGATTTTTAAAAAATAACTCTTATAAAAAATAAAATAAAAAGTGGGACTAGATACTGCAATGGAATGAATTGAATTTTTCCAATGAAAATTATTTGGCCAACCTGCTCCCTACCAAAAATATGAATTGGCAATCTTGATATTATTCAGCATTCATTACAAGGTCATGAATTGAATTTGCCACTGGGGAGTGAAGAAATGAATAATTCTTTTTCAACAGAGCCCTGATCCAAACCTCACCAAGTTCTATAATAATAAGTGAATATTTTAATAAGACTCATCACACGCACTTTGTGTGTGCAATAATCCTTTTTTTAATTAATTTATTTTTTTGGTTTAGTGTTATAATGTTTAAAATTGATATATAAATAACCGTGTGTATTTAATTTTTTTTTTTTAAGAAAGAGACAAGGTAATGTGGAATAGTGTTTAAAAATGAGACAGAGATAATGTCCTAAGTTTTAGGCCGAATGGAAAAGATAGAAGAAAAAGCCTAAAAATTAGGAACAATAAATTACTCTTTTAATCAATTTGTGTTTTTTAATTTAAAATTATTTAACTAAAAGATAGAAGTAATTTAGAGAGTTTAAGAATTTGTGTAAGAATATTTTAGTACGCAAAATGTTAAAACTGAAACAGGAGAATCCTGTTATTAATATAGTCTTTGTTCCCTCGTGGTAAATTCTTCGCAAGACCAAGTTCCTTAGTCCCAAGTCAACTCTACTCTCAATTGTATATATCTGGTCTCTCTCTTCCACTTTCCCTCAGTTAACCTTAATCTTCAACCACCAAATTCCAAGCATTTCCAGTTCCAAAAGGTGATCCATTTGGCAATTTGAACCGTAATCTTATCATGGCACTATCAACATTGATCTATAACCATCTTCCTACCTCTCAACCCATCTTGAACAAGCTCTCCAAAATCCTTCTTAACAGCCAAAGCTTGTATAAAAATCAAAGTTTAATGTATACTTTCATAAAAATAGATTAGCTTATATAAATATTAATGTACTATTTTTCCCCTCTAATTAATCTTATGCCATACAGTAGCTCATTAAACCAAAGAGTATTTAGGAGAATAAATAAGTAAATATTTTTATTAAATACTTTTTTTTTTTTTTTTTCATTTTGTTAAAAATATTTTTCATTTAGAAATTTTGAGATGGACACTGTGTTTTGTTTTTTTGTTTGGTTTAGATGAAATGACAAATGTGGATTTCATGGTTAGGAGTTAAAAATCCTTTAGTTTAATTATGTTATATTTTTATTAAATTGACTTGTATGTTTTAAGAAATATAAAGACTTACATTTGTTAATGTTGGGTTATATTGTTAACACTTATTTTCTTTAGTCTAGGTAAAATTTTTAGGGATTTTAAAGTTTCAATGAAGAATTTAGGTGAAACTATACTGTTAATCTCTAAAGTTTACATACAGAGCACTTTTAATCCTTGAAGTTTCAAATGAGTATTATTGAGTCTTGAAGTTTCAACAATTAGCGTTATTAGTCATTCCATTAACTTTCATACTTTCTTTGTCTATGTGTCTAACAGAAAAATGATGTTGCAACTTTTTTTAATGATGTGATCATTTTTTATTATTAAAAAATTACACATTAGCTTGCCACATCATTATTCCATTAGACAAATAGACAAAGAAACTAACGGAAATTAATTGAAAGATCACTAATGTTCTTTGTTGAAATTTTAAGAATTAATAGTGCACACTTAAAACTTCAGGGACTAAAAGTGTTTAGTAGGTAAACTTTAAAAACCGATATTGGTCATTTATTTTAGACCTAGGTTTGTGTCAATAGCGTAGCAACAAGGTGCCAAGGGTTCTTCCTCAAATTGGATGGTCCAAGTTTGTTTGTCGACATTGGTACAATTTGTTTTAGGGTATTTAAGTGGCAACAAAAAATAGTAAATACCATTAAGAAGGGGACTTGACCCATAAAATGCACTCTCCTACTTTCCTTTCTTAAACTTCTCCAGTAAAAACAAATATTGAAGGACACCATTTTCAGTTCCAATCAGCTCATTCAAACTGTCAAGTGCCATTTTATGAAGTTAACAAGTGTACTGATTGTGTATTGCACACTACTAACTTGGTCACACTCTTAATCACAGTTAAGAGCTTTTGAATAATTCTTAGAAACACACCCATTTGAATACCTAATTTCATAGTTTATGGACTTGGACGATTGTGAGGTGAAAGACACTTTAATGATCGATAGCATAATACAAAAATCTCCATGGCTACAAATTTACAATTCAAGGTATTCAATATTTTATTAGAGGTAATTTTGGTTTGATCAAAAGAACAAAATATTTCATTATCGATTAATACTGGTTTACTATTTACCGCTTTCATCTTTATATTTTCTCAATCAAGAGCATGTTTGGTCACCCCTTTTGATGTGGTAGTGCAATCACAGCTTATGTGACATCCCTGTGTTATTATTTATTGCATCTATTTGTTTTTTTTTTTATTTGTCTTTACTATCAAGTTAAAATTATTTAGTCTTGTTAGTAGTTGCTATAGCCTAGTAATCTGTTTAAGGGTGAAGTAAAGACTATCTAGGAAATTGTCTTTACTATCAACATGGTTTTTTTTTTAGAGAACATGGTTTGATTACTTTGGTTTTAACCAATTGGTGTAGTTATATATGCATCAAGTATAAATTTGAGAAGTTTTCCTGTGATTTTGTGAATGCCTAGAAGACTTTGGCAATGAAATTCTGGACTCTTCTACTCTACGCAATGATAATTCATTGCTAACAGGTTCTTTTTAAGTGAAAGAGATTACCCAAAAAAAAAATATATATATATATATATAGAGGGAGAGAGAGAGAGAGAGAGAGAGAGAGAGAGAGGAAAGTATAGGAAAGAGATTACCCAAAAAAAAAAAAAAAGTATAGGAAAGTTCCTATACATTTTTTTTGGGTAATCTCTTTCACAAAAACCCCTTAGCAATGAATTATCATTGTGTAGAGTAAAAGAGTCCCCAATTTCATTGCAAAAGTCTTCTAATCATTCACAAAATCACAGGTAAACTTTTCAAATTTATACTTGATGCACATATAACTACACCGATCGATTAAAACCAAAGTAATCAGACCATGTTGCTCTAAAAAAAGACCACGTCGATAGTAAAGACAATTTCTTAGATAGTCTTTACTTCACCCATTAAACAGATTACTAGGCTATAACAACTACTAACAAGACTATAAATAATTTTTACTTGATAGTAGAGACAAATCACCTCCTGGTGTTTCAAATTATCGATATATGAAAAAAAGTTTACAAAATTTTATTAAAGGAGTATATGCCAAGATGCAGTTCTTATATTGTTTCCATTGAAACTAAGTTCTCATTAACTCTCTATCAAAAGCAACAAGCTAGAAATATTTGCTTATAGGTCTTGCGGTTAAAACATAAATGGGTTTTCTTTTTAAAGGTATAAATGGAGATGTACACACAACCATAAATGATATTGAGGGTAAAAGTTCAAATTACAACAGAATAAAATGAGTCCTGTACAAGTGTCATGTTTTAATTGCATTAGTCCTTTCCTGCGTTAGTTTAGTCTCAATTAGTTAGTTATTTTGTGAAGTGAATTTTTCCGCTTATTCTTGATATCCTCTGTTCCTCCATAATTTCCAAGACTTTCCTATATTACCCATTTTACATTCTCTTCCTCTCTCTCCCAAAATACCCCCATAGAATCAAGAATGGCAGACAAAAACGCTTATTCTTCTTCTTCTTCTTCCTCACTATACGAATTACATAGTCATCGAAGTAGATTAGCAATGTTATTTCTCAAAGCAGGGGACTACAATAAAACATTAGAGATCGCCAGGACCATTGTTTCCCACTCCCCAAACTCTGCAGCTGCTTTAGGCATCCTAGGCACCGTCCATTTTGGTATTGCAATATCTCCCTGCATACACTTTGAACACATTGCAGAAAAGCATGGCCATTTTGCCTCCGCCATGAGTGCCTCTAAAAAAGCCTTAGAGCTTTCCCTGAGCTCTATAATGTTCTCACTACTTCATACGAAAGCCAATTTTAAACTCACATAAGATCGTGTTGGTTTGAAGTTTTATTACACACCCATTATTCAAGAATGCGAGCTTGCATTGTCAATTGAGGATCCCTTAATGTGGATGGGAGACATCCTGAGGACTCCACCATAGAGGCAAAGATTGAGAACATGAAAATTGGACTGAGAGAGCTGTTAAAGGTAGCCAAGAAACTCCAGCTGAAGAAGATGATAAAGGACAAATCATGCACTGCGGATATAAAGGAAATAGTCAAAACTTTACAGGATGAGAAGTCAGAGATATATTTGAGTTTCCTAATGGAAAATCAGAGTTTCAGATATGGGATGATATCAAGAACCTCGACATGTTAATGCCAGCTAAGGTCTACTGGGAAAATGTGTTTAGCTTAGTTGAAAAGAAGGAATTTTTATCTATCAGAATCCAAGACATAAAACAATCTTTGAACGACAAGAAAAAAGAGATGTTGACAGAGGTAGTAGATTATGTAAAAGAGACCAAGAATTGGATTTTTTTGATATGTTGTATTTGTGAAAAAAAGGTTTTTTGATGGTAAGTTGTGTAGAGCGCATATGAAGAATATGCATTTAGGGACTTTGCCAGAGGAGTTACAGTTTGTTGTGCTGGAAGGTATACCTGATTCAGTTCATCATATGATTAAAAGCATCGATTGGAAGCCAATGGACGTGGATGCAGCAGTGAAATTGATTCAAGATTTATCAAGAAATGAGTTTGGAGACGAAGACAAATCTCAAAATTTGAAGATGGAGAACTGGCCATATTGTGATGAGAGAAATCGTTACTTGAAGATCTCCAACATACAGGCTACTTTAAGAAAGTATATCATGATGGAATCTTTTTCTCTTAGCCTTCGTAACTCGTTGTTGGGAATGATAGTATAGTTGCTGGTAAAGGAAATCCCGAAAATACTGTCTGTACAACATTTGAATGAGATGCTGCTCTTGCTGTGCTTTCTTGACGAACCAGAGTTAGACAGCATCTATGGATTCTTGGATAACAGTATCAACATTTCTTCTGGATCAAGTTGTCTCTATAAGGGTGTCTTGCACAACAAAGTGAGAGCTAATCTTGTTTCTTATGAGAGGGTTGACCTGAGTGACGATTTCTCCCTTCTAATTTTGGACGAGCGAATGTTGAGTGGACAGGTGACTCCACAGATTGATGATATTGAAAGAGCCTCTTGAAATGTTAATCATAGCAATAATGATGAGGCATTCATTTACTAGTTATTTTCGGGTGGGTGTATATTTCTTGCAAATAAATTGAAGGGGTGGCTAAATTTTAGAGAGGCTAGCAAGAATCAAGTAAAGGACCTTTTCAGGCTCATTAACGCTGAGTTTATCCTACTGCAGAATATGTGTGAGGGAAAACATGCAATTTGGCAATACCAAAAGATGTAAGAGAAGCTAGAGGAAATCTGTGATGAAGAAGATGAGAGGAGAAAAACTATTAGATACCAACCCCAAAGTTATGAGTCACTTCTAATGAAGCGGCATAAAGAAATTAAGGAGAAGGTTGATGATGAGATGGGTACCATTGAGATGGAGTTCGATATTGTGGTCATTAGGGCCCAAAAACTCTCATCGTTGTTTGTCCCTAAGCCCTCAATTAATTTGTTATTTGATGATGTTTTTGGCCCACAATGGGAGATCATAGGAATAGTCCATCGCTGTGATAGGCCGGGCCTTCCTATTGATTCACAATTATGCCATGAGTCTCTGGCCGAGGACACAACTTATTGGTTGAGCTCCCCCCTCTAAGTTCTAAGAAGAACCTTAATTTCCAAGGATCGTGCTCTCACCTATCTCTTGTGTTTCTCACCCCAATTTTTCCAACCACCAACACTGTAACCTCCTTCCCTTTTTATACTCTCTTATTGGTGGAGTCCTCATGATAATAGAATCTTCCACATGTGTGTGGGACCCCCCGACCTAGGGTTTAAAGTGACCATTTAGGTCTATAGCAATGTTCTTGCCTATCAAATCGGTTATCAAAAGTGGGACCCCATCTTCTGACATTAAGAGGATTGCTTAGTAACTTGTGCTTGACACTAGTTAGGTGCTCGAACATGTGTTCATCTTCGGGCCTCCTCGTGTCTTCTGCTGAGGTCATGGGTCTGAACGTTGGGCCTTTTCATAATTTTCCATCATTGGGCCATGCATAATCTTTAGAATGGGTCTCCTCTTTTCGGCCCAACTTCGAAATGAGCTTACTACCTTTCCCACCACAATATCTCCCTATGATACCATTGCCCTATCGGGGAAGGTGATCATGGTTTTGTCCTCAGCATCTTGGTAGGTGCGTCCCCACACCGTTTCTCTTCGAGAAAACCAAGCAACGGGCAATAAATGCGTTGTATTTGACAGTTCTACTTATCTACACGTGTCTTGACAATTGTCCCTTATTGATGATTGAAGTGACCGTCT
Source organism: Quercus gilva (assembly GCA_023621385.1). Classification (NCBI taxonomy): domain Eukaryota; kingdom Viridiplantae; phylum Streptophyta; class Magnoliopsida; order Fagales; family Fagaceae; genus Quercus; species Quercus gilva. Next base: position 69,544,182 of record CM042477.1, read on the forward strand.
TTTGGGTTCCCCATGTATGCAAATTGAGGAGTGACGTGGGTTTGCTCTTCCCACCTTCCCCAACACGTTCCCTTCCTATAAATACCCCTTTCTTCCCCTTGTAAATGTTTTTCATCTTCACTCTCTGCTCTGAGTTTACTTGTTCCCTGTTATTCTTCATCTCCTTGCCCAAAGCTCTTATCTCAGAGCATTTCCTGCCCCTCTTTCTCCTTGTAAGTATCTTATCCCTCTCTTACTCGTAAATTCTTATATTCTCCCCCCCCCCCCCTCTTTATTTTACTCTTTAATCCAAAAAAGAAATGGGATTTGCTCGGCTAGTAAATACTCGTGAGGCTACCTTGGCTTTTAAGGCCAAGTACAATATCCCTTTAGATGTAGGGATAGAATATTGCCCCTAAGAGGCAATTGAAGATTGTAGGAAGCAAGGCTCTATTGTTATCCTTGTCATCGCTGTGATAGAGGGAGGGGTAAGATTCCATCTCTATCCTCTCCTTTTGTAGACCCTTGGGTTCTATAAGCTTAGTCTCGACTAGTGTCAACCTAATTTCTATCGAGTGGTCATGTTCGTAGATAGATTGAATAGACTTTTTGACCTTGGTCTTGTTAGGGTTTGTGCCCTAAAATCCAATTAATTGACATGTAATAAATAATTAAACTGTTTAATTATACGAGACTATTTATAAATGAACTAATGAGATATTATCATAGTTCTTGAGATGCATTATATGTGATTTAGTTATAGAAGATATAAATCACAAGTTCCTTGTAAACTCAAAATATAGTTCGTAGTTGGTGATGAAATTGGGCGTTTCATTTGCAAAGACTATAACGCATCAACTAAGATGATTTGTCTTAATTATGGAAGTGGAGACTTCTAGTTGATGTGTTGATATGTCTTCAATGTGTAAGACATATTGAGCTGGACTGCTGTGTGATTAATTATTCAATTAACAACTGTCACCTGAATAATTAATCTCACGACTTCTAATTTTATGGACTCTCAATCCTGAGAGGATAGTGAACCCAATCATAAAATGTAAGTTACTTTAATATATCATGAGTAAGATCTAGATTAACGATCAAAATCTCAGTATGTTGGGTAACCACACGTAATGTTGAGGGAACACATATTCTCAAGATGAAATCCATAATCTCTTTTTATAGAGACACAATGAGAACTAGTTATTCAGGGCTGGCCACTTTAGTAAGAGTTATTAAAGTTTATATTTATTGAAATTAGATTTCATAAATATAAATAACTAAAAGATTAAATTGGGTACTCAAGGAATAAAATAGTTGTTTACAAAGTGACAATTTATTATGACTTTGTTCACTATGAATATTTCATAGAGGGGTTGAATGATATTATATTAGAGTCTTGGGATATAATTTATTAATAAGGCCTAGAGTGCAATTATATTTCCATAGTGGTACTTTTTATATAATTAATAGTAACTTTGGGATTGTCAAGAGTTGACGGCAATAAGTCTGAGGTTGATTGGAGTTAGAGCCTTATTAGTCCCTTTGGTCGCATCCCAAGCCACACATTTAAGCCCAATTGGGCTGGCCTAAAAGGCTAATCTAATTAAATAATCAGTTTTTATTTAATAAGAGTTATTAATAAAGTAATTGCTAAGGTAGTTAAAACTGTACGTGTGATTAAAAGAAGATAAAATAGTTTTTCTCTACAGGATCTTGGAAATACACTTTTCCAAGGGAAAATCAACGTACACAAGAACTAATTGAGAGACCACTCATCTTGGGCACCATGTTGAATTGGGATGATGATCGAAGGTATTCTTAAGTTTTGTTTTTAAATTTTACTGCATCAAAGTTTGCTTTCTTTTCTTTGTTCTAGAATTCAAGGTTATATGTTATCTCTCATGAATGAAGTAGAATCTTATGTTACTTCCGCTGTGGGTTTTGTATGAGATGCAAAACCAGTTTTTTGAACAAGTCTAACCTACCACAATATAAATTTCATATACAATTGTTGTGGTAGTCTGTCCAGAGCTATTATTTCAAGGTTTGGCAGAGCTGAGTAAGAGGAACTGAAGCACAGCACTGGTGAAAACACATCAATCAATCTATATATATAAATTGAAGCGTAGTATTTATTGTTGTTATGCTCCTATGAAGACACCTTATCTTCCACGTCATTGCCACATCATTATTTTTTTTCATATTTATTTTTTACTTTTAATTTTTTTTTGACAATATTAAATATATAAATACATTAGCTTTAAAATTAATCTTAGGCAGTTTTAACTTTACATATTCATCTACTTTAATTTTAATGTTATAGCTAAGTATTGTCTATACATATTCCTTTTAGACGGTTTTAACTTTACATATAATTTTGCCCTTTTATCTTCCTTTATTTTGACTATTTTTATTCTCATCCTCTTTCTATAAATTTGTCATTCTCTTCCATTTTATGCATATTTTTCCCACACATAAAGGTTATTTCACTCTCTCTCTCTAATTTTTTTTTTTTTTCATTTTTTGTTTGATTTTTATAAGGTTTGTACTCCCATTGTCATATTATTGACTAATTTATATGTGTTCCTTGATGCAAGTATTTTTTTTTTTTTTTATCATTTTATTTACAACATGAAATATTTTTAATGTTGTTGCTCATATTCATTATCTCACTTATGTGTTCTTTGAGATTTTTAAGAAAACGAATTCAATTTTGTGTTTAAAATTATTTATTTATTCATTTTTCATATGTTAGATTAGATGTTAGATTAGATTATGAGAGTATTATCACAATACTTCTTCTTTTTTCAAAAAAAATTCTTTACTTTTTTTCCCCTTTGTACTCTTGGTTTTTTTTTTTTTTTTTAATTATTATTAAGAAAAAAGAGTTACAATTATTATGTATAAATATATAACCAATTATTTTTCTTGGAAATGGTAACATATTTCTATTGCATAACTTCAAAACCTTATTAAAATTTTTGAATTTGATTATGCATTGGATATTTGGCTTGATTACATCACGTTTGAAATATTTTACATATTCAGAAGAAAGAGTTTGACTTTGATGTGAGTTTTATTTTTCCATTTCTTTTTTAATTGAATTGTAGATTTGTTGAATTTTGTTAATTTTTTTATATGTTCCTTGGTTTTTTGATTGTACGGTAGAGAAGAAATTGGATTTGAAAAAGTTTGTTTAAAACTTTAAAAACAATTTCCAAATTTTATATACTTTTAATGATACACAAAATGGTATAAATATTTTTTATTATAAAATTAATATTTTTGCTACTTTTTGAATTCTCGAGGAAAAATTGTATTGTTTTCATTTTGGTGCGACAAAAATTATATATATTACATTTATTATTGTCCTTATAATAAATGAAAATATGATTATAAAATATATTACTATTTATTAAATTAGTCCAAACTGCAAAAAATAAATTTAATGAGATCATCCTAAAAATATTATCACACGCAACACGCACGGTCCACGACTAGACATATTCTATATATAATAGCAGAAACATTTTCCTATAATTAAAGAGGTGCTGCCATGTAGGAAAAATGCTCATCTAAAATTTGGCCACGTATAAGTTAAAAAGCGATAAATTATATTGTTTGGTAAATTATTTACACATTAATTATCAAAATCTATCAAGAATTTTAAAGAAGCTTCACCATTTATTATAAATTATAATTTACAATAATTCTTGGTTTTGACAAAAGCTAAACGTACACAATATATTATTTAAATAATTTGGAAAATTTTCTTTTAAACCTTATAATTCTATTATCTATTTAATTTTTTAATTTCAAATATTTTATTAAAATATTCTCTATAGCTTTCATATAAGTTAACCAGTACTTTGCATAAGCATGCATATACTATAATAATGAAAATGAGGTCATTTCTCTTGTATTCCTCTAATTTTGCATTTAGCTTTTATTTATTTATTTATTTATACCTCTTTTCATTAAGTTTTTTTTTTTAATTGTTATCAAGAAGTTCACATTAACTTATTTTTACTGTTATCTCATTAATTTATCATTAATTGTCTGAGCTTACATCCTTATTTCTCTCTTCTTCATATATTTTAGCATACCCACCATTTTAATATTAAAAACAAAAGCTAAAAAAAAAAAAAGGATTAATAGTAATAACTAATCAAATAAGGCATTGAAAGGATATAAAGAGACACGAAAATGTTGTGGATTATTAAGTAAAACACATTATTTCACTATTTCCAAAATAAAATACTTGAGATTGATAAATCATTTGTAAGAGAGAGAAAGAGGAATTTAAGGAGCTACCACCACTGTTATACTAGCTTTCCACCACCATCAAACCACCGAAACCCTTGGGCAATTTTTTTCTTTTTCTTAAAAAAAAAAAAATTGGGGATTAAATATGTTTTAGGTTTGGGTAATTTGATTGGATAGTTTTCGTCTTGGGTATATAAGTAGAGATAATATTTGGTGTGCAATGTAAAGCCATATTCTACCATGGTTTTAAATTATCTATAAGGCACATTTACACACACTTGCCTACACCATGTTTTAATGTCATACTATCGATAAGTGGAAGACAGTGAACGCAATATAGATTAGTTGATTTTTATTATCTTGTTACTCTTTTGCATTTATTTTTGGTTTCATGATTTAAAAAAGAAAAAGAAAAAATTAATCTTACCTTGAGAAATCTACAAATGTGCAATGAAACTATTAAACTAATTTTTAATATTTCAAAATGTATATGTTTCTTTACACTAATTTAATTACTTATTCTTTATAATATACGTACAACATTTTTCAAAGCTGTCTTACATAAATATCACAAAATTATCCACGTATTGCACAGGCAACTTACTAGTTGAGCTTAATTTAAGCTTACAGATTGACAGCACACATGAATTTACACAATTTGCATGTGTTATAGCCAAAGCAAATATGAAAGTATGAACAAAAACAACTTACATTTGCCCCACATTTTCCTGATGCACCGTGCTACCTCCTATGGCCTACAATAAGCAAATTTTATATTTTGGGGGAATTGGGAACTCTCTGCAGATCTTATATATTTCTTTCTATTTTAAAAAAGGTTTGTCTTTTATCAACCTTAATTAAGCACTATCTCAGCTGCTTTTCTGTCTCTGGTTTCTTAATTTAATAGTCATATCTAATTATTCTATTCCTTCTTAAAGGGAAAAAAAAATATTACATTTTGTTACATTGCTGGGCAATTGCAAAATTTATATCTTAATAGTTAATACCCATTTCTTTTACACTATGGGTACGTTTGGTACACTGAATGTAGATTACATTAGGAATAGTAATCTTTATTACAGGAAATAGAAGACATTGTAATAGAATAACTATTACAATTCATAAGTTTGGTTGTTACATATGGAAAGTTTGTAAAAGATGATGTATAAGGAAACTTTATATTTTTGGAAATATATTAATTTTAAAATCTATTATATGCACTAAGGAATAACTATTATATTCATTTTAAAGAGGAATAACTATTCTTCAATTTAAAGAATAGTTATTCTAATGTAATAACTAATCCATGTAATAAAGATGCAACCAAATGACCGAATTGATATTATACATGAATAACTATTCAATTACAGGAGCTATTACAGTGTACCAAACGTACCCTATCTTCCAGTTTTGTTTCACCTTTTAACTCTAGCACCTCCATAGCTTAAGTCTTAAGCATCCAATTCTTTTTGTCCTTGGATTTTCCCTATCCTTGCCTTGAATCACCACCTCCTTTGTGAGTGTTCTTCTTGTCATAAAGATCAAGTTCTGATAACATTGCTTCTGTTGCAGCCCTAGACTTCTATTTTGCATCTTGGTTAGCCAGATCTTCCATGTGTGCCTATAAAAGGAGAATGGGCCTGTTTGAGAGCCCAAACTGTCCGGTGGTTCTCAAACTCCCAATAGTTCCAACTTAAGATACCCGTTGAACCCGGCGAGGCTGCTTAGCAAACCCCGCTGATCCCAAGTGTTGAGCCATAAGCTTGGTCAGGGCTATTGTTTCAATATCTAATCTCTGCTTTTTTTCCTTTCACTTCCCTCAATGGTATCAGACTCTCTCTTTTGATACTGTAACTCTCAACTTCAATTTCCATTGTGTCCTGCTGTTTTGGAGGTGGGCCAATTCTTTTCCATTTTCCGTTTTTGGCCGAAGTGGATTTATTTGAGCCCACAATAATATTTTCCTAATCCTTCCTAACACTTTCACCTTCCCCAGTATTCACGTTATCCATGTGGCGCCCATGATCTAAATAAACTTTGTCCACTTGGCCTCTTTGTCATACTCCACTGTTGTTGCCCGAAATTGGAAGCATTTATCCATTTTTACATTCATCAATTCTGGCTCTATTGGATGCTTCAATAAGTTATTATTATTTCCTTCCACATGTGGCACATCCTCCCTCAGAGACTTAGTTACATTCTGGCCAATGTTCCAGTGTGAGATGTTTTTGCAATTTCCTTCCTTGTCAATATCCTGTAGGTGTGCATCAAACAACTCCGGGTTACCAAGTATTTCTTTGTGTGTTAGGGGATGCTTCATCCCGGTGTCCTTAGCAACCCGTTTTGGCTGCACATCTCCAGGGTCACAGAATGGTTGTTAAAATTGAGATTTGGATTGTACGATCCTACGATCTTACCTGCCCAAAAAGATTCGGATTGTTTCAGGATCGTTCATATCTAAGGATTGGTACTAGGCTCGATCAAGATGGGTGGGATCGATAGGATCGTACGATCCAAACAATCGCACATGATCCCAGTTTCTGGCCAATATCTTCGGACTAACAGATGATTACTTGGGCTCAAATAAAATAAAAAAATAACTAATGCCTGGTTTTGATCTTTTCTTTTTATTTTATGATAAGAAAGAGAGATTTTACAAAGAATATAACCAAAAATTAACCCCACAATACTACATGCGTGCTTGCAGCAGAGGAAGTTTACAGTTTAGCTTTGTCATTGATGTTTTACAGATTTGCAAAAGAGACATTCCGATGAAGCTGAGGAGAAAGGGCAGATTTACTGAGGAGAAACAGCGGATTTACAAAGGAGAGAGAGCTCAAACAAATGTTAAAAGAGAAGAAGGGAAAGTGAGTAAGTAGGTGGGGTAGGTCCGGAGAAATTATAAGATTCACATGGTGGACAATTGATGTGGTCCATAATTTCACTAAAAAACTTTCATATGTTTAAAATTATTAGTTAGAAAATTTTTTTAAACAAAAATTAATTACTGACTCAGCAATTTATAACAAGCGGAAGTTTTTTAGTAAAATGGTGGATAAATGACGTTGTCCACATTAGAGAACTCTATAATTTCTCGTAGGTTGGGTGGTGGGTCTGTGGCAGTATAATCGGATATGAATATTCTCCAATGGTACCACGTTTTTGCATGCTTCCTTGATAGAATAGCATTTGTTTTTAACTTTATTTTAGTACCTCCTCTCCTACAAAAATAAGATAAAGTTAACGTTGAGATGGATGCCTTAAGTGTTGTTTTGCTTATGAACAATAATACTACCAACTTGTTAATGGAGCCTTTGCTAACTGACTGCAAGAACCTGGTGAGAGAGATTCCCAACAAGCAGATTGTTCACATCTATAGAGAGGCCAACCAATGTGCTGATGCGTTGGCCAAGTTTGGTGCTACTAGTTTAGAATCTTTTGTAATCTTTTTGAATCCGCCGCCTGTGGTGGATAGTATATTAGCTTCTGATGAAGCTTGTATAAGATGTAATAGACTTATTATTTCCTAAGTTTAAGGATATATCGTTTGTTGACCAAAAAAAAAAAAAAAGATAAAGTTAAAAACAAAGTAAGTGTAGTAAATATAATACGTGGCATTCTATAAGTATTTTGTTTTGAAAAATATAAAAAAAATTTGTAGTTCTTATTTTAGTTATTATGAATATTATGTCAAATTTATATTTACCAAAAAAAAATTATTTCAAATTTATTATTTTCTTTAATAATATATTGATTCTTTAACATACACCGATTTTCCACCTTATTAATGATTTTGTTAAATAAACATTTATATAACTGTAGGGATATTGGGCCTAGGAGTTTATTATTTGTTTGTATTTCAGACTTGTGTCCCAATCCAAGGACGAGAGGTTGTCTGAGGGGAGAAATCTTTATCAGAAGAGACTGTGTTAGTAAATAGAGGTTAGTTTTGGTCATAATGGCTCAAGAGGGTGGGCCGAGGATAAATGCATCCTCGACTGACCAATGCCGAGGTCCGAAGAGGTTGTTTGTCATCCAAGGTAACATTCCAGGAAGTCTCGTTGGTGCAGATAAGTATTGTAGAGACGACAGATAGGGAGAAGTCCTGAAATATCTTAAGAGAAAGCTGCTACCACCGCATTAAATATTCTGTAGCTAACTCTCTGACCACATTAATGTAGAAGTGATACTTGAACAGTGATTTTCAGCCTTACAGTTGCTACATGAAGCAGGGACGGACCCAAGTGGGGGGCTGTGGGGGCCCGGGCCCTCCCTCGGGCCAAAAAAAAAAAAATTTTAGTAGTTTAATTTTCAGTAAAAAATAAAAAAACTTAGACTTGAGCCCCCTTACTAGGGCCTAGGCCCAAAAAAAAAAAAAAAAATTTAGTAGTTTAATTTTCAGTAAAAAATAAAAAACTTAGACTTGGGCCCCCTTACTTTGTAGTTTAGGCTCCCTCCAAAATCATGAATCATCAACTTAGTTCATGTAAATCTTAAAAAAAAAAAAATGAAAAAAAATAGTGTTCTGTGTATTAAGAAATAATAGTGCTTTATGTCTTTTGTTTTTGTTGGTAGATGATTGCATCTTAATATATTAAGAAATAATGATTTTTGTGTATTTGTCTTGGTTAAAAGTTTCTTAATACTATATGGATGTGTATTTGAATTTTTTTGATTTTTTTTCTTATCTCTGGCCTCCCTTAGCTTGAAATTCTAGGTCTGTCCCTGACATGAAGGCTTATGGGTGGCGTTGATGGGACAAGTATCAACATCAACCATCTGGCATGCACGTGGAAGATGGAGATAAAAAGGAAAAATAGTATAAAAGAAGAAGGAGGCAATGAGATTAGAAAAAAAGAAAGAGAGAGAAAACACTGTAGTATCAAGAACTAACTTTGTAATCAAACTTGTGAGAAATATATAAGAAGAGATTTCCTCGGACCTTGCCGAGGACGATTTCCTTCAATATAAACTAGTCTATTTTCCATTCCCTTGTCATCTGAATCTATTTTAGTGTTTGTCTGATTCATTTAAGTCTAGTTTTCCAACTTATTCTTTATAAATTCATTGTTTTGGGCTTTTTGGGCCTAAATCCACCCACCTTTTGGGCTAGGGACTCAAATCTGGTCCTTACAATAACTTTTTAGGATAATTTGTGTTAAAAATTAAGTTTTATGTCTTGTTAGTATAGACAAAGCGATGCATGGTATACAAATTATAATATATTGATGAAAATTTTGTCTTTTTTGGATGAACTCTTAATTTATATGATTCTTTAAAATATAAATTCACTACCAATTTTTTTTTTTTAATTTTTTTTCTAAAAAAATGTAGGATCTTATGATTTACAATTTGATCCTACGATCTACGATTCCACCATCTTCCACGATCTTACGTAAGATCCCCATTTTGAAAACCTTACTCAGTTGAAAATTTTCTCCCCATGCTCATCGATTGCTGCTTCCAGTTGGGTTCAATTTAATCTTAGTGTAACTCTAAGTAATATTAGACCACCTAATAACTTGATACTAAATTCATATTTTGAAAATCTTATCGCAATGTTAAAACTTGAATTTAAACAATTGATTGATGACATAGCTACAAGGTTGTTAGACCTAAACTGGACTGGATGGTTCGACCTTAGTAACCTTGAACTGGGTAAAATTTTGGTTTTTAAGTGGGAGTTGCGGTTCAATCATGTTCAGACATTTCAAATATAAAAATTATCAAATAGGTGTTATTTCTAGTTGGGTTAAATTTAATCCAGTGTAACCCTAAGTAATATTAGACTACCTAATAGCTTGTTACTGAATTCATATTTTGAAAATCTTATGGCGATTTTAAAATTTGAATTTAAACAATTGATTGATGATATAACTACACGGTTGTTAGACTCGGACCAAACTGGCCAATCCGACTTGAGTAACCTTGAACTAGGTATTAATTTGGTTTTTTAAGTGGGAGTTATGGTTCAATCATGTTCTGACATTTAAATATAAAAATTATCAAATATTTTGAAAATCTTATCACGATGTTAAAACTTGAATTTAAACAATTGATTGATGATATAACTACAAGAGGTTCGACTCGAGTAACCTTGAACTAAGTAGAAATTTGGTTTTTTAAGTGGAAGTTATGGTTCAATCATGTTCTGACATTTAAATAGAAAAATTATCAAAATAGGTGTAGGCGAGGGATGGAACATGAGTTCAATATGTCTAATATTGATACAATAACCAATAGGCTATGCTCCTTTGTCATTCTTGGATTCAATATTTTATTTATTTATAGTTTAGATTATAGTTTTCCAATTTTTATATTACCCCCTCAATCTATTATTCTTTGATAATTTAATTAGAGGTTCAAGAACTATGCTTTTTACATGTGAATATACAATATATTTATTTATGTTGAAAATGATTTTATTTTAAATAAAATTTTTTATTTGAAAGATTACTAAACACAATTTTTTTTACACTTTTTTTATGCTTTATTATTTTTTGTTAACCTTATAAAAATGGTGAAAATTCATTTGAAATTTGTTTAATTTTTTTAGACATTTTTAGTAAAAATTTGTTAATGTTTTCCATTTTAATAGCTTTATTTTTATTTTACTATTATTAAATTTATTACAACATCATCATGGTTTGATATCGGTTGAACCTCGGTCCAAATTTAAAAACCTTGAACCTTTTTTTTTTTTTTGGTTCGTTAAACGGTCCGGGTTTGAAAACCATACATCAATATTTAATTACTTTGAAATTTTGTAAGTATTGAGAATATATAAAAATAATGTAATCCAATAGCCGATTTGTTAAAAGTTGCGTCTAATTAAAAAAATATTGAATAATATAACATTACTTAAAGTTACATTAAGTGTAACTTATATATATGTATATATATATATACACACATACTGTATGCACCCTTGAACCACATTTGTTGCAATAACAATGTTTAAATGGCTTTAAAACTTAAAAAAACAAATGATACATTTCTTATGATACATTTCTTATGATACTTTTCTTATGATACTTTTCTTATATATATATATATACACATGCTGTATGCACTCTTGAACCACATGCTGTATGAGATACATTCTCAAGAGATATAAACATTTTACTTTTCTTATGATAAAAAATAGTGGCGTTAACTGAGTTGCGTAGGGAAATAAAAGAAGTTATTGACTGAATGCATTCACACGTGTGAAAGTTGGTATGTCGTAGGCCAAGGTGTACTAGCTGAAAGTCAAAGATGATAGTCTACTTTTGTTTTACATTAGATTGAGAAAGTTCGTATTTACAAAAATTTGACCTTGTTGATATAACAAATTGTTGGTGTAAATGGAAAAGTAACGTTCGTGATAGACCTAAATAAGAATTAGTGAGACTTGTCAACTCTTGTAAAAAATATTGTAATTTTTTTTTTTTTAGCATTACCCTATCTACATTACTCTAACTAAACACTAAATAATAACTGTGTCCATTTCTTATACTTTTTTTAAAAAGCTTTTGAACATTATTATTTAAAAAATGATATGTAAGATTTTAAAAAGTTGAATTTAAAAAAAAGTACAATTTCAAAACGACATATTAAACAGACACTATAAGGATGCATAATTCTTCTACGCCAAAATATGACAACAATAATAAATGCTTTTGATGAGTTGTAGTTTCATCCTTCAAATTTAAGTGCTCCATTTTGATTTAAAGGAATACAGTTGATTTATTTATTTTTTTATAGAAGAATGGCTTCCACACTTGGGTGTGAAGAGATGAAAAATTAATTCTATTCAATAGTACCCTGATCCAAACTCCGTCAAGGTCTTTAATAACAAGTCAATATTCTAATATTTGATAGTTTCTGACTCCGTGTGGAAATATCTTTAAAGACCAAGTTAGTTAGGACTCAGTCAACTCTTTCAACTAATATATATATATATATATATGTCTTCTCCACTTTTCCATCAATCAAACTTTAATCTTCAATCACCAAATTCCAAGCATTTCCAGTTTCAAAAGGTGATCTATACTTTGCAATTCGAACTCTAATTTTCATCATGGCACTATCAACAGTGATCTATAACCATCTTCCTTCTACTTCTCAACCCATCATGAACAAGCTCCCCAAAATCCATGGCCTTGCCCATCAACAAGTTGTTCTTGATCAACCCAAAACAAAAACATCTAACCGGGTTTCAAGTCTAACCGAGTCACTCTCACACCTCCTCCACCTCCATCTTGAAACCCCTCCTCATACTAACACTCATCAAATCAATTGGAATTTATATGGTGAAGAGGAACTCTCTACTCCTACAACTTCTCCTAAGGAGGTCATAGCCCAAAACTGGCGTGACATGCATGCTTCCTCAAATTGGGACAATCTCTTGAATCCTCTTCATCCTTGGCTCCGAAGAGAAATAATCAAATATGGAGAATTTGCACAAGCAACATATGATGCTTTTGATTTCGATTCTCACTCGGAGTATTGTGGAAGCTGCCGGTACAATCGTCACAAGTTATTTGAAACATTAGGCCTCAGTAGAAATGGCTATAAGGTCAGCAAGTATATTTATGCCATGTCACATGTAAACATGCCTCAATGGTTGGAGAGGTCAAAATTGGGGGACACGTGGAGCAAAGATTCCAATTGGATGGGCTACGTGGCGGTCAGTGATGATGAGGAGACACGTAGGATTGGGCGGAGAGATATTGTGGTGGCGTGGCGTGGAACAGTGGCACCAACGGAGTGGTATGAGGATCTGCAAAGGAAGTTGGAGCCAATTGGGCACGGGGATGCTAAGGTTGAACATGGATTTCTTAGTATTTACACTTCTAAGAAAGACTCTACTAGGTACAACAAATCTAGTGCCTCAGAGCAAGTCATGAAAGAAGTGACAAGGCTTGTAGAATTGTATAGGGAAAAAGGTGAAGAAGTTAGCCTCACAATCACTGGACATAGCTTGGGTGGTGCATTGACTCTCCTCAATGCTTATGAAGCTGCATCAACTATTCCTAACCTTCCCGTTAGTGTGATTTCCTTTGGTGCACCAAGGGTTGGAAACATGGCTTTCAGAGATGAGCTTCACCAATTGGGAGTAAAAACCTTGAGAGTAGTAATTAAGCAAGACGTTGTACCTTGGATGCCAGGGCTTGTTTTCAACGAGAGTTTACAAAAACTTGATTATATCACCGGGACATTAGGATGGGTTTACACCCATGTTGGATCCGAACTGAAACTTGATGTTCATTCATCGTCTTACCTTAAACCTGGATTAAATTGGCCAGGGTTCCATAGCCTTGAAACATATCTTCATCTAGTGGATGGGTTTGTTAGTACTTCCTCAACATTTCGGGAAGAGGCTAGGAGAGATGTTGCTTTAGTGAACAAGGCATGTGACATGTTGGTAGATGAGCTTAGGATCCCACATTGTTGGTACCAATTGGCCAACAAGGGATTAGTTTGTAATGCTCATGGTAGATGGGCAAAACCAAAGAGAGATGCAGAAGACATACCTTCACCTCATATGCAAGAAAATATTAATGTCCATGCTCTTGAAGCTGGGATGCAAACACAAGATGTACTTAAACCTTTATTAAGTGTTTGATAAAATTGAAACTTTGCTTTTTCATAACCATAATTATTTCAGTACATATTATGATCTACAAGTTTCTAAACAACTATACGATGTTCTGCGTGATGCGTGGATAGTTTTCTCATAACTATAATTATTTCAGTACATATTTCTATTCCTATTCCCTCTCCCTCTCATTCCCGTCAATAAGTAATAGTTTTCTCATAACTATAATTATTTCAATACATATTTCTATTCCTATTTCTAAACAACTATGCTGAGATATGCTTGAGAACATATCTTAGCATTCCCAGTATTTTACTTTAAAAACAACTACCAATTTTTTAAATAATGTCCTCCTTGCTTTAAACTATTGAAAACTTGTGAAAATTGGTTATTTAAAATAGTCTTAACATTTGTGATTCATGATTTTTTTTTTTTTTTTTTGGTGGTAAAAATATCCAAGGTGGACTCAATATAATTTAAGGTCTAAGATTCTAAGGTGATAATTTTTAAAGTTATAATTGTTTAGCATTTAACGAGCAATAAATAATTCTATTTCAATTTCTATTATTTTGGTTCAAAAACCAATTTTCTTGTTTTTTGATATGAGAAATGACTAATAAGTTTTTACATTTAGGGTTATAAACACAAGTTCCCCTCAAAAAAAAAAAAAAAAAAAAAAGTTTTATAAACACAACACAAGCGACAAATCCGCACAATGGACGGAAACATCTTAGTTCTTTTTTGTGCATTTATATTTAAGGAATTTCTTTATTATGTAGAGGTCCTTTCGAAACTGACATTCATGAAGTGACCAATCATTAATCACATGTGATAACTTCTTTATGAATATAAGAGCTACCTAAGTAACCTTGTCTTCTGGGCATCAAGAACAAATCCTCAATGTTGACAATTTAATTAAAATAAGAACATAGTAGTTTCAATTATTATCAAATCTACTCAATAAAACTTTATGTTAAGAAAGTTTTCTGCATTTGTTTTTGTGTATATTTTATAGCATCAGGATAAATGGGTCAAATGAAAATTTAATTTGGTCAACTACAACCTTATTAAAAATAGGACTTTTTGTTGAGATGTTATAAATTTGAATAGCTAATAATGAGTCTACAAAATAATACTGGACATTTTTTTTTAGAGAAATGATATGTCTACAACATTTCTACAATATTTTTACAACAAATCTTAAGTGGCAAATTGTTACTAGTTGTTATTGTTAGGGCAAAAAATGTAATCTTAGTATTAGTTTCAAATTTGAACTAATAACAATTAACCATCTGTTATTTGTTGTAAAAATGTTGTAAAATTGTTGTAGACGTAGCATCTTTTTTTTTTATTTTTTTTTATTTTATAGTATCTTGTTTGTCAAGAATTTAAATTTTATAAATTATTGTACCATTAAAAGGGCAAGCCATTCAGTCAAAAAAAGGGCAAGTCATTTTTTTTCTTTCCAAAATTTAGTTGAAAAAATAAATTCACACTTAGTTATTCAATTCACATTAATTGGATTAGTAATAAATACATATTATACATTTTTTGAATTATACAAGAATGCTAATGATTTTGTAGAACAAACACCCGATTACTTTTTAGAACTTATTTTCAATGTCGCTACCAATTAAATGAAAAAGGGATTTTTGTTATAAAAAAAAAATCATTTTTAGAAAATGACTCATTTTATGTTTTGTTTATATTTAAATTTATGTTTATGTTTAGATGAGTGTGTGTATACTCTTTTGGAACTAGTGTTTCTTTTAAACTAGAAACAAAATGACCACCCATATGACAATCACCTTCAAAATGTTAGGCCCTTTTCTGTTTATATCATCAATAAAATATTAAAATTTCTCAATAAAATAATTATAATTATAAAAAAAACGAAGGTGAAAAAAGTTAAAGGAGATAATCCAAAATTAAGGTAAAATAATAACAAAAAAAAAATAACAAATGTACTTACATCTTATCTGTAGGAACCGGCCTTTTCCCACGCATCACGAGGGTTCAGGATTTTCACCCCACCAAGGGCTGACCTTGTAGTGTAAGGCTTGACACCTTAATCCCACGTCGGCTAGAAAAGCGCCCCTATACAATAAATTTGTAGAGAGTGGGTAGAAAGACTAGGCACTAGCAAGTGTTACAACGGTTGGATCAGATGTGAATTAACTAAGTGTTCTAAAGGGAAATTTGTCCTCGGTATAGTCCGAGGAGCCATTTTTTGATTACTAATGAGTATAGGAGTTGTCCCAGATCCCTCTAAACTCCCCCCTTGAACCCTCTAGGGGTTCATTCCATTATATAGTCCTATTTAGTTGATCCTTACCCTCCACTTGTTGATCATCTGAGCTTGTGTCTGAGGGCTTGTCCCATCAGCCGCCTTTCCAAACCTCCTGTTAGTTGAAGTAACCAAGGCATTACTATTCAATGGTAATTCTTCATTAATGCGGCCAGAGTGTTAGTTGCATGCTTTTAATGTGGCGACGATAGCTCCTTTCTCTAATTTCGGCCAGCCGAGGACATGGTCGTCCTCGGTGATGCTCTTTGACAGTTTGGGCCTTCCCCGTTCACCCTCGGACACTGCATTGTTCTCGGCATGGGCCTTGGGCCTGATATGGAGTGAGCTGGAGCTGCCAAATCTTTAGGCCCCACAATAGCCCCTCAAAATTCTGCTGCCCGGCTCCTCGGGCGGGGAGAAGGATTTTGATGTCCTCAGGTCCTTGTCCTGGCCTAGCGAATCTTGTCTTCCTGTCAGTACCAAAATCCTTCTAACTGCTCTAGGAACGCTCCTGACATTTCGGTACTTGGAATGCACCTTCATTAAATTTTGGCGGCCTTGTGTCTTCCATGTTCAACGGTGTGATGATGAATGGACGGTAGGGATGCTTTTGACTTAATGGGCGGGAAACCTCCTGCGGTTACCTTTTATTGGGGATATAAATACCCAATTGAACCGATTTGCCCCTTCACTTTTACATTCAAGAGCTCCTTTGCGTATACGCTGAACTTGGTCAAGCCTCCAATCGACCTTACGTCTCCTTTCAACATAAAAGGCCTGTCCGAGGAGCTTTTCCTCATTTCTATAAGTTCTCTTCTCTTTCCTATTCGTACTTTCCCGCCTAAGTTCCTTGTCCTCTTATTCCTCTTTCTCTTTCCTTTGTTTTCCCTGAGCCCTTCGTTAGCCCTTTAGGATGGGTAGGTTTAAGAAGTTAGTTGAGTTTGAGGAGGCGATGGAAAAGTTTGTTGCTGATTATAAGATCCTTGATATAGTGGGTTTGAGGTATTGTGGTGAAGGGGAGTGGAGCGTTAGGAGAAAAGAGGGTGAGGTGGCGATTCCTATAATCACTTTTTTGGAGGGTGGTATGAGGATCCCCATAGGGCCAGTGATGAGGGATTATCTTAGGCACTTCGGCTTATCTCCCACCCAGTGTGCCATCAATGTGTTTAGGATCTTAGGCTGTGTGGATGCCCTGAATAAGAAGATAGGGCTGGGCTTAACCCACCACGATGTAAACTGGTGCTACAACCTCCAGCGCCTTAGGGAGAAGTCTTATTACCTGAAGACGAGGGACGATAGGGTTCGGCTCATTCAGTGCCTTCCTGAGTCTAGCAAAGGGTTGAACAAAGACTTCCTTATTGTGTCCGGAGAGTGGCATGATGGTCTTTATTGTCCAATAGTGGACACCAAGTGGGGCACTCAGACTAGGAGGGGGTCTAATTTCTCGTGCCTTCGCACTCTGCTTTGCTTAGTTTGTAATAGGAACTTGTTTTCTTTTATGCAGATCCGCACGCCTTTGAGCGTGACTTTAGCTTGGTCAACAAGGAGAATTTTCAAACCGTACTGAGGTCGGAGATTTTTGTGTATAAAGCTGACAACCAAGTTAGAGCCGCTCCTGAGATCCTAGGATACGATCTGATTCAAAAATTGTTCTCAGCTCCAAAATATGTAATCCGAGCTGAAGATCCTCGGTTGCATAAGATCACTGTGGTCGAGCACGAATTTTTGATCCCTGAAGGATCTCCCGTTCCTGAAGGCGTACCATTGGTGGGTACTTTTTCGTCGCCTTAAGTTGCCAAGGCTGAAGAGGAAGGGCCAGGAGAAGAGGAAGTTGCTGACTCTGGCTCGTCCGAGGACGAGTTTGACAAATTCGACCAATTCCATTCATCCAAGGACCCTCTCGGCGATTTAGGTGACCCCAGCTTAGCTGAAGTGGACTTTTTATCTAAGGAAGCCTCTCCTTGGTCTAAGATGAGTTTCAAGAAACGACCCCAGACAAGTTTGCTGGCTTTGATTGAGGGGCAGCCGGGGAAGGATGCACCTGGTAAGTCTCCTCCCAAGCTTCCTCCTCTCCCACCCCAGCAGAGTTCGTCATCTGGGTCCAAACCCACCAGTCCTTGGCAGAAGAGGGATAAAGGAAAAAGGCCTAAGGGGGCGAAGAATCTGATCCTTCCCAGGGCGATGACGATGCTCGACAGCCATTGAAGCAGCTGAGGGCTGGGCGTTGAGGTCAGGAGAAACAGACCACCGTCCAGCCCAGGGCTCAGGCTTGGCTCCCTGTCCCCATGCTCCATGGGAAGCCCTTGATGGACAATGCCTCTCTCACAGACCCTAAAGAGGGTGAGGCTGCGCATGTGGCTGACGCTTTGGAGAGATCCTTGCTACTCCCCGTGGATATGGCCCAGCTGGAGGTTCAGAGGAGCAAGGAGGTCTTCCTCGGCCTCAAGCAATGTTTGGGCATGGTAAGTTTTTTGATCACTTGTGATCCTCTTGACTTCCTGCCTTTTGGCTCCTTACTTATCGTGCATTGGTTTTAATTGGCAAGCCATCCAGGCTACCTTCAAGTTGGAGGATGTTGCCAGTAGTCAAAGCAAGGCTGCGGGCTTAGAGCGTGAAAAGATGCTAGACGTTGCGCGGACCCTCAAAGTCTCCAAGGCTGATCTCTCAAAGGCGAGGGAGCAGTTGGAGGAAATGAAGAAGGTTCGAGACATCACCGAGTCAAGTCTAGCTAGCGCCCAAAAGTAGGCCCATGATCAAACAGAGTGCCTGCTCCAGGCAAAGGATCAGTTGAGGGTCGCCAAAAAGGAGATCGCGACCCTAGAAAAGAGGGTGCTCGAGGTAGAGGGGGCTAGAGGCGTTGCTGAGTTCACTAGGGATGAGGCCTTGAAAGCCAAGGAAGAGGCTGAGTCTGCCAGGGCCGAGGCTGAGGCTTCCAAAGGTGAGGCTGCGTAGGAGGCCTACGAGTCAAGGGTGGCTGATACAGAAGCCACCATTAAAGCTCAAATGCATGGGGTATGCAGACTTTACTGTTCTCAGGTGTGGAATGAAGCCTTGAAGCAAGCAAGTGTTAAGACTTCATCTGACCTGTAGAAGGTGGAGAGTGTGTACTACCCTCTTGCCATTCGCGAGGCTGCTCCTTCCAGGTCCGAGGCCGAGGTGACCCCTGAAGGAGTTGGGGCTGCTCCTAATGAAGATGTCTCGGCTGCTGCGGATGTGCCTAGGGACCAGCCTTTTCCCACGCGACACGGGGGTTCAGGATTTTCACCTCACCAAGGGCTGACCTTGTAGTGTAAGGCTCGACACCTTAATCCCACGTCGGCTGGAAAAGCACCTCTATACAATGAATTTGTAGAGAGTGGGTAGAAGGACTAGGCACTAGTGAGTGCTACAACGGTTGGATCAGATGGGAATTAACTAAGTGTTCTAAGGGGAAATTTGTCCTCGGCATTGTTCAAGGAGCCCTTTTCTGATTACTAATGAGTATAGGAGTTGTCCCAGATCCCTCTAAACTCCCCCCTTGAACCCTCTGGGGGTTCATTCCATTATATAGTCCTATTCAGCTAATCCTTGCCCTCCACTTGTTGATCATCTGAGCTTGTGTCTGAGGGCTTGTCCCATCAGCCACCTTTCCAGACCTCCTGTTAATTGAAGTAACCAAGGCATTACTGTTCAATGGTCAATTCTTCATTAATGCGGACAGAATGTCAGTTGTGTGCTTTTAATGTGGCGATGACAGCTCCTTTCTCCAATTTCGGCCGGCCGAGGACATGGTCGTCCTCGGCAATGCTTCTTGATAGTTTGGGTCTTCCCCGCTCATCCTCGGACACTGCATTGTCCTCGGCATGGGCCTTGGGCCCGATATGGAGTGGGTTGGGGCTGCCAAATCTTTGGGCCCCATATTATCCATAATTATAATATATAGAAGTTGTTATGGTTACTCTCCAATTATACGGTATTCGTACATTGGTTGAAAAATGATGTGATTTTGGTACTTTGACTTTTCATTTTTTAAGCTGTAAGTAGAACTTCCCATATGAAAGAATCAACAAACAAATAAGATTAGGGATATAATTGCGAAATGTAATCAGTGATTTAGTTACAACTATGTTAATAACAATGTCGTTCAAACTATTTGAATAATTATTGTACCTTATCTTTCTTTCACTTCATACTTATCTTTCTTTCACTTCATACTTATTTATTGCCTTTTTAATTCAATTTTTATATATTATTCCATCATAATTATAGAAAATTTCAAACTAATGCATTAACCTTTCAAATTAATGCATCACTAACATTTATACTAATGGGAAAAAATTGGTAAATAATAGTGTTTTAAATTAAAGATAAATGTAGTAACTTTAGAATTTCCTATCAAAACCTATTACATTTGTTTTTATTTGTTAATTTTTGTATATAAACATTTAAAATTTAGGTTATTAAACTATATTATTATTTATTTACTTTTTTCTAATAAATTATTAGTTGTTGAAATTCGTGTGTTAGTTTGTGCATATGAATATGTTTAGGTTTATGTTTAAATGTATGTATGGCTGTGTGTGGTCTCTTCCTCTGGATATGGCTTTAATTTTAGACTACTTGTGAACTTGCTCAATGTGCGAGTAAGTCTCAACTCATCCTATATATTTTGACAATTTATAATTTTAATTTTTTCTTTTGAAGTTTTCATTATTGGTTGGGCATGACAAGTTCGCCTTAATAATAATTAAAAAAAAAAAAACATATTTTCATATTCAGAATAAAAATAATAATGTTTGATAATGTTACAGTCAAATTTCACAAATAAGACTTTTCATCAATATATTTTAGAATGGTGTCTTCTCAAAAAAAGAAAAAAAAAATGGTGATAGCAACCAAGCTATGATCTGGAAAAAATATTTTGATGAATTGAATTATCATGTTGAGATTACTTATGGGTCAAATGAAATTATTATTTTAAAAAATACCACCAAATATTATATCTCATGTTCTTTAAGTACACTACATCTTCAAGAACACAGGTAATGTGACCAAAAAAATTGGAAGAAAGAGACATGAATATTTCGTTGTGATTAGCAAAAAAGAACTCTAGTCAATATATATTATTCTCTAGTGTTGCATGCTTCAAGTCTTCAAGATTTTCAAACTACAAAATTAAAAATTAAAAAATTCTAAGATTTGTCTCATTCTCAGTAGTACAAAGGTTACATTGTCAATAGAATTTCTTCTTGCCAAATTAACATCCTTGGTTTGTCCAGCTCGAAAGCATATTTGGTAATTTCTTCTTCAAGATATGAGCAGCCAAGAAAATCAAAGATGAGCATTCACTTTTTGCATAGAATCAAGAACATATCCTTAAGGTTGGACAATTCAATCAAAATATATATGCATTTACTGCTAAGAATAAGTAGTATTTGACAAAATTATGCTACAAGACATTTATATATATAGTTCAAAATCAAGTTCTCTAATAAAGTATAATTTTAAAGGGAAGATAATATATCTAAGAATTGTCTAAACTATATATTCAGAAAGGCCATTCATAATAAATAATACACAAATGTGGGAGATCATATTGAAACAAAAAATAATTTAATTAGTACTCCTATCATAAATATAAGGTCGGTGCAAGTAATGTCTATTAAAATTCTCCTACTAACTAAGCGGGTAATGATATCTTTGGTTAATTAACATCGGGGGTAACTAGGCCTCCTAAGAATGGTGAAGTGGATTGGTGATATGGATAAGAGAAAAAACTATAGTTTTGGATTAATTCTTCAATGCCCTCCTCAACCGTTTTACAATCTGTTAGGTTCTGAATGTTTAGAACAATTGGCAAATCGTGAATACAAACTTGTCTAGATATAGATCTTAGAGTCTATAGGTTTTATTAGACAATGCTTAAGGTGATTCAAGTCAAGATTCAAGAACATACAAGCTGCAGGAAGAAGACTTCATATTCTGCCTGGTTCGATCGATCGAAGAACAGGCTCGATCGATCGAAAATCGTATCTGCAGAATTTTAAGTCGGCCCAAACAGCAGCTTAAGCCCATTAAGGATTAGGGTTTCAGATCTACTTCTCCTACTATATAAAGGAAACGCTAAGCCACGTTTTTGAGACTTTGCAAGAGAGATATTAGAGTGCCTCTTGTGCCTCCTTTTATTTTTAGGGTTTTGTACCCAAACCTCTCTAAGTCTTTGTTGCTCATATTTGCGGTTTGTGTGAATCTCTTGTGAGATCCTTGAGGAGCTTTCCTTCACATAAACTTAGGGTTTTCAAGGTAGAGATATTATCTACATCTTGATGATCAACAAGGTTGCTGCTATTGGAGCTTGAAGAAACATAAGCGGGGAGCTTGTATCTTGTGAAGAACCCAAGAAAGAAGGAGTCCGTAGATTCGGAGCTTGCACGTGGTCGTGTCAGTAAGTTCTACTGGTGGGTAGCATTAGGAAGTCGAGCGGGGAGCTTGTAGTCCTTTTGTATGAAGTTTGATTCTTTCATAGTGGATTCAGGTTTGCCTTGAGGATAGGTAGGTAAAATCCTTCCCAGGTTTTTATCGTGTGGTTTCCTGGGTGATCATATCTTGTGTTATTTATTATTCCATTGCTATATATTCTTGATATGATTGTTTGATTATTTTAACCTAGAATTGTCTAATTTGACTAAGTAACAACTTGACTAATTAACTAGGCTACTCAATCTGGTTGTGTGTTAAGGGGTCTAAATAACCTAACACAATCCTTATATACCAAGCAATAGTAAGCTAGCTAATCCACTTGTTTCTAACCTGTTAGCTTGGCACATACCTCTATCTTAGTAACTAACTCTCTACAAGCCATGTGCCTCACAGTTACAACAAACGCTTTATACCAACCTCTTATCACTCATCTATATTATTGTACTCATCACCACCAATAATGTCACAACAATAATTCATATATCAAATTTTTGGTTCAACTTCAACCATGAAAAGACAAAAAGCACCCACAACCACATCATGAATTGCACATGAAAGATCCTCGAAAGCCTCATTTGATCTCCCAAGAAACTTTTGGGAAAATAAAAATTAGGGTTTACTTCACTAAATCAGGGAGGTTCTCTCTCTCTCTCTCTCTCTCTCTCTCTCTCTCTCTCTCTCTCTCTCTCTCTCTATATATATATATATATATGTCTCGTATGCTTGCACATAATCTTTTTGTTTTTTAATTTTTTAAAACCATTTGAACATCGTTATTGCAACTCACTACTCTCAAGAGTGTGTATGAGTCTATAAGATACATTCTCAATAGATATGGACATTTTACTTTTCTCATGTTAGAAACTTGTGGCGTTCACTACTTTCACAAGTTATTTTATATGCAATTGAGTAATTGACTGAGTGCACTCACACGTGTGGAAGTTGGAATGCCAAAGTGTAGGTGAAAGCCTAAAAGTCAAAACATGCTCAAGGCATTAATAATTTATAACATGAATTGAGGAAAGCCCATGTTTCTTAGGACCAATGGAGTGAATTCCGTATCGTACTGGCCGACACGGCCAGAATTTTTTGTACCGGTGACTAAGTCAGTACAGAAATGGGTCATGGCCCCCCAAAATTTTGATTTCTTCTACTGTTAGGCTATGAGTCTGATAGCAAAAAATAAGTAAAAGGCTATGGCCCCCTAGAATATAATGACCGGCCCCCTCAATTCTTTCTAGGATCTCTACTTAGTCCAATAGATAATCCAAAGTCCTCAAATAAAATACTAGTTAGCTCTCCCAATTGTCCAAATGATTTGTTGACAATCCAAATATCCAATAGACAATAATCCACACCCTCAAAGTATCATCTTTTACCACTCATTTTCAAACAAAAATTTACTCTCTTTTTTTTCATCATTCTCAATCTTAAGAAGCCACCTACGGGATTCTCAAAGAAAATAGAAGTAATCACTTCTACTTTCACTCCTGCTGATACAAGCCTACACTGCCTCATGTTTCTTTACTCTCATTGTGGATTGCTCTAAACACATTAACTCTCTTCTCAATTCCAGCTTCTTCTTGTGTCTCAGTATTTTAGGTTTGCTTGTTTCTTCAACATCAAATGGGCATTTAGATTTATGCTTTTTTTATATATATGATAATGGTCATTTAGTTTTATGAATATGCTTTTTTTATTAAGTTGTTCAATTTGTTGTATTGCTATATGATAATATATTATCTCTTTCCATATCATCATTTTTTTTTTTTTAATTTGAAATTAGGAGCTGAATAATTCATTAAAAAATAAGAAAATTTTTAGTATTATGGATAATGATGGGTTGATGGTGCTTAAAATAATAGTATGCAAATTTTTGTATATATTTATGGTAAAATAAACTGACTTTTTTTTTTTTTTTTTTATTATAATTTTTTATGAACAAAATAGACTGCCTTTTGTACTTCCATTAATATTTAAGAATATGAAAATATATCAAAGTTGATAATTTTTTATTTATAAATTTATGAATTATGATATTTCTATCAATGTTGCAATTTGGCCCCCCCAAGTATGAATTCCTGGCTACGCCCCTGTGGGTCTATTTTGTTCTGAATAAAATACTGGCTTGTACCGGGTTATTTCGGCCATACTGGAGTACATATCGGATTTCGGCCGAAATATTAGTACCGGACCAAAACAGAAAAAACTTAAGTTTTAGATCTGAAACTATCAGTGACTTACTGGCTTGTTGTGTTTATGTCACCACCTCTATCATCAGAACGTTTCCACCATGTTTCCCAGACCAAATGCCCTTTCTTCTTCTTTTTCTTCAGCTCATTCTGCAGATCTGTTCCTCCACCTTTTCTTCTTTCATCGTTCACCCAGTGCCCCTTATTTCATAGTTTTTCTTATGTTTCTTTTTTTTTTTTTTTTTTTTGGAAAGGAATGCTAGAAAGCTTTCATTAAACAAGGATTAAACCCAAAACAAATACATCATGTAGGATTTGAGAAGCAATAATAAAGGGAGTATCTTTCACCCAAATAATACAATTAGATATGTGCTTAGCATATTTGGCCATTTGGTGAGCTGCCTTGTTTGCATCTCTATGAGTGAAGGAAGACTCCCATGCTCTGAACTTGGACTCCCAAGACTTTATACTAGCAATAAGATGATGGACTTGGATTGGGCCCGGATCATGGCTAGCAATGGCAGCCATGACAGTTTGGGAGTCCCCTTTAAGGATGATCTCTCTAAGGCCCAGCTCCCATGCAAAGGTTGTGCCAATCTCAGCTGCTTTGGCTTCAGTCTCAAGAGCACCAAGTGGATATGGAAGTAGTTTGCTAAGAGCTCCAAGCCTCACTACCAACTCACCAAATTTCTTAGACCTATTCTGGTGTGTTAAAGAGGCAATGCCCAGCCAAGACCTTGAAGCCTTTGCCACATTGTCTTGGTCCCTTTGGAACAACTGGAATGCCATTCGACATGGGGAAACTGGTAGAACTGCTCTGCAGATTTTTGAAGCATCAGGGGCCTTCTTAAATGAGTTCCAATCCTTTTGTGTGCTTCCCCACCATCCTCAGCCCCACGGCCCTAGCTTATGGAGACCACCCCCTCTTGGATGGTACAAGGTAAACGTTGATAGAGCTGTATTTAAAGAACTTATGTTTCTTTTTCAATTTGCCTCTTCAGTTTCTTTCTTTCATTTAGCCTTTTGGTTTTATGTGCTTCAACCACAACCACACACGTTGTTAGGAGCATTATGTGACACACGTGAAGGTCATTCCAATTTCAAGCATTCTTTGTTTTTTGTTTGTTTGTTTGTTTGTTTTGTTTTTGTTTATTTATTTATTTTTATGATGTCACATGCCACGTTTAAAAAAGAAAAGAACTGACCATCATCTAAATACATATGTCTATTAGATAGTATTAGGATATTAAAATACATGGGCTTATAATCTTAAATATTTTTTAACAAAGATTATCAAAAAAGAAAAAAAAATGTTAATGAATATATAAATAAATAACTACATATATTTAATCTAATATATTAGTTAATGTTGTACTTAAGCTAATATGTAGGCTTATAAAATATGTGAATTTTAAATTTTATGTTGATAAATATAACAATTAATAAATTCATACTTACATAAATAATACAAATATATATTTATGTATAGAAATATATATATATATATATATATAGTGGTAATCTCGAAACGGTACACCGATGTCAATTGGTACCGAAATATTCCGTTCCCCTGGCCAAATCGAAACAGACTCCGGTACGAAATTGACTCCCTTGCTTAGAACACGCTTTATCTTATGATGTT
The DNA here is from genome assembly GCA_023621385.1 of Quercus gilva. Classification (NCBI taxonomy): domain Eukaryota; kingdom Viridiplantae; phylum Streptophyta; class Magnoliopsida; order Fagales; family Fagaceae; genus Quercus; species Quercus gilva. The sequence goes on from CM042477.1 coordinate 69,570,593, forward strand.
CATTTTCTACTAAATAAAGGTTGTATTAGATTTATTTGTCTTGTTCTAGTTGGGAGCATTATGGCATTTGACTAAATTATCTTAATACCTCTCCTTTCAGTTAATATATGTAATATGATATTACCGAAGAAGGTGAACTAAAAACAGCAACCAAGAGTCACATGCTCAAATTAAAAACTATAGAATTAGGATTGTGATTTGTGTCCACCTTGTTCATTTTATTTTTATACCCTTTTGAACATAGGTTGTTTAAAAAATTGTACCTAAAAAAAATTGTGAGACTTAAAAAAGTTATATTTTAAAAATATATTGTAAAGTTAAATTTATTCAATTATGTGTTGGCTTTATTTCGTGCCAAATTTGCTTGTAATTCAGCATTTAGAAACCTTGTATTTAGATGGGAATAATGTAATTGTTGTGTGTGAGAGAGTGTGAAGATTTGATCAAGAGTGTGTAACAAGAAGGTGACTCGTGACTAACTCGCGAGTGGTGACTCACCAAAAGGAAGCACACATGTGAAGCATGCAAGAAGATAAAGAGTTAGGTCAGCTGGATCACTACAAGAAAAAAAGTATAGTCTGGCCTAATCTAATAACTAGTGACTGGAACCCACGACTCATCCCAGTCATGAAGTGACTCGCCAATGTACCTTTTTTTGCTAAAAATTGACTTTTCACATTCCATCTCATACCCTACTATAAATACCCTTATACCCACGAAATGTAGAAAGCTTCCAAAGAGAATTTTGAAAGAGAAACCCTAGAGAAAAACAAGATTGATTCATCCACAATCTTATACATTTGATTCTCCAAATCCCTCTACTCTCACCCTCTCCATTGTCATACTCATGAAAGGATTATAAACCAAATCCTTACCTCACCATATTCAGAGTAGTGAGAAGGTTCTTGGTGATTGAGAAGCAGTTCAAGAGAGAACCAATTCATATTGGTAGATGTAATAGGTTAATTGCGGGAACCGGAAAGCTAGAGAAGACACGATTCGGCGTAACCTTGTTGGAGCAAGAAGTTTGGAGGGCTTTGGTATATTGGGTAGATTAGGCTTAGAGGGTCTATTGCTATTCATGTATCCCAATTGATTTTCTAGTATATCATTTACCGCTTGGAGGGTGGCGGAGAGGTTTTTCGCCAAGTTCTTCGGTTTCTTCTTTGATAACATGTACCGGTGTTATCTTGTATTTGCATCTCTCTTTCCCTTACTCTTAGCTTTTAATTTCTGCTGGTTGTGATTAATTAATGGTTTAGAGTAGTTTGTTAAATTGAGCATTACTTATATTTCATATTCTGCATATATATTATTTGAATATAAGCTTTTATTGGAAATTTTTGATAGGCCAAAAACGTATTGACCCCTTATGATGAATTAATTGATTAATTAGCTAAGTTTATTAATTAATCAAATTAACATGCAATGTACGTGGCAGCACAAACAAATCACCAATAAACTAAAGTATGCAGCGAAAATTAAATTAACACGATGATTAGTTTACGAATGGTGAAAACCTATATGGTAAAAACCCCACCGGGTGATTTTAAGATCACCACTCCTGAGAATCCACTATTATCAAAATAAGCGGTTACAAGTAAAGGAATTCTAGTACCTTATACCAACCTACAGTTGAACCCTTACCCGAATACCCAATTAGACTTGTTTTGTAGTGACAATCTCTTCTTTTCAATGCACGACTCCTAGTACGTGACTAACCAATTGCGCGGATCCCAGTACGCGACTTGATCATCAATTTGAGAAGGATGTTGGCTGCAAAGTTCTTATGTTCATCACACGATGAACATCATGAAGTTGCTTGGTCACAAAATTCTACGGTGTACAAACACAGCAACTTCTTCAAGAGAAAGAAAAACTAGGACAAATTAGGTTTCTGATCACACTTTTCTTCACACTTGTGGAATTGTGCTCTTGTGCAACTTCTGTAACCTTTTAAGGCCCTTAAAATAATCTTTATATATGTTTAGGGTTGTGAGAAAAGAAAGCCCAAACATATACCCACGGATTGGATTGAAATCAGTTCTAAAAAACTGAATTTCATAAACCTCGACAGATAGCCATCAATCGAGCTAGTTGTCAAGCCACGGGCTTCAACAGCTTTTAAACCTCGATAGATGCTAGCTGTCGAGTTTTAAAATCTTGCACTTTCTCACTTGATTCTTGGATAGATTTGCATGGTTTTAACACTTGAACTTGAAATCTTATTTCTTGAAGCATTAAACACATTCTAGATCTATCTAATTACAAGTAAAGTGTGTTTTGTCAAAATATTAGCCAATTATATAGAATGTTGACATATGTTCCTAACATTGAATCACATATGTCTTAACAATCTCTCCCTTTGGCAATCCATGACAAAACCACAACAAACAAATGAACATATGAGAGAAGTCATAAATCACTCAACCCATATTCACTTGTTGATTACAATAAAATCTATCCTAACACAAACTCTTGAAAAACTTTGTAAGAAGAGAGTTCATGGCAAGAAGACTTTGACAACCTGTATTTCTGAAATACTTTAAACAAAACTCATCACGGCATCTTAGTGTGAAACAGAAATAATAGATTGCATATAATAAATAAGAAATATGTGTATTAAGAAAGAAAAGAAATAACACATGTAAAGATAGGTGAATAACATACATCAATATATATGAAAATCAAATATAAGTACAATGTATGTCAAAATGGTCACAAGACCGATATACACGAGATGAATGTAAAAGAAAGAAAAGAAAATACATAAAAACCTCACTACATCCCTCAATATAAACACTCCCCCTATCTCCTAAACTAACCCTCCCCCTATGAGTATGACTACTCTCATCTCAAAACTACTCCCCCTTTTTGTCACGAGTGACAAAGGGGTAAGTACAACAAGTAGACATCTCATCATCACTTGGCGAGCCATCATCATCATCCTCAGCATCATCAGCACTGCCGGGAGCCATCACTTTCATCCTCAGATGCCTCGAGAGAGGAAGCCACTGTGTAATCACCCATCATAGCATGTTGTCACGTGATACGACCGACACAGGTGTTCACTTGACACAACTCATCGTTGAGAGTGTCAAGGCGAGCATCCATGCGCATAAGCTGTGCCATGATGGCCTCAAGTGTCACTCCACCCACTTCTTCGAGCGAAGCTGTGCAAGACTCCGCTTAATGATAGCAGCGTCAATGGCACACATATATGAGAAATGGGGAGACACGGGATAGGAGACAGAAAAGTGGCGAAGGAGTCTTGTGATAGCGGAAGGAAAAATGAGCTTATCATAAGTCACCATATCCTTAAATACATCTATGAGGGAGGGTATAAAGTGTGAAGGGAAGTCCATAGTGGGACCTTTAATGAGGGATAGCAAAAATCGAGCACGAGGCTCTGTAAAAGTGTTATAGTGAGACAAAGGATGAAGAATAAATGTCATCACCATGTTTAGGATTCTCGGACCTTTAGCAAAGGCCAAGCATAAGGTGTTTTGATGGTCACCCCATGAAGAAGGTGTCTTATAGAATAGAGATGAGAGTTTGTCTTTGGACACTGTCCTTAGACACTTACAGCTAGGGTAGTCAGGATGCGCTACCCTAGGCACAAGTAATACCTCGGATATTATATCCGGAGTAACCAAATCCATAAATATTGGAGTAGAACTCTTGTATGATCATTGAAGGGCACGTGACCGGGGTGCCACATAGTGACTCCCAACCCCTACTGTAGATGATAGTGGGCAAGTCAATGTCAGAGAAGTCTGACAGAATGACTTGGCGTTCTGAATGAATGCTGTGTCGTGAGACGTTCTCAAAGAAGTCTGATTTGGCCTTCTCATCACGAAATCGGATGTGAGAGAGAGTAGGGTCAGATGGAGAAGAACAAGAAGATGCCCTGGAACAAAGAGGGTTCCGGGATGGAGTAAACTTACGCTTAGGTGACATGACGCAACTAACGTAGAAGGAAGAGAAAGAGAGAAAGAGAGGGAGACAATCAGATAAGTACCAAACAATAGATATATCAAAATATATAGAATTGAAGGTACATATGCATGAGAATGCATGAACATGTGACATGCTAATATAAATTCATTATGGACTCAGCCCAATCCAAACCTACTAGCACACAACATAGCACAAAGTAAACACACATTTAAAATGCATGAAACATTGTTATAATGCACATGTAATGCAATGCATGAAGTTTAAAGATCATTTAAACAAAAACCCATCCCAAAATTTTAACAAAAACTCAAAAGTTTTGAAAAACCTCAAGCAATTTCAAAAAATCCCAAAAGTTAGGTCAAACATATGAAATAAAAGAGAGATTAAGGATCTTACCAGTGAAGAAAAGAAAGATTGAGGTCAAAGAATGCTTGGGAATGAAGTTTGTAGTGATTGAGAAGTGTTTTGGGAGGTGAAGAGGCTGAAGGTATCAAGAAAGATTGAGGGAATGAGATCTGAAATTGTGATGCCTCTTTATATAGAAACTTCATAAAGCTCGATTGATCAATTGAGAGCTATCGAGCTTTAAAAAGGTGCTTTTTAGCTATTGAACCAGCTATTGAGGATCTATCGAGGATCACAAAGGAGGTTTTCTCAACAAAGAACCTCGATGGATCGAGGTAGCTATCGAGCAGCTATTGAGGAGACAGAAAGTTTCTCGATTGATCAAACTAGCTATTGAGAGCTATCGAGAATGCGATAAGAAAAAGCTGGAGGGTCTTGATAGATAGCTATCTGGAGGATCATGTCTTTAACACAATCATATTGGAAATATACATATTTATATTATACTTTCATCATATTAATACTAACTAATAGTAGGTAAATGTGGCAAGGGCTTATCAAAAAGAAGCTACTCGAGAGATTACAATTCTTTTTCACCAAAAGTTGAATGGAGCTTTGACGACTTTTATTGAATGCCCATGATCTAAGCGTGAAACTCTATGTGCTTGCTTTATAGCTCAACATCTTAAGCATAAGCAACCAGACAAGAAAGTGAAGAAGGCATTTGTGGAATATTTGAAACACCACTATTCTGATTGGATGTTTCACATTAAAAATCCTATTTTTAAGAAGTACGCAAAGAAAGAAGATTGTTACAAGAATGGTCATTCCTTCATTCCTACACCCTTTTGGAAAAAGATGGTGGATAAATGGATGGATGGAGAATGGGGGGTGAGTATAAATGAAATACATGTCATAAATTCTCTCTATCTCTCTTGCACTCTCTCTAACCATTATTTGTGGTTTACATTTTTCATAATTGTTATATTACTTTAATTTATATTTAATTTTGATAGTGGTTTAAGTAATCAAATTACGTTATTATTATTGTTAGATTAAAAAAAAAGTTATTACTATTGTTTATGATATATTATATGACTATATTTGATATAGTAATATGTGTACTTATTTATTGAAGCATTAATACAAATACAAATTCACTTTAATTGTTTCATTTTAACTCATGTTTAATGTCTTTTTTTTTTTTTTTTTTTTTTTTTTTTTTTTTTTTTTTTTTTAAAGGATGGTACTAGCAGAGATAAAGAGGACAACTCAAACAATAACATGGAGGTCGAAAGCAACTTGGAGGGTGACTTAGAGGAAAACTAATATAGATCTTGTCATAATTCTAGTTGTTTAAGTTTAAAACAATATTTTTATGTCATGGTTTAATTTCAGGATTTATTTGTATATTCTATACTTTAAAGTTTGAACATATAAGAATTTTTATGTTTTGATGGATCAATTTTTAGCAATCATTGTACTATTGTAACAGGATAGTTAAACAAAAATGATATAAAATAAATTATAAATAAATAAATAATAAAATATTTAAAATATTATATAAAATATTATCACTAGCATAAAAATTTGGTCATAAATAACTTTATAGTGACAACAAAGTCCCTCGTAATTTATAGAATAGCGATGCTAGTTAAACTCTTGCAAAAACGTTTTAAGTGACAACTTAACGTTGTCACTATTATTTCTAACTAATTGCAAGGGTTCAAAAGCCCTCACAAATAAATTTTAGCGATGGCACTATTTGTCTCTAAAAGTATGTTGTCAATTTGGAATTCACAAATAATTAATTGTGAGGGAATGAAAGTCCTCACGAATAGTTGTTAACAACGACTACTTCCCCTCGCTAAAAATAAGTCGTCGACTTTTCTTATTGTTTGGTAATATATTTGCGAGGGAAAATTTGTTCAATAACGACGGTGGATTGCCCTTGTAAATTATCTATTTGCGAAGGTATGGTCGCAAAATCTCTTTTAGCGACAAGAGCAAATACAACGGCCTTTGAGGGCCATATGCCCCCACTAATAACCTTTTACGACGATATTTGAATTTTTGCGAGGGCATTTTACCCTCGCTAGTAGACTCTTTTCTTATAGAAAATGTAAAAAATAGAAAAGAGAAAATAAAGTGTTAAATATTAGCCCCATCAACCATTACTCATGCATTTCTTAGTGTATTCACCAAGCCCATAAAAATAAAGACCTCATTTTTTTGAGAAGAAGACTGCAATTTAATTAAGAAAAAACAATTATATCAGCTAAAATTACAGCATTGAGGTGTGGAGGAACATCTTCCATCCACACTGAAAACCTACCAATACATCTAGCATGTCTAACAATGTTATGAGTAACAGAATTACCTAATTTAAATTGAACTCAATAACCATTTTTTTTTCTTTTTTTGACAAATGACTTTTTTAACCCATCAACCATGGCTCAAACTTAAAACTTTACACTGCATTTTTTAGAGGCTGTTTGGATGCTTTTTTTTTTTTTTTTTGTCACTCAATTTTCATCTCTCAATTTCCATCATTCATCACTCATCATTCATCATTTATCACTCATTACTCATCACTCTAAAATACTAAGGCTGTTTGGCACCATCATTCACTTGCCATCACTCAATATTTTTCACACTATTTGTGGGCCCCATACTTGTCACTAGTGCAACTTTTTTTTTTTAGGACCCAGAAACCCGAACCTAGTGAAAAAAAAAAAAAAAAAAAAAAAACCCCAAGAGAAGACCGAACCCAGTGAAAGAATAAAGGAAAAAAAAAAAAAAAAAAAAAAGGAAACCCGAGAGGAGAAGACCGAACCTAGTGACAGAAGAAAGGAAAAAAGAAAGAAGTTCAGATCACCCAAACCCAGTGAAAAAAAAAAAAAAAAAAAAAAAAAAAAAAAAAAAAAAACCCAGTAGGAGAAGACGAACCTAAGAGAAGAAAGGGAAAAAAAAAAAAAAAGTCAAAAGGTGGTCAAAAGGTGCAGTTGAAGTTATGACATTGGGTTCCATGTGTGTTTAATTACAAAAATGTCATTGAGTTATGAGTTATGGAAACTGAAAATAGTTAAAATGTGTTTTCAGTTTCCATAACTCATGACTAAAAAATTAGAGAATTGAGTGATAGAAACAGAGTTATCCCCTTACCAAACGAACTTCTCGTTATGGGTCTCACTATTTTTGAGTTATAAATTATGAAAACAGATAATTGAGTTATAAAAACAGCCTCTTAGTGTTCATGTACAGAATACAAACTCTATCCTTGTAACAATAAATAAAAAACAAATAATAAATAAAAAAAGCCCCTCAGGATAGTTATTGATAGGAGATAGTTATGGAGAAACTATCTCATCCTGTGAGTAGTTTGGAATTAAATGGGCAACATCAAGCACTGGAAGCATAGATGGTGCAGTGAATAAAAAGAGACATGGCCCTTTACATTCAAAGGCATATGCCATTGCTGATGTTTTTAGGACCTCAATCTACAATGTTGTGTCTGCTTTCCAAGATAAGATGCTGAATCTAAAGTAGGACTTCTTGAGAAGGATTGGATCATCAATGCCAAGCCTCTTTTTGGTACTCTTGAGCTCCTGAGGCAGAAATTGAGTCTTTTCCTGGATTTGTTAGCACAGCACAAAATGAAGAGGCAGTTTTGTTTGCTAATCCAAAAGAACCACGGACGGAGTATAAAGAGTGAATGTCTGTTTTGCTTGAAAGAAACATCAAAGAAAAAACAAGCTGTAATTTTAAGTTGTAGGCTTAATAGGGCACACTTGGATTGAGTTTATCTTTTTTAATCTTTGAGTTAATGATCAGGTACCAATTTAAAGTTTCAACTGGGTCATAAGATGAGACATGGCTTGGAAAATTACATATTTAATTACTAAGTAACACAAATTCAGATTGTTGCAACCTGTATATATAGGCAATGGAGCCTTACTGAGTTTGAAGGGTAAAAGAGCTTCAGAATTGTCAGGGTGTAGTTGTTTTAGATGTTCAGGTTGTCCTAAAGGAACTTCCTCTTGCCTTTTGACATCTTGGTACACTCTACATCTTCTCTTCCTAGTAGTTAATTTATTTTCATTACTTTTGTTAGTAACGAAGAAGTCAACTTCACATAAGTCATTTTTTCTTTAAAAACCATTTGAACATCGTTATTGTAACAAAAGTGGTTCACTATTTTATTGAAGAGTGCATATAAATGCTGTATGAGGTACATTCGCAAGATATATAAACATTTACTTTTGCTAAAAAGAGTGAGAAGTGGATTCTAATTAGCTCAATTGATTTTTTTATGGTTGAATAAGATATTTGAAGTTTAGTCTTCGTCTATACTAAAAACTAATTAGTATTTTAATTTTCCATAGATTGAAACTCTCTTAAGAAAAAAATTAGTGAGAGAAGTGTAAACTACTTCACATGTTATTTTTGTAAACAATCGGGTAATTGATTGAGTTGCGTAGGGAAATAAAAAATGTAATTGACTGAATGCATTCACACCTGTGAAAGCTGGGCTGCCAACTTTTATTTTTTTACAACCCCATCAAGGTCTTTAATAACAAGTCAATATTCTAATACTTGATAGTCCATGACCCCGCGTGACAATTTCTTCAAAGACCAAGTTACTTAGGGCTCAGTCAACTCTCTCAATTATATATATGTATGGCCTCTCTCCACTTTCCATCAATCAAACTTAATCTTCAACCACCAAATTCGAAGCATTTCCAGTTCCAAAAGGTGATCTATACTTTGCAATTTGAACTCTAAAATCTTCATCATGGCACTATCAACAATGATCTATAACCATCTTCCTACCTCTCAACCCATCATCATGAACAAGCTCTCCAAAATCCATGGCCTTGCCCATCAACAAGTTGTTCTTGATCAACCCAAAACAAAAACATCTAACCGGGTTTCAAGTCTAACCGAGTCACTCTCACACCTCCTCCACCTCCATCTTGAAACCCATCCTCGTACTAACACTCACCAAATCAATTGGAACTTATATGGTGAAGAGAAACTCTATACTCCAACAACTTCTCCTAAGGAGGTCATAGCCCAAAACTGGCGTGACATGCATGCTTCCTCAAATTGGGACAATCTCTTGGATCCTCTTCATCCTTGGCTCCGAAGAGAAATAATCAAATATGGAGAATTTGCACAAGCAACATATGATGCTTTTGATTTCGATTCTCACTCGGAGTATTGTGGAAGCTGCCGGTACAATCGTCACAAGTTATTTGAAACATTAGGCCTCAGTAGAAATGGCTATAAAGTCAGCAAGTATATTTATGCCATGTCACATGTAAACATGCCTCAATGGTTGGAGAGGTCAAAATTGGCGGACACGTGGAGCAAAGATTCCAATTGGATGGGCTATGTGGCGGTTAGTGATGATGAGGAGACACGTAGGATTGGGCGGAGAGATATTGTGGTGGCGTGGCGGGGAACAGTGGCACCAACGGAGTGGTATGAGGATCTGCAAAGCAAGTTGGAGCCATATGGGCACGGGGATGCTAAGGTTGAACATGGATTTCTTAGTATTTACACTTCTAAGAATGACTCTACTAGGTACAACAAATCTAGTGCCTCGGAGCAAGTCATAAAAGAAGTGACAAGGCTTGTAGAATTGTATAGGGAAAAAGGTGAAGAAGTTAGCCTCACAATCACTGGACATAGCTTGGGTGGTGCATTGGCTCTCCTCAATGCTTATGAAGTTGCATCAACTATTCCTAACCTTCCCGTTAGTGTGATTTCCTTTGGTGCACCAAGGGTTGGCAACATTGCTTTCAGAGATGAGCTTCACCAATTGGGAGTTAAAACCTTTAGAGTGGATATTAAGCAAGACGTAGTACCTTGGATGCCATTAGGATGGGTTTACGCCCATGTTGGAGCCGAATTGAAACTCGATGTTCATTCATCACCTTACCTTAAACGTGGATTAAATTGGCCTGGGTTCCATAGCCTTGAAACATATCTTCATCTTGTGGATGGGTTTGTTAGTACTACCTCAACATTTCGGGAAGATGCTAGGAGAGATGTTGCTTTAGTGAATAAGGCCTGTGACATGTTGGTGGATGAGCTTAGGATCCCACATTGTTGGTACCAATTGGCCAACAAGGGATTAGTTTGTAATGCTCATGGTAGATGGGTAAAACCAAAGAGAGATCCAGAAGACATACCTTCACCTCATATGCAAGAAAATATTACTGTCCATGCTCTTGAAGCTGGGATGCAAACACAAGATGTACTTAAACCTTTATATAGTGTTTGATAAAACTGAAACTTCGTTTTCTCATAACTATAATTATTTCAGTACGTATTATGATCTATGACTTTCTAAACAATTTCTATTCCTATTCCCTCTCCCTATCATTCCCGAAAATAAGTTCTTTGTCTTCAAGGTGCTTAAAAGAACATATCTCAGCCTTCCCAATATTTTACTTTAAAACAAAAACTACTATTTATTATTTTAAATATTGTCCTCCTTGCTTTAACCAACAGAAAACTTGTGTGGATTGGTAATTTGGATTGGTAGTTTAGAATACTAGTCTTATCTTGTGTGATGCATGAAATTTTTATATATTTATTTTATTTTGGTAAAATATCCAAGGTTGACTCAATATAATTCGACGTCTGAGACTCTAAGGGAGAGGGAAAGGGAAAGGGAAAATTTTGAGAAAGTGTAACAATAAAGTTAGAAAATTAATACAATGAAAAATAGTTAAAATAAGAGAGAGGGTTGAGAATAAGTTGATACTACGGTCGCTGATTTGGCTCAACAGAAGCGTAAAAACAATAAATACTACGATTCAACTGTTAGATATATAAAGAATATAGATAGATTACATTCGTAATTAATACATATTATACATGTTTTTATACAAGAATGCTAATAATTTATTGTACATACCAAACACATGATAACTATTTTAAACTTATTTTCAAGGTCGCTACCAAAAACATGAAAAGGGGATAGTTTTTTTTTTTTTTTTTTTTAAATGATTTTTAGAAAATGACTCATTTTCTAAAAAAATTAGTGTCATATTTCTATAAATTATTAATTATTTAAATTAGTGCGCCAGCTATATATATACTTACTAACTAACATAGCTTCAGATTGTTGCAAACTGTATATAGGCAATGGAGCCTTACTGAGTTTGAAGGGTAAAAGAGCTTCCAAAATTTTCAGGGTATAGTGGTTTTTAGATGTTCAGTTTGTCCTAAGGAACTTCCTCTTGCCTTTTGACATCCTGTTACACTCTACAACTTCTCTTCCTAGTACTTAATTTATTTTCATTACTTTTGTTAGTAACGAAGAAGTCAACTTCACAAAATCAGGGATCTCTCTCTTTTATATATATATATGTGCGCGTGATTTTTTTTTTTTTTTTAAACCATTTGAACATCGTTGTTGTAACAAAAGTGGTTGACTACTTCTCTCGAGTGCATATAAAAGTTGTATGAGATACATTCTCAAGGAACATTTTACTTATGTTAAAAAATAGTGGGAGAGGTGTTAACTACTTCACAAGTTTTTTTATTATAAGCAATCGAGTAATTGACTGAGATGCATAGGGAAAATAAAAGATGTAATTGACCGAATGCATTCAAACGTGTCAAAGTTGGCATCCATTTGAACATTGTTATTGTAACAAAAGTGGTTGACTACTTCTCTCAAGTGCATATAAAAGTTGTATGAGATACATTCTCAAGGAACATTTTACTTATGTTAAAAAATAGTGGGAGAGGTGTTAACTACTTCACAAGTTATTTTTATAAGCAATCGAGTAATTGATTGAGATGCATAGGGAAAATAAAAGATGTAATTGACCGAATGCATTCAAACGTGTCAAAGTTGGTAAGGTGTTAACTACTTCACAAGTTATTTTCATAAGCAATCGAGTAATTGACTGAGATGCATAGGGAAAATAAAAGATGTAATTGACCGAATGCATTCAAACGTGTCAAAGTTGGTATGCCAAAGTTGAATGAGCTGAAAGTCCAAAGATTCTTGTCTTTTTACATTAGATTGAGAAAGTTTATAAAAAAATAAAATAAAATAAAAGCTTAAATTTGTAGTAATGGGTAAAAAAATAATGTCTGTGGTAGACTCAAACAAGAACTAGTATTTTTTTTTTTATAAAAAATTAAATTAAAAAATTAAAAAAAATAAAAACCTATTAAAACTTGTTTGTAAAAAATGCTATAAACTTTTTTGTATCTGTACGTAGCATTATTCTATTAGAACTCTTTGTCTTGTACTAGTTGGGAACATTACGGTATTGACCGTCACTCTAAAATTACCTCTTATTATTTAAAAAGTTTAAAATTACCGTAATAGCTCTCAATGCCATTGGTATTAATCTATGCCATTTCCGGAGAAGGCCAACTAAACACAGCAACTGATAGGGTCACAAGCTCAAATTAACACTAAACAATAATTAAGGACCGTGTCCATTCGATATACCTTTAATTTTTATTTTTATTTTTTGTGTCTTATAACAGATACTATTAAGGTATTTTTTAATTGACAATTTTAGAAAACTTCTAATTTTATTTTTATAAGAAATATAAAAGACTATAAAAAATGTTATTTACATTTATTTTATACTCATAAATTTTTTTTTAAAAATAGTTTCTAAATCAGTGATCTTAAAACATTCATTAATTTTTCTTTTCTGTTCTTTTTTATAATATTTTTATTATGATTATTTTTTTTTTAAAAAAGTAAGATTTTAAAAAATTATATATTTAAATAGTACAATTTCAAAAAACGAGATATCAGATAAATACTATATATAAAGATGCATAATTCTTCTACGTCAAAATATGACAACAAAAATAAATGCTTTTGATGGATTGGAGTTTCATTCTTTAAATTTAAGTGCTCCATTTTGATTTAAAGTTTTTTTTTTTTTCCCAGAAGAATTATTTCCACACTTAGGTGTGAAGAGAATAATCAAGAGATGAATAATTCTATTCAGCAGCACCCTGACCCAAACCCAGTCGAGGTCTTTAATAAAAAGTCAATATTCTAATATTTGATAGTCTATGACCCCGCGTGATAATTTCTTCAAAGACCAACTTGGTTAGGCCTCAGCTAGCTCACATGTTGTTGAAATCACATAAATGCACCCATCCACAACAAATCATCCACATATAATCATAAATCCGCTATAAAAGCGACTATTAATCAGGTTGATTACGAAGAAAAGATTAACGTTATCTTATTTCTTTTAACTTCTCATTCTCCACGTTTTTCTTCTATTCTTCTGAAGGTGTTTCTCCATTTGCAACACTATTCAGTTCTGTTTTTTCCTTTGAATAATTTCAGAGAAGAATAGAAGAAGTTGGTGACTAACATAGCGAATTCCAACATTTGCATTTGATTTGCATGCAATAGGAAATAAATTTGAAACTTGTTTTTATTAAAGTGTTAGCGTGATCGAAGGCCATTCATATTGATGGAAAGATAAAGGGTTTATTTATTTATTTATTTTTTTATATATATATATAGAAAAACATTTTTATATGTGCATTACCCTAAAAAGAATATTTGATATCACTTTGATTCCCTTCTGATATGTATAATACTTTGATTCTTTATTTCATCTTTCAAAAAATTCAACCTTACAAATAAAAAGCCAAAAAAAAAAAAATATATATATATATATTTTCAAGTTTCCAAGTACAACTCAATTAGGCTTGATAGAGATCAATCACTCAACATCTGCTGCTAAAAGCCTAAAACCGATGCTTAAGGTTGTACTGATATAAAGAATACTTGATCACCAAAAATGAGCCAAAAAAAACCAGTCAACCAAAACAGATGAAAAGTTATGGAAACAGGATCAGAAAATCAAGTGAAAAACAATCAGTATAAATGGCAACTCTACTATTAATGCCTAGTATTGATATGGGAATGACATAGGTTTTTTTTTATAAAGAGTGACATCAAAAAAAAAAAAAAAAAAAAAAGCCTAACCACTTTAGGATTTACATCATATCTTTTCCAAGGAGGCAAGAGGATCAATTGTCAAACCATATGCTTGGACTACTACATAGTCCAACACAGCCCGCTATCACATAATATGCTTCATTATTACAATTAATGCATGATAATCAAGGTAACCCATGTGAGAAGACTGGGCAATCACCCAACACATCTTTTGGCTTAGCATGCTAAAAATATTGCTAGTTATAACCGGAATAGAGAAAAATCCTACTATCTTTGAATTAGCTTTGATTCAAGATATAATTTTTTTTTTTTTTGTTCTTAATAAAGTTACACTATTTTTATCGAAAAATAATAATAATAAGAAAAACATTCAGACACAATTACAAACAACTGAACATATAATATAAATTTCTTACAAGTTTAATGTTGAAAAAAAAATTATGTTAAAATCCATTTTCCTAACAATTCATAACATCAAGGGTAGAGACATGAAGATACCTTTCATGAAATTATCTTTTAAGATTCATTACATTTTTTCTTCTTCATGAATTTTTTATAAACATTTAAATTTAATTTATGAACAAATATATATACTCATTTAGTAGTTCTTTGTTTCTATAAATTATTAATTGTTGAAATTAGTTAGTTAGTTCATGTATAAGCATATGTCATGTGTATCTTTATGTTTAGGTGCGTTTTTGTATGTGTGTATGCACACCCCTATATATATATATATACACATACCTTTGGCACTAACCTTTCTTTTAAAATAAAAGTAAAACGACCACCCATATGACCATCATCTTGAAAATGTTAGGTCAACTTATGTTTATATTAACATCAAAGTCATTGTTTATGTAAAGCAAAGCTAAATGAACTATCTTTGCACCCAATTAGTAAAATAATAAAAAATTTCAATAAAATAATTATAATTTTTTTTTAAATGATGATAATAAATTTGAAGGAGATAATCCAAAATTAAGGTAAATATAATATTACTTACCGTAGATCCAAAATTAAGGTAAACACAAGTCATCAGGGACCTTCATTATATTCTATTAAATACCAAGTTGTTTCTGACACACACGTAATATTTCTTTTTAAAACTGAAAATAGAATAATCCATGAAAATATCGTATATAGAAGGTTGGTAAAAAAAAAAAACTTTTAAGATGTGGCAACTACAATGACTTTGAAAAAAAAAAGAAAAAGAAAAAGAAAAAAACTACGTACTACCTGTGTTAACATCACATTGAGAATGTAAGTAAACATAAGATTTTCAAGATGTGGCAACTACAATACTAACGGCAATGTTGTTCAAACAATTTTATCAGTTTTAATGTTTTATCTTTCTTTCATTTCATACTTATTTAGTGCTTTTCCAATTCAATTTGTCTATATATATTTTTTTTCATTTACAATTATAGAATTTTTCTCAGCTAAAAAACATTAACGTTTTAGACTGATGTATCACTAATATTTATACTTATAAGTTGGTGAGAAAAAATTATATAAATAAGTATAATTTTAAATCAAAGATAAAAGTACATATGAAATAACCTTATAATTTCCATCCAAAACCTATTAAATTTGTTATTCTTTGTAAATTTTTGTATATAAACATTTAAATTAATGTTATTAAAGTATTTTGTTACTCAATTAGTTTTTTTTTTTTTTTTTTCTATAGATTATTAATTGTTGAATTTAGTGTGTTGGGTTGTATGTATGTGTGTGTGTATATATATGTTTATGTTTTTATATATGTTTGGGTGTGTGTGTGGACTCTTGATTTAGCTTTGGCATTTATTTTAAACTACTCATGAACTTGTGCAACATGCTAGTAAGTCTCAACTCATTCAATAGATTTTAAAATTTTATATTTACAATTTTTTTCTTTTGAATTTTTCATTATTGGTTGGGTATGTGAAGCTCTTCTTTAGTAAAATAAAATCAAATAAATATATTGTTATAATCCTGAGTTTCTAGACACATAGTTGGTTTTTGTTTAAGTCTTTCCATATATGATTCTTGAAAAATATGGATCAACAAAAAGTGGGACCCTCTTGTTGGTTTTGTTTAGCAAAAAAGAAATAGAATGTTTGATAATCTTACTGTCAAATTGCACAAGTGAGAAACTTCATTAAGAACATGTTTAACAATGACAAAAACCAAGCTATGATCTTGAAAAAATTTATCATGTTGATATTACTTATGGATGAAACAACATTAGTTATTATTATTTTTTTTAATAAAAAGTCCACCAAATAATAATCACATGTTTCTAGTCAATTTATGCCATTCTCTAGTGTAGCATGCTTCAAGTCTTTTTGCAATTTATCAAAAAACAAAAAGGCTATTAAGATTTTCAAACTATTGTTCGGGGCCATTTTTCAGTTCCTCGGCCACGTGTGGTCCGTTGTAGGGATGACCTTACTAGGCTCGGGTTCTTTTTGGGGAGTTGTGTCTGGAACTTAACATTGGGCCACGTGATCCAACGGCTACCGACGTACTTTTAAGCCTACAATGCCATTAAAGCCAAAGTCTAAGAATCACGATAATGGTCGAATAAAGATAATGGTTGAATAAATATGTAACGTGTGTTTGATATGATAGTTTTGATTAGTAGTTGTAATAGTAGTTGAAATAAAGTAATTTGTATTTAAAGGTGAAATAAGCATGGAGTCAATGATGTAGATTTAAAGATATGAAAGCAACGTCACTTATCTTTGTATGGTTTGTAGCCTAGCTGTGTAGCATCAGTGAGCTGATAGGATTCCAGCAGAATGCCAGCAGTAGAGGCTAGTTAAACTAGTTCCTCTTATCATGCATTTAAATGAGTTTAAGCCTTAGTCAATAGTTGTAATAGTAGTTGGAATAAAGTAATATGTATTTAAATGTGAAGTAATCATGTATTCGATGATGTATATTTAGAGATATGGATGTAAAGTGACTTATCTTTGATGATTTGCAGCCCTAACTGTACATGTTCTGTGAGCTGATAATGTCCCAGCAGAGTGACGCCAACGGCAAAGAGACAGTTTGCCATGATAACTTTAAGATTGAGGGAA
The DNA here is from genome assembly GCA_023621385.1 of Quercus gilva. Taxonomy (NCBI): domain Eukaryota; kingdom Viridiplantae; phylum Streptophyta; class Magnoliopsida; order Fagales; family Fagaceae; genus Quercus; species Quercus gilva. The sequence goes on from CM042477.1 coordinate 69,587,945, forward strand.
AAAATGGGTGCAACTGGAGGGAGAGAGAGTATTCCCATCTGTGTGTAGGGGCTGGTTAAGCTTGCCCCTCTTATCATGCATTTAAATGAGTTTTCCCATTGATAATACTCTTTTAGTTGTTGTGAAGTTATGAATAGTGTTGCCTTCCATGAGAAAGGCTTTTGCATGGAGTATTTGTGCCTTCTAAGAGAAGGGTTTTATATAAGAAGTAGTTGTGCCTTCTAAGAGAAGGGTTTTTGTAAGAAGTAGTTGTGCCTTCTAAGAGAAGGGTTTTTGTAAGAAGTAGTTGTGCCTTCTAAGAGAAGGGCTTTGATATGAAGTAGTTGTGCCTTCTAAGAGAAGGACTTTGATATCAGATCTTAGTGCCTTCTATGAGAAGGGCTTTAGTAATAGAAGTTCATACCTTCCACGAGAAGTTCATCTCTTGAAAGTGTTTGACATCTCTTGAGATCTTGGTGCCTTCTAAGAGTGTTTGACATCTCTTGAGAAGTGTGAAGATGGTAAAGACATAGATGTGTTTATGGGATATAGTATTTGTAATATGTGTGATGTATGGAAGTATGAGAAATATAGTGGTTAGAGATAGTAAAAATATGAGATTATACTGCTGGAGAAGTTGTAGAGATTACTTTTCAAGAGGAAAGATTTTGTAAGCGAAGAGCATGGAGATGTGTTTAGGTATTTGGAGATAGGAGCAGTAAGATAGGTGTATTTTCTAAATATAGAGAGTGAGAGAATGAGTATAAGAGAGTAAAAGTATTGTAATGTGTTTAGCAAAACTGCTGAGATTTACTGTTGGGATTTTCTGCTGGAGGATGTATAAGGGCTTATGAAGGGCATTTGTGAGCTAAAGGCCGAAGAGTTTAGTTCCTAATTTGGAAACTAAAAACTCAGAAGTTCAACACTTCATTAAGAACTTCAGAAGATGATTAAAGGGAGAGAGAAGTTTATGAGAGAGTTCCCCTCCATTGGTGTCCCCCTTTGAGGTGTTGATGAGTTTTTTTAAAGCTGAGTTTAAGGGGGTATTTTAGCAAATAATCTCACCCAAAATCTATCCCAAACAGCAATGAATATTCAAAGAATCCATATTAAGATTTGGCCAAAAAATGGTATGTTTAGCTTTAAGGTATTTTTGCTATTTCGGGTAAGAGTTGCTGGGGAAAAAAGTAGCAGAAAAGGAAAGTATTTTGGCAAGAGAAAGGTAGTTTCAATAGTTGGTTTTGGTTTAAGCCAAATGAGGAAAAATCAGTAATGCTCAGTCTGCTGGGACAGCAGTCTGCTGGGTCAGCTGTCCCAACTGTTAGGAAAAACTGTGACAACTATCATGAAAAAGCTGTTTGCTTTGGGCAGAACCTAATGAGGTCAGATGGGTCATTTTAGACTGCTGGAAAGGTCATTCAGTAGTTACTTTTATGGATTTGGCTAAAAAATGGTAAGATCTCTTTGAAGGGTATCTTGCTATTTTGGGTATAACAGCTGGTTGCTGGGATTTCAACATTAAATGGCTGATGATATCACTCCCAGCCAGGTGTCAAGTGCTGAATACATTGCTTGGGTTCAGCTGGAAATATTTCCTTTTTGGGTGTTTGTGTTTTTGGTGCAAGGTTCTATTACAACACATTTCTAGCAAGTAATAGAAGGATTGACTGATAGTCAAAGAAGTTCTAAAGATTTGGTTAAGGTCTTATTGGATTGGGACATAATCTTGGTGAGCAAAGAGAGTATTTAATGCTCTGCTCTGGCAACTGGCAGAGAAATATATGGTCAGATTGTGGCAGACAGCAGCTGGATATCAGAGATATCATGAATATTTTGTATAGAGAGAGATAAAAGATAGCCAATCAGATTAGGCCATATGTTTGAGTTGGATTTTAGCTGAAAGTAGTAATGAGATTTATGTAAAATAATATAATAAAGTTTTTAAATTTGTATAGCAACAGCTGGGGATTGAATGAATAGTTATCCATCCAACAGTTAGATGGCTGGGGATATTGAGCATTTGTCACATGATGAATATTAAGCATTAGGAAAAGAGCAATAGAGAATTTTATCATTTTAAGTGCTATGTGATAAGAGATGCTTACCATGTTACCCGCTACACACGAACTCGTCAGAGTTTAGGGAGTTGAAGAAGACACGACAAGCAACATGTTTATTTTATCAACTTTAAACCGCTGGAGCTTTACTGAACATACCTCTTGGCCCTCCAAACCACGACTCCAAAAGTTTCCCCAAAGAGACTTATGAGCTTGGATCATAAGCCGAAGGTGCGATGACGTACCTCGGGTTTCGTTGTCATTTTGTGTAAATATGGGCTCTTGTTGAAGAAGCCGCTTGCCATGAGTGTAAGAGAGGTAATATGGGCCATGAGCTTTGATTCATTGCTTAAGCCCGATCCATATGTTGATGTTGATGATGTTGTGGGGTTATGATCCCAATTGATAAAGAGGAAATGTGGACATGAATCTGCCTCTTGAAATAAGAATCTTGTGGGCCATGTAAGCCCAATCCATGTAGTTGAATGAGATATGAGCTTATTTTAGGCTTTAAATAGATTTACCCAAAAAATTAATAATATGTTGATGTGGCATGAGTTGCCAATGAAGTAATGCCATATGGGCCGAAAAAACGGTCCTCAACAACTATAAACAGAAAATTTTAAAAAAATCACAAGATTTGTCCCATTCTTAGCAATAAAAAGGCTACATTGTTAATGGAATTTCTTCCTGCCAAATTGACGACTCCAATTTGCTCAACCAACAAGTATATTTGGTAATTTCTACTTTAAGATAGGAGCAACGAAGAAGATGAGCATTTACCTTTTCCATAGAATCAAGAACATATTCTTAAGGTTGGACAATTCAATCAAAATATGTATACAATTAATACTAAGAATAAGTGTTGCATTTGATAAAATTATGCTACAAAACATATACATACATACATACATACATACACACACACACACACATATATATATATATATATATATAGTTCAATACTTATTTTCATAACTCAAAATCAAGTTCTTTGGTATAAAATAAAATTTTAAAGAGAAAATAATCTAATTATGAATTGCTTATACTATTAACCATTATTTTCTATTATATTCAAAAAGACCATTTATAATGGATAATACACAAGTGAGGGAGAAGTGAACATTGAAATATTAAATTTTTAGTACTCCTATCATAAATACTTGCCTTATCACACATGCTTCACATGTGCGATAAGACTTTTTTTTTTTGGGTACACTTTTTTCTACAAATACTAAGCATTAACTCATGGCCTTATTTTTCACAGGAATTTCATCCTTCTTGATCACCCAAATTTCCATGTCTTCCATTCTAGGACCTATCATCATGGACAAATCAATTACAATAAAATAGAGTAAATAATAAAAACATTTACCCAAAATTCTATAGTTACAAAATTACAAAAAGAATGCAAAGGAAAAAGAAAAAAAAAAAGAAAAGAAAAAAAGAAAGAAGATATTCACACATAGCCAGCTACTCCTCCTTGGAAATTTCGGATGGAGTCATTAGCGTGTAGAGGTTCCCCATTCAGCATTGGGGTAAGGAGCCAGGCTAGAGGCCTAACCTGAGGATCGCTTCTCTTTTCGGTGCCCCTTTGCCCCGTTTTGGTTTGTTTAGCCGCCCTTTGAGCCTCGTCCTCACACGAGGGAAGGGTTGGTCCAGCTCCCACTACCTTCTTCCCTTTTGGCTCTCTTTTCCTCTTTAGGTCGGCTGTTTGGGAGGGCCGAGCAGATGGAAGAGTGGGAGGCTTAGTCTAGATTGTCTTCCCAGGTGCATCCCTCCTCGGTTGGGACTCTATCAAATCCAGCAGACTAGACTTTGGTTTGCGTTGAATCCCCATCTCGTCAAGTATTGGTGAGAATGGTGGGCCGAGATCAGGAATTGAAATTTTCGGGGACAAGGCTTGGTTGAAAATTTCAAACTCGTCCTCGGAATCAGGTACTTCTACCACTTCTTCTTCTTCTGTGTTGGTGGGGCGAGACAAAGTGGCTACTCCGATTATCTGTTGTAGTGGCGAGGCTACCTTTCGTATGCCTTCAAATATGGGCTATGTGGTAAGTGTGCCCTCTGGTTTTGGACCAGGAAGAAGAAAACCCAGCGCGGCTACGTTGATCCTTTGTAGGCGCAGGTCATTCGCCTTAATAACGCACTTAGGTGCTAAAAAGCTCTTGGAGATGGGGGTATAACCCAGTATCAAGTGGGCTGCCTTAAGTTGACCTTCGGAGTGGACAAAGACCTCCGCCTTCAAGATCTTGTCTAAGCTCTCTCGGTTTACAAGACCAAAATTGGGCACGGCAGAGTGGGTCTGCAAGACCATTAAGAAAGTTAGGAAGATAACATTAGCAAAATGCAAGTTAAAGGAAACTTTAGATACAGACGAAAATCAAAGAAAAAGAAAAATGGTATAACTCTGAAATTGTGAGTCTAAGCCTAGAGCCCCTCCTGGTTTGCCCTCCCTCGTCGGACAAAGGAGGCCATCATGCCATTCCTTTAATATAATTAGGAAATCTTTGTTTAAGCCTTTACTGGAGTCGGAGAGGCATTGAATAAGTTTGACCTCGGGGTATCTAGACTTAAGATAATTCCCATGCCCAGTAAGGTGGTGGAGATTGTAGATCCAGTTGACATCATGGTGAGTCAACCCTAAGCCCATTTTTTCATTGAGAGCATCTACACACCCTAGTATTCTGAACATATCGGGGGCACATTGGGTAGGAGCTAACTTATGGGCCTTAAGGTAGTCTCTGGTGACAATACCAATAGGGATTCTCATCCCTCCCTCTATGAAGGCAATCATTGGGATTACTACTTCTCCCTCTTGCCTATCTGTGTGCCATTGACCATCTTTACAGTATTTAATGCCTGCCCCTAGAGGGATCCTATACTTAGCCCTAAAGTTTGCCATTCCCTTCTCGGAGTCTACTAAGCTTTTGAATCTACCCATTTCTAGGAAGGGTTGGGAGAACTAAAGAGATCGAGAAGGGAGAGTTGAGCCGAGGAGAAAAAGAAAGAATATGAAGAGAAGAAGAATGTATAGAAAAATAAAGAGTAAAAGTTCAAGAAGACTTATAGAAAGAGTAAAGGTGTCCTTGGACAGGCCTTTGGTATTTGTAAGGGCTCAGTTAAGTTGAAAAGATGTGCAGGTTCAAGGTATGTGCGTTAGAATGGAATGAATGCTAAAGTGAAAGGAGAAGTTGATTTGAAAGGTATTTATATCAGGGAGGAAGCTAGAAGCAAGAAAATTCCCGCTCCGTACCCCACAAAAACATCAGCCGTGGATTTGCATCACGCTGTAGAACGTGGGGAACAAGAAGCCGTAAGAATTTAATGAGAGCGCGTCTCGAATGCCGAAGCACCAAAAACGTGCCTTGGGCAATTTAAAAGGCATCTTCACTAGCAGAGGTGGGATGGAAAGTGCACAGGGCAACTACAGTGACGTCAAAATCCTCATTTCTTTACAAGGATCCAGAAAAGAAGAATCTCGAGGGGCTATTGTAGGGGCATTGGGTCCTAGAGTCCATTATTTATGTATATAATGGACCTAAGGCCCAAGCTGAGCACTAAAGGCATCCGAGGGTGGTAAACACTGTCAAAAGAGCCCAAGTTGGCAAACAGAGAAGTCAGTTTAGATCATAATGACCCAAGGGGTTATGCCGAGGATAAGAGCCTCCTCGGCTAACCGAGGCCGAGGTCCGTAGAGGTGGTTTGCCGTTCGGGGGAATGTTACAGAAACACTTAGTTAATACAGATAAGTACTATGAGAGCTCAGGATGGGGAAGTGTCCTAAAATATCTAAGGAGAAAGCTGCTACCTCCGCATTAAATGCGCTACAATTAACTCTCTAGTTGCATTAATGTGGAGGTGATACCTGAACAGTAGATTTCAGCCTTACAGCTACTACATAAAGACTTATGGGAGATGTTGATGGGATAAGTATCAACACCAACCATCTAGCATGCATGTGAAAGGTAGGGATGAAAAGGAAAGACAGTATAAAAGAAGGAAGGGGTAACGAGATGGGGGGATTGCGAAATCAAGAGAAAAACACTGTAGCAATCTAGAACCAGACTTGTAACCATATTTGAGAGCATTATACGAGAACTAGTATCCTCGGACTTTGCCGAGGACATTTTTTCTTTAGTTCAAACTTGTCTATTTTCACTCTTTTGTCTCCAGCCTATTTAACTTGTTGTTTGATTAACTAACGCCTAGTTTTCTAACCCATTTTTCTACAAATTCATTGTTTTGGGCTTTTTGGGCCTAAGTCCATTCATATATTGGGCTGGGAATTCAAATCTGGTCTTTACAAATAGAAAATAAAATAACTCTATAATTATCTTTTAAAGTTCATTAAATTTTTTCTTCTCCATGAAAATTTTTTATAAACATTTAAATTTAATTGATTAACATATATATTAAGAATTTTTGTTTCTATTATTCGTTAATTATTGAATCTAGTTAGCTAGTTCGTGTATAAGCATATGTTATGTTTATATTTATGTTTTGTCTCCATTTATATTTATTTTAGTTGCATCTTTGTGCATGCATGTGTGCGCTCCTATATATGTGCACATACTTTTTGACTCTAACATTTATTTTAAACTAGAAGCAAAAAAAACCACCCAAATGACCATCACCTTGAGACTATTAGTCCATCTTCCATTTATATCAACATCAAAGTCATTGTCTATGTAAAGCAAAGTTACATGAATTATCTCTACCCCAAATTAGTATATAAGAAAATTTACCAATACAATAATTTTATTTTTATTTTTGAAAAAATGATGACAAATTAAGAAAGGTAAAGGAGATGATCCAAAATTATGGTAACCCCTACTGCTAATTATAATAATAATACTTATTGACATCCAAAATTAAGGTAAATACAAGTCGTCATGGTCATCCTCCAATTATACAGTATTAAATATATTGATTGAAAAGAATAATTTTTGTAGATTATGGCACTCACATGTATTTTTTATTTATGACTGAAATAGTAATAACTATTAGGACATATGTGGTTCACATGTTAAGAACATATGTCATACTTATTTATGTAAATTGGCTAATCCTTTGACAAAACGCACTCTACTTGTAATTGGGTAGTTCTAGGTGTTTTTAATACTTCAAGAAACAAGGTTTCAAGATCAAGTGTTGAAGTCATCAAGTTTGTCCAAGAAAAATCAAGCTGAAGTGCATTTTCATTAAAGCTCGACACCTGCTCGATAGCTCCTCGACACCTGCTATCTGTCGAGATTTAAAAAATCAGGTTTTCTGATCTAATTTTCTTGGGATCCGTGAATATGTTTTTGGGCCTTCTTTTCTTCTAACCCTAAACATATAAAAAGATTGTTTTAAGAGCCGTCAACATAGACACAAGTTGCTAAAGCATTGAGCAATCCTTGTTCAAGCAAATTGTGATAAAAAACGAAGTTCTTGACCTAGTTCATCTTCTCTGAAGAAGTTGCTGTGTATTTGCACCAAAGGGTTTTGTGACCAAGCATCTTTCTGATCTTCATCGCGTAGGATGAATTGAAGAACTTTGCAACCAACCTCTTCTTCTAAGTTGGTGTTTGAAGTTGCGTACTGGGATCCGCGCATCTGGTTAGTCACGTACTTGGGAGCCGTGCATTAAAGGTGGAAATTGTCACTACAGATCAAGTCCAATTCAGTATTGGGGTAAGGGTTCAACTGTAGGCTAGTAAGGTACTTAGGATTCCTTTACTTGTAACCGCTTGATTTGATAATAGTGGAGTTTCGGGAGTGGTGACCTGAAAATCACCCGGTGGGGTTTTTGCCGTTAGGGTTTTCCCCATTCGTGAACAAATCACCGTGTCATTTAATTTCCGCTGCATTTTTAGTTATTCGGTGATTTGTTTGTGTTGCCACGCAATTGCATCATAAATTGATTAATTAATAACTTGGCTAATTAATTAATTGGTTTAATCACAATGGGTCATTCAATTTGTGGCCTATCAAGTGGTATCAGAGCAGGCACACTCTGATTAGGTTTTAATCTTTGCTGTGTTGATCCATTGACCCCTGTTTGTCATGGATAGAGGACAATCTCTAATTATACCTCCTTTATTTGATGGGACTAACTATGCCTACTGGAAAGTACACATGAAAGCTTTTTTGCAGTCCTTAGATGAGAAGGTATGGCAAGCTGTTGAGATTGGCTGGACCAAGCCAAAAGAAGCGCCGGCCGATTGGGATGAAGCCAAAATCAAGGCGGCAAACTTCAACAGCAGAGCATTGAATGCCCTATTTAGCGCAGTCACTAATGAGGAGTTCAAGAAGATATCCTCAACAGAAACTGCTAAGGAGGCGTGGACCATCCTCCAGACAACCTATGAAGGAACAAAGGCTGTCAAAGATTCAAAGCTACAGAGGCTCACTACTAGCTTTGAAGAGATTAAGATGGAGGAGGATGAGTCGTTTGATGAGTTCTATGCCAAGCTTAAGAACATAGTGAACTCAGCCTTCAATCTTGGGGAAACCATCCCTAAACCCAAGGTTGTAAGGAAGGTGCTCAGATATCTACCTGAGAAATTTCATGCCAAGATTACGACAATAGAAGAATCAAAGGACATTGACAAAATTCCTTTAACTGAGCTGGTTGGGAACTTGCAGACCTACGAGCTAGGGTTATCAAGGATTGGCAAGTCAAGCAAAGGCAAGAGCATGGCCTTGAAGGCAAAGAGCAGTGATACAGATGAGTCTTCCGATGATGAAGATTCCAAGATGAAGTCCTACATTACAAGGCAGTTCAAGAAGTTTATGAAGAATGCCAATGGAAGGAGATTCGATAAGGACCGCAAGCAATCTAGTTCTTCTCAGTTTAAGAGCCAAGACAAAGGGAAGAAGGACGCAAAGGAAGGTGGTCAGTACACTGTTCCCACAAGACCTAAGTGTTTTGGGTGTCATGGTTTTGGACACATGAATAATGAGTGTCCTACATATCTCAAGAGCATTGGGAAGAGCAAGGCTCTTACTGCAACCCTGAATGACACTGAGCTTGAAGAGGATTCCGACAATGAGGATGACGGAATCTTAAATGCCTTCACTACCACAGTCAATCCTACTGAAGGGATTGTTGAAGAAGTGGATGAAGAAGAAGAATTGGTGGACACTAAGTGTGAGAAGATGGATGATCAAGATGATATCCATTCAGCCTATGAGAAGCTTTACAAGTTCTCTGAGAAGCATAAGAAGTTGTATAGGCTAACCACCAAGAAGCTCAGTGATGTGGAACTTGATCGTGAAAAGTTACCTACAAAGTTTGATGAGGCGAATCAAACTATTGGAGCATTGAGGTTTGAGAACAACTTCCTAGCAGAGAAGACCAAGAAGCTTGAAGCGGAGCTATTTCAAGTAAGAGCCCAACTGAAGAGGACCTTAAGTGCAAAACTTGATGAGATGCTCAGCATTCAAAAATCTGCTTCAGATCGAATAGGCTTAGGGTGTGGTCTTTCTTTTTCTAATTCTGCTTCTACTAGTTCTACTGTTTTTGTTCCTCCTGCTAATACTGTTAAAGTTGAGAACACTGATGTTAAAATTGAATTAGCTAGTGAGAACTTAGACAAGGGTAAATCTATATTAGGAGCACCTCCTAAGCAAGATAAGAAAGATGCTAGAAACCCTAGGGCTAAAAAGGCTAACTCTCAAAAGCCTAAACAAAAGAAGTAGCATCTCTGTCATCATTGTGGAGCTGCTAGTCATACTCGACCAAATTGCTACAAGTGGCTAGCCACCCAATAGAGCAACAGCATGACAGCATCTGGAAGCCAAAATCAGCTTCAATCCTCTCTTGCTCTTCTTGGAGATCTTCTAAAATCCCTCATGTTCCTTTCTAACTTGAACGGTTTCAATTCTTCCCCCTCACCATCGGTTCAAGGGTTTAATTAGAGGAAAGGTTCTTCCAAGGTGTGGAAGAAAAAGGATTCTAAGTGATTTCATCACTTTCTTCTCCCTTCTTGTTTTTCTTGTTTATTGCATTGCTTGTGTGTTTTGCATTTTTGTTGAGTCAGTCTAGTTTTATGTTATGCTTTGTTAACATGTTTTTTGTGTGTTTACTTTCAGTTTTGTTTATTTTGTTTTTGATATAAAAATTAAAATTTTTTTTTGAAAAATAAAAAAAATACAAAAATAGTGTGTGTTTTGTGTACTTTGGTACTTGTGTACCTTGGATGACCAATAAAACAAAGTTTTCTAAACTTTGTATCTTTTGTAGCTTAGATGAGCATCTCTATACACAACTAAGCAAGTGAGCTTTGTGGCTCTTGTTTGTGATGAGTAAGATTAGGTTATCTCTTAAAACTTAACACTCATATCACTCTTTTTAACGGGTAGGACTAGAAAATCCTAAGAGAAAGGTATAAATAACCATCTCACCACTGTTGCCCGCTAATCATTAATGACATCTGTATGTTTTGGCATAGCAAAAGTGTGATGTCAATGACATTTGTGTGCTTAGGTATAGCAAAATTGGAATGTCAAATATCAATGGGTATTTCTTTTCTTTCTCATAAGCTCATGCATGATATGCTTAAAAAGAAAATATGCAAAGAAAATAAAAAGCAAAAAGATCAAAAATGCTTTAAATATGGTTGCAAGCGTGTATTCTAGGAGATGTGGGAGTTATAAGATGTACCTCAAAGGTGATAGTCCCCATCAAACAGTTATGATTGTGTGTGAGTTAAAGTTATTTTCTCATATCTCAAATCGTCATAACATGTATACACATATGCAATCTTGCGATGTTTTTCACACACAACACGCAATATTCTTTGCTACTTTTGATACATGTACAGGTACAATGTAATTTGGCCATCACTAAGGTTTTACATGTGCTTTTGTATGCTCACTAAACTATCCTGACTTGTTTTTGAAAAATAAAATTGGTTAGACTTGTTTAGTGTATGTGTGTTTTTGGGAGATCTATGTGCTTATATTTTTCATTAAGAGATGATTTTGAGAGCTTTTTATGTTGATTGGATCATTGTAGAGGTGCTTGCTTGATTGCATTCATGTTCATGTTTTTCTCTTCTCGAAAAACTGCTTTTTACTGCTGGCTCGACACCTCCTCGATACCTGGTTATCTATCGAGCTTCTCAAGCCTTTTCTTATCGCAATCTCCACACTTGTCTCAACACCTGGTGGATCGATCGAGATTTCTCCTATCTCCTCGATACCTTATCGATACCTTGTCGATCGATCGAGCTTTTGTTCTTTGAAACTAGTTCGTATATCTCGACACCTCTCGATACCTTCAGCTGTCGACGGCCATATCCTCGATACCTTCCTCGATAGCATCCTCGATACCTCTCGACACCTCAGCTATCGAAATTTACTGAGGTGTCTTTATAAGCTCCTGTCCCGATCCGATCTTCATTTGCTCGATCTCTTTCGATCTGTCCGCGACTGTTCCTCTCCCAAACACCCTTTTCTCACTCAAATCCTCCAACCCACTTGATTTTCAGTCTTCCTTTGGTTTCAATCACTTGGTAAGATCTCATTTCCCTTCCTTTCTCATGCATTTCATGTTTTGAATCTTAGGTTTTGGGATTTTTGGAAATTTTTGGGGTTTTTCAAAATTAATGAGTTTTTCTTGAAAGTTTGGGTTGGGTTTTCACTTAAATGTTTTCAAAATGTCACACATTGCATTTCATGTGCATTAGAATGGTATTTATATGCATTTAGATGTATGTTCTATGTTTGTGTGCTGTTAGGATTGGATTGGGCTGAGCCCATGATGCCTTTTAGTTTGCATGTCACATGTTCATGCATTCCCATGCATACGTACTTTTTGTTCAATATATTTGATATATGTGAACTGTTTTGGGACTTTTCTGATTGTCTCCCTCTTTATCTCCTTCTCATTGTGTTTACATTAATAGTGTCTATGGCACCCAAACGTAAATCCACTCCAGCTCGGAACCCTTTGCGTTTTGGAGCTTCTTCCTCTTCTGATTCTACTTCTCTCAATCTTCAGTTCCGTGATGGAGATGCCCACAAGGCATTTGCTGAGAACTTTTCTAGACGAGGTGTTTATTAGGAACGCCAAGTCATTCTGGCGGACTTCGCTGACACTGACCTTCCCTCTGTCATTCACAATAGGGGATGGGAGTCACTATGTGACGTCCCGATCACATGTCCTCTCGTGCTAATTCAAGAGTTTTACTCCAACATGCACGGGATCGATCGTTCAGTACCTCTTTTTTTCACTCGCGTTCAAGGTACGGGCATCCCTGTCACACCGCAGCTAGTGGCGGATGTGCTTTGGGTTCCTAGGATAGAGTTTCCTGACTATCCTTCTTGTGAGCGTCTGAGGATTGTGTCCAAGGATGAGCTCATTTTTGCTTTTTGTGAGCGCCCTTTTGATTGGGGTGAGCATCAGTATACATCATGTAAACCTTTTGCTAAAGGTCCTAGGTTTCTTAACATGGTGATGACTTTTGTACTCCATCCTCTCTCTCACTACAACTCTATCACAGAGCCTCGTGCTCGATTTTTGCTATCTCTTCTTGAGCATCTTACGATAGATTTTCCTTCTCACTTCATTCTCTTTATCATAGATGTTCATCTAGATTCGGCGTCCCGTGATAAGCTCATCTTTCCTTCCGCTATCACGAGGATTCTACGCCATTTTTCATCCCTTTCCCTGTGTCCGACCACTTCACACACATATCTGACATAGATGCCGCTACCGTAAAACGTAGTGAGGCTCAGTTTAGGTCGAGACAGACGGATTCCACTCCTCCCTCCCGTTCGGCTCCATCCAGATCAGCTCCATCTACATCTACTCCTACCTCCACAAGCGATGTATCTCTTGGAGATATCATGGCGCAGCTATAGCGCATGGATGCTCGCCTCGATACACTCACCACTGAGTTGTATCAGGTGAATGTTCGTGTTAGTCGTATTGCACGACGATAAGCTACCATGGGTGGTTTTGTTTCTAAAGCTTCTCCTCCACCACCTTTTCCAGTCGCTTTGGATTCTGATGCTGAGGATGAGGATGATGGTGATGATGATGATGCTTCGGATGATGATGATGGAGATGCTAGCTCTACTGATGAGATGTCTACATGACACTCTACCCTTTATCACTCGTAACAAAAAGGGGGAGTAGTTTTGGATTATGAGAGTAGTCATCTTAGGGGGACAGTTAGTATAGGACATTTTTGATAGGGGGAGAGTTGATATGTTGAGGGATGTAGTGAGGTGTTTGATGTATCTTTTATTTTCTATTCTTGTTAAATACATTGATCTTGTATATGAGGTCTTGTGACTAGTTTTACATACATTGTACTTATTTTCTCTATATGTGAATGTATATTTCTTTCACCTATCTTTTTATGTGTTGTTTCTTTTCTATCTTTATACACATGTTCTTTATACTTGTATGCAATCTAATTATTTCTGTTTCACACAAGATGCCTTGATGAGTTTTGTTTAAAGTGTTTCAGAAATACAAGTTGTCAAAGTCTACTTGCCATAAACTCTCTTCTTGCAAAGTTTTTCAAGAGTTTGTGTTAGGATAGATTTTATTGTATTTAACAAGTGAATATGAGTTTAGTGATTTATGACTTCTCTCATATGTTCATTTGTTTGTTGTGGTTTTGTCACGGATTGCCAAAGGGGGAGATTATTAGGACATATGTGGTTCACATGTTAAGAACATATGTCATACTTATTTATGTAAATTGGCTAATCCTTTGACAAAATGCACTCTACTTGTAATTGGATAGTTCTAGGCTTTTTTAATACTTCAAGAAACAAGGTTTCAAGATCAAGTGTTGAAGTCATCAAGTTTGTCCAAGAAAAATCAAGCTGAAGTGCATTTTCATTAAAGCTCGACACCTGCTTGATAGCTCCTCGACATCTGCTATCTGTCGAGATTTAAAAAATCAGGTTTTCTGATCTAATTTTCTTGGGATCCGTGAATATGTTTTTGGGCCTTCTTTTCTTCTAATCCTAAACATATAAAAGGATTGTTTTAAGAGCCGTCAACATAGACACAAGTTGCTAAAGTATTGAGCAATCCTTATTCAAGCAAATTGTGATCAAAGACGAAGTTCTTGACCTAGTTCATCTTCTCTGAAGAAGTTGCTGTGTATTTGCACCAAAGGGTTTTGTGACCAAGCATCTTCCTGATCTCCATCGCGTAGGATGAACTGAAGAACTTTGCAACCAACCTCTTCTTCTAAGTTGGTGTTTGAAGTCGCGTACTGGAATCTGCGCATCTGGTTAGTTACGTACTTGGGAGCCGTGCATTAAAGGTGGAAATTGTCACTACAGATCAAGTTCAATTGAGTATTGGGGTAAGGGTTCAACTGTAGGTTGGTAAGGTACTTGAGATTCCTTTACTTGTAAGCGCTTGATTTGATAATAGTGGAGGTTCGGGAGTGGTAACCTGAAAATCACCCGGTGGGGTTTTTGCCGTTAGGGTTTTCCCCATTCATGAACAAATCACCGTGTCATTTAATTTCCGCTGCATTTTTAGTTATTCGGTGATTTGTTTGTGCTGCCACGCAATTGCATGATAAATTGATTAATTAATAACTTGGCTAATTAATTAATTGGTTTAATCACAATGGGTCATTCAATTTGTGGCCTATCAATAGCCTTGCTCATTTTCAATTGAGAAGGATAAATGATTGAGTGCCTTCTAAATAGTGAATCTTCTTTTTCGTTAAATCATAAGATATTTCTCTCTGTATATGTTAGCATTACATTGAGAAGATTCATAATATCAACGACAATGTCATGCAAACTATTTTATTAGCTTTAATGCTTTATCTTTATTTCATTTCAAACTTATTTAGTGTTTTTCCAATTCAAGTTATAAATATATTTTTTTTCCAATCACAATTGTAGGATTTTTCTGCTAAAACATTAGTCGTTCACTAACATTTAGGTTTTGTTTGAATGCCGTTTATTACTAAAAACTAAAAACTGAAAACACTGTAGCAAAATAATTTTTAAATGTGTGAATAGTACTATGAGACCCAGTTTTAAAGTTGATTTTGTCAAATTTCATACTTGCAGGTCCCGTGAACAGTGCATGAGACTCACAGAAAATGCAAACGCAGGCTATTTCAGCTATATCCAAACTCTCTCTTATAAATATAAGTTGGTGGGTAGAAAATGATATAAATTAGTGTTATAAATAAAAAATAAAAGTGCAAAATAAAATAACTTTATAATTTCCTTTTAAAATCTATTAAATATGTTCTTCTTTGTTAATTTTTGTATGTAAACATTTAAATTTATGTTCTTAAAGTATATTGTTACTCAATTAGTTGTTTTTTGTTTCTCTAAATTATTGATTGTTATTTTAGTTTGTTAGTTTTTGTATATGTATAAGTTTTTGTTTTTGTTTTGTTCATGTTTTGGTGTGTTTGTGGACTCTTGCTTTAGCTCTGTCTTTATTCTAAACTACTCGTGAACCTTCTCAATGTGCGGGTAAGTCTCAACTCATTCGATTAGATTTTGACAATTTTTATTTGTAATTTTTATCTTTTGAAGTTTTCATTTTGGTTGGGTATGTGAAGCTCTCCTTTAGTAAAATAAAATAAAATAAATAATAAATATATAAATATATTGTTATGTTCCCGAGTTTCCAAACATATAGCTAGTTTTTAGTTTAAGCATTTCCTTCTATGATTCTTGAAAAATACTAATCAACAAAGAGTGGGGAACCTCTAGCTGGTTTTTGTTTAGCAAAAAAGAAACAAAATGTTTGATAATTTTACGATTAAGTTGCACAAATGAGAAACTTCATCAAGAACATGTTCAATAATGATTGCAATCAAGTTATGATCTAGAAAAAATATAACGATGAACTTATAAAGTTGATATTACTTATGGATGAAACATCATTATTTAAAAATATATAAATAAAAAAAACATTATTTAAATAATGTTTCTTTAAGTTTAATATAAATGTCCAAGAACACATGTAATGTGACTAAAAAAGGAGCAAGAGACATGAATGTTACATTGTGATTAGCCAAAAAAAAACTCATGTCAATTTATATCATTCTCTAGTGTTGCATGCTCAAGTCTTAGTTTGTCAAAATAAATAAATTGAGTCTTTAAGATTTTCAAACCATAATATATATATATATATATATATATATTTTTTAAATCCCAAGATTTTTCTCTTCTATATAAGCACTAAAAAAATTACACTATTAATAGAATTTCTTCTTGCCAAATGGACGTCCTCCGTTTTCCCAATCAGCAAGCATATTTGGTAATTTCATCTTATTTTTTCTGGTAATTTCATCTTTAAGATAGAAGCAACCGAGAATAAGAGCATTCACTTTAAGATAGAAGCAACCGAGAATATTGAAATACAAAATTTGTTAGTACTCCTGTCATAAATATAAAGCCGTTATATATATAAAATTTTAAAATATATAGCAATATTAATTTTTTTTTAGTGAGAATTATAGCAATTTATTATAACCAAGTTTATAGTCAAACTTTTTCAATACAAAAATGATAATTTTGACATCCTAATTAAGCGATGAGGAACATGCTAATCAGCTTAATTGTTTTTCATAACTTGAAAACTTCCAAAATATGTTCTCATTTTCGGTGACTCAAATTCAAAATTTAGAGTTTTGAGTTATAAAGACTGAAAACAAAAATTCAGCCAAACACACTTTCTTAACGTGCGACTTGAGAATTGAATGACAAAAACTAATTTTTGAGTTACAGTTATGCTCAAACCAAATACCCTCTACCATGTCGGCCGAGTTTACATAAGTCTTGTTCATGGTTGGAGGAGTTCATGTGATTCAATTTGCTGTTGGTGGAGTGACACGTTTATCATGGCCTAGAAAGTGGTGCAGAAACATGCAAATGTTGTACACTTGTACTTAGGGGTGTCAATGTTTGATCCAACTCTTGAACACGACACGAACGCGACACGGGTTTTTGCGGGTTCGGGTTGGGCCTTAATGGGTTTGGGTCATAAAAAGGTCGACCCGAAAGCGACATGATAAGAAACGTGTCATAGATGGGTCAACTTGCGTAACCTACAATAGACACGTTTGACACGTCAATTTATTTGTGTCAACCCGAAATGACCCATTTAACACAACCCGTTTAACTCGTATAACAAATAAATATTCATTTTATTTTAGATTTGTCAAATACCTTTTATATCCAACATATATTTTAAATTTAAAAAGAAAAATGTGTAATTACAAAAACTTACAAGGTATATAATTGGAAATTGAAACTTTACAAATCCTAGATCTCTAAGCCCTTCAAACCCTAAATCTCTAAACCATCTCATAAATATCTTTTTTTTTTTAATTATTATTTTTTTTATTTCAGCCGTAATACTCATTCTACTATCTTATAGTCTCATGCTCAATTCTTAAACTGGTTCTCTCTCTCTCTCTCTCTCTCTCTCTCTCTCTCTCTCTCTCTCTCTCTCTCTCTCTCTCATGTGTTTAATGTGTTTTATAATTAAAGAAAACCGTTTTTTTGGTGTTTCAAAATTCTGCAATAATTTTTTCTACATAATGTTTTTGTTCTATAAACTTTAGTCTATTGTTTGCTCCAATTCTTTTAATATTGACACTTAGCATTTGGTGAGTTCCAAGTATATTATATTTTTGTTGAGCTATGTTATTTTATTTTTGTTAAACTATGTTATTTTGAATTTAGGTTGAAGTGTATGCACTTCTTTTGGAGTGTAAAGAACTTATTTCTAGATGAATGTTATATTTTTGTTGAACTATATTATTTTGAATGTGAGTTGAAGACTTGAAGTGTATGCACTACTTTTGGGATGTAAAAAAAATTATTTCTAGATGGATATTATATTTAATATTATGCAGGTTGAAATGGGTTGTGTTACATTCGTGTCAACTCAACAAGACTCGTTTATTAAACGTGTCAAATGGGTTGGGTCAGGTCAACCCGCCTTATTAATAGGTCGGGTTAGGGTTAAAGGATTATGACACGATTATTAAATGGGTCGGGTTAGAGTTGAACCATTTTTTCGAATATCCCTACTTCGACACGACACAAACCCGACACGCTAATCCAAATTGATACCCCTATTTGTACTAATGTGACATGTTTAATTAATGTTTGCTAGACTGATAGGTTAGTCATGCACCTAATTTGTAGACAATTAAAGCTTATTGTGTAAGTTGTGGAATTAATTTTTTTGTCAGTCAAGTGATAGGTTTAGGATTCAATTATACATTTGGTTGCTCAGTGCTTGTAGCTCTAGCATTTTTTAAAATATTTAGTACTTATTTTATCATAAAATAATTGAGTTATTTGGTGTAATTGTGTGTAACCACGTGATGAAGTAAATATTTTAATAAATAGTAAGTCACGTAATAAGTTATCTATTGTACTACATCATGTAACACATGCTTCTTGTCATTGACACAATCACAATTTCCAAAACCTAACTTTTATTATATTTCTATAGTATATCACAAAAAATTTGATAAGTTACATTTTAGGATTTAAGATTTAAAAATGTCCTAATCAAGTTACTAATTCTGTAATTTTACCATTATAACTTATAATTCTTATTTGTGAGACAAAATTTGGCATGGTCACATAATGCTCCATGTTAACAAGCTCAAAGAATTTGATTCTCACCCAAAAAAAAGAAAAAAGAAAAAAAAAAGGCCTAAAGAATTAATAGTTCTCGTTTTTTTTGGGGTAAGTGACACATATAAAGCTATTGTACATGGTTGGCATTATTGAATATAGTGTTTTCATATACATTTCTTTGGGAAATTTATTGATTAGTACTCCCTCCTCTCATGGAGCAATGCTCCCAAACTACACAATAACTACTCTCTTTTTGTGGATACGATTGATAGGTTTCATTTCGTACACTCTTTTCTGCCACTATACTGTTACTTTCCGATTGGATACAGAGAAAATATCATATTGTATGGTCTTTTTTGGTTGATAATTGTAATTGTATGTAACAGTATTGTAACTACATTTTGGTCTTGGAATGTGGAGCTGATCAATGGCATTTCTCGTGAAGGCAACTGTTGAGCTAACCTTTTAACGCTAGCCGAGGGCAACAGCAACAACTGGAAAACATACTGGCCGACCTTTTTGTATTCATCCCTCTGGTGCGCCCAATGATGTACGAATCAAAATTTTTTTTTTTTTTTTGAGAACCCAAGTACGAATCAAAATTTAATTGAGCAGTTTGGCATGGTTTTTAATTCATTATCAGCCCGTTACTCACCACCACTTTCACAACCACCAACTACTCTTCATTTAACATACATAAATATATATCCCTCTGGTTCTGTAAATGACTTGGGCAGTCTTGTGGCTAATGAGTCAATGGTGGTCTATTCAAAGAAAATCACGTGAATTTTATTCCTCACGTAGCTTCATGACATCTATATAAACTCTCCATTCCCTTCATTTTATCTCATCAGCTACGAGATAGTCTCTAGTTTCTTGTTTCACTTTTTCCTTTCCACAATTATAACCCTTCCACCAGAAAACCAAAGAATCCTGAACCATTTCTTTTCCCCATAGTACATATATATATATATATATATGGGTAGCCTTAATTCTGACAATGTAACCAGCCACACTTCTTCCTCTAACATTAGCCCTTTGGACCCTGAGGAGTTCAGGCGACAAGGCCATATGATCATAGATTTCCTAGCTGATTATTATCGCGATGTAGACAAATACCCGGTTCTAAGCCAAGTCGAACCAGGATATCTCCAAAAACGCTTGCCAAAGTCCACCCCACATAATCCAGAACCCATTGAAACCATTCTACAAGACGTGCAGGAGCACATTGTTCCTGGTTTAACACATTGGCAAAGCCCAAACTTCTTAGCTTACTTCCAATGCACTAGTAGCATTGCAGGGTTTCTAGGCGAGATGCTTAGCACCGGCTTCAATGTAGTCGGATTCAGTTGGATTGCATCACCAGCAGCTACTGAACTAGAGACAATAGTCGTGGATTGGCTGGGAGAGATGCTTGAGCTGCCAAAGTCTTTCCTTTTCTCTGGCAATGGCGGGGGTGTGCTACAAGGGACTACTTTTGAGGCCGTTTTGTGCACAATTGTCGCTGCAAGGGATCAATTGCTAAACCAAATTGGGAGAGAGAACCTCAGAATGTTGGTGGTTTATGCTTCTGACCAGACACATAGTGCAATCCAAAAAGGAGCACTAATAGCAGGGATCCATCCAAAGAATTTCAGAGCCATCAAGACTTCTAAGTCAACATCTTATGCACTATCACCTGACTCACTACGAGCCCAAATTCGCAAAGATGTGGAAGCAGGCCTAGTTCCATTGTTTTTATGTGCCACCGTGGGAACAACTCCAACAGCTGCCATTGATCCACTAGAATCGTTATGTGCTGTGGCAAAAGATTATGGAATGTGGGTTCATGTAGATGCTGCTTATGCCGGAAGCGCTTGTATTTGTCCTGAGTTTCGGCACTTCATTGATGGTGTTGAGGGTGTAAACTCATTTAGTCTCAATGCACACAAGTGGTTCTTAACCACTTTGGATTGCTGTTGCCTTTGGGTAAAAGATCCTAGTGCCTTGATAAAGTCACTCTCAACCAGCCCTGAGTACTTGAGGAATAAAGCCACGGATTCAAAGCAAGTGGTGGACTATAAAGACTGGCAGATAACCTTAAGCCGAAGATTTCGTTCCTTGAAATTATGGTTTGTGCTTAGAAGCTATGGTGTAGATAACCTTAGGAGCTTCATGAGAAACCATGTGAAAATGGCCAACCTTTTTGAAGGGCTTGTAGCTAAGGATAAAAGGTTTGAAATTGTGGTCCCTACAAATTTTGCCATGGCTTGTATCAGGATTTTGCCATCAGCACTAAGTGATACAGTATACAAAAATGGTAAGCATGACATAGTAAGCGAGGAAGATGCGAATGAGGCAAACCGCAAATTGTTGGAGCTTATCAACATGTCGGGCCGTGTCTACGTGACTCATGCTGTGGTCGAGGGAGTATACGTGATACGATTTGCCGTTGGTGCAACTCTAGTTGAGGAACGACACGTTAACACAGCTTGGGAAATGGTGCAGAAGCATGCAGATTTCATAATAAGCACTTGGAAATTATGGACTCTTCTTGTGTAAGCCTAGCTAGGCTGAATCTTCTTTGCATGCAGCAAGTAAAAAAAAAAATTTCGTACAATAAATGAGGGTAAGAATTTGAAATTTAGTTCTTCCCATGAGAAGAATCAATACCCTCCACCATTTGTTAAAATATTACCGATGTAATTTTGAATTTAAAAATAAAGGCATGAATTTGCTAGGTGTGTTTGCAGAAAGATTATAAACTAGCTTTTTTTTATTTTAAGTACCCTTTTGTGGTTCTCATATTACTTTTTGTCTTAACTTTATTTAATCAAATTTTTAGTTTTTAAGAAATACTAGCCACAGACTAGTATAAATATTATGTAATGAGATATTATATATAAAGTAACCATTACTTCAAGTATTATCTATTTTTAAAAAAATATTTTTACAAGTATTTTTTTTATACCTTTTTATCTCTAAAAATATATCATTTTTTTTTTTTACGTTTGATTAATATTTTTTTATGGTGAATCATGGTCTTCTAACTTCTATTATAGTGTATTATATTTGCTTAATATACAACTAAATTTCATATCATCTCTTAAGGAATAAGGAAATTATCATAATAATCAAAACTCATTATAAAATTATAATGTTATCTTCGCCAAGTTTAAAATGAAACTAAAGGAATAAATAGACTTTATAATAATTTATTACTCAAACTATTGGTAGACATATTCAAATTCCTGTTTCCAAAAAAAATAAGTATTAGCCTAAACTAAAATTCAACCAAAGCTATAAAAGGGAAAGAGAAGACTTTCTGATGTGATATTATAAATAATAAAAAAAATTAAAACACAATACCAAAACACATATTAAAAAAAAAAAAAAATATATATATATATATATATATCAACCGTAATTAGAGTTATAAGAAAGAACAAAAATTCACCAAAAGAAAGTAGAGAGAGGGAGGGAGAGTACTCACAGTTTTGTGTGGGAAAAATATGGATTGAATGGAAAAACGATATCAAATTTATACAAAATAAAATGGGTAGAAGAATAGTCAAAATATAAAAAGATGAAAGAAGTATAACGGTAAAGTAATTGGGAAATAAAGAGGCAAAAAAGAAAGGGAAAGGAAGAAGGTGTAACGGTAGGTATGTGAACTAATAGGGAAAAGAAGATTTTTTTTTTTTTTTTTTTTTGGAAAATAGGGAGAAGAAAAATTTTAATAGAGAAAAGAAAATATAAAAAATAAATGAATGATGTGGCTGCTGATATGGCTCTATAGTAGCATAGCAATAATAAATGTAACGTTTCAGTTTTTTTTTTTTTTTTCAATAAACAATTCACAAATGGACTTCCATTTGAGAACAACTATCTAAAACCTTTTGCTAAAATTTTTTTCCTAAAAGCATTGTAAATAAAATCTAAAAAATAATTAAAATAAATTATTTTCCACAGCTCAAACTCTTTTCCTCTAAACCCCCAAGCACTTTGTACATAGGGTGGTACCAATTCAGTTATAAGGCCTTTGGCTTGAGGGACCGTAGTTTTAAAAAGCTATTTAAGTGCATACCGAACACACCCTTACAGTCTTGCATAATCTTTTTATTTTTTCTCTTTAATTTTGTTTTTTGTCATAGTTTTTATTTTTTAATTAATAGAAGAAAATAAATTAGCTTTTAAATGACGTCTATGACAGAGTAGATCCGCCTCCCCTGAGTAATACCAATTGTAGAGACCTTGGTTGCTAATTTGATTCAGTCTACAAGATGGGCTGTAGAAGATAGTTTTAAAAGATTCAACAAAGCTCTTTGATGGTCTATAGTTTGTTAGTACTGAATTAGCTTATAATAAATTATTAAGCATTTAATTTTGTCTGCCATGCTTTCTTTGTGATGAAGATGCTTGCCAATGTAGTGTGTGAAGATCATATTTTATGCACATGAAAGGTAGACTAGAGATTCATAGGGCTTTCTTTGTTTTGGGACTACATCAATCAATTCCTAAGAAATAGGGGAGGGAGAGGCCCCCAACTTAGTGAGTTCGAATGTGGGAATTCTACTCTTTGTTAAAAATAATAATGGTAACTACAAACTATTAGATGGTTCTAGCCTTTTAGCATAAGTCTAAGAGAATTAAGACAAGGTTCTGGTGTGTGTGTGCACATGACTTTATTTTACCGTTTTGTGTTAACAATAAGCAATGAAGAAAATCTCAAAATTAGACTTTTTTTTTTTTTTTGGTTTTATTCATTGTTTTATGTTATGCAAAGTTGAAATAACATATTGGAATTTAATGAATGATACTTAGTTTTTATTTTATGTGAGAAACTCATGATTATGATAGATCTTTGTATTATCATTAACCTAAGCATATGGCTCTATAAATGAGTGACCTTTTTGTGCCAAGCATATGTCAACTTTGAGTAATCTTATTTATCAAGCAAATTTCATATTTCCTGCCACTTTTAATGTACAATGTATAGATAGATGTGCTAAAAGTTTTTATTTATGGTAATTTTATAGTGACCTTTTTGTGTAGCTTGTGTCCAATACATTGTAGTTTTTTGTGTGCAACTCTGATAAATTAGTAAAATACTGTAAATATTGTTTGCATTTTGGCTTTAGCTAAAAGTGGTTTTAGATACTTAAAGCATACTGTATATAAACATGTAATTTTGAGCGTCGTTCTAAACAGGATGACTTACATACTACTGGTTCTTGTGGCTGTGCTGTGCATGCTGCAAAAAAGGTAATAAGTATTATGACTATTTTTTAAATGATTTTGACTTCTCCTAAAGTTTATGTGGAACCAATATTTATCACTACATAAATATGTGTTGGTAAATCTGTTTTTGTATCTCATACAAAATACACAGCGGAAGAAACAAACATGGATCTATATCATTCATGATTGATAACTTGCATTATGTAAATTTCAGAATTTAAGAACAAGATAACGTACCTTGGTGTAGTGTAATTCAAAACAAAAGATTAGAAGTACTTGGAAACACTTTTAATCTTCACTCCAATTCCACTTTATGCCCAAGAAGTGTGGTCTCTCAATCAGTTTCTAAGGGAGAATAACGAGTGGCTTCACTCACACATACACACCATTTCACAATGATGTCTCTTTTTAAATAAAATTATGTATGTTTCTCTCTTTATAACTAACTGATTATCTAATTGGGCTAGCCTATTGGGCCTTTCCAATTAGGCTTTAGTGTGTGGCTTAGAGTGGAACCAAAAGGGACCAATAAAACACTAGCTCCAATGGGCCTTAGGCTTTTCTGTCAACTCTTGACAAATCCAAAGTTACACTACAAAAAAAATGCCTATTAGCGACCAAGAATTTATGACGGACCCAAAAAGCCCTCTCAAAAAATCTTATTTGTGATGGCAAAATAAAGCCCTCGCAAATACTTGATAAAATACGAAATATTTGTGACCAACTAAAAAAGCTGTCGCAATTATGTTTATAGCTGTCACAAATGCTAATATTTTGGAGGGAAATTTTCCCTCCATATTATTTGTGAGGGACAATTAAAAATCTCTGGCAAAAAGTGTACTATTTGTGACGGTTAAAAAAATGCCGTCACTAATACTAAATTATTTGCGAGGGCTAGGATTGACCTTCACAAATAATCATTAAAATTTCAAAATTTTTGGAGGGAAATGTTCCCACCAAATTATCTCCAAGGGACAATAAAAATCCCTTGCAAAAAGTTTATTTTTTGTGTGGGTTAAAAATATTCCCTTACTAATACTAAATTATTTGCGAGTGCCATGATTGACCTTCGCAAAAAATCATTAAAATATTAATTTTTTTTGGAGATAAAAGTTATTCTAAAATTCAAAAAATAAAAAATAAAAAGAAACGCATAAACATATAGCACTTTGTATTCTTTAGATGAACCTTTTGTTTACAGTCTAAAAATAAACTATTTATGTACATCCTATATAAGAAACGTCTGTCCTTAATTAGTTTCTAAACAATTGTACCCATAAAAAAAAAAATGATAGCACTTTCAACTTCAAAATGGTAGCCTAAAATTCAAGAATTTCAGCCTTTTGTACTCTCACTCTCTCTCTCTCAAAAGTGAATAAAAATTTCTTCCCATTAAAATAATGCATAAAAGATGAGTTCATAGATTAAATGGTAAATTACATCCAATTGGCATGAAAATTGGCATGCATGTTAAGAAAATATAGAACATGTAATCAAATGGTTGGATTTTCAAAATATGAATTCAATAATGAGTTATTGGGTGATGTAACATTCTTTAGAGTTACAACACGTGTAACTTGAATCCAACTGTATATTTCTTAATTTGATGTGAATTTTGACAAATCTACCATTAGATTAAATTATCTTCATATATTTTTCATGCTTATAAAATTTCAAGATGATCAAATATTAATTGTCATGTCATCTATCAATTGTTTAAATTCAAGTTTTTGTAGTATAAAATAATGCATAAAAGATAAGTTTATAGATCAAATGGTAAATTACATCCGATTGGCATGAAAATTGGCATGCATGTTAAAAACATATAGAACATGTAATCCAATGGTTGTATTTTCAAAATGTGAATTCAATAACAAGTCATTCGGTGATGTAACATTTTTTAGAGTTACAACACGTGTAACTTGAACCCAAATTTATATTTCTTAATTCGATGTGAATTTTGACAAATCTACCGTTAGATTACATTATCTTTGTATATTTTTCATGCTTACAAAATTTCAAAGTGATCAAAAATCAATAGTCACGTCATCAATCAATAGTCTAGATTCAAGTTTTTGTAGTTTAAAATAATACATAAAAGATAAGTTTATAGATCAAATGGTAAATTACATTTGATTGGCATGAAAATTAGCATGCATGTTAAGAACATATAGAGCATGTAATCTTACGATTGGATTTTCAAAATATTAATTCAATAATAAGTTATTGGGTGGTGTAAAATTTTTTAGAATTACGTCAAGTGTAACTTGAATCCAAACCTATATTTCTTAATTCGATGTGAATTTTGACAAATCTACGGTTAGATTATATTATCTTCATATATTTTTCATGCTTACAAAATTTCAAGGTGATCAAAGATTAATAGCCATGTCATCAATCAATTGTCTAGATTCAAGTTTTTGTAGTTTAAAATAATACATAAAAGATAAGTTTATAGATCAAATGGTAAATTACATCCGATTGGCATGAAAATTGGCATACATGTTAAGAACATATAGAGCTTGTAATCCAATGGTTGTATTTTCAAAATATGAATTCAATAATAAGTTATTGGGTGATGTAACATTTTTTAGAATTACGGTAGGTGTAACTTGAATCCAAACCTATATTTCTTAATTCGATGTGAATTTTGACAAATCTATCGTTAGATTACATTATCTTAGTATATTTTTCATGCTTACAAAATTTAAAGTTGATCAAAGATTAATAGCCATGTTATCAATCAATTGTCTAGATTCAAGTTTTAGTAGTTTAAAATAATGCATAAAAAATGAGTTCATAGATCAAATGGTAAATTACATCCGATTGGCATGAAAATTGGCATGCATGTTAAGAACATATAGAACATGTAATCCAATGGTTAGATTTTTAAAATATGAATTCAATAATATGTTATTGGGTGATGTAACATTTTTTAGAGTTACAACATGTGTAACTTGAACCCAACTTTATATTTCTTAATACAATATATATATATATTGATAACCCCTTGTCACTCTTATGTGTGATCTAAACAGATACCTACTTGCAACTTACCTTTAAAATGAAAATTTTGAAAATCAGAACCTCCAATTGACCAAAATGCTATCGAAACTACAAAATGAGCAAAATACTCATGGAACATCCAAATAATGATACATGTTGCACCAAGAACGATACATGTGTAAAGATATTCATGGTTTTGATTTTAAAGGAAAAAAAAAGGTTTTAGTTTGAAAACCGTTTTGAAAAACATGTGACAGCCAGGAGTGACGTTAAGATGGAATGAAAATCCCAACATTTCCCAAGTTGCAGTCGCATTTTGGAGAGACTCCTAGCCACCATCAAGATGCCATCATTATGTAATGAATGATGTGATTCGTCGATTAATGAGGATTGAACTAAGCGATTACACAAAAAGAGACCTCCTTCATGATTTCATTAACCAATGAGGTTTAATAGTAGACCTCTTATGAAATGAGTTCTCCCGAAATCAAATGCCAAGAGCCCTTAAATTTAAATTTTTTAATTTATTATATATGATTTAGCTCATTGTGTGGATTACATATTTTTCTCAGCTCATTATGATGATTACATATTTTTCTTTTAACATGTGACTTAAGATAATTAATATTTTTTATTATCTATTTTTGGCCAACTATTCAAATGTGTGAATTGTATCTAATTTATTTCATTTTTATTTTATTAATTAATCTATGTGTTGCATAGACATGTTTCATAAAACGTTGCTATATGCTTCCCCCCAATTTTTTCATTGCCACACAAAATTTCCCCCTATTCTTCATTTCCCACCTTTTTTCCCCCCAAAGCTTTTTTCTTTAATTTTTTTTCTTTCTTTTCATTCGGCTCCCACTTCTCAAGCTCTTAAAAGTTAAAAACCCATTTTTTTCCTTTCCCATCCAACTCCATTTTCTTTTTCTTTTTTTCTCTCTAACCCATTTTCATTTTCCCCATGTAGAGCTCTCTCTCACATCTCCACTGCCCCTAGCAACCTCCCTAGCCCTAGCCACCACCACCTCCCTAGCCCTAGCCACTGCCACCGCCATTGCCCTAGCTATAGCCACCGCCGCCGCCGCCGCCGCCATAGATCTACTCTCTCTCACCTCAGCCACCACCCACTGCTTTTAATGGAATAATGATTATTTTCAATTTTCATAGTATTTTTCTTATCATTGTTATTGTTTTTTTCTCCGGGATAGAAGCTTTACTTTCATTTTGAAGACACCCCTGCTTCAGTTCTGCTTTTAAAAGCTGCAGGTATGCTTCTTTAACAATGCCCATTATGTGTTTGATTGTTTTACCCTTCGTTTATTTGGCATTTACTGAATGTAATTAAGCATCTAATTCCTGGATTTTAACAGTGTGTTTGTTTTGGGGCTAATACCAATTTGATGTAGTAACTTATTGAGTGGTTATTTCTTGAATCAAGCTTCGTTTTCATACATCCAACATGTAATGTTACAGCTTACAAGTAGAATCTAGAAAACTAGAATTTTTTCATCACTAATATTTTCATATGGGAAAATATACTTATTTGAAAAAATGAAGCATCTTCGATTTGATTTCGGCATTGACTCTGATTGTGCTAGATGAAAAGTGAACTCATTATTATCTTGCTAAGGGCTCATTAGAATACTCAAAATGGAGAAATTGTGCGGAAAGTTTACTACGCTTTTTGAAAGGCCTCTTAAATGAAATACTCATCTACAAACATAACAAGCGAGCACCTGTCAGTGGCTCCAGACCATAAATTTTGAGATGCTTAAATCCTAATGAACAACAAATATGATGATGAACTTTAAGTTGAACAGTTTGGAATAATTTGATTGTGTTCTATACAATTAATTTGAGGTGGAAAAAGTGCTCGATCCTTTAAGTTCTTCATTTGATCATCTCACACTAAAGGTATTTTATTTCAGAAAGTCTTACATTTTATTTAACTGTCATCTTGTATTAGTAATGTTTCAATAGCTTGTTAGACTCTGCCTCACTTGGTAATGTTCCTATTGTTATCTATTGGAGGGTGAAAGAATTCCTTGCTGGTTTGATTGATGATAGCCGACCCTAATTTAATTGGGATTAATACTTAGTTGAGCGGAGTTGAATTGCTTTGATTTGTGAGTGTTCATTACTTCATTTAGAACCTACCAGCCCATGTGTACTTCTAGAATGGAGCTGTCCAGTGAATGAAAGGACTAATTACGTCCATTGTATACTTCTGTTTCATAATTGCAAGAGTTGCAAGAATTTCTGTCCTACAACATGATTTTTGCAACCTGAAAAGGCCTTCTAACTGTGTTGCTGAAATATATTATGAATGTTAAATAGTGTCTTATCATCAAGAACACTGCTTCCTGTGGTCATTAAAAAACATTCTTTGGTGACAAATGCACCTTAAGTTACCTTTGTTAGTAAGTTGACACCAAAAGTATGCTCTGCTGCATCTTAGTAACTTGCTGAGCCAGCCTTGAATCCACTCAACATCTGACATTGCTATAATGAAGTTGGGAAAAGCAAATTTCAGGTCTGATGTGGCCTATGATACTATGAAAACCATTAAGCTCTTAACAGCAATGACACTTTGAACCAAATAAGTCGGCTTGGTTTCTGCTGAGGCTGGCAGTGCTGTTGTCATGTTCTCTAACCTAGTTAGAAATAAGCCCACTAGCGATGCAAGTTGTGACATTATTCAATTTTACAATGCTGGCTAGTGGTCATTGCTGGGATGTATGGTCATATATACCGACTTCATTTCACTTGTAAGGTATTGGTGGTAATAATAGTACTTCTAGTGTTAGTCTTGACACAATTTTTTCTATATTGTTAAACTAACACAGAAAATACAACTTATAAACACTAGGCGAATGCTGTTATAAAATGAATGCTAGTAATAGTAGCCAATGTCTAGCATTATATTCCTAAATTAATGCCACTTCCTGAATTGTTTTCCAGTACTACATCTAGAATGGCATTAAGAGAATCTTTTCTTCATCTTCATGGCTTATATTTAATTTGATGTTTACACATATTTTAACTGAGTTTAATTAGTTATAGATACTTGAGGTTCCAAGTTTATTAGAAAATGGATCCTCAGTTGTGAAGAAACAAATATTACAACAGAAGCAGGTGTACTCAAAAACTCATAGTGGTGGTTGCTGCTCTTGATCTAAATGTTGCATGCCAAGGTACAACACCAAAAACTACAACTTGCTGCAACAAAACAGAAGACCTCAACAAGTGGCAGAATTGTTGTTTGATATAGTATGTTGCGAATTTTGTAAGTTATTTTTTATTATGCTCAGAAGACCTCAAGAATGGTCCTTCCTTCATTCCTACACCCTTTTGGAAAAAGATGATGGATAAATGGATGGATGGAGAATGAGGGGTGAGTATAAATGAAATACATGTCATAAATTCTCTCTATCTCTCTTGCACTCTCTGTAACCATTATTTGTGGTTTACATTTTTCACAATTGTTATGTTATTTTAATTTATATTTAATTTTGATAGTGGTTTAAGTAATCAAATTAAATTATTATTATTGTTAAATTAAAAAAAAAAAGTTATTACTATTGTTTATGATATATTATATGATTATATTTGATATAGTAATATGTGTACTTATTTATTGAAGCACTGGTACAAATACAAATTCACTTTAATTGTTTCATTTTAACTCATGTTTAACGCTTTTTTTTTTTTTTTTTTTTAAGGATGGTACTAGCAGAGATGAAGAGGACAACTCAAACAATAACATGGAGGTCGAAAGCAACTTGGAGGGTGACCTAGAGGAAAACTAATATAGATCTTTTCATAATTCTAGTTGTTTAAAACAATATTTTTATGTCATGGTTTAATTTCAGGATTTCTTTGTATATTCTATATTTTAAAGTTTGAACTTCTAAGAATTTTTATGTTTCAATGGATCAATTTTTAGTAATCATTGTACTATTGTAAGAGGATAGTTAAACAAAAATGATATAAAATAAATTAAAAACAAATAAATAATAAAATATTTAAAATATTATAAAAAATATTATCACTGACATAAAAATTTGGTCATAAATAACTTTATAGTGACGACAAAGTCCCTCGCAATTTATAGAATAGCGACGCCACTTAATCCCCTTGCAAAAACATTTTAAGTGACAGTTTAACGTCGTCACTTTTATTTCTAACTAATTGTGAGGGGTCAAAAGCCCTCACAAATAAATTTTAGCGACGACATTATTTGTCTCTAAAAAGTATGTCGTTAATTTGGAATTCGCAAATAATTAATTGTGAGGGTATGAAGGTCCTCACAAATAGTTGTTAACAACGATTGCTTTCCCTTGCTAAAAATAAGTCGTCGACTTTTTTCGTCGTTTGGTAATATATTTGTGAGGGCAAATTTGTTCAATAACGACGGTGAATTGCCCTCGTAAATTATTTATTTGCGAAAGTATGGTCGCAAAATCTCTTTTAGTGACAAGTGCAAATACAACGGCCTTCGAGGGCCATATGCCCTCACTAATAATCTTTTGCGACGATATTTGAATTTTTGCGAGGGAATATGGCCCTCGCTAGTAGACTCTTTTCTTGTAGTGTTATCATTAATTATATTTAATACCACTATATAAATATAAATGCACTCTAGGCCTTATTAATAAATTATATCCCAAGACTTTATTGTACATGTAACCCCTTCATAAAATATTCGTAGTAACACAAAATCATGAATGTAGACTGCCATTTTGTAGATTACTACATCTTAATCCTTGAGTACCCGGTTTAATCCTTTTAAGTTATTCATCATATATTTATGAAATCCAATTTCATAAATATATACTTTAGTAATTTCTTACCAAAGTGGTTAGGCCTAACTCTCTGAATAACAAACCCATTAAACTTATCTCAAGGGAATATTTTGTATCTCCATTAAGAGACTATGAATTCCATCTTGAAAATATATGTTCCATCAACACTAAATGTGACTGCCCAACATACTGAGGTTTTGACCGTTACTTTAGATCTCACTCCCGATATATCAAAGCAACCTATATTTCATGATCGGGTCCATTATTCTCTCAGGATTAAGAGTTCATGCAAATATAAGTCGTGAGATTTATTATTCAATTGGCAGTCGTTAAGAGAATAATAAATCTCACAGCGGTCCAGTTCAATATGTCTTAACTCTTAAAACATATCAACATATCAACTAGAAGTCATCACTTCCATGATAAAGACAAATCATCTTAATTAATATGTTATAGTCTTCGCAGATGAAATGTCCAATTTCATCACCGACTACAAACTAAAATTTTGAGTTTACAAAGAACTTGTGACTTATATCTTCTGTGACTAAATCACATAAATCACATACTATGCATCTCATGAACTATATGATAATGTCAAAATATTTATGTTACCATTATTTCAGATAATAATAAAACAACTTTATTAATTACAATATTAAGTCATACATCACGTCATACATAATGTCATACATAATATAATACATAGCATCATACAATAGGATTCTAGGGCACAAATCCTAACAATATGTTGTTCATAATGTAGGCAAAAACGGATGGACGTCCTGTAGAGCGTGCAATATTATATCCAATACTACATACTCGTAAAGATAGATCTGCAGTTAATCCTATACTGAAAGCAAAAATAGTGAGTAATTTCTCCATTGTAGTTGGGGGTAAACAAAATAGGAATTCAATGATAATTGTTATTAATGCTTCTTTTAATTTTTAAATTGATATATTTCAATTTGATGTTAGCCAATACACATTCCCTTTTAGTGTGGGGTCATTTGATTGTTGGATTACATAGCAAACTCCATTTCACTGTGGAAATGTTATTCTTACTGAGTTGAGGCCTCTATGTTTAGTTCTTTTGTTATATTACAACATACATATGACTTTCTTTCTTTTTTTTCTTTCTTTTTTTTTTTGTGTGGAAAGGTTCATGTGGTGAGTTGCCTGTAGATTGTCAATTTTCTCTTGAGGGTTACTGGTACATATTGGTGCTTGTTTGTCCCATCCTATATATATATATGTTGTGGGGTCATTTTAATTATGATTTCTAACTTTTTTTTTTTGTTCAAACCCAAATATCAGGACAAAATGAAGGAATTGTTGGATGATCATTCGAATCAATTGCAGTCATCTGACATAAGTGGTAGTATTGCATGGTCAACAGATGATGTGTTTGCCAAAGTGATGGGTAAGGAGCGCAAAGGTCATATTCGTGGGGTAGGATTTAGTCCAAGCCCAAGTGGTCGAAGCAGCAAGAGTGCTCTCACGGACATTGAAATACATTCAAGTCAAGCAAGGGACAACGAAGTTGCACAACTGAAGGCTTCCTTGGCTACTGTGGAGGATAAACTTGCAAGTTTTGACGAAATGGAGGAAAAACTTAGTCAATTCGAAGAAATGGAGCAAAGAATGGCTCGCATGCTCCAACAAATGCAACAAATTTCTTCCCAATGCAATCAGGTATATTAACAAAGACTTAGTCAATGTTTTTCTCTTTGTAAGCACTTCGTTATTGTTGTGAGTGCGTATAAATGTCTTCATTTAACTTTGTTAGGACATATGTGTTCACATGTTAAGAACATATGTCATAATGTTTATGTAAATTGGCTAATCATTTGACAAAACGCACTCTACTTGTAATTGGGTAGTTCTAGGTATTTTTAATACTTCAAGAAACAAGGTTTCAAGATCAAGTGTTGAAGTCATCAAGTCTGTCCAAGAAAAAGCAAGCTGAAGTGCACAGTTTTTAAAGCTCGACACTTGCTCGATAGCTACCTCGACACCTGCTATCTGTCGAGATTTAAAAAGTCAGAATTTCAATCTGATTTTCTTGGGATCCGTGAATATGTTTTTGGGCCTTCTTTTCTTCTAACCCTAAACATATAAATGGAGTGTTTTAAGAGCCGTCAATAGAGACACAAGTTGCAAAAGCATTGAGCAATCCTTGTTCAAGTAAATTGTGATCAAAGACAAAGTTCTTGACCTAGTTCATCTTCTCTGAAGAAGTTGCTGTGTATTTGCACCATAGGGTTTTGTGACCAAGCATCTTCTAGATCTTCATCGCATAGGATGAACTGAAGAACTTTGCAACCAACCTCTCTTTCTAAAGTTGGTGATTGAAGTCGCGTACTGGGATCCGCGCATCTGGTTAGTCACGTACTTGGGAGCCGTGCATCAAAAGAGGGAACTGTCACTACAGATCAAGTCCGATTGGGTATTGGGGTAAGGGTTCAACTGTAGGTTGGTAAGGTACTTGGGATTCCTTATTTGTAACCGCTTGATTTGATAATAGTGGAGTTTCGGGAGTGGTGACCTGAAAATCACCCGGTGGAGTTTTTGCCGTTAGGGTTTTTCCCCATTTGTGAACAAATCACCGTGTCATTTATTTTCCGCTGCATATTTAGTTATTCGGTGATTTGTTTGTGCTGTCACGCGTTTGCATGTTAATTGAACCTAATTAATTCACTTGGCTAATTAATTGGTTAATTAATCACAAGGGGTCATTCAGTTTGTGGCCTTTCAAGTGGTATCAGAGTAGGCACACTCTGATTAGGTTAATCTTTGCTGTGCTGATCCATTGACCCCTGTTTGTCATGGATAGAGGACAATCTCTAATTATACCTCCTTTATTTGATGGGACTAACTATGCCTACTGGAAAGTACGCATGAGAGCTTTTTTGCAGTCCTTAGACAAGAAGGTGTGGCAAGCTGTTGAGATTGGCTGGACCAAGCCAAAAGAAGCGCCGGCCGATTAGGATGAAGCCAAGATCAAGGCGGCAAACTTCAACAGTAGAGCGTTGAATGCCCTATTTAGCGCTGTCACCAATGAGGAGTTCAAGAAGATATCCTCAACAGGAACTGCTAAGGAGGCGTGGATCATCCTCCAGACAACCTATGAAGGAACAAAGGCTATCAAGGATTCAAAGCTACAGAGGCTCACTACTAGCTTTGAAGAGATAAAGATGGAGGAGGATGAGTCGTTTGATGAGTTCTATGCCAAGCTTAAGGACATAGTGAACTCAGCCTTCAATCTTGGGAAAACCATCCCTGAACCCAAGGTTGTAAGGAAGGTGCTCAGATCTCTACCCAAGAGATTTCATGCCAAGATTACGGCAATAGAAGAATCAAAGGACATTGACAAAATTCCTTTGACTGAGTTAGTTGGAAACTTGCAGACCTACGAGCTAGGTTTATCAAGAATTGGCAAGTCAAGCAAGGGCAAGAGCATGGCCCTAAAAGCACAGAGCAGTGATACAGATGAGTCTTCCGATGATGAAGATTCCAAGATGAAGTCCTACATTACTAGGCAGTTCAAGAAGTTTATGAAGAACGCCAATGGGAGGAACTTCGACAAGGACCGCAGGCAATCCAGTTCTTCTCAGTTCAAGAATCAAGACAAAGGAAGGAAGGATGCTAAAGAAGGCAGTCAGTACACTATTCCAGCAAGACCCAAGTGTTTTGGGTGTCATGGGTTTGGACACATGAAGAATGAGTGTCCTACATATCTGAAGAGCATTGGAAAGAGCAAGGCTCTTGCTGCAACCCTGAGTGACACTGAGCCTGAAGATGATTCCGACAATGAGGATGACGGAATCTTAAATGCCTTCACTGCCACAGTCAATCCTACTGAAGGGATTGTTGAAGAAGTGGAACAAGAAGAAGAATTGGTGGATACTGAATGTGAGAAGATGGATGACAAAGATGATATCCATTCAGCCTATGAGAAGCTTTACAAGCTCTCTGAAAAGCATGAGAAGTTATACAGGCTGGCCACCAAGAAGCTCAGTGATGTGGAACTTGATCGAGAAGAGTTGTCCACAAAGTTTGATGAGGCGAATCAAACTATTGGAGCACTGAGGTTTGAAAATAACTTCCTGGCTGAGAAGACCAAGAAGCTTGAAGCAGAGCTGTTTCAAGTCAGAGCTCAACTAAAGAGGACTTCAAGTGCAAAATTTAATGAGATGCTCAGCAACCAGAAATCTGCTTCAGATCGAACAAGTTTAGGGTATGGTCTTTCTTTCTCTAATTCTGCTTCTACTAGTTCTACTGTTTTTGTTCCTCCTGCTAATGCTGTTAAAATTGAGAACATTGATGTTAAATCTGAATTAGCTAGTGAGAACATAGAGAAGGGTAAATCCATCTTAGGAGCACCCCCTAAGTTAGATAAGAAAGATGCTAAAATCCCTAGGGGTAAGAAGGCTAACTCTCAAAAGCCTAAACAAAAGAAGCAGCATCTCTGTCATCATTGTGGAGCAGCAGGTCATACTCGACCAAATTGCTACAAGTGGCTAGCCACCCAATAAAGCAACAGTATGACAGCATCTGGAAGCCAAAATCAGCTTCAATCCTCTCTTGCTCCTCTTGGAGATCTTCTGAAAGCCCTCACGTTCCTTTCGAACTTGAACGGTTTTAATTCTTCCCCCTCACGCCGGTTCAAGGATCTAATCAAAGGAAAGGTTCTTCCAAGGTGTGGAAGAAAAAGCACTCAAAGTGATTTTATCACTTTCTTCTCCATTTTTTTTTTTTTTTTTTTTTTTGTTGCATTGCTTGTGTGTTTTGCATTTTTGCTGAGTTAGTCTAGTTTTATGCATTGTTTTTGCTTTGCTTAACATGTTTTTGTGTGTTTACTTTCAGTTTTGTTTATTTTGTTTTTGATATAAAATTAAAAAAAAAAATTGAAAAATACAAAAATAGTGTGTGTTATGTGTACTTTGGTACTTGTGTACCTTGGATGGCCAATGAAACAAAGTTTTCTAAACTTTGTATCTCTTGTAACTTAGATGAGCATCTTTATGCACAACTAAGCAAGTGAGCTTTGTGGCTCTTGTTTGTGATGAGTAAGATTAGGTTATTTCTTAAACTTAACACTCATATCACTCTTTTTGACGGGTAGGACTAGAAAATCCTAAGAGAAAGGCATAAATAACCATCTCACCACTGTTGCCCGCCAATCATTAATGACATCTGTATGTTTCGGCATAGCAAAAGTGTGATGTCAATGACATTTGTGTGCTTAGGCATAGCAAAATTGAAATGTCAAATATCAATGGGTATTTCTTTTGTTTCTCATAAGCCCATGCATGATATGCTAAAAAGGAAAATATGCAAAG
Source organism: Quercus gilva (assembly GCA_023621385.1). NCBI lineage: Eukaryota > Viridiplantae > Streptophyta > Magnoliopsida > Fagales > Fagaceae > Quercus > Quercus gilva. The sequence continues at coordinate 69,624,965 of CM042477.1, forward strand.
AAATAAAAAGCAAAAAGATTAAAAATGCTTTAAATATGGTTGCAAGCGTGTATTCTAGGAGATGTGGGAGTTATAGGATGTACCTCGAAGGTGATAGTCCCCATCAAACAGTTATGATTGTGTGTGAGTTAAAGTTATTTTCTCATATCTCAGATCGTCATAACATGTATACACATATGCAATCTTGCGATGTTTTTCACATACAACACGCAATATTCTTTGCTACTTTTGATACATGTGCAGGTACAATGTGATTTGGCCATCACAAAGGTTTTACATGTACTTTTGTATGCTCACTAAACTGTCATGACTTATTTTTGAAATATAAAATTTGTTAGACTTGTTTAGTGTGTGTGTGAGTTTTTGGGAGATCCATGTGCTTAAATTTTCATTGAGAGATGATTTTTGAGAACTTATTATGTTGGTTGGATCATGGTTGAGGTGCATGTTTTGATTGCATTCATGTTTATGTTTTTCACTTCTCGAAAAACTGCTTTGAAAAGCTGGCTCGACACCTCCTCGACACCTCCTCGATACCTGATCATCTATCGAGCTTCTCAAACTTTTTCTAATCGCAATCTCGACACCTGTCTCGACACCTGATGGATCGATCAAGATTTCTCCTGTCTCCTCGATACCTCCTCGACACCTAGTCGATCGATCAAGCTTCTGTCTTTGAAACTGGCCTTGTACCTCGACACCTTCAGCTGTCGAAGGCTTTTTTTCTCGATACCTTCCTCGACAGCTTCCTCGATACCTCTCGACACCTCAGCTGTCGAGAATTACTAAGGTGCCTATTTAAGGATCTGTCGCGATTTTCTTCTCACTTTCTCGATCTCTCTTCGATCTGTCCGAGGCTCTTCTTCTCCCAAAACCATTTTTCTCACTCAAAACCTTCATCCAACGTGATTTTCGGCCCTTCCCTGCTTCAAATCACTTGGTATGATCTTTTTATCCCTCACTCTTCATGCATTTCATGGTTTTGAATCTTAGGTTTTGAAGTTTTTGAAAATTTTGGGGCTTTTCAAAATTGATGAGTTTTTCTTGAAATTGTGGGTTGGTTTTTCACTCAAATGTTTTTAAAATGTCATACATTGCATTCCATGTGCATTAGAATGATATTTTCATGCATTTAGATGTGTGTTTCTTGTATGTGTGCTGCTAGGTTTGGATTGGGCTGAGCCCATGATGCTTTTTAAGTTTGCATGTCACATGTCCATGCATTCCCATGCATACGTACTTTTTGTTCAACATATTATCATATTTGAATTGTTTGGGACTTTTCTGATTGTCTCCCTCTCTATCTCGTTCTCATTCTTTTACGTTAGTAGTGTCTATGGCACCCAAACGTAAATCCACTCCAGCTCGGAACCCTCTGCGTTCTGGAGCTTCCTCTTCTTCTGATTCTGCTCCTCTTAACCTTCGGTTCCGTGATGGAGATGCCCACAAGGCATTTACTGAGAACTTTTCTAGACGAGGTGTTCATTCGGAACGCCAAGTCATTCTGGCGAACTTCGCCGACACTGACCTTCCCTCTGTCATTCACAGTAGGGGATGGGAGTCACTGTGTGACGTCCCGGTCACCTATCCTCTCGTGCTGATTCAGGAGTTTTACTCCAACATGCACGGGATCGATCGTTCAGTACCTCTCTTTTTCACTCGCATTCGAGGTACGCGCATCCCTGTCACACCGCAGCTAGTGGCGGATGTGCTTAGAGTCCCTAGGATAGAGTTTCCTGACTATCCTACATGTGAGCGACTGAGGACTGTGTCCAAGGATGAGCTCATTTCCGCTTTTTGTGAGCGCCCTTCTGATTGGGGTGAGCATCAGTATACATCATGTAGACCTTTTGCTAAAGGTCCTAGATTCCTAAACATGGTGATGACTTTTGTACTTCATCCTCTTTCTCACTATAACTCTATCACAGAGCCTCGTGCTCGATTTTTGTTATCTCTACTTGAGCATCTTACGATAGATTTTCCTTCACACTTTATTTTCTCTATCATAGATGTTCATTTAGATGCGGCGTCCCGTGATAAGCTCATCTTTCCTTCCGCTATCACGAGGATTCTACGCCATTTTTCCATCCCTTTCCCTGTGTCCGACCACTTCACACACATATCTGCCATAGATGCCGCTACCGTAAAACGTAATGAGGCACAGTTTAGGTCGCGACAGCCGGATTCCACTCCTCCCTCGCGTTCGGCTCCATCCAGATCAGCTCCATCTACATCGGCTCCTCCTTCTTCTTCAGGCGATGTATCTCTTGGAGATATTATGGCGCAGCTGCAGCGCATGGATGCTCGCCTCGATACACTCACCACTGAGTTGTATCAGGTGAACGTTCGTGTTGGTCGTATTGCACGACGGCAGGCGACCATGGGTGGTTTTGCTTCTAAGGCTTCTCCTCCACCACCTCCACCAGTTGCTTCAGATTCTGATACTGAGGATGATGATGGTGATGACGATGATGCTTTGGATGATGATGATGGAGATGCTAGCTCTACTGATGAGATGTCTACATGACACTCTACCCTTTGTCACTCGTGACAAAAAGGGGGAGTAGTTTTGAACTATGAGAGTAGTCATCTTAGGGGGAGAGTTAGTATAGGACATTTTTGTTAGGGGGAGTGTTCATATTTTTTAGGGATGTAGTGAGGTCTTGATGTATCTTTTCTTTTCTATTCTTGTTAGATACATTGATTTTGTATATGAGGTCTTGTGACTAGTTTACATACATTGTACTTATTTTTCTCTATATGTGGATGTATGTTTCTTTTTCACCTATCTTTTCTTGTGTTGTTTCTTTTCTATCTTTAGATACATGTTCTTTATACTTGTATGCAATCTAATTATTTCTATTTCACACAAGATGCCTTGATGAGTTTTGTTTAAAAGTGTTTCAGAAATACAGGTTGTCAAAGTCTACTTGCCATAAACTCTCTTCTTGCAAAGTTTTTCAAGAGTTTGTGTTAGGATAGATTTTATTGTATTCAACAAGTGAATATGAGTTTAGTGATTTATGACTTCTCTCATATGTTCATTTGTTTGTTGTGGTTTTGTCACGGATTGCCAAAGGGGGAGATTGTTAGGACATATGTGTTCACATGTTAAGAATATATGTCATAATGTTTATGTAAATTGGCTAATCCTTTGACAAAACGCACTCTACTTGTAATTGGGTAGTTCTAGGTGTTTTTAATACTTCAAGAAACAAGGTTTCAAGATCAAGTGTTGAAGTCATCAAGTCTGTCCAAGAAAAAACAAGCTGAAGTGCACAGTTTTTAAAGCTCGACACCTGCTCGATAGCTACCTCGACACTTGCTATCTGTCGAGATTTAAAAAGTCAGAATTTCAATCTGATTTTCTTGGGATCCGTGAATATGTTTTTGGGCCTTCTTTTCTTCTAACCCTAAACATATAAATGGAGTGTTTTAAGAGCCATCAATAGAGACACAAGTTGCAAAAGCATTGAGCAATCCTTGTTCAAGCAAATTGTGATCAAATACGAAGTTCTTGACCTAGTTCATCTTCTCTGAAGAAGTTGCTGTGTATTTGCACCATAGGGTTTTGTGACCAAGCATCTTCTAGATCTTCATCGCATAGGATGAACTGAAAAACTTTGCAACCAACCTCTCTTTCTAAAGTTGGTGATTGAAGTTGCGTACTGGGATCCGCGCATCTGGTTAGTCACGTACTTGTGAGCCGTGCATCAAAAAAGGGAACTGTCACTACAGATCAAGTCCGATTGGGTATTGGGGTAAGGGTTCAACTGTAGGTTCGTAAGGTACTTGGGATTCCTTATTTGTAACCGCTTGATTTGATAATAGTGGAGTTTCGGGAGTGGTGACCTAAAAATCACCCGGTGGGGTTTTTGCCGTTAGGGTTTTTCCCCATTCGTGAACAAATCACCGTGTCATTTATTTTCCGCTGCATATTTAGTTATTCGGTGATTTGTTTGTGCTGCCACGTGTTTGCATGTTAATTGAACCTAATTAATTCACTTGGCTAATTAATTGGTTAATTAATCACAAGGGGTCATTCAGTTTGTGACCTTTCAAACTTGTTCCCATTTTTTGCCTTGATAATATTTTCTTGTCATTCTATTCCATTTATGCGCACTTATTGAGTAATCATATTTTGTATGTAGGATGTTCCTTAAGCTCAACAATCTCCAGCTCTCCAAAAATCGTCAGCCGCATCCTATCAATCAAGTAGCTTATAAGTTTTATTTTGGTGTTCAAGGACTTTTTTGTGTACAAAGAACTACGGAAGAACAACCGCATTTTTTGCAAGTGTTGAAGGATATTTTTAAACACTTTGGAACTTTGATTATAGTATTAGCTTAATTTGAGCGGTTGTTTTATTAAAAAAAACCACATCTTTTTTTGTTAATCTTATGGGTGGTTATAGACTACATTATGTATTTGATAATATATTTCTATGTTAATATTACGTTAGTTTGGAGACATTTGTAGTGTTGTTAATTAATTACATTTGGGGTATTGTGTTAGTAGAGCTAAAACTATTACAAGTTTTAAACAGGTCTGAACAATATATTTGTAACAGGTTTAAACAACATATTTTATGCAAACAATGCTCACTGGGAAAAAAAAAAAAAGAACCTATAGCAGCGGTTAAAAAGTGCCGTAATAGGAGCACATTTTATGATTTAAATAAAACCCTATAGCGACGCTTATCACCCGCCGCTATAGGTTGAAACATATAGCAGTGTGTCCACCCGCTGCTAAAAGTGCAATTAGTCCGTTTTAATTAATTGCCTATAACGGTGCGGTCTGCCCGCCGCTAAAGGTAGACACTAATAGCGATGTACATAACCCGCCGCTAAAAGTCAATTGACATAAATTTGAACGTCGTATGGCGACGGTTTTATGCCCGCCGCATTAAACCAAAACTGCCGCTAAAAGGTGTATCTACAGCGGTGCTGTTTTTTACCACCGCAATAAATCTATAGTGGCACCGCAACGGTGGCAGGAAGAATCGCCGCAATAGCACCCGCCGCTAAAGGTCAAATGTACCTTTAGTGGCAATTTTTGGGGCTTCAGCGGCACTTTTTGGCCTGCCGCAATAGGTCTTTTTTTTGTAGTGTTCATATGTAGAGATATAAAAACTTCTATTCACACATGAAAGAACAAAAAGCACCCACAACATCATGAATTGCACACAAAAGTGGTAAAGTCACTCATCATTTAGTTTTTAAGGGGATTTTGAGATAGTGGTAAAGGCTTTTAATCATTGCAGTTCAGCTCCCCCGTCTGTTGGTCACCTTGTAAAAGACATTCAATCTATAGCTGGTTCGCTTGTGAGCCATTCTTTCTCTCACATTATGAGGCAGGATAGTGTTATAGCTCATGCATTAGCCAAAAAGGCTAGGTTTTCTTTTTTTATTTTAGTTTGGATGGAGCATGTTCCGCCAGACATTTTTTTACCTTGTTGTTTCCGTTTTAGTTGATTAATAAAGTTGCATTGTTTGGTTTTTCCAAAAAAAAAAAAAAATGAATTGCACGCCAAAGACCCACAAAAGCCTCATATGATCACCTAAGAAACTTTTGGGGAAATAAAAATTAGGCTTTTCTTGAAAATCTCCACAAAAAAAAAAAAAAAAAGGTTACATTCTCCTCAATGCATTTTGCTAAAGAAATGCATAGCCAAATTGAACCTTTAGCCTCGTAAGTCTATCCAAAAATATAACTCTATTCAAATTCCATTGTAAAGCCAGAGATTTAATAGCTTAATGCATAAAATTAAATAACTTTCTCATTTTGTGTTTTTTCCTTTCAGTACAATAAATAACTCTTCCATTAGAAAATCAAAGAAGCCCGAACCATATCTTTTTCTTTGTACCACATATATTTATTTATTATGGGTAGCCTCAATTCTAACAATGTAGCCTGCCACCCTTCTTCATCTAACATTAGCCCTTTGGACCCTGAGGAGTTCAGGCGGTAAGGCCATATGATCATAGACTTCCTAGCTGATAATTATCAAGATGTAGAGAAATTCCCGGTTCTAAGCCAAGTCAAACCAAGATATCTTCGAAAACACTTGCCAAAGTCCACCCCTCATAATTTGGAACCCATTGAAACCATTCTCCAAGAAGTGCAGGAGCACATTGTTCCTGGTTTAACACATTGGCAAAGCTCAAACTTCTTTGCTTACTTGTAATACACTAGTCGCATAGCGGAGTTTCTTGGAGATATGCTTAGCATTGGCTTCAATGTGGTTGGATTCAATTGTATTGCATCACCAGCCGCGACTGAGTTAGAGACAATAGTCATGGATTGGCTTGGAGAGATACTTAATCTACCTAAGTCTTTCCTTTTCTCTGGCAATGGTGGGGGTGTGATACAAGGTACTACTTGTGAGGCCATTTTGTGCACACTCGTCGCTGCAAGGGATCAAATGCTTAGCCAAATTGGGAGAGAGAACCTGGTGAAGTTGGTAGTTTATGCTTTTGACCAAACACATAGTGCATTCCAAAAAGCAACACAAATAGCAGGGATTCATCCATGAATTACAGAGCCATCAAGACTTCTAAGTCAACATCATTTGAACTATCACCAGACTCACTACGAGCCCAAATTTGCGGAGATGTGGAAACAGGCTTAGTCCCATATTTTTTATGTGCCATTGTGGGAACAACTTCAACGGTTGTCGTTGATCCACTAGGGTCATTATGTACTGTGGCTAAAGATTATGGCATGTGGGTCCATGTTGATGCTGCTTATCCCAAAAGCGCTTACATTTGTCCCGGGTTTCAGCACTTCATCGATGAGGTTGAGGGTACGAACTCATTTTAGTCTCAATGCACACAAGTGGTTCTTAACCTCTTTGGATTTCTTGGGCGCCATAGACAGAAACTAAGGAAGGAGAGAAAAGAAATGACATGGCAGAAACAATGATTAGGAAAGAGAAAGAAGAAACGAGCAATGCATGGAATGCATGAGCACGTTACATGCAAAAAGAAATTGCATCATGGGCAAAACCCAATCCAAACTACAGCACTCACAAGATATAGTCAGTCACACAATCCTAGAATGCATGAATGTGTGAAGAAAATGCTAGAGAATGCAATGCATGATCATATGATTTCATAGCAACAAAACCTAACCTAAGAATTTCAACAAAATCACAAAAAACCCAAAAATTTCCCAAAACCTAAAACCTAGGTCACAAAATGCATGAAATGCATGAAAGATGAGGAAAAGAAGGGATTAAGACAACTTACCAAAGGATTTGAGCTTGGAAGAGGCCGAAATCTTGAAGAGAAGAAGGTTTTTGTTGAAAAGGAAGTGTTTGAGTCGAGAGAGAGAGAGAGAGAGAGAGAGAGATATTTGAGTAAGAAGTGAAACGGGTCGAACCTCGAATATATATAGAAACAGGCATCTCAATTGATTGAGGATCTATCGAGAGGTATCGAAAACAAATTCTCGATAGATCAAGAGGTATTGAGGATCGGTCAACGGCTAAAAACTGTGATGGATCGAAGAAGTGTTGAGCTTCTATCAAGCAAACAGAGAGTTCAAAAAATTGGCTCGATGGATCGGGCTACCTATCGAGAGAAACCCAGAAAACCTCGATAGAAAAGGCTTGTGTCGAGAGGTATCGAGCTACTATCAAGCTTTTATCGAGCAGACAAAAACAAAGTTTTTCAAAGAGGAAAAATACATGAGATGAAAGCAAACAAGATAGACACCAAACCATAACTCAAATAAGCATGTTAAGCACTCCAACAAATCACAACCTCTAGATGCAAAGCATTCCTAGATCAACACACACACACTAAACCAGTGTAACCAATTTATTTTCAACAAGTTAAGATGGTTTAGTAAGCTTATATTGCCATATGTATTCCTTGTGATGGCCAAATCACATTGTACCTGTACAATAATATTAAAAGTAGCAAAGAGTATGCATGTTGTGTGTGAAACTTTTACAAGAAAGCATAAGTGTCTCATTGGTAGGCCAAGAATGTATTGACCGCTTTGGTAACTTAATCAAATTAATTAGCCGAGTGAAATTAATTAGATTCAATTACATGAAATAAGCATGGTAGCACAAACAAATCACCAACTAAGTTAAATGCAGCGGAAAATATATTTGACACAAGTGATTTGTTTACGGATGGGGAAAACCACCAAGGCAAAATCCTACCGGATGAATTTAAGGTCACCACTCCTGAGAATATACTATTATCAAAACAAGCGATTACAAATAAAATGAATCCTAGTACTTAATAACAACCTACAGTTGAACTCTTACCCCAATACTCAATTGGACTTGTAATGTGGTGACAATCTCTCCTTTCAATGCACGGCTCTAAGTACATGACTAACCAATCGATGTACGAATCCAAGTACGTGACTAACACACCAACTTGAGGAAGATGTTGGTTGCAAAATTCTTTAGTTCATTCAAACGGTGAAGATCAAGAAACTCCTTGGTTACAAAACCCTTGGCGCAAAAACGCAGTAACTTCTACAATGAATATGATGAACTAAGGAAATTGTCTCCGGTCACAATTTGCATACACAATGACTTTGCATCAAGTTGCATAACCTTGCATCACTTTGACAGCCCTTAAAATAATTCTTATATATGTCTAGGCTTGTGAGAAAAGAAACCCTACACAAATACACTTAGATATGCGTGAAAACAGATTTGGAAATCTGAATTTCATAATTTTCGATAGATATTGTTTCTGTCGAGTAGCTGTCGAGAACAAGCATTAAACCTCGATAAATATTATCTGTCAAGATATCTGTCGAGCTTTAATAAACAGCACTTCTTCACCTGATTCTTAGAAAACTTGCATGGCTTCAATAGTAGACTTGAACTCTTATTCCTTGAAGTACTAAACCCATCTTAGATCTACCCAATTACAAGTAAAGTGTGTTTTGTAAAAGGATTAGCCAATTTTATATAACATATGTTCTAACAAGTTCCACATATGTCTTAACAATCTCCCCCTTTGGCAATTCGTGACAAAAGTACAACAAAAAATGAATCATAAGAGAAGTCTTAAATAACTAAACTCATAATCACTTGTCAAATACAATAAAATATAATCCTAATACAAACTCTTGAAAAACTTTGCAAGAAAAGAGTTCATGGCGTGATAGATTTTGACAACCTATCTTTTTGAAACACTTTAAACAAAACTCATCAAGGCATCTTAGTATGATACAGAAATAAAAGATCGCATACAATAAAGAAACATGTGTATAAAGAAAGAAAAGAAACAACACAAGGAAAGATAGGTGATAAATAACATACATCATCATATATATATAAAGGAGAAATAAGTTCAAAGTATGTTATCAAATAAATGGTCACAAAGGATACTGTATCTAAGATAAAGAAAAGAAAAGTACACATATCCTTTCTACATCCCTCAAAAACAAAAGACACGCCCTATAAAAAATGTCATATGCTAACTCTTCCCCTAAATACATGACTACTCTCATCCTAAAACTAGTCCCCCTTTTTGTCACGAATGACAAAGGGTAAGTCATTGAGAAGTCGACATCTCCTCATCACTAGAAGAGCATCCTCATCCTCATCATCATCATCATCATCATCACCGGAACCATCATCAACATCCTCGTCCTCAGAAGCCTCTAAAGAAGGAGAGGGAGATGGAGACGCTGTGAAGCCACCCATGCGAGCCTATCGTCGTGCAATACGACTAACACGGGTGTTCACTTGATACAACTCAGTAGTGAGTGTATCAAGGCGAGCATCCATGCGCTCAACCTGCGCCATGACGGCCTCAAGTGTCATACCACCACTCGAAGAAGAGGGAGCAAAGGTGGATGGAATGGAAGGGGTTGGAGGAATCGCTGTCTTAGTCCGTGGCCACTTCGGTCGAAACTGGGCCTGGCTCCGTCTAAAAGACGCCGCGCTAATGGCACCCATGACGATGAAAAGATAAGAATCAAGGATAGAGATAGTGATGAATGATCTGCGTTATAGTTGAAGGGAAAAAGAACTTATCACAGGTCGTCGTATCTCTATAGACATTAATAAGAGAGAGAATGAAGTGAGAAGGAAAGTCTATAGAGTGGTCCTCAATGAGGGATAGAAAAAAGCAAGCACGAGGCTTTGTAATGGAGTTATAGTGAGATAGTAGATGGAGAACGAATGTCATCACCATGTTTAGGAATCTCGGACCTTTTGCAAAGCCCGAGCATGAGGTGTTTTGGCACTCACCCCATGAAGAAGGTGTCTCACAGAAAAGAGACAGAAGTACGTCATTGGACACAGTCCTCAGACATGGACAAGCGGGTTAATCAGGATGTGACACCCACGGAACGTGTATCTCGGAAATAATCTCTGGAGTGAATACGACACATATACCTCTTATATGCGTAGCAAACTGAGGTATAGAGGTATCAATACCGTGCATGTTGGAGTAAAACTCCTGTATGATCATGGTGGGACATCTCACGAGTACCTCACATAGAGATTCCATCCCCGACTGTGAATGATAATAGTTAGAGCAATATCAAAAAAGTCTGATAGAACCACATGGCATTTCGAATGAATACCACGTTTGGAGAAGTTCTCCAGGAAGTCCTAATGGGCCTTCCCATCATGCAACCAAACAGAAGTGGGGGTAGGATCAGAAGAAGATGTCCCAGAACGAAGAGGGTTACGAGACGGAGTGGATTTGCACTTGGGTGCCATGCGCAGTTTATCCGAGAGAGAGAGAGAGAGAGAGAGAGAGAGAGAGAGAATAGCAAACACAACATCACAACCCAGAACAAGATAGATAGAAAAGAAAGGGTACGTATGCATGAAAAATGCATGCACATATGACGTGCTAAAAGAAATTGCATCATGAGTTCAGCCCAATCCAAACCTAGTAGCACACAATTTTCAACATTCAAGCACACATCTAAATGCATGAAACATTGTGAAAATGCAAATAGAATGCAATACATGATCATATGGCAACAAATAAGCAACACATATCCACTTGTAGCAATTTCGAAGAGTATGCCCTGAAGCTCCACAGTGATGATAGAGATGCCATTTCTTCTGTTGAGACTTTTGTTTATTACCCTTCTTAGTTCTAGGGTTTCTAGTCTCTTTCTTATCACGCTTAGGGGGGTGCACCTAAAATAGATTTACCCTTGTCTATGTTCTCACTGGCTATATCAGTTTTACATTCATTGTTCTCAGAATTAACATTATTAGCAGGTGAGACAAACACAATAGTACTAGAAGAAGTAACATTAGGAGAAGAGAAATCATACCCCAAGTCGGTTCTATCAGAAGAAGATTTCTGAAAGCTAAGCATCTCATCAAGCTTTGCACTAGAAGTCCTCTTAAGTTGAGCTCTGACTTGAACCAGCTCCACTTCAAGCTTCTTGGTCCTTTCAACAAGAAAGTTGTTCTCGAACCGCAAAGCTCCAATGGTCTAATTTGCTTCATCAAACTTTGTGGAGAGCTCTTCTTGATCTAGCTCAACATCACTCAACTTCTTGGTGGCCAGCCTATATAGTTTCTCATGCTTCTCAGAAACCTTGTATAATTTTTCATAGGTTGTATGGATATCATTTTGATCGTCCATTTTCTCAAACTTAGAGTCCACCAAGTCCTCTTCATTATCTACCGTTTTTGAAACCCCATCAGTAGGATCAACTGTAGCAGTGAAGGCATTCAAGATTCCCTTGTCATCATTGTCATCTAAATCATCCTCAGGCTCGATGTCATTCAAGGTAGTAGCAAGGGCCTTACTTTTTCCAATAGTCTCGAGATATGTTGGACATTATTGTTTCATATGTCTAAAACCTTGACATCCGAAACACTTTGGTCCAGATCGAAGGGAATAGTGTACTGACCGCCATCCCTAGCATCCTTCTTCCCTTTATCTTGGCTCTTGAATTGTGAAGAATTGGATTGCTTTCAGTTCTGGTCGAATCCTTTTGCATTGGCATTCTTCATAAACTTTTTGAACTACCTCGTGATATAGGATTTCATCTTGGAATCTTCATCATTAGAGGACTCATTTGTATCACTGCTTTTGGCCTTCAATACCATGCTTTTGCTCTTGCTTGATTTCCCGATCCTAGTCAAACCCAATTCATAGGTTTGCAAGTTGCCAACTAGCTCTGTCAAAGGAATTTTTTCAATGTCCTTTCATTCCTCAATGGAGGTAATCTTGACATGAAATCTCTCTGATAGAGATCTAAGCACCTTTCTTACAACCTTGGGTTCGTGAATGATTTCCCCAAGATCAAAGGCAGAGTTAACTATGTCCTTCAGCTTGACATAGAACTCATCAAATGACTCATCCTTCTCCATCTTAATTTCTTCAAAGCTCGTGGTAAGCCTTTGAAGCTTTGAATCCTTGATAGCCTTAGTCCCTTCATAGGTTGTCTAGAGGACAGTCCATGCTTCCTGAGCAGTTTCTGTAAAGGATATCTTCTTGAACTCCTCATTAGTGACCACACTAAATAAAGCATTCAATGTTCTACTGTTAAAGTTTGCCGCTTTGATATTAGCATCATCCCAAACAGTCGGCATTTCCTTTGGCTTTGTCTAGCCAATCCCCACAGCTTGCCACACTTTCTCATCTAAGGACTGCAAGAAAGCTCTCATGCGTGCTTTCCAGTATGCATAGTTAGTGCCATCAAATAAAGAATGTATAATAAGAGACTGTCTTCTATCCATGACAAACAAGGGTCAATGAATCACACTGCAAAGATTAACTCTAATCAGAGTGTGCCTACTTTGATATCACTAGATAGGCCAAGAATGTATTGACCCCTTTAGTAACTTAATCATATTAATTAGTCAAGTGAAATTAATTAGATTCAATTACATGGAATAAGCATGGTAGCACAAACAAATCACCAACTAAGTTAAATGCAGTGGAAAATAAATTTGACATAGGTAATTTGTTTACGAATGGGGAAAACCACCGAGGCAAAATCCCACCGGGTGAATTTAAGGTTACCACTCTTAAGAATCCACTATTATCGAAACAAGCAGTTACAAGTAAAAGGAATCCTAGTACCTAATACCAACCTATAATTGAACTCTTACCTCAATACCCAATTGAACTTGTAATGTAGTGATAATCTCTCCTTTCAATGCACGGCTCAAAGTACGTGACTAACCAATCGATGTACAGATCCAAGTCCGTGACTAACACACCAACTTAAGGAATATGTTGGCTGCAAAGTTCTTCAGTTCATCCAAATGATGAAAATCAAAAAGCAACTTGGTTACAAAACCCTTGGCGCAAAGACGCGGTAGCTTCTACAACGAATATGATGAACTAGGGCAATTGTCTTTGGTCACAATTTGCATACACAATAACGTTGCATCAAGTTGCATAACCTTGCATCACTTTGACCGCCCTTAAAATAATTCTTATATATGTCTAGGGTTGTGAGAAAAGAAATCCTACATTGTTAGGACATATGTGTTTACATGTTAGGAACATATGTCACATTTTATGTAAATTGGCTAATCCTTTGACAAAACGCACTCTACTTGTAATTGGGTAGTTCTAGGTGTATTTAATACTTCAAGAAACTATGTTTAAAGATCAAGTGTTGAAGTCATCAAGTCTGTCCAAGAAAAAGCAAGTTGAAGTGCAGAATTTTTAAATCTCGACACCTGCTCGACACCTACCTCGACACCTGCTAGCTGTCGAGATTTACAAAAGTCAGAATTCTAATCTGATTTTCTTGGGATCCGTGAATGTGTTTTTGGGCCTTCTTTTCTTCTAACCCTAAACATATTTAAGGAGTGTTTTAAGAGCCGTCAACATAGACACAAGTTGCATAAGCATTGAGCAATCCTTGTTCAAGCAAATTGTGATCTAAGACGAAGTTCTTGACCTAGTTCATCTTCTTCAAGAAGTTGCTGTGTACTTTGCACCGTAGGGTTTTGTGACCAAGCATCTTCCTGATCTTCATTGCATAGGATGATCTAAAGAACTTTGCAGCCAACCTCTCTTCCTAAAGTTGGTGTTTGAAGTCGCGTACTGGGATCCGCGCATCTGGTTAGTCACGTACTTGGGAGCCGTGCATCAAAAGGGGGAACTGTCACTACAGATCAAGTCTGATTGGGTATTGGGGTAAGAGTTCAACTGTAGGTTGATAAGGTACTTGGGATTCCTTATTTGTAACTGCTTGATTTGATAATAGTGGAGTTTCGGGAGTGGTGACCTGAAAATCACCTGGTGGGGTTTTTGCCGTTAGAGTTTTTTCCCATTCGTGAACAAATCACCGTGTTATTTATTTTCCGCTGCATATTTAGTTATTCGGTGATTTGTTTGTGCTGCCACGTATTTGCATGTTAAATTGATTAATTAATAACTTGGCTAAATTAATTAATTAGTTTAAATCACAAGGGGTCATTCAGTTTGTGGCCTATCATACATAAATACACTTGGATATGCGTGAAAACAAATCTGGAAATTTGAATTTCGTAATTCTCAATAGATATTATTTCTGTCGAGCAGTTGTCGAGCGCAAGCATTAAACCTCGATAGATATTATCTGTCGAGATATCTATCGAATTTTGATGAACAACACTTCTTCACTTGTTTCTTAGATGACTTGCATGGCTTCAATACTAGACTTGAACTTTTGTTCCTTGAAGTACTAAACTCATCCTATATCTACCCAATTACAAGTAAAATGTGTTTTGTCAAAGGATTAGCCAATTTTATATAACATATGTTCTAACAAGTTCCACATATGTCCTAACACTCATCATATGAAGATAATGATATAAGAGAATTAAATACATCCACACACAATCATAACCGTTTGATAGGGACCATCACATTTAAGGTACATCATATAACTCCCCTATCTCCTAGAAACACACTTGCAAAGCATTTTGATTCTTTTTTGTTTTTTCATGTTCTTTGCATATTTTTCTTGTAAGCATATAATGGCATGTCATGCATGGGCATATAAGAAAGAGAAAAGAATTACCCAATTATGTAAGCCAAACATCTTGTTCTTGCTATGCAAGTGCTACACTCTACCAAGTACAGCTTTTATGAATTGCACACAAATGTTTTATGATTGACGAGTGTTAGGACATATGTAGAACTTGTTAGAACATATGTTATTGTAAATTGACTAATCCTTTGACAAAACGCACTTTACTTGTAATTGGTAGATCTAAGATGGGTTTAGTACTTCAAGGAACAAGAGTTTAATATAATATTGAAGCCATGCAAGTCTGTCCAAGAAACAAGTAAAGAAGTGTTGTTCATTAAAGCTCGACAGATAATATCTATTGAGATTTAATGCTTGTGCTCGACAGCTGCTCGACAGAAACAATATCTATCGAGAATTACGAAATTCAGATTTTCAGATCTATTTTCACGCATATCCAAATGTATTTGTGTAGGGTTTTGTTGTGAAATTTTAAAGTACTCGCAAGTGTACTTTGGCTGAGACCTCATGATCAGCTCCAAGAATTTGAAGAATATCTATCACTGGAGGAAATCTATCATCATATGGAGAGATGTCCATATTTACTGGTCGATTGATGCGTAGGATCTTAGCAAGGTAGTCCGGAGTGATGATAAACTCCTTTCCTCGAACCCAACCCTTCAGTTCAACTCCAGTGAATCTAGCATTCGAGTAGAACTCCTTAACTAATTCATCAATCGAATCCTCGAAGTTGCCAAATAGATTTGCCCAATCTTTATTTGCAAAAATCCTAGGGATAAAAGTGGATCCTAGGGTGTCAAACCATACAATATGCTCCACCACAATGGGGGCATCCTTAAAAATGCTAGAGAAAGTCTGAGAATCCAGGGGAGTCTTGAATCTCTCGTTGTTGGAGTCATTAGAAGAATTTCGTGAGAGAAGCGGCGATACATCTGCAAAAACAAACACAAAGAACAAAGTAACAAGTGCAAAAACACAAAGTAAGAACACAAACTTGTTTAGTACCAAGTTAGTCCATAAAAATAAACACAAAGTCCTAAAAGGAACATAAACACTGTCACACAATCATGTTATAAGTGCTATAACATGTAATATCATTAAAATGCAAAAAAATGACAAGTGTGCAAGTGTGTGCATCAAGTGTGCATGTGGTGTGCATATGTGATGCATGTGCATGGCATGACGAAGCACATTTAGGTCAAAGTGTGTAAACCACACACCCAATGATCAAAACATGATAAACAAGTCCAATCATGGTAATCCCAAAAGTTTGGTACTCATTGGAGTCCAAAACAACATCAAAATGCCTTTAGGCATTTTATCAAACACTTGATGTGCACCTATACAACTAACATGTGAGCAATGCATGAACATGAGTGAATCTTGCCTAAATACATGTTAAAATGCCACAATTGTCCAACACAAACACAAACAAATCAAATGGGACAAAGCCCAATCAAGAAATTGAAAAAAATTTCACAAAATCTATTGTTTCCCAACCCTTTTTCAAAATAATGCAATTCAAGTAAAACCTAGAATTTTCTGCATATTCTAAGGAAATAAAGAGAAAAGATTGTATGAACATACCTTAGAAATGATTTTGAAATGATTGCACTTGTAAATTGTTGGGTTTTTTAGTGAAATTGAGTTTTGTGTTGTTTGAGGCTTAAGGGAGACGAAGTGAGGAAAAATAAGTGATTTTGAAAAATTGTCTACATCGGCCCTTTAAAACTGAAAACTCATGTTTTTTGTGGGTTAGCTTTTCGCAAAGTTATTTGCGAAAAATGCCTTTGAAGCCAAGGAAGTCAATTCTGTACCGTACCGGCTGGTACGGCTAGTATATACCGTACCGGCCAGTGCATCGGTACAAGTATACCCCTTATTTCGTGCCGAAAAAAATACTGGCCGTACCGGCAAAATCCGGCTGTTTCAGACCGGTACAAACAAGAAAAAAGAAAAACAAAAGGAAGAAGAAGATGAGTAAAATGGATCTGTGACTCACTAACTTGGAGTGGCGGCGCCACTAAAAAAAAAAAAAATTGTAACAAAGCAAGCCCACCAGGGGGAAAAAAAACCCAACATCAAAATGAACAAATTACAGATGGTAGCAAACCCACGAATTGGGTCTTCATGGAAAGCAACTACCTGTTTGCTGGATCTATTCTTCAAAGAAGAAAAAGTGAGAAAGGGAGAGAAAGAGGTTGAGCAAGTGAAGGCTAAAGCTGTGAGAGAGAAATATTTGTTGCTTTACTCTGTGTTTGAAAAACTGGGGAGGACGAAGTGTAGTAAAGACTGAAAAGTGAGAAAAAGGAGATGGAGACTGAGAAGCATACGTTGAGACTGAAAAGTGAGAAGAATGAGTTAAAGACAGAGAAGCATATGTTGGGAAGAAGAAAAGCTAATTAAAGACTAGAAATTATCACTTATCAGATTTAGATTGCTTGGAAAATGTGACAGTGGGAATGAGTTGTCTCTTTATTTGTTTTAATTATTTTCAAATTTAAAAGGCAAGTCTTTTCTCATCATTTGTTTAAATTATTATTAAACTTAAGAAGCCAGGTCTAAGACTTGACCTAAAGGGCTAGTGATTAGTGACGTGCTCACTGCTCACTAAGATCTTATGTCTAATAAGTTGTGAACTTCAGATATTTTTTATATATTATCTTGAAGGACTTATTTACATGAAAGTATTATTTAAAATAGCGGTAAATCTGAAACGGTACACCGATATTGACCGGTACCCAAAATATATCGTACCGCTGGCCAAACTAGTACAGCCTCCGGTACGGTTTTGACTTCCTTGTCTAAAGCACAAAACTTTTCGCGGGAAGACTTTACTTGCGAAACAATAGTGAGACAGTCGTGAAAGTTTCTGTCTAAATTTTGTGTTTTCATATTTTGCCTTAACCCATTTTCACGGAAAGAGCTTAGTCGCGAGCTTTTCGAGAAAATGCCTCTGAAGGAGTTTTTGAAGAAAAACATGAAAAATGAAATTTGAACAAAAACTTAAAACATGAAAGCATAAAAACACTTTCAAAAACATATAAAATACTCAAAAATATTTTTGGGTTTGATCGACAAGCAATTGAGTATACACATCACATTTGAGCATGTACAATCACATAAATGAAATAAGCATTCAATGAACAAAAGTCTTGTGTTGTGTGGGAGTATCAAATGTGGAATAGTCCTTAGTTCAAAGTGAAGTTTTAATGATCAATTCAATCAAGTCATACACAACTGGTACTAAGTCAAGTGGTCTATCTCAATTATAGAAATGAACATATATGACCTCCCACAAGAAAATGATTACATATCTTTGAAGCTTTCCATTTGGCTTCTTTACAATTCATAGCATTTGATCATTTTTTATCTTTACATCTCTCTTTGAGATTGATGCTTGAAATTTTTTATATTTCATTTTGTGAGTAAGCCTTTGGCTTTATGGGCACTATACATTTCAATACAAGTCACTTTCCCTTTTTCCTAGTCAAATACTAGTATGTGTGAAGGCTTTTGCAGTTCATTATCTCTTTTCGAGATTTGATATTTGTTGAACTATAAAGTAAAAAACATAAAAAGGTGTGGGAAGATATATAGACACAAGTCTATGCATGTATCAACACCATCAAGACTATTGACCAATTATTCATGACAAGCTTGAAGATAGATTTACAACAGTCACATATAGATTTCAAGATTTTTCCTGCAAAAATAGATGTGCATACATAACAAGCTAAGTTCATAAATGCACTACGCCATTAGTACGAAGGTAGTAGGCCAAACTCTCATGTGATATAAACAACACAAGCAATCAAACTTTTTAGAGATTTTTCAATTTTTATGGGTTTTTGAATTTTTCAACACACTCAAAAACAGAACATGTAAAGTAAGATCAACATAAATAACAAGTACAAAACAAATCTTGAAAATAAACATGCTAAAATATGATGTTAAGGACATATTTTATGTAGTTGGCTAATCATTTGACAAAATGCACTTTGCTTGTAATTGGGTAGATCTAGGATGTATTTAATACTTCAAGAACATGTTGTTCAAGTCTAGTATTAAAGACATGAAGATTGGACCAAGAAACAACTGAAGAAGGGCTATTCTTTAAAGCTGGATAGATAGCTCGACAGCTACTCGACACCTCTCGACAGTTAGGCTATCTATCGAGCTCTTAAGGTGTTTCTTATCGCAATCTCAACACCTTCTCAACAGCTGATGGATCGATCGAGAAATCTCCTGTCTCCTCGACAACTTCTCAATAGTTGTATCTATCGAAGTTTAAAGCTCGACACCTCCTCGACACCTCCCGATCGATTGAGGTTACGGGAATTCAGATTTCCAGATCTGATTTTAGGCCCAAGCTTATGTATTTGTGTAGGGTTTCTTTTCTCACAACCCTAAACCTATATAAGGCTTATTTTAGAGGCCGTCACATAAGAGAATACAAGGAGAACATATGCAAAAAAGTGACCGATGCCTTATTCTCTCTGAAAGAAGCTACTGCATCTTTGCACCTTAGGGTTTTGTAACCAAGTGCTTCTTGATCTTCATTCTTAATGAAGTGAAGAACTTTACAGCCAACATCTTCTTCTAGTTTGTGATTAAGTCGCGTACTGGGATCCGCGCAATTGGTTAGTCACGTATTGGGATTCGTGCATCAAAAAGGGTGGCATTCATATATTGAAGAGTTTAGAGGTTTTGAAACGGTAGTAGGTTTCTGCTGTGAGTTCATCTACGAGGATTGTAGAGTCTAGGGACAAGGTTTTGTACTAGATCTGAAACTTCTCTTTACTATAGTGGATTTCTTTTCGTGAAGGTTTCCCCCCAGGTTTTTTATTATGAAACTGGTTGGTTTCATTGGTTTTCCTGGGTCATCATATCTTGTCTTATTTACTTTTCCGCTGCATATGATTTTGACATGATATTGATGTTTGTTTGTTTTAACAAGTTTTATTGATAATAAATCTAATTAACAACTTGAATTTAAAACTTGTTAATTCTATCAACCGAGGTCTAAATTTCCCAACATATGAGACATAAGCAAAGAACCAATCAAGGTCACAACATATAGGAAGAATTGATGCATAGACATGGTCAAATACTTATGCATGTTTACCCTTCTCCACCCACATAGCACGTGCGTTTAGGGTGATATCCGTAAAGGATTGGGTACTAGAGCTGTAATTCTCAAACCTTTGGCTGAAGCTTGCCAAACAAGAAGTGATGGTATCTATTATCTTTATCACATCACCAAAACCGAAATTAGCTTCTTGCCTTTTTGGCTGCTTGATGTTCCATTTCCTTTTTCCTTGTCCTCTTAGCATTTGAGAATCCGTTTTCTTCAATGCGTGAAGTTTATAGCAGTTAGGTCTTGTGTGTCCATTAACTCCACAATGGTGGCAAAAGTGTTAAACTTGAGAACCTCTTTGAGGTTTTGGGAGAGACTTCACTTTAGCTTTGGGTTTGGCCACAAATGAATTTTAAGGTTTTGTTAAAACCTTTTTAGCAGTTCCATTTGGCTTCTTCTCCACTTTTCCATTCTTAACACTTGGAGTTGCTATCATTGGTTCCTTAGCTTTAACAAAATTCATCTCCTTGGACACATTGGCACTTGAACTACTCTCTCCAGAATATCCTAATCCACTTTTATCAAAAAAAGGCTTTTGATGTGCAAGCATTTTGTCAAGTTTTTTAGAGGCAACTCACTCCACTTTGATATTAGCTTGAATCACTTCAAGCTCAAGAAACTTGATCTTGGAGTAGGCCTTGGTTAGTTCTCCATTCAGCGCTTCAACTTCACACTTCATTTCCTTGTACCTTACAAGTATGCTCTTGTAGTCTTGTTTCGCTTTCTTCTTTTTTCTGATGGCTGCCTTAGCCACTTAGCATACTCTGCAGTTTTCTCAAGAAGAGAATTATAAGATTCTTGCAATTCCTTGGTTCCTTCATCTTCATTATCGGATTCTTCCCCAATTCCTATAGACTCTACTTCGGTGTGCTCACCGAGTTCTTCCACTAGAAGGCTCAAATCTTCCAATGAGTCCACAAGTGCAATGGCCATAAATCCGGATTAATTTCCATCTCCTTCACAACTTTCTTCTGAGTCAAAGTTCGAACCATCTGAGTCACTAAGGGTAGTTGCAAAAACTTTACCCTTTGCTTTCAAATACATGGGGTATTCTTTCTTCACATACCCATGTCCTTTGCACTCAAAGCACATGACCATTTATAACGATGAGGAATCTTTTGAATCTTTCTTCTTGAAGTCTTTCTTGTCCTTTTTGAAATTTGAGAATTTGCCCTTCTCAAAGGACTTTCCATCTCTCTTGAACTTTATGAACTTACGGAAGTTCTTAGCAAGGTACGCCACATCCTTTTCAACCTCATCCTCATCCAAGGAGTCTTGAGCTTCCAATCTCTCATTGACTGTCTTGAGAGCAAGAAATTTGCTCTTCCTTTGAGATGTAGAGATAGCTCATAGGTTTGAAGAGAACCGATGAGTTCTTGAATTTTAATCTCATCAAGGTCTTTGCTCTCCTCGATGGCAGTGACCTTTGCACGGAAACTCTCCGGCAATGATTGTTGAATCTTCCTCACAATCTTAGGGTCCTCCATCTTTTCTCCCAAGCTGAATTTCCCAATCACCACTTCATTTAGCTTCCCATAAAATGAGTTGAATGGCTCGTCTTCACTCATCTTCAGCTCCTTAAAGCGTGTGGTAAGCAATTGCAACTTGGTGTCCTTCACCTTTTTGGTGCCTTCATAGGTCGTCTCCAAGATTTGCCACGCCTCCTTGGCAATTGTAACATGAGAGATCTTGTGAAATTCATCAGGGGAAATACCACAGAAAATAGTATTTAAAGCCTTGCTATTAGCATTAGCTGCCGCAAGAGCTGCCTTATCCCATGTGGATTTGGCGACCTCCGGCCTAGTCCAACCTATCTCGACAACATCCCAAACACTATCATCAATAAAACATAGAAATCCCTCATATGGACTTTCCAAAAAGCGTAATTACTCTCATCAAAGTATGGAAGAGCATTAAGCGATTGAGATCGATCCATCTCAAAAAGGGTCTAACATCACACTTAGGTAATGAAATCACAGAAAGTGTACCTACTTTGATACCAATTGGAAGCTCGAATTTGTATGAAAACACAAGAGCTTGTTTAGACCCCCAAATTAAAATTACGACTTGGTTGATTTTACTCTAACTTATACTAAATGGGAAATAAAGTAAATGTGAGCAAACAAACAATATAACTACTCTAAGCCATATTCATCAAATCACAACTGTAAAATGAAAGCTAAAAGAGTAGGGAAGAAGAATGCAAACACAAGATAACACGCCAATGTGTTATCGAAGAGAAAACCGAAGAACTCGGCGAAAAACCTCTCCGCCGCCCTCCAAGCAGTAAATCGATCCACTAGAGAATGAATTGGAGTACACAAATAACAAAAGACCTTCCAAGCTTAGTCTACCCCATGTACTTGAGCCCTCCAAGCTCCTGCTACCAATTGACTTGATGAAGCATTGTCTTCTCTAGCTCTCCGGATCGCGCAATTCAGCTATATTGCATCCACCAAACAAATGGCTTCTTCCAATTTTTCCTAGCAGCACCAAAACCTTACTTTACACTCAGGATGGGTGTGGTAAGTGTTTAGGCTATCAACCTCTCAAAGATTTGGATATGGAGATGTAGGAGTTGAGGAAAACTACAATGGATTGTGTAGAAGATTGTGGGTATGACAATCTCTCACTTTCAAGGGTAATGGCTAGGGTTTTCTCTCTGAAAGCACTCCTCTCAATATGTGGGTAATATGGGTATATATAGTGTGGGTAGAGACCTAGTGTATCAGATATGAAAAATTGGCAAAACAGAATGTTTCGCGGGTATCTCGTGGGAAGGCCTTACCGGCGAGACATTCGCGAAAACCAACTGTCACCATCTGTCATGACTCTTCGCATTCCAATCATGTGCTGAGCACATGCTTCACTTCGTGAGAAGTCTTCTCATGACTTACCCGCAAAAACATCTTTGATCTTCAATGAGTCTTCAGTCTTCACACTCTCTCTCACACATAACCCTTACAATAAAATCCCATATATAATACAGGGTACATAAGATTAAACATAATTACAATAAAATTTGGCACGGAATTAAAGCCAACACAAATTGGTTGTAAATCAAAACTTTACACATAGGTTGGACACAAACTCGACACATTTATTAAATGGGTCAATCGTGTGAACTAAATATGACATGAACCAATTAGGGCTCAACCCATAAGCTGCCAATTTCGTGTCGTATCGTGTCTAGTTCTCAGGTTTTGTCGAATTTTACCATCCGTAATCTTTATCATTACAAAAATCCTAATGATATGGGGCAAATTACTTATTACCTATTATTAAGGGGGGACCATTAGAAAAATCCTAATGATATGGGGCAAATTTTTTAGTATTATTAATTTTATTGATTTTTTTATGTAAGACATAAACCAAAAATCAAAATTACATCATTTTGGAGGTCATTAACGATGATATTATAACAAACACTAGTGAAATAGCTGAATTGAATAAATTTAAATTTAGAAGAATGATTTGAACATAATTGAAGTTATAGGAAAAAAATTGAATTTTAATCAAAGTTATAGGTTATAATTTTTTATTTAACTTATATTTGTACTAGTGATTTAGGGGTTTGTTAGTAAAAGGTAAGAAAAACAGAATAGTTTGATTAGAAAACACTGAGGGGTGCTAATATCGAGAGGATGTGAAAGAAAGAAAATAGGTGTGGGGGCCTTTTGTGAGTTTGGACTTTGCCTTTCTGCCATACTAAGGCCTGTGAATTTGGGGTAAGGGAGTTGGGACTGGCTTAGTTTGGGCTGCACCATAGGTCATCTTGTGCACAAGTTGGCTCACCCAAGGTGGAGACAAGCCGTGGACAACATTGCAGGCTGAATGTAAGGCGTGGTTATGGCTGGCTGTGTAACACCCCATAATTTTGATACCAATTTAATTATTATACATAAATTATAAATGAGGCCTACAATTAAATGGATTAAATTAATTTAGGCCTAAGATATTAAAAATAAGATAAATACTACAGAATATAAAGCCTAAGTGAGGTGGCATAAGTAAATATATGGGCCTTGATAAGCTTTAAAAAATAAAAAATAAATAAACCCTAGCATTCTTCCTCTTTAGTTACACGTGTACTTACTAATAGGGCTTCCTTTTGTTTCAGCCGACTATTGAACTTTGCTCTTCTTCACTGTGGCTATAAGTTGGAGTCTACAGGTATGGTTTGTTCCCACTCTTATAGGAGGCATCTCTTATTTGTGTACCTGATAGAATAATAGGTATGACCATCTTGGATCTAAATCTATGATTATTTTTTATGATGCCGAAAAAACCACTAGTGAGCCACACGGTTCTCGCACACTCGAAACAGCACCTGCACAACACAAAAGCTGAAAACCTTAAGAGGAGTATCAATGTGGTACCGGCCAAATACCCTCCAAAGGTCAAGTTAGAAATTCTCACAACTCTAAAGTGCTAGAGCAGGGTCAATTATGCGTACCTTGGTTTGTGAGGGTATTGGAATTTTTATAGTAGTAGAGGGTTGACCTCTCTTCCTTGGGCTAGAAGTCTTTTCCTTATAGGAATCCTCATGAGCGTATATTGTGGAATCCTTTCCTTGTAGGAGACTAACACTAGGTGTAGGATACAAGACATTTCCTTATATACTCATGCGTGGTGATCAAGTCAAGAATACATTGGAGTCGTCAGCTTTAGGGTCGTCAGCTTTGTCTACTCCCTCATTAGGGTCGTCAACTTCGCCTATGGCCTCGTCGGGGTCGTCAGCTTCGCCTACGGCCTCGTCGGGGTCGTCAGCTTCACCTACTGCCTCGTTAGGGTCGTCAGCTTCACCTACGACCTCGTTAGGGTCGTCAGCTTCGCCTGCACCCTTCAACTTTTTTAGCGTTGGCTACCCATCTTTATTGCCTAAGGTTAACTCGTTGGCTATGCGGCGAGCTTCGTGGACTCCCTAACATTGTCACTTACTAATGGATCTCGACAGAGGTTTGCTTACCCTATTCAGCTTGTTCTTATCAGCTTCCTCTTATGCTTACTGTTTTTAGCTTACTGTCCTTAGCTTACTCTTCAGCTTACTACCTTCAGCTTACTGCCCTCAGCTTACCCTTCAGCTTACTATCTTCAACTTCCCCTTCAGCTTACTTCCTTCAGCTTACTGCCTTCTGCATAATAGAGCTGACGGGTCTTTGGAGATCAACTTTTATTTTTCCAACTAAAAATTCCCCTTATCAATTTTAATGGGAAAAGGGGTACTCTATGGTTATTTTATAATTGTATATAGCCTTACTAATTTCTCCACCATCTGTCATGCTCCTACACCCTTGTCATTGTCCAAATATGTGCCCAGCAATGTCCTTATGTCTTGCGGCATCAAGAGAGTTATGGGTCATTGGGTGGATGAACTAAGATATATATATATATATATATATATAATATATGACTTCTATTATTAGATGGATCAGACATCCATCATTCAGCCTATATTGAAGTCTTATTTTACTTGAAGCTATTCCATGCATGACCCTGCCATTAGGTTCGGCCTATATTGAAGTTTATTGAAATATATTAATTTCCTGCTAGAGAGAGAGAGAATGATCAGATGTGAATATTGGATTGATCAATCAAGATTATATTATGTGTATTCTAAGAATTGTAGTAGTCTATATGATGGCTAGACACGTAATAAAATCCAAGAGTTCCATAGAGTTGTAGTACAAATATGCCAATTAATAGATAATGAGAATATGTGAAATAGAACAATTGGATCGAAGCTAAAAATTAATTGGGTTTTAAGAAAATAAATAGAGAATTTTGGATATATCAATATTGTCTAGGATAAAATTGTTTAAGGATGAAAACAGATTTTAAGTAGGAAATTGCGTATTGATGGACCTATTTTTGGTGTTGCTAGACTATAATCGTACTGAGTTATTGTGATTCAAGGGAGGTTGGGTTCATATTTTCTCAAATAAGAAGTAAATAGTGTTTACTAATTTTGGGAGTTTTCCCAAATAGTATTGATTACTAAACTATTTTATATCAAAGAAACATGTTGATATTCTATATATAAATTGATATTTTATAAATGCTTGATGTGCACATTGACTATTCGTTTTATGAAAAACTTGTGGGACAACCTAAACTTATTTAAACTTGTATATGTGAATATACCTTTATATTTTTGAGAATTATGAATGGATTATTTTTGTAAGCATATTGAATATGTTTTGAAAACCTATGGCAAGTCTTGAGTAGAAGCTTAGTATGGTATTTAGTCCTTAGCAAGGGACAATCATACTGCAACTAATCCTTAGCAAGGGATGGTCCCAGAAAAGGGGACAGTACACATTTGATAGCTCCTTAACAAAGGAGTATACTATTAAGTGTTAAGGACATATTTTATGTAATTAGCTAATCATTTGACAAAACGCACTTTACTTATAATTGAATAGATCTAGAATGTATTTAATACTTCAATAAACATGTTGTTCAAGTCTAGTATTAAAGCCATGAAGATTGGACCAAGAAAAAAGGTGAAGAAAAGTTGTTCAATAAAGCTGGACAGATAGCTCGACACCTGTGGACAGATAGCTCGATAGCTACTCAATACCTCTCAACAACTAGGCTATCTATCAAGCTCTTAAGATGTTTCTTATCACAATCTCGACACCTTTTCGACAGCTGATGGATCAATCGAGAAAGCTCCTGTCTCCTCAATAGCTCCTCGACAGCTTCTCGATAGCTGTATCTATCAAAGTTTAAAGCTCAACACCTCCTCGACACTTGGTTATCTATCAAGGTTATAGAAATTCAGATTTTCAGATCTGATTTTTGGCCCATGTTAACATGTATGTGTAGGGTTTCTTTTCTCAAGACCCTAGACCTATATAAGGCTTATTTTAGAGGCCATCACATAAGAGAATACAAGGAGAACATATGCAAAAGGTGACCGATGCCTTATTCTCTCTGAAAGAAGCTACTACGTCTTTTACGCCTTAGGGTTTTGTAACCAAGTGCTTCTTGATCTTCATTGTTGATGAAGTGAAGAACTTTGCAGCCAACAATCTTCTTCTAGTTGGTGATTAAGTCGCGTACTGGGATCCGCACAATTGGTTAGTCACGTACTGGGATTCATGCATCAAAGGGTGGCGTTCATATATTGAAGAGTTCAGAGGTTTTGAAGCAGTAGAAGGTTTCTGCTGGGAGTTCATCTACGAGGATTATAGAGTCTAGGAACAAAGGTTTTGTACTAAATCTGAAACTTCTCTTTACTATGGTGGATTGCTTTTCGGGAAGGTTTCCCCCCAAGTTTTTTACTGTAAAATTAGTTGGTTTCATTGGTTTTCCTAGGTCATCATATCTTGTCTTATTTATTTTTCCGCTGCATGTTTTTGACATGATATTGATGTTTTTTTTGTTTTAACAAATTTTATTGATAATAAATCTAATTAACAATTTGGATTTAAAACTTGTTAACTCTATCAACCAGAGTCTAAATTTCCCAACAAGTGGTATTAGAGCAGGAATACTCTGATTAGATTAATTTCCTAAGTGTGATCCTTGACCCCTGTTGTCATGGATTGTGGACAATCTCTTTTGATTCCTCCTTTATTTGATGGAACTAATTATGTGTACTAGAAAGTTTATATGAAATTTTTTTTACAGGCTCTAGGTGAATAGGTATGGCAAGCTGTTGAAGTTCGCTAGATTAAGCCAAAGGAAGCGCCAGTGGATTGGGATGATGCAACAATCATTGCGGCAAATTTCAACAGTAGGGCCTTGAATGCTTTATTCTGTGGGGTGACCAATGAAGAATTCAAGAAAATATCATCCACAGAAGTTGCCAAGGAAGCATGGACCATTCTTGAGACCACCTATGAAGGTACCAAGGTAGTAAAGATTGTGAAGTTTTAAGAACTCACTAGCAGTTTTAAAGAAATAAGGATGGAGGAGGATGAGACCTTTGATGAGTTCTATGCTAAACTTAAGGATATTGTGAATTCTGCCTTCAACCTTGGAGAATCTATAACAAAATCCAAGATTGTTAGAAAAATCCTTAGGTCCTTACCTGAAAGATTCCATGCCAAGATCACTACCGTTGAAGAAGCAAAGGACATTAATCAAATTCCTTTGACTGGGCTTGTAGGGAACCTTCAAACCTATGAGATGGGATTAGGCTCAATGGGAAAAGATGGAAAGAGTAAAAACTTGGCTCTCAAAAGTATAGAGGAAGAGATTGAGGACTCTGAAGATGAAGATGAAAGTGAAGATGAGGATGAGGATCCAACCTTCATAACTGATGAGATTGTCAAGCTTCTTCAGTTTAGGAGAAAGGATATGAGCAAACCTCCTAGGAAACCTAAATCCTCAAGGAATGGCAAGAATGAGAAACCCCTCTTACAATGCCATGAGTGCAAAGATTTTGGTCATTTGAGGATAGAGTGCCCAAACTACCTCATGAAAGAAAAGACCAAGGAGTCAAAAGATAAAGGGTTGATTGCTACTTGGAGTGATACTGAGAATGACTCTTCTGATGAGTATGTGGATGAATATCATCATGTTATGGCCTTTGCTACTTCAACCGATAAGGTGATTGTGGAGAGTGCTAGTGACAGTGAGGATTCTTCTAATGATGAAGTATCCAAGAAGATGACCCTTCAGGAAGCCTATAATAAGCTATGCACTGAATTTATAAAATCTAAAAAGACTTCTCATCTTTGTAGAAAAGAGCTTAATGAGGTAAAAACTAAAAAAGCTAATCTGATAGTCAAACTAGATAAGACTACAAGGTTAGTTAAGACTCTTGTTGTGGAGAACACCTCATTAGAAGAGAAGGTCAAGAATCTTGAGGCTGAACTTAGTCAAGCTAGAACTCAAATAGAGAGGATGTCTAGTGCAAAGCTTGATGAGGTATTGAGTGCTCAAAAGCCTAGTTCTGATAAAACTGGCTTAGGATATGTTGTTTCCTCTAGCCCCTCCTCTTTCACGGCTTCTGGATCAAGGACTGTCTTTGTGCTCCAATCTAAGAAAGGTGATAAAGGTATGAAATTCAAAACTGATTTGTCTAATTCTAAATCCTTTAATAAACCTCATGTTTATCACCATTATGGTGTTGTTGGACACATTCGTCCTAATTACTTTAAGTTGTATCCTCATAAGCAATTTTCCAAACAGTCAAAGGTTTCCTTTTAAGGACCTACACCTTTGTTTGAGAGTTATTAAAAGTTTTGAGCTTTTTAACTCAATTTCAGAAGAATTTTAATTCTTCTATGTCCTTTAGTAGACATACTAGGACATGTGTCTTTTCATCTTCACGGTCAAAGACTCGTGCTGTGTGGGTGAGAAAGGAGCCTAAGACTTAATTATCTTTTCTATTTGTCCTCTGCTTTAATTCTTTCTATCTAAAGTAGGACTCTTTTTGCTTGATTTCTTATATGCTTTTGGAATCATCTCTTCATGCATATGCATCTTTCTTTCATGCTTTCATGTTGTTTGTCTGTTTTTGTTTGGTTGTTTTGTCTTATTTTGTTTTGTTTTCAAAATAAAAATAAAAAGGTAAAATTAGAAAAATACAAAAACAGTGTGTGTTTGTGTACATTGGTACTTTTGTACCTTGGATGGCCATTGAAACAAAGTTTTCTAAACTTTGTATCTCTTGTAGCTTAGATGAGCATCTCTATGCACAACTAAGCAAGTGAGCTTTGTGGCTCGTGTTTGTGATGAGTAAGGTTAAGTGATCTCTTATATTTAACACTCATATCACTCTTTTTGACGGGTAGGACTAGAAAATCCTAAAAGAAAGGCTTAAAAACCATCTTACTACTGTTGCCCGCCAATCATGATAAGACATCTGTATGCTTCGGCATAGCAAAAGTGTGATGTCAATGACATTTGTGTGCTTCGGCATAGCAAAATTGAAATGTCAAATATCATTGGGTATTTCTTTTCTATCTCTTATATGCCTATGCATGATATGCTTAAAAAGAAAATATGCAAAGAAAAATAAAAAGCAAAAAGATTAAAAATGCTTTAAATATGATTGCAAGCGTGTATTCTAGGAGATGTGGGAGTTATAGGATGTACCTCGAAGGTGATAGTTCCTATCAAACAGTTATGATTATGTGTGAGTTAAAGTGATTTTCTCATATCTCAAATCGTCATAACATGTATACACTTATGCAATCTTGAGATATTTTTCACACACAGCACGCAATATTCTTTTGCTACTCTTGATACATGTGCAGGTACAATGTAATTTGGCCATCACAAGGTTTACATATGTTTATGTATGCTCACTAAACTATTTTGACTTGTTTTTAAAATATAAAATTGGTTATACTTGTTTAGTGTGTGTGTGTATGTGTGTGTGCGCGTTTTGCATCTTTCTCTTGTCATCCATAGCATCTTATTTCATTACATTCATGCATTTATATGGATTTCTTGTTCCCCCTTGATCATCCTTGATTATCTTTATGTTTCTCGGGTGAAGCTTTCTAACTTCTTGTACCTTTTGTCAATCATGACAAAAAGGGAGAGAAATTGTGGAGAATATGTGGTTTCTTTTTTAAGATTCTACATGTTAGGGGGAGAAATACATGCCCTTGTAAGGGGGAGATGTGTTTCATCTTGTTAGGGGGAGTGCTTACCTCCTTAGTCTTGTACTTTGGGTCTTGTGACAGTGTTTACATACATTGTGCTTATCTTCTTTATATGTTGATGTATGTTTCTTTCACCTATCCTTACATATGTTGTTTCTTTTCTATCTTCATACAGATGTTTCTTATTAATTGTATGCAATCTATTATTTATGTTTCACACAAAGATGACTTGATGAGTTTTGTTTAAAATGTTTTAGAAATACAGGTTGTCAAAATGTACTTGCCATAAACTCTCTTCTTGCAAAATTTTTTAACAGTTTGTGTTAGGATAGATTTTATTGTATGTAACAAGTGAGTATGAGTTGAGTGATTTATGACTTCTCTCATATGTTCATTTGTTTTTTTGTAGTTTTGTCACGAATTGCCAAAATGGGAGATTGTT
The DNA here is from genome assembly GCA_023621385.1 of Quercus gilva. NCBI lineage: Eukaryota > Viridiplantae > Streptophyta > Magnoliopsida > Fagales > Fagaceae > Quercus > Quercus gilva. Next base: position 69,656,076 of record CM042477.1, read on the forward strand.
AAGGACATATTTTATGTAATTGGCTAATCCTTTGACAAAACGCACTTTACTTGTAATTGGATAGATCTAGAATGTGTTTACTACTTCAAGAAACATGTTGTTTAAGTCTAGTATTAAAGCCATGAAGATTGGACCAAGAAACAAGTAAAGAAAAGCTGTTCAATTAGCTCGACACCTATGGACAGATAACTCGACAGCTGCTCGACACCTCTTGACAGCTAAGCTATCTATCGAGCTCTTAAGGTGTTTCATATCACAATCTCGACACTTTCTCGACAGCTGGTGGATCAACCGATAAATCTCATGTCTCCTCGACAGCTCCTCCATAGCTTCTCGATAGCTGTATCTGTCAAAGTTTAAAGCTCGACACCTCCTCGACACCTAGCTATCTGTCGAGGTTACGGGAATTCAGATTTCTATATCTGATTTTTGGCCCATGCTGACATGTATGTGTAGGGTTTCTTTTCTCACAATCCTAGACCTATATAAGGCTTATTTTAGAGGTCATCAAATAAGAGGATACAATGAGAACATATGAAAAAGGTGACCGATGCCTCATTCTCTTTGAAAGAAGCTACTGCTTCTTTTATGCCTTAAGGTTTTGTAACCAAGTGCTTCTTGATCTTCATTGTTGATGAAGTGAAGAACTTTGCAGTCAATAATCTTCTTCTAGTTGGTGATTAAGTCGTGTACTGGGATCCGCGCAATTGGTTAATCACGTACTGGGATTTGTGCATCAAAGGGTGGCGTTCATATATTGAAGAGTTTAGAGGTTCTGAAGCGGTAAAAGGTTTCTACTGTGAGTTCATCTACAGGGATTGTAGAGTTTAGGGACAAAGGTTTTGTACTAGATTTGAAATTTCTCTTTACTATAGTGGATTGCTTTTCAGGAATGTTTCCCTCCATGTTTTTTTACTATGAAACTAGTTGGTTTCATTGGTTTTCCTGGGTTATCATATCTTTTCTTATTTATTTTTTTGCTGCATGTTTTTGACATGATATTGATGTTTGTTTGTTTTAACAAGTTTTATTGATAATAAATTTAATTAACAACTTGGATTTAAAACTTGTTAATTCTATCAACCGGGGTCTAAATTTCCCAACATTGAGGATCAAAAAAGGAAGCTTCTTAGCAAGGGAATGCACTTTTAGGTTCCAAAGGAACCATCCTTAAGAAAAGGGATGAAAAGGATGTTCTAATCCTAAAAGGGGATAGTACAACACTGTCAACAGGGCGTAAACGTTGACCACAAGAAAAGCCTAGAAAATTTATATGATGGTATTGATATATATATATATATATATATTATGATGGCTCACAATATAATGATAATTTTTTGTATATGAAATATTTGATGACAAAATATTGATGAGTTATAAGTTATGAATTGTTGTAAGAATTTTTTATTTGAAAGGTTTGTTCCCACACCTCAACGTTAGTGGATTCCACTTATTGAGTTATCTTACCCCCCCCCCCCTCCCCCTCCCCCTTTATTTTCCCTTACAAATACATTAGAGAGATTATTGGAAGACAACAGTTACGAACTATTTGGTGGAACTGAGAATTTTATTATTATTTTTTTATGGCATTAAACATTGTACTTGAGAATTATGATGTTTTATCTTTGATGGACTAGAGCTCTAACATTTGTGATGAGATTTTAGGTTGCTGGTTGCTTTTATTTAATATTTTTTATGGATTATTTAGTTTGAATAGACTTTTATTATTTATGATTTTAGGGCGTTACAGGCTGGCTGTTACAATAGAAATACACTACGGCAGAATGTTATGGTAAAACACGTTTAATGGAGTCACAGTAGATAATTAACATTGTTAGAAAAATAAACACGTTTACAACAAAACAATTGATACAACAAATAGAATAGAAAAGAAAATTCTACAAAAGGACATGTAATGCTAAAACGAAAGTAGTAAATCTATATATATCTAAAAGCTGAAGTGTAGCATTTATTGTTGCTATGCTCCAGTTAAACCACATTAGCATTCATGTCATTATATTTTTTTCTTTCCAATTTTACTATAATTGCTTTTTTAACATTCATTTATTTTTTTAATATTTACACTTTCTCCAATCTTTCTTCTTCCCTTGCCTTTTCATCTCCCCACTACCCTCTACTTTAATATCATTATTCATTTTTTCCTTCATCTTCCTTTATTTGTCTCTTCTTATTCACTTCTTCTTACTATAAATTTGTCATTATCTCTTTCATTTTTTGCATAGTTTTTCCTCACAAAAAGGTTAGTTCTCTCTCTCTCTCTCTCTCTCTCTCTCTCTCTCTCTCTCTCTCTCTCTCTCAATTTTTGGTGGATTTTTATTTTTCTTGCATCTCTGCTTTAGGTTTATATTTTTTTTGTATATTCTAGAACTCTAATTTAGGTTGATACGATTTAGTTTTGTGTTTTAAGTTATTATTACAGAATATAATATTATTCTATTACATAGCATGATTTGGATAATTTAGTGTTTATTGTTATATCTTTTAATTTTACTTATTTTTTCTTCTCATCTTGTTTTAATCAATATTGAAATTCAACCACATCCTCCTTATCTTTAAATTATTTATATTCTCTCCCTTTTTGTTTTAAAAATAAAAAAATGTATTATTTTACTTAAATTCAAATAAATAAAAAAATTGTCCTCATCAAATTGTACTCATTTTTTTTAACATTTACACTTTCTCCAACCTTTCTCCTTCCCTTTACTTTTTCATCTCCCCAAACCTTCTACCTTAATATCACTATTTCTCTTTCCTTTTATTTTCCTTTATTTTGTTTCTTTTTATTATCTTCCTCTTCGTATAAATTTGTCATTCACTCTTCCATTCTTTGCATAATTTACCCTCACAAAAAAGGGTTATTTCCCTCTCTTTCTCCCTTAGTTTTTTGGCGGATCTTTTTTATTTTTCTTACATCTCTACTTTAGCTTGATCAAGTTTTGTGTTCTTTAGAACACTATTTTGGATTGATGTGATTTAGTTTTGTGTTTTAAGTTTTTTTTTTTTTTTTTTGGTTCACTTTGATTGTTAAATGTTATCCTATTGCATTATAAAGAATTAAAGATAGTATATAAGAATATCATATTATTATATTACATATAATGATTTGGATAAGTTAGTGTTTATTGTTATATATATATATTTTTTCATCTCATATTATTTAATCAACATTTGAATTCAACCACATCCCCCATAAATATCATTAAATTATTTACATTTCCTCTACTTTTTTACATTAAACATATAATATTTTTCTTAAATTCAATAAACAGAATTGTCCTCATAAAGTGGAGTAATGCTAGGGAAACACTCATTCCCGCACCCAATGCATCAAAGGAAAAATGGAATACAAAACAAATGTCAATTTAGAAACACTAAATTAAAAATAAATGAATAAACTAATAATGCAAATTTAATGTCATAGAATCATCATCAAATTTTGGAAAACGATAGGTTGCCAATGGGGAGAGAGAGAGAGAGATGGAAAAGAAAAGAAAAAATCAAACGTCAATTAGTAACCACTAATTGAAAAACAAAGAGGTTGTAAAGAGAAGTAAAAAATAAAACAAAGATGACCATACGGAGAACATTAAAAATTTTATAGTGTAGTAAAATAAACCGTTAAATCCACTTAAAAAATTAAATCAATAATCAACAATTAAATACAATCATAGTACTAAATTTAAACTTAAAACTAATCAAACTCTAACTATGGAAACCAAATTTCTAATCATAACTAAAAAAGAGATGTTCTTTGGTAATAGTTGAAATTACCTAAGAAATAAAGTCAAGAAATTTTTAAATCCATTTTTTGACATTTCATTTAACCTTATTTATTTGTATATATATATATATATATATATGTAAAGGTTAAAAAAAAGGTATATTTAAGGTTTTTATTAACTTAAAAACTATTGAAAAACCAATGGTTAATAACTAAAATTATAGTATTAAAATATTTAATGAGATCATCCTAAAAAAGTTATCACGCATAATGCGTAGGTATGCGACTAGAATAAAGTAAAAAGGAGGCAGTCACAGGACGTCCAGTGATGCAATGAGGGTAGCCTTGTTTTCCCCAACCTTGGGTTGGGCTGTTTGGTAGGAATGGATCCAAAAAGGGAACCAATCCCCAACGCAAGTAACCTCAATGTAGGTTTCTGCTATAGAAATTACTTGTGCTAGGGAGAGGGCCTAAATTGTTTCGTGTCCTAGATTATGGGTTCAAGAGAGTGGGAATGTCAAGGGGAGAGAAAATTCGGTCTATTGATGCATGCCTCTATTTTTGTCATAACTCTCTCTGTACCTTACCACTAGATTTTCTTATTTTCTTTTGAGTTTCTTTTCTCTTTTCTCTCTGGGTGTTTTCTATCTACCTCTTGTCACTCATTTGTCCTTCCGTTTGTCCCCTGTTCATGGTTACCTTTATCCCTTTTATACTTTCTTAAATTTATGGGATTTCTCCCTTTTGTCCCTATGGCTGTACCAACTACTTTTGGCATCTTTCCAAGACTACCCACTAGTCAGTTGGTTGCCCGGCCATTACCTTTGCTCAGAGGGTGCTTGCCATACCACTCCTCATTTCCAAACAAAAATTCTTGTTTTGTTTCTCTCCCGCTCACTACCTTGCCTCCCCTTAGCGGATAAGGGTTGAATGCTCTCTATACCTACCCCTATGGCATGCATCAAGTGGTTCTAGCCTGTATTTACCTCTTTTAGGAGGAATTCCAGAATAGATCTTTTTTCTCCCTACCACCAAACCACACCCATTGAATCCCTTGACCGAGGACCCACCTCCCATGTATTGGTTGGGTACACATAGGTTATGCCCTGGGCCTTGTGCGAGTGCCACTACTGTCTAGGTTTGTCTTTTTTCATTCCCACACCATTCTTGCCACTCTTGCGCCGTATTCTTCTACCACGTGTACAGGGTAAATTTTGTCTTCTGCGGCGTAAGGCATGCGTGGGCTTTTGGCCTTGCATTACCCTCCGTGGAACAGGCATTGCCCAGACAAGGGCCTCTATCTGTATAGCTCATTGGGTGACTATTCCTACCATTTCTTTTCCATTCCATGGGCTTGCTGGCCATGTTGACCCATTGGGCCTATTACTTCTTTCCTTGGGCTTCTCTGACCCACTTTCTTCATCTTTCTTCCTTATTCTTCCCACGGGCCTACTGGCTGTCATTCCTACCATGCTGACCCATTGGGCTTGCTACCTCTTTTCTTGGGTTTCTTTGGCCCACTAATTTCATCTTTACCTATTATTCTTCCCATTGGCCCGCTAGCTACTATTCCTTCCATGTTAGCCCATTGGGCTTGCTACCTCTTTTCTTGGGCTATCCGGCTGAGTAACTTCATCTTTACCTCTTATTCTTCCCATAGGCCTGCTAGCTATTATTCCTGCCATGTTGGCCCATTGGGCTTGCTACCTCCTTTCTTGGGCTTCCCCAGCCTAGTAACTTCATATTTACCTCTTATTCTTCCTATGGGCCCGCTGGTTGTTATTCTTGTCTTGCTGACCCATTGGGCTTACTAACTTGCTTTTACCATTCTTATTTCTTTTTCTTTCAATTTCCCTTATTGTTGAGCTTCTTCTATTATTGGGCCTTTCATAGAAAATGGGCATCAACAATAGGAAATGAAATTCTTGTAACTGTAGTATCTATTACATACTCACTAATATACACACAAAATTGTGTGTGTACAAGAGTATGTGTATTAGTGCATATATAACGGAAATTTTCCATTTTGTAATACGTTAAAGCAATCCAAATCACTAGAGATCGATTACATAATTGTAAGCTTGATGTGGTAAGCTTTCAATCTTCAACGTGTTGGAATACATATATCTTTATATATCTTGAAGCTTTCAATCTTCGAGATATTTGCTAGGAAATTTTTTTTTTTTTTTTTTAAGAATACTAAGAATTTTTAACACACACACAGGGAGAGGGGAGAAAGTTTTTTTAAAGAAACTTACAGTGGTGTATATCCAAAAGGGCCTAATTGTGGCTACATATATCTAAATAGCTAGATTCTAGACCTCCGAATTCTACTCCTATTGTTCATTTGGGCATCAACAATAGGAAATGAAATTCTTGTAAATATAGTATCTATTACATACTAATATACACACAAAATTGTGTGTGTACAAGAGTATGTGTATTAGTGCATATATAACAGAATTTTTCCATTTTGTAATACGTTAAAGCAATCCAAATCACTAGAGATGGATTCCGTAATGGTAAGCTTGACGTGGTAAGCTCTCAATCTTCAACATGTTGGAATACATATATCTTGATATATCTCGAAGCTTTCAATCTTCGAGATATTCAAGATATTCGCTAGGAAAGCTTTTTTTTTTTTTTTTTTTTTGGAAATACTAAGTATTTTCAACACACACACATGGGAAGAGGGGAGAAGGGTTTTTTAAAGAAACTTATAGTAGTGTATATCCAAAAGGGCCTAAACACTGTGGCTACATATATCTAAATAGCTAGATTCTAGACCTCCGACTTCTACACCTATTGTTCATTTGGGCATCAACAATAGGAAATGAAATTCTTGTAAATGTAGAATATACACAAAATTGTGTGTGTACAAGAGTATGTGTATTAGTGCATATATAACAGAATTTTTCCATTTTGTAATATGTTAAAGCAATCCAAATCACTAGAGAACGATTCTGTAATGGTAAGCTTGACGTGGTAAGCTTTCAATCTTCAACGTGTTAGAATACATATATCTTGATATATCTCGAAGCTTTCAATCTTCGAGATATTCGAGATATTCGCTAGGAAAGTTTTTTTTTTTTTTTTTTTTTTTTTAAATACTAAGTATTTTTAACACACACAAATGGGAAGAGGGAAGAAGGTTTTTTTTTTAAAAAAAATAAACTTACAGTGGTGTATATCCAAAATAGCCTACACACTGTGGCTACATATATCTAGATAGCTAGATTCTGGACCTCCAACTTCTACTCCTATTGTTCATCTGGGCATCAACAATAGGAAATGAAATTCTTGTAAATGTAGTATCTATTACATGCTCACCAATATACACCCAAAATTGTGTGTGTACAAGAGTATGTGTATTAGTGCATATATAACATAATTTTTCCATTTTGTAATACATTAAAGCAATCCAAATCACTACCGATCGATTACGTAATGGTAAGCTTGACGTGGTAAGCTTTCAATCTTCAACGTGTTGGAATACATATATCTTGATATATCTCGAAGCTTTCAATCTTCGAGATATTCGCTAGGAAAGTTAAGGCTAAACACTATGGCTACATATTCTGGACCTCCGACTTCTACTCCTATTGTTCATCTGAGCCCATTGAATTATTTGGAAAGCCACATATGATACAAAACATAGGCTAAGGCCTAAATTGTGGCTATTGAGACAATGGTGGTCTATTCAAAGAAAATCACGTGAATTTCATTCCTCACGTAGCTTCATGACATCTATATAAACTCTCCATTCCCTTCATTTTATCTCATCAGCTACAGGATAGTCTTTCTCGTTTCACTTTTTCCTTTCCACAATTATAACCCTTCCACCAGAAAACCAAAGAATCCTGAACCATTTCTTTTCCCCATAGTACATATATATATATATATATATATATGGGTAGCGTCAAGTCTGACCATATGCCCAACCACACTTCTTCCCATAACCCATTAGACCCCGAGGAATTCAGGCGGCAAGGCCATATGATCATAGACTTCCTTGCTGATTATTATCGCGATGTAGAAAAATACCCGGTTCTAAGCCAAGTCGAACCAGGATATCTCCGAAAATGCCTGCCAGAGTCCACCCCACATAATCCAGAACCCATTGAAACCATTCTTCAGGATGTACAGGAGCACATAATTCCTGGTTTAACACATTGGCAAAGCCCTAACTTCTTTGCTTACTTCCCATGCACTGGTAGCACTGCAGGGTTTCTTGGCGAGATGCTTGGCACCGGCTTCAATGTGGTCGGATTCAATTGGATTGCATCACCAGCAGCTACTGAACTAGAGACAATAGTCGTGGATTGGCTTGGAGAGATGCTTAAGCTGCCAAAGTCTTTCCTTTTCTCTGGCAATGGCGGGGGTGTGCTACAAGGGACTACTTGTGAGGCCGTTTTGTGCACAATTGTCGCTGCAAGGGATCAAATGCTAAGCCAAATTGGGAAAGAGAACCTCATAAAGTTGGTGGTTTATGCTTCTGACCAGACACATAGTGCAATCCAAAAAGCAGCACAAATAGCAGGGATCCATCCATTGAATTTCAGAGCCATCAAGACTTCTAAGTCAACATCATATGCACTATCACCTCACTCACTACGAGCCCAAATTTGCGAAGATGTGGAAGCAGGCCTAGTTCCATTGTTTTTATGTGCCACCGTGGGAACAACTGCAACAGCTGCCATTGATCCACTAGAATCGTTATGTGCGGTGGCTAAAGATTATGGAATGTGGGTTCATGTTGATGCTGCTTATGCCGGAAGCGCCTGTATTTGTCCTGAGTTTCGGAAATTCATCGATGGTGTTGAGGGTGCAAACTCATTTAGTCTCAATGCACACAAATGGTTCTTAACCTCTTTGGATTGTTGCTGCCTTTGGGTAAAAGATCCGAGCGCCTTGATAAAGTCACTCTCAACCAACCCTGAGTTCTTGAGGAATAAAGCCTCGGATTCAAAGCAAGTGGTGGACTATAAAGACTGGCAGATAACCCTAAGCCGAAGATTTCGTTCCTTGAAATTATGGTTTGTGCTTAGAAGCTATGGTGTAGCTAACCTTAGGAGCTTCATGAGAAACCATGTGAAAATGGCCAACCTTTTTGAAGGGTTTGTAGCTCTGGATAAAAGGTTTGAAATCGTGGTACCTGTAAATTTTGCCATGGTTTGTTTCAGGATTTTGCCATCGGCACTAAGTGAGACAGTATACAAAAATGGTAAGCTTGACATAGTAAGCGAGGAACTTGCGAATGAGGCAAACCGCAAATTGTTGGAGTCCATTAACATGTCGGGCTGTGTCTTCATGACTCATGCGGTGGTCGAGGGAGTATACGTGATACGATTTGCCGTTGGTGCAACTCTAGTTGAGGAACGACACGTTATCACGGCTTGGAAAGTGGTGCAGGAGCATGCAAATGTCATACTAAGCACTTAATTAGTTCTTGTGTATGCCTAGCTAGGCCGAATCTTCTTTGCATGCAGCCAGCAAAATATTTTTTTTTCGTACAATAAATGGGGGTAAGGATTTGAAATTTAGTTCTTCCCATGAGAAGAGAAAATCCCTCCACCATTTGTTAAAATATTACCAAAATAATTTTGAATTTAAAAATAAAAGCATGAATTTGCTAAGTGTGTTTGCGGCTACGTTGCACGGACACGCCATTTTTGGCGTCGTGTCCGTGTCCGACACGAGTCGGACACCGGAACGGCCACGACACACCAGATTCCAGTGTCCGGCGGTGTCCCTTTTTTTTTTTTTTTTTTTGCTTCTCCGACACGGCTCCGACGCGGCTTCGACACGGCTCCTACGCGTGCGACACGCTAGCAGTGAAAAAAAAAAAAAAAAAACCAAAAAAATCACAAATTTTGGCAGGTGGACTTACCAATACCGTTGATTTTGTGATCACCCTAACACAATAAAGTCAATTAAGAGTTTCTTTTGCTGAAATTTGAGAGTAAAACCACGTCTTCTCAACCCAGTGAACTCAACCCGCCCTCCCTCTGTCACTGCCGCTGCCCTCTGTACTTCGCCGGAGTTAGATTAGCCCGATCGGCGAGCTCCGACGACGACGCCGTGCCCTCTGTCCTCCGTCCCTTCCGATTTCTCTCTCTCTCGGCATGGACAACAGGTCCGATTCTCTGCTCTCTCTTATTTTTTTTTTTTTTTCCTTTCTTTCACTTTCAGATGTTATCTTTGGTGAATGGGTGGGTGTACTCCATTATTTATATAACTTATAATGCGTTTTGTGTTTTGTGTGTGTTTTTTTTTTTTTTTTTTTTTTTTTTCACTGCTGCTGTGGCCGTAGCCCATGGGTGCCCTCTGTCCTTCCTTTTTTTTTTTTTTTTTTCATTTATTTATATAAGTTATAACTTATAAGTTATAAATTTGTTTTTTTTTTTTTTTTTTTTTGTGTCCTGCTATAGTTTTATTTATTTATTAAAGTTAAATATTGTAGGTGATTTTCCTCAAATGAATATTGAAACTGAAGCTGAAAAACCATCAGCTGAGGTAGCTACTGCTCCTCTATGGACATATGTTACTAAGTTAGAAAAAGCAAGTGTTGGTGGTGGGAATGTTTCTTTCAAATGTAACTATTGTGAAAAAACTTTCAAGGGGTCTTATTCAAGGGTGAAGGCACACTTGTTAAAATTGTCTAAGTTTGGAATACAACCATGTGCCAAGGTTGGAGATGAGTATCAGAGTGAAATGCAGAAATTAGAAGATGCATTTGAGGAATCTTCGCGTAGATTGAAGAAGCCTAGGCTAGTGTCTTTACCAACTGATTCTTCTACTAGTCCTAATTTGGGCAGTAAGGAGAGTAGTACAGCTACAAGTCATCCATTTTTTCAAAAAAAAAAAGGGATTGGGAATTCTCCTTTGGAGAGGGCTTTTAACAATCAATGTCGAGAGCAATTAGATTCTCTTATTGCTAGGACATTTTATTCTACTGGTTTACCCTTTCACTTTGCTAAGAACCCATATTGGATTGAGATGATCAAATTTGCAGCTAATAACAATTTAGCGGGCTATATTCCTCCGGTTTACAATAAATTAAGAACAACTCTGTTGCAAAAAGAGAGGGCACATGTTGAGAGGTTGTTGAGGTCAATTAAAGACACTTGGAAAGAAAAGGGTTTAAGCATTGTAAGTGATGGGTGGACAGATGTACAAAAAAGGCCACTTATCAATTTTATGGCTACATCAGAGAAAGGGCCACTTTTTATCAAATCCATTGATGGTACCAAAGAGTACAAAGACAAGCACTTCATTGCTGACTTGTTTCTAAAGGCCATTGAAGAGGTTGGGCATTCACATGTTGTCCAAATTATTACTGATAATGCATCTGTTATGAAGGCTGCAGGATCTATTGTTGAAGCTGAATATCCTCATATTTTTTGGTCACCTTGTGTTGTGCATACCCTCAATTTGGCCTTGAGGAATATATGTGCACCTAAGAACTCTTTGCAGAATGTGGTTGCATATAATGAATGTAAATGGATTGCACAAGTTTCAGATGAGGCAACTTTCATTCGTATTTTCATCACAAATCATTCTATGAGATTAGCAATTTTTAATTCATATTCCCCTTTGAAGTTACTTGCTGTTGCTGAAACACGATTTGCTTCAATAATCATCATGCTTAAAAGATTGTATCAAGTAAAACAAAATCTTCGAAATATGGTCATTAGTGAGGAATGGATGTCATATAGAGAAGATGATGTAGGAAAAGCTCAAACTATGAGGGATTATGTTTTGAATGATTTGTGGTGGGACAAGGTTGCATATATTCTGAGATTCACAGGACCTATTTATGAGATGCTTCGAGTGGCTGACACGGATGCACCTATTCTCCATAAGGTGTATGAAATGTGGGATTCCATGATAGAAAATGTGAAGAAAGAAATATACCGGTATGAAGGCAAGGAAGACTATGAGGAGTCTCCATTCTATGATGTGGTACACAATATACTCATTGAACGGTGGACTAAAAATTGCACACCACTTCATTGCCTAGCCCACTCCTTGAATCCGAAGTAATTTTTCTATCTCTTTAATCTTTTTGTTTATATTCTTTAGGCATTTCCAAACAAATAAACTAAACTCATTAGTTGTACTTATTTATTTGCTTTTAACTAGGTATTATACTAATCAATGGATTGAGGAAGTCAGAGGCCGTGTTGCCCCACATAAGGATGCTGAAATTTCAGCGGAGAGGAACAAGTGCTTGAAAAGGTTCTTTCCTGATCCTGAGGATAGGAAGAATGTTAATATGGAGTTTGGTTTGTTTTTGGGAGTTAAGGGTTATGATGATGATAACATGGTGGATAGGTGGACCTACGATCCATTGCTTTGGTGGTCAACTTATGGGTCCAGTTTACCCATGCTTCAAACTTTAGCTCTAAAGCTTCTTGGACAGCCTTGCTCATCATCATGTGCTGAAAGGAATTGGAGTACATATGGCTTCATCCATTGTATGAGGAGGAATCGAATTACTCCTAAACGTGCTGAAGATTTAGTGTTTGTTCATTCTAATCTTCAACTTCTTTCAAGGAGGAGGAGGCCCGAGTACACTACAGGAGAATCTAAGAAGTGGGACATTGGTGGAGATAATTGGGATGAACCATTTGGAGGACCTGGGTTGCTTGAGATTGCTTATCTCACACTAGATGAGCCAGAGATGGAGACAAATATTGCTGAGAGTGATCATCATGTTGATGATGATGATTTTGTTGTTCTGTGATAATCTTGATAGTTTAAAACTTGTTATCCTTTTATGTTTTTAGTTTGATGTTGAACTTGTTATCCTTTTATGTTTGTAGTTTGATGTTGAACTTGTTATCCTTTTATGGTTTGTACTCTAAACATTTTATATGTATTATTGTACTACTTTGGGTGTTAGTTTATTTATTTGTAGTTCTTACATAATTTAAATTCTAGATATAAACGTATTTTATGTGTAAAAATATTAAAAAATATGCCTAAATATAAAATTTAATTAATTATTTAACCGCCGGTAACCGCCGTGTCCCCGCCGTGTCGTGTCCTTATTTTTCAAAAATTGCCGTATCCCCATGTCCGTGTCCGTGTCATGTCCGTGTCCGTGTCCGTGTCCATGCAACATAGGTTTGCGGAAAGATAATAAACTAGCTTTTTTATTTTAAGTTCTATTTGTAGTTTTCATATTACTTTTTGTCTTAACTTTATTTAATTAATAATCAAATTTTTTGCTTTTTAGAAATACGCTAACTTTTAGTTTTTTATCCCATATTATGCAAATAATATATATATATATATATATATAAACAATAAATAAAAGTTAAAAACTAAATATACTAAGTTCATTGTTTATTTTTACTAAAAATACTCTAGCAAAAAGAGTTGAGTGAAATCTGCAATAATTAAAAAGTAATAACATTTGTCCAAAAACTAGAGCATGAGACCCACAAACAATCAAGCCAGTTGACTAATTAAGCTCACTTAAGCCACACACACACCCCAAAAAAAAAAAAAAAAAAAAAACCCTTCTTCTTTGCAGCACCCACAAAGAGTAGAAGTAATAAGTAATAAGCTAGCAGTTTTAAGCTATTTAAGTGCATCCCAAAAGTACACTTCAAGTTTGGCAAAAACTTTTAACTTTTTAATCAAGATTTATAGATTGTTCTTCCAGCAAGGGAATGAGCAAGTTGGTTACCCACCCTTTTTACATGTTTGGAGCTATATTTATGAAAAACCTCTGACAAAGTTTTTGATGGCGTCTAGTTGGTGATTGCTGTGACAATTCTCTATCTATCTCCTTCGAATTCCACCTTAGAAATGCAAAGTTCTCTAGCAAAACTTATTGCCCTAATAGCTGCCAAGGCTTCCACCAAATCAATTGAGTGAGGTAGTGGAACTTTTGGGCTAAGGGCTACTATTACATTCCTATAAGAATTACGAATCACGACACCAATACCAGCTAGGGAGAGCTCAGAGAAAATCACTCCATCAAAATTTTCTTTGTACATTCCTTCACTTGGAGGGTTCCACCTAACCAGACTCCTCGGTTGCACATCTCTAACAGGTTTTTGTTGCACATCGAGGAATTCATTGAGTAGTCGAGGAATTCATTGAGTAGTTCCTTAGCTTTAAATGCCACTTATGTCAAAGCCCATGTTAGTTGCTTTTCTCTGATCCTATTTCTTCTTTGCCAAAGGCAATAGGTGATCATAGAAAATAATGGTACCGTGAGAGGAGGAGCTTGTTCAATCACTGTACTGTCCAATTCAAACACTTGGAACTTACCCAGCTCGATAAAGCTTGATCTTGTTGATGTTATGTGGATAATTCAGGGTTAATTATGGTTATAGGTTTCCCTTTGAATCAAAGAGAAATTGAGATCGACATGGTTTCGTTCCATCCACACAATTGATTAATTATGACTTTTCAAATTATGGAGGAATTGGCAAGCCACAAAATATGATTTTTTTGATCAAGCTTGATCAACACAAGGTGAGAAAAATTATGCAATGAGGAAGAGGTCGTTGTTGCTAGACTTATTTTATATATATAATTTTTTTAGGGGAAAGGAGATTTGAGCTATGATATTTCCATTAAAAACACCGGCAATTGTTAGTCAACCTATAAGACTCTTGGCATTGCAAGACTTATTAGACTCTTATTCCTTAATAACTTAATACCTCTCCTTTCAATTAATATATGATATTACCGAAGAAGGTGAAGTAAAAACAGTAACCGATAGTCACATTCTCAAATTAAACACTATAGAATTAGGATTGTAATTTGTGTCCACCTGGTACATTTTATTTTTTTATCCTTTTGAACATAGGTTGTTTAAAAAATTATGAGACTTAAAATAGTTATATTTTTAAAATATATATATATATATATGGTTTTGGGATACTATAATGACAATTCTTTTATGTCAAAATATGATGATAAAACTTGTCATAAACAAATGCTTTTGATGGATTGGAGTTTCATCCCTCAATATTTTGACAAAACTAGTCATAAACGAATGCTTTTGATGGATTGAATCATTGAAGTTTCATTCTTCAAATTAAGTGCTCCATTTTGAAAGCCCCAATTAAAGCAAGTGTTTTTATTTTAATAAAAAAAGAAAATTAATTCCACAGTTAAAATTGAGAGGGGAGGATTTGAGTCCCAAATGTTTTCATTTGTGTTTTCTTTACCTTGTTATAGGTCCTGAATGAGCAAATACTTCATGGAGACTTCAAATCAAGGTTTAGTCATCAACATTCCTTAGATGATGTAAAGGTTGTCCAGCATCAATGCCACGCTTGCACATGACAACAAATACAGAATACTGACTCCCATAAAGTAAACACCCCATAGGGTCATTACTGACCCCATAAGGACAACAATTTCTAAGAAATAGGCATTCACCATAATGAAAGTGCAACCAAACTGTAGAACTATCCAAATTCATATAGGTTGTTTGGTAAATGAGAAATTATGGAAATTTTGGAGAATGGGACTAATTCTAAGCTATGATACTTGAGGACGACAAATATGTAAAAAAAATAGTCAAAATTTCGAAAAGAGAAAATAAATTATTAAATATTAGCCCCATCAACCATTACTCATCCATTTCTTAGTGCATTCACCAAGCCCATAAAAGGGAAGACTTCATTTAAATTGAAACCAACCACTTTTTCTTTTTCTTTTTCTTTTTGACAAATGAAGGCTTTTTTAACCCATCAACCACGGCTCAGACTCAAACCTTTATACTGCATATTTTTAGTGTTCATGAACAGCTCACATACCTACAAAATACAAACTCTATCCTTGTAACAATCAAAAAACAAAGTCCCTTAGGATAGTTACTGATAGGAGATAGTTATGGAGAAACTATCTCATCATTTGAGTAGTTTGGAATTAAATGGGCAACATCGAGCACTGGAAGCATAGATGGTGCAGTGAATAGAAAGAGACATGGCCCTCTACATTCAAAAAGCATATGACATTACAGATGTTTTTAGGACCTCAATCGACATTGTTGTGTCTGCTTTTCACGATGAGATGTTGAATCTAAAGTAGGACTTCCTGAGAAGGATTGGATCATCAGTGCCAAGCCTTTTTTTGGTACTCTTGAGCTCCTGGGGCAGAAATTGCGTCTTTTCCTGGATTTTTTAGCACAGCACAAATGAAGAGAAGAATTTTTGTATGTTAATCCAGAAGAACCATGGATGGAGTATAAAGAGTGAATGTTGGTTTTGCTTGAAAGAAAAATCAAAGAAAAAAGCAGTAATGATGGGGGGAAGATAATCCATTATGGTGGGAAATTTAAGAATAATCCATTCAGGTATGATGGGGGAAGATAAAAAAGCATGAAGACTACAAGTCCAATGAAATGTCAATGATCGAGATGATTAGTTTTGTTAGAGAGTTTGATTGTGGGCCCCTTGATTTGTTGTTATATAGGGATCCCTGTTTACCATTTGTGGGTGGCATAAAGCCCTTAAAGTCCGTTTGGATTGAGAGGGTGTGAGGGAGAGTAGAGTAGAGTAGATTTTACCAAAAATTAACCTATTTTCAACCAACTCTATATTACTCACTTCCACTCTCCCTCTTTCTCCCCTTAATCCAAATGGGCCCTTAGTATATGATGTAGTGCAAATGGTGCAAATGGTGACCAATCATTAGGCACATGCAATAACATCTTTATGAAGATAAGAGCTACCTAAAAAATCATAAGATTAGTAACCCTTTCTTTTGGGCATCAAGAACATATCCTCAATGGGTCAAATGAAAACTCTATTTGGTTAACTAAAATTTGAATAGCTAACAAGGAGTCTAAAAAATAATATTGGACAACTAATTTTTTTTTATAGTACCTTGTTTATCAAGAACTTAAATTTTATAAATTATTGTACCATAAAAAGGGCAAGGCATTTTTTTTTCTTTCAAAATTTTAGTTGAAAAACCAAATTCATACTTAGTTTTTCAATTTATATTAATTACATTAGTAATTAATACATATTATACATGCCTTGAATTATACAAGAATGCTAACAATTTTTTGTACATACCAAACCTGATAATTTTTTTTCAACTTATTTTCAAGGTCACTAACAAATACATGAAAAGAGAATAGTTTAAAAAAAAATTAAATTAAATGACTGATAGAAAAATGTCGTTCAAACTATTTGATTAGTTACAATACCTTATCTTTCTTTCATTTCACACTTATTTATTGTTTTTCTAATTCAATTTCTATATTTGTTTCCATCATAATTATAGAATTTTTCCAACTATAGCGTTAACTCTTCAAATTGATGCATTACAAACATTTATACTAATAGAAAAAAATGGTAAATAAGTAATGTAGGGACCAGCCTTTTCTTTCGGCGCGACGCGGGGGTTCAGGATTTTCACCCCACCAAGGGCTGACCTTGTAGTGTAAGGCTTGACACCTTAATCCCACATCGGCAGGAAAAGCGCCCCTATACAATGAATTTGTAGAGAGTGAGTAGAAGGACTAGGAATTAGCGAGGATTACAACAGTTGGTGCAGGTTTACAAGATCCTCAAATGGGATTTGGCTAAGTGTTCTGAGGGGGAGTTCGTCCTCGGCCCAATTCGAGGAGCTCTTCCTCCTTCACCAAATGAACATAGGGTTTCTCCTCTCCGAACCTCCAAACTCCCAATCTCCGAACCTCTTTTCTCTGGGGGTTCGTTCTATTATATAGTCCTATTCAGCTAATCTCTGCCCTCCACTTGTTGATCATCCGAGCTTGTGTCTGAGGGCTTGTCCCATTAGCCGCATTTCCAGTTTTCTCGTTAGTTGAAATAACCAAGGCATTACTGTTCAATGGTCAATTCCTTATTAATGCGGCCAAAGTGTCAGTTGTGTGCTTTTAATGTGGCGATGACAGCTCCTTTCTCCAATATTGACCGGCCAAGGACATGTTCGTCCTCGGTAATGCTCCTGACAGTTTGGGCCTTCCCTGTTCATCCTCGGACACTGCATTGTCCTCGGCATGGGTCTTGGGCCAAACATGGAGTGGGCCGGGGTTGCCAAATCTTTGGGCCCCACAATAGCCCCTCAAAATTCTGTTGCCCGGCTCCTCAGGCGGGGAGGAGGATTTTGATGTCTTCAGGTCTTCGTCCTAGCCTGGTGAATCTTATCCTCCTATCAGTACCAAAATCCTTTTAACTGCTCTGGGAACGCTCTTGACGTTTCGATACTTAGAACGCACCTTCATTAATGGGCGGGAAAGCCTGTGCGGTTACTTTTTAATTGGGGGTATAAATACCTAACTAAACCGATTTGCCCCTTCACTTTTACATTCAAGAGCTCCTGCGCGCATATGCTGAACTTAATCAAGCCTCCAATCGTCTGTACGCCTCCTTTCAACATAAAAAAGGCCTGTCCAAGGAGCCTTTCCTCATTTCTGTAAGTTCTCTTCTTTCCCCGGTTCATACTTTCTATCTGAATTCCTTGTCTTCTTGTTCCTCTTTCTCTTTTTCCTTCGTTTTCCCTGAGCCCTTCGTTAGTTCCTTAGGATGGGTAGGTTTAAGAAGTTAGTTGAGTCTGAGGAGGCGATGGAGAAATTCGTTGCTGATTATAAGATCCCAGATACAATGGGTTTGAGGTACTGTGGAGATGGGGAGTGGAGCACCAAGAGAAAAGAGGGTGAGGTGGCGGTTCCTATAATCGCCTTTCTGGAGGGTGGTATGAGGATCCCCATAAGGCCAATGATGAAAGATTATCTCAGGCACTTCGGCTTATCTCCCACCCAATGTGCCATCAATGTGTTTAGGATCCTAGGCTGTGTGGATGCCCTGAATGAGAAGATGGGGCTGGGCTTAACCCACCACGATGTAAACTGGTACTACAACCTCCAACGCCTTAGGAGGAAGTCTTATTACCTGAAGATGAGGGACAATAGGGTTCGGCTCATTTAATGCCTTCCTGAGTCCAGCAAGGGGTTAAACAAATACTTCCTCGTTGTGTCCGAAGAGTGGCACGATAGCCTTCATTGTCCAACAGTGGAAGGTACTCCAGGTGGGACATTCAGACTAGGAAAGGGTTTAATTTCTTGTGCCTTCGTGTTCTTCTTTGCTTGGTTGTTCACAGGGACTTTGTTTTCTTTTATGCAGATCCGTGCGCTTTTAAGCGTGACTTCAGCTTGGTTAATAAGGAGGATTTGGAAACTGTATTGAGGTCGGAGATCTTTGTGAATGAGGCCAACGACCAGGTTAGGGCTGCTCACAAGATTCTGGGGTACGACCCGATTCAAACATCATTCTCGACTCCGAAGTATGTGATCCGAGTTAAATATCCTCGGCTGCATAAGATAACGGTAATCGAGCACGGATTTTTGATCCCCAAAGGATCTCCTGTTCCGGAGGGCATACCGTTAGTGGGTACCTCTTCATCGTCTCAAGTTGCCGAGGCTGAAGGGGGAGAGCCAAGAGAAGAGGAGGTTGCTGACTCAGGTCCGTCCGAGGACGAGTTTGACATGTTCGACCAATTTCATTCGCCTGGGGACCCTCTTGGCGATTTGGGTGACCCCAGCTTAACTGAGGACCTTTCATTCAAAGAAGCCTCTTCTAAGTTGAAGATGAGTTTCAAGATGACCCTAGACAAGCCTGCTGGCATTACTTAAGGGGCAGCCAGGGAAGGATGCGCCGGGGAAGTTTCCTCCCAAGCTTTCTCCTCCCCCACCCCAGTAGGATTCGCCATCTGGGTCCAAGCCCACCAGTCTTTGGCAGAAGAGGGACAAAGGAAAGAGGCCTAGGGGGGGCGAAGAATCTGATCTTTTCCAGGGCGATGACGATGCTCGGCAGCCATCGAAGCAGCTGAGGGCTAGACGCTGAGGCCAAGAGAAATAGGTCACCGTCCAGCCTAGGGCCCAGGCTTGGTTCCCTGCCCCTATGCTCCATGGGAAGCCTTTGCTGGACGATGCCTCTCTTAGGAGTCCTCAAGGGGACGAGGGTGCGTAGGTGGCTGACGCATTGGGGAGATCCTTGCTGCTCCTTGTGGATATGGCCTAGCTGGAGGTTTAGAGGAGCAAGGAGGTCTTCCTCGACCTCAAGCAATGTTTGGGCATGGTAAGTTTTTTGATCACTTGTGATCCTCTTAACTTCTTGCCTTTTGGTACCTTACTTATCGTGCATTGGTTTCAATTGGCAGGCCATCCAAGCTACCTTCAGGTTGAAGGATGTTGCCAGTAGTCAAAGCAGGGCTGCGGACCTGGAGCATGAAAAGATGTTAGGTGCTATTCGGACCCTCAAAGTCTCCAAGGCCGATCTCCAAGGCAAGGGAGCAGTTGGAGGAAATGAAGAAGGCTCGAGACATCGTTAAGTCAAGTCTAATTAGCGCCCAAAAGCAGGCCCATAACCAAACGGAGCGCCTGTTCCAGGCAGAGGATCAGCTTAGGGTCACCAAAGAAGAGATCGCGACCTTGGAAAAGAGGGTGCTCGAGGCAAAGGGGGCCAGAGGTGTTGCTGAGTCCGCCAGGGATAAGGCCTTGAAAGCCAAGGTGGAGGTTGAGTCTGCCAGGGCCAAGGCTGAGGCCTCCAAAGGTGAGGCTGTGCAGGAGACCTACGAGTCAGGGGTGGCTGATACAGAAGACACCCTTAGAGCCCAAGTGCCTGGGGTATGCAGGCTTTACTGTTCCCAGGTGTGGAATGAAGCCTTGAAACAAGTAAGTGTGGAGGCTTCATCTGACCTGTGGAAGGTAGAGAATGTGTACTACCCTCCTACCATTCGTGAGGCTGCTCCCTCTAGCTTCGAGGCCAAGGTGACTCCTAGGGGAGTTGGGACTGCTCCTGATGAAGACGCCCCGGTTGCTACCACTTCGGATGAGCCTACAAAGGTAGTTAATCCTCCTAGGGCCGTTGAGACGAGCAAGAGCCCTGCTACGGATGCGCCCTAGAAGGCGGTGGACCCCTCAGCTGATGTCCAAGCCCCTCACATTGAGGAGGTATCTCCTTCGGCTGACCTTCCCCAGGTTGTGGCCCCAAGCGAGGGTGGCAAGGGCCCTGAGACCTCTTCTGTCCAGCCTCTTGAGGGAGGGATTAAGACAGAATTGAAGGAATGATCCTCTATGGTGCCCACGCCTTATTTGTTTTTATCTCTTTTTTTTTTTTTTTTAAAGCATTGTAATGGCACTTTTGCCTTGTATAACTTTTAAAGACTCAATGAAGTGCGTATTTTGTTTTCTCTTATTCGTCCTGTTTGTATTATTCCTTCTTTTTTTTACTTGCACAATCTTAGCTTTAATTGCACTCCAACTGACCACATACTTATCTTTTGAAGTATCTAGTTTCCATAGGTTTGAGTCTGAGGACCATGCAATACCTTGGTTCTGTCTAGTACTTAGTTCTTCTGAAGTATCTAGTTTCCCCATAGGTTTGAGTCCAAGGACCATGCATCACCTTGGTTCTGTCTAGTACTTAGTTCTTCTAAAGTAGCTAGTTTTCCCCATAGGTTTGAGTCTGAGGACCATGCAATACCTTGGTTCTATCTAGTACTTAGTTCTTCTGAAGTAGCTAGTTTCCTCATAGGTTTGAGTCCGAGGACCATGCAATACCTTGGTTCTGTCTTGTACTTAGTTATTCTGAAGTAGCTAGTTTCCCCATAGGTTTGAGTCCGAGGACCATGCAATACCTTGGTTCTGTCTGGTACTTAGTTCTTCTGAAGTATCTAGTTTCCCCATAGGTTTGAGTCCGAGGACCATGCAATACCTTGGTTCTGTCTAGTACTTAGTTCTTCTGAAGTATCTAGTTTCCCCATAGGTCTGAATCCGAGGACCATGCAAGACCTTGGTTCTGTCTAGTACTTAATTCTTCTGAAGTAGCTAGTTTTCCCATAGGTTTGAGTCCGAATACCATGCAAGATCTTGGTTTTGTCTAGTACTTAGTTCTTCTGAAGTATCTAGTTTCCTCATAGGTCTGAGTCCGAGGACCATGCAATACCTTGGTTCTGTCTAGTACTTAGTTCTTCTGAAGTATCTAGTTTCTCCATAGGTTTAAGTCCGAGGACCATGCAATACCTTGGTTCTGTCTAGTACTTAGTTCTTCTGAAGTAGCTAGTTTCCCCATAGGTTTGAGTCTGAGGACCATGCAATACCTTGTTTCTGTCTAGTACTTAGTTCTTCTGAAGTATCTAGTTTCCCCATAGGTTTAAATCCGAGGACCATGCAATACCTTGGTTCTGTCTAGTACTTAGTTCTTCTGAAGTATCTAGTTTCTCCATAGGTTTGAGTCCGAGGACCATGCAATACCTTGGTTCTGTCTAGTACTTAGTTATTCTGAAGTAGCTAGTTTCCCCATAGGTTTGAGTCCAAGGACCATGCAATACCTTGGTTCTGTCTAGTACTTAGTTCTTCTGAAGTAGCTAGTTTTCCTATAGGTTTGAGTCCGAGGACCATGCAATACCTTGGTTCTGTCTAGTACTTAGTTCTTCTGAAGTATCTGGAGTGGGGGAGCTCATCCTCCTCGATGAAGAGTCTGCCCTTGGAGTAATAACAGCCTTGAGCTTGCTCTGCCGAGGGGGGACCCTTCTTCGGCCTGGCCCCTTGGCCTGACGCGCCGCTTTCAATTACGAGGCGTCTTTTGGGATATTCGAGTGACGCGTTTGACACTTCGATGTGCGAGGCGCGTCCTCATTAATATCCTTTCGGATTTATGAGGATCTAGCGGCTGATAGGCTCTTTGGAAATTGGGAGAATTTAATACCTCCAGTAACTCCTCCTTAGGATTCTGCGTAGTCTGGTTTTCACCAACTCTTGCCTTCTATATAAGGCATTTCGGGGTAACCTTTTCTTCAAATTTGACAAACACTTTGGGTTCAATAGGGGTTCAAAGCTCTCCGTTTGCCAAAATAGTGACCTTTGCTTGAGGGGGTGGAGTGGCCTTTAAAAAGGGTGAGGACAAGGTAGCCGAGCCCCCTTCATGAGCCTAGGATGCCACCCCGATCCTAGACAACACAGTGGGGGCGGTATAAGTGGAGGAAAAATATCCTCATTCTTTTCAACCTAGCCAGAGAGAGGACTCCCCTTGCAGTTATGAGGGGGATCCGAAAGGAACATAACATCCCTCCTCCGCGGGCGAGTCCACCGGCCTTCCAAGCTGGTAGTGATTCGCCAATGCCCGGTTGTCGTGGGACTGGGAGGGAATCCAGGGGGAACCTTGAGGTTGGACCGTCAGGTGCCGCGCCTTCCTCTTCCTTCTCTTTCAAAGCGCCACCCATGCTGGTTGGGGAGCTGTGGACGATCTTAGCATAGATCTATCTCCACCTCTCCCTCCATGCATGGCTTGGCTTTAAAACAAGCCTGCCTAGGCCTTTTTCTTCTTTTTTCTCTTTTTAGCTTCAGCACAAGCCTGCCTAGGCATCTACCTTTGTAATTAGCTTTAAAACAAGTCTGCCTAAGCATTTGTTGTACGACGTAACTTTTCCTTGATTAATAAAGAAGTAGTCATATTTTGTTTACTTTGCTTCTCGCATCTTTCATTTCTTTATGATGATTGCCCTTTGAATAAGTGCGTTGCTGTTATTTGTGTTTGTTTTTTTATTTTTTTGAACTTGGAAGAAATGTTGTACACCAACCGTTGCACTCGTTAATCTTCAAGTCCTCCCCACAGATGACGCCAATTGTAGGAACTGGCCTTTTCTTTCAGCGCGACGCAGGGGTTCAGGATTTTCACCCCACCAAGAGTTGACCTTGTAGTGTAAGGCTTGACACCTTAAGCCCACGTCGGCAGGAAAAGCGCCCCTATACAATGAATTTGTAGAGAGTGGGTAGAAGAACTAGGAATTAGCGAGGATTACAACAGTTGGTGTGGGTTTACAGGATCCTCAAATGGGATTTGGCTAAGTGTTCTGAGGGGAAGTTCGTCCTCGACCCAATCCGAGGAGCTCTTCCTCCTTCACCTAATGAACATAGGGTTTCTCCTCTCCAAACCTCCAAACTCCCAATCTCCGAACCTCTTTTCTCTACGGGTTCGTTCCATTATATAGTCCTATTCAGCTAATCTCTGCCCTCCACTTGTTGACCATCTGAGCTTGTGTCTGAGGGCTTGTCCCATCAGCCGCCTTTCCAGTCCTCTCGTTAGTTGAAGTAACCAAGGCATTATTGTTCAATAGTCAATTCCTCATTAATGCGGTCAAAGTGTCAGTTGTGTGCTTTTAATGTGGCGATGACAGCTCCTTTCTCCAATATCGGCCGACTGAAGACATGTTCATCCTCGGCAATGCTCCTGACAGTTTGGGCCTTCCCTGCTCATCCTCGGACACTGCATTGTCCTCAACATGGGCCTTGGGCCAGACATGGAGTGGACCGGGGTTGCCAAATCTTTGAGCCCCACAAGTAATATTTTAAATTAAAGATAAAAGTAAAAATTAAAATAACTTTAGAATCTCCTTTAAAAATCTATTAAATTTTTTTTCTTTGTTAATTTTTTCATATCAACATTTAAAATTTATATATAAAAGTATATTGGTATTTATTTACTTTTTTCCTACAAATTATTAAATGTTGAATTTCATGAGCTAGTTTGTGCATATGAATATGTTTAGGTTTATATTTATATTTATGTATAGGTGTTTGTGGTCTCTTCCTTTGGATATGGATATGGCTTTTATTTTAAACTACTTGTGAACCTGCTCAATGTGCGAGTAAGTCTCAACTCATCCTACATATTTTGACAATTTATAATTTTAATTTTTTCTTTTGAAGTTTTCATTAGTGGTTGGGTATGTCAAGTTCTCCTTTAGTTAAAAAATAAAAAATAAAAAATAAAAAATAAAAACATTAATAAAAATCCTTTTATATTCAGTAAAATATTAATAATAATGTTTGATAATTTTACAGTCAAATTTCACAGATGAAACTTTTAATCAATAACATGTTCAGAATGGTGTCTTCTAGAAAAAAAATTTGTTCAAAATAGTGACAACAAACAAGCTATCATTTAGAAAAAAAAATATTTTGATGAACTAAATTATCATATTGATATTACTTATGGATCAAATAATATATCACATGTTTCTTTATGTACAGTATACATCTTCAAGAACACGTGACAAAAAAATTGGAAGCAGGAGACATGAATATTACATTGTGATTAGCACAAAAAAAAAAAAAAAAAAAAAAACTCTAGTCAATTTATATTATTCTCTAGTGTAGCATGCTTCAAGTCTTCAAGATTTCCAAAATATAAAATTAAAAATTAAAAAAATTTCCTGGTTTGTCCAGTTAGAAAGCATATTTGGTAATTTCTTCTTTAAGATACAAGCAGCTGAGAAAATCAAAGATGAGCATTCACTTTTTGCATAGAATCAAGAACATATTCTTAAGGTTGGACAATTCAATCAAAATATATATATGCATTTACTGCTAAGAATAAGTAGTATTTGACAAAATTATGCTACAAAACAATTATAAATATAGTTCAATACTCATTTACTTAGTTCAAAATCAAGTTCTCCAATAAAGTATAATTTTAAAGAGAAGATAATATATCTAAGAATTGTCTAAACTGTTCCTCAAAAAAAAAAAAAAAATTTGTCTAAACTGTTAACCGTTATCTGCTATTATATTCAAAAAGATCATTCATAATGAATAATACACAAATGTGGGAGATCATATTGAAATACAAAAAATTTTAGTACACCTATCATAAATATAAAGTGGGTGCAAGTTACTGTCTATTAAAATTCTCCAACTAACTAAGCGGGTTATGATATTTTTGGTTGACTTCAAGGGTAACTTGGCCTCCTAAGAATGGTGAAGTGAATTAGGGATATGGATAAGAGAACAAACTATAATTTTTGATTAATTCTTCAATATTCTCCTCAGCCGTTTTACAATCCTTATATACCAAGCAATAGTAAGCTAGCTAATCCACTTGTAACTAACCTGCTAGCTTGGCATATGCCTCTAACTTAGTAACTAATTCTCAACAAGCTTACAGTTACAACAAATTCTTAATACAAACCTCTTATCACTCACCTATATTATTGTATTTATCAGCACTAATTATCAATACAAATGTTACAAGTATATCAATATACATGACCCTAACAATTTCACAACAATAATTCATATATAAAATTTTGGTTCAACTTCAACCATGAAAAGACAAAAGGCAACCACTGTTGGGTGCTATGCACCGTGTGGGTTCAGCCCACTTATTTGTCAAAGCTTATTTATGAGCTTGTCTTCTCAAGTTTTACTTCAAGTCAGTTTTGGTTTAATGAGATGTGGCTTAAGCATGGGGGTTGAAGTAAAAGAAATCCTGAAGGAAAAGAAAAGAGGCCATTCGGCCGTGAGAGCTGAAGCAAAAAGAGAGGCCATTCAGACATTGTGTGAGCACTACAAAAGACTGGGGCTATTCTGGCGTTTTTAAACTACAGTTATAACCCCAAAAGCACCGGTATAGACCAAAATGCCCTATCCTGATACTTTTTTTCCCGGCGCTTTGTACCGTTGCCCAACAAGTGTGACAATAGGTCCTGCGGACCTACACTAGCAATTTTAAAACCATCGGTATAGGTCCTAGCGGTTTTGAAAACCTACATAGGAGCTTTTTAAAAACTGTCAGAATATCCTATACCGGCGGTTTTGTAACCCTATACTTGCTTTTTTTAGAAATTGAAAACCGCTGTGGTAGGTTGAACTTATGCCAGCAGTTTTTAAACCGCCGCTATAGGCATTTTTATATTTTTCTAATATAGCCTTTATCAGTGGTTTTTTAACCCTATACCAGCATTTTTTTCGAAACATAAAATTGCCATACTAGGCTTAACCGCTATAGGGCTTTTTTTTTTTTTTTTTTTTTTTTCCTCCACATAAGGTTTTTCTTCATTTTGCTTTCACATCCTATTTATGTTGGTGTTGGTGTGTGTCCAAACACATTTATTCTTATTTATTTTCTAGTCATTGGGAATTTATGAGTAAAATAGTCGTTGGGCAATTATAAGAAAAATAGCTGTTAGGCAATAATTGATAATATAGTCATTGTACTTTTATGGGTTATTAGTAACCAATAACTATATACTATTATTTCATAAATAACCTATATAATACTCATTATAACACCTTTTCTAAAAAGTATTTTTACTACTGTAAATTTAGATATACACAATTCTATTATATTTCTTTCCTACATATTTTTCTACAAATTATATTAGTTTTAAGGAAAGGCAATAAAGGGTTGTTCTTGAACCTTTGTCAGTGGAAGTGCATCCATCACGAAAGTTGACGCTACGTCCTAATCTTGGGGGTTGTTTGGCCAAGAGAACCAGTAGCACCGAGTTTTACTCCAGATAGCACGAATCAATTTTTAAAGACAATACTTTCACAGTGTGATTCTATAGCATTGTGAGATCGTTCTAAACTCCTTTTTATTTTATGTTCTTGCTAATTATTTGGAATATTAATTTTGTATCAAAACTTGTTTATTCACTAAAATATTTCCATCAATCCTAAAGGTTGAGCTTCATGTTTTAAAATGGATAAACAAGTTATTGATTATGAAATTTTATGTTGTGATATGATATTATGTTTATAAAGAAAAATGCTAGTAGTTATATTCGTAGATATAATTACTTATGTCTTTTGTGGAATTTCTTTTGCTATATGTTTAATCTAAACAATTTGGTGTACTAATATTTTAAAAGAAAAAATAAATGATGTCCATCCAAATGTGATTTTGATTCTTTAATCTAAATCAATATGTGAATAATATTATGTAATGTTGTCTTGAAATGTGGATATCAACTTATTGTATTTGCAATTTGTGTGATACTATATGTTTATCATATAGAATAAAATTTTTTGTGTCTATTGAAATATGAGAAACATGTGATTGAAGAAAAATGTATGTGTTTTGAGAAATGATTTTTTGGAATTCATAACAAATACTTAATGATAATATTTATGAGAAATGAGATAATAATAAAAAATTGGCCAATTGTGAAAGAAAAAAAAATGGTGTAGACTTATGGTGAAAGCATTCCTATTGTTAAGTGGGAAAAATGGTGCCATATGAACTTGACACTCCTATTGTATGATGAAGATACAATGATATCATAATTTAATTAAATATTATCTTCCATGCCAAAGTATATCATTTATGGTTGTGTGAAAAAAAATTGTGAATGATTAAACATTTGTATTATACAATTGTGGTATAATGATGTCAAATTTTACAAAATATTAAGTGTCTTATTCTTTTAAAATTTTGGACATTCCTAAGAGTGGTTTCTAGTAACTAGAGGATATTGGCTCTATGTACAAATGCTATTATTTTTACATCTCTTGACACAAATATATGAAATGAGAAAATATGGAAAATAATTAAAAAATTCTTTATATAAATAAAATAAAATAAAATAAAAATGATCCTCATAGCATTTTGGGCTAGTGGATAAGACTTAGTGGGAATAAATATTCCCTTTATCCACCAAGTGCAAGAGTGATATTGAAAATATATATATACATATTTTTATTTTGGCTATATGTGTTGTTTTGAGATGGTGGATAGGTTTTTGTGAATTTGGTACATAGTAATTTGGATTATTTAAAATACCCAATGACTAGAGGTGGTAAAAGATTTTATGTAATCTTAATTTGTTGATGACCATTCTATATTTACTTAGCTTTTTTTGTTAAGAACCAAAGATGAGGTTTTGGAAATTTTTATAAACTAACAAAAATGAAGTTGAGAATGGCGTAAGCCTAACTTGGTATAACTTGAATTGTGAGGATAGTTGGCTAAGATGTTACCTAAATCTAAAAGGAGAATACCTCAAAGTGTGGGGGTATTTGCCTAAGGTCATGCTACATGAACCTAAAAGGAGAAAACTTGATTCTTAAATATGTAATTGTGTGTTTATTGGTTATGTTTGCTATAATTCATGATATAGAATTATTTTCATCAATAGTGATGTATTTAGAATTTAATACTATTGTTGAATCTTAAAAACACTTTCTTTAAGTATGAGTTTCCTTTGAAAAATAAGGAAAATATGTTTCATGAACCTATTGATGCTTCTAATGATCTTGTTGTGATGTGCGAGAATTGAGTAGAAGTAAGCGAACTAGGGAGAAAAAGTAAGAGTTACGGTAATGATTTTCTTACCTATATTGTTGAAGATAAACATGTAAGTTATTATGATGCAATTAAATTTATTGATGCACCATTATGGTTGGAATCTTTCAACAAATTATTAGATTATGTCTAATCATACTTAGAATGGGTTGAGCTTCCATCTAAAGTTAAGTCTATTGGTTGCAAGTGGATGTTTAAAAGAAAATTATAACTAAATGAGATCATAAATAAGTATAAGGCATGCTCGGTAGCTAAGAGCTATAAGCAAAATTATCATATTGATTATTTGATACTTATTCTTCAGTTATTAGAATTGCATGTATAAGAATGTTGTTTGTCATTGTATCTACTTATAAACCTGTTATACATCATATAGGCAATAATTGATAATTATCATGTTGATTATTTGATACTTATTCTTCGGTTATTAGAATTGCATGTATAAGAATATTGTTTGTCATCGTATCTACTTACAAACCTATTATACATCATATAGGCAATAATTGTTAATATAACCGTTGGACTTTTATGGTTTATTAATGACCAATAACTATAAACTTTTATTTCATAAGTAGCCTATACAATTCTCGTCATAACACATTTTCTAAAAAGTCTTTTTACTACTCTATATTTCGATATACACAATTCTATTATATTTCTCTCCTACATATTTTTCTACAATTTATATTTATTGTAAGGAAAGGCAATAGAAGGTTGTCCTTAAACCTTCGTGAGTGGAAGTGCTTCCATTTTGAAGGTTGATGCTATAGTCTAATCCTAGGGGGTTGTTAGGACATATGTGAATCATGTTAGGAACATATGTCAATATAAAATTGGCTAATCCTTTGACAAACTTTACTTGTAATTGTGTAGATCAAGAATGTGTTTAATATTTTAAGGAACAAAGTTTCAAGTTCAAGTGTTAAAGCCATGCAAATCTGTCCAAGAATCAAGTGAAAAAGTGCTGGATTTTAAAACTTGACAGTTAGTATCTATCGAGGTTTAAAAGGCTGTTCAAGCTCCGATGCTCGATAGCTTCTCGACAGATAGGATATCTATCGAGATTTAAGAAACTCAGATTTTCAATTCTGATTTTCATCAATCCATGAATAGATGTTTAGGCTTTCTTTTCTCACAACCCTGAACATATATAAAGATTCTTTTAAGGGTCATCAAAGGTTGCACAGTTGCATGAGTGTGAAGAAAAGTCTTGTTCATGTAAATTGTGACCGGAGACAGATTTTGCAAAAGTTCATATTTCTCTTGAAGAAGCTGCTGCGTTTGTACGCCGTTGGGTTTTGTGACCAAAGAGCTTCATGATCTTCATCGTATTGATGAACTGAAGAACTTTGCAACCAATATCTTCTCAAGTTGGTGAGTAAGTCGCGTATTGAGATCCGCGCATCAAATTAGTTAGTCACGTATTGAGAGCCGTGCATTAAAAGTAGAGATTGTCAATACAGAACAAGTCCAATTGGGTATTGGGGTAAGGGTTCAACTGTAGATTGGTATAAGATACTAGGATTCCTGTACTTGTAACTACTTGTTGTGATAATAGTAGAATCTCATGAGTGATGACCTTAAAATCACCAATAAAAGTTTTTGCCAAGTAGGTTTTCCCCATTCGTAAACAAATCACCGTGTCAATTTTTTTTTTGCTACATATTTACTTAGTTAGTGATTTGTTTGTCCTGCCACGCATATTGTATGTTAATCTGATTAATTAATCAACTTGGCTAATTAATTGGTTAATTTATCACAAGGGATCAATACATTTTTGGCTTATCAGGGGTTATTTGGCCAAGAGAATCAGTCACACCGAGTTTTACTCCAGGTGGCACAAATCAACCTTTAAAGACAATACTTTCGCAGTGTGATTCTATAGCATTGTGAGATCGTTCTAAACTCTTTTTTATTTTATGTTCTTGCTAATTGTTTGAGATATTAATTTTGTATCAAAACTTGTTTATTCACTAAAATATTTTCAACATTTTATAGCTAAACAAAATATCATACTAAATACAAGTTTAAATTAAACACTAAATAATGACCGTGTCCATTTGATTTTTTTTTTTTTTTTTTTTTTTTTTTTTTTTTTTGTGTCCTATAACAGGTACTATTAGGATATTTGTTAATTGACAAGTTTAAGAAATTTTTAATTCCACTTTTATAGGAAATAAAAAAAGCTATAAAAAATGTTATTTACTTTTTTCTTTGCTCATAAATTTTTTTTAAAATAGTTTTTAAAACCAGTCTTAGGGCATCCATTAAGTCGTTAACTTTTCTTTTCCTTTCTTTAAAAAAAATATTTAATACAATTATTTTGAAAAAATTAGGAAAGATTTTAAAATTTTATATTTTAAAATAGTATGATATTCAAAACGAGATATCAGATTAACACTATAATGATGCATAATTCTTCAACGTCAAAACATGACAACAAAAATAAATGCTTTTGATGGATTGGAGTTTCATTCTACTAATTTTAATGACCAATTTTTTTTTTTTTTTTTTTTGTTGGGGTGCAGAAGATTGATTTGCACTATTGGGTGTGAAGAGATGAATAATTCTATTCAACAGCACCCTGATCCAAACCCCGTCGAGGTCTTTAATAACAAGTCAATATTCTAATATTTGATAGTCTATGGCCCCGCGTGACAATTTCTTCAAAGACCAACTTAAGTTAGGGCTCCGCTAGCTCACATTTGTTGAAATCACCTATTTGCACAACAAATCAACCGCAATTTATCATAAATCCGCTATAAAAGCGACTATTAAACAGGTTGATTATGAAGAAAAGATTAATGTTATCTTATTTCTTTTA
Source organism: Quercus gilva (assembly GCA_023621385.1). Classification (NCBI taxonomy): domain Eukaryota; kingdom Viridiplantae; phylum Streptophyta; class Magnoliopsida; order Fagales; family Fagaceae; genus Quercus; species Quercus gilva. The sequence goes on from CM042477.1 coordinate 69,687,736, forward strand.
ACTTCTCATTCTCCACATTTTTCTTCTATTCTTCTGAAGGTGTTTCTCCATTTGCAACACTATTCAGTTCTGTTTTTTCCTTTGAATAATTTCAGAGAAGAATAGAAGAAGTTGGTGACTAACATAGTGAATTCCAACATCTGCATTTGCTTTGCATGCAATAGGAAATACATTTGAAACCTGTTTTAATAAAGTTCTGTTTTATTAAAGTGTTACCCTAAAAAGAAGATTTGATATCACTTTGATTCCCTTCTGATATGTGTAATACTTTGATTCTTTATTTCATCTTTCAAAAAAATTTCAACCTTACAAATAAAAAGCCGAATTAAAAAAAGAAATATTTCAAGTTTCCAAGTACAACTCAATTAGGCTTGATAGAGATCAGTCACTCAACATCTGCTGTTAAAAGCCTAAAACCAATGCTTAAGGTTGTACTGATATAAAGAATACTTGATCACCAAAAATGAGCCAAAAGAAACCAGTCAACCAAAACAGAATAAAACTTATGGAAACAGGATCAGTAAATCAAGTGAAAAACAATCAGTATAAATGGCAACTCTACTATTAATGCCCAGTATTGATATGGAAATGACATAGGTTTTTTAAAAATAGTGACCAATGGCGGCTCCAAGAATTTTTTCTAGAATATTCCTCAAGAAGTATAAATTACACAATCTAATAAAAAGAAAATTTTATATATTGACAACAACGACAATAAAAAAAAAAACACACAAAAACATAAAGTTTTACAACATAAAGCTTGTGGAATTCAGTTGTGGTTGTTGTTAGTGTTGTTGAACAAGGATGGATGACAATGGCTGGGGAGAGTAAGTAAGTTTCTTATTTCCTTTTAGCTTTTAGGTTTGATTTAGTTTTAGTTTAAACTGTTTAATAACTTGTCAATCCGCGAGGTATTGAGGTAGTGAGAATTTTTTTTTTTTTTAATATTTGTTGAATTAAAAACATAATCGTGTTGGTGTTGGAGTTGTGATAGTCTTAGTCTGAGATGAGATTGATCTTGTACGAGGTTTTTCCACAGGAATTTGGTTTGGGCCTTGTTAGTGGTTTTATTATAATTTTTTTTTTCCAGATTTTCGTTCAAGTTTTTTTTTTTTTTTTTGGGGGGGGGGGGGGGTTTCATGGTTTTATAAACTAGTATGGTGAAAGAACCGAAAAATAAACTAGTTACTGGTTTTTTGGTCGAATCGAGATCCGACCGATGGTCAAACCAGTGACGTCATAAATAATATGATTAATAAAATTTTAAATTATATAAATAAAATTATAATAAGTTTATTACCCAAAAAAATTTTTAAAGGTCGATATATATAAAATTTTAAATTATTATGTATAAAAAAAAAAAAATCAGGTCAGGGTGGTCCCAGGACCACCCTGGACATGAGGTGGCGCCGCCCCTGATAGTGACATCAAAAAAAAAAAAATTAAATCAGAATTTCTAACCACTTTTGGAATTTACATCGTATCTTTTCCAAGGAGGCAAGAGGATCAATTGTCAAACCATATGCTTGGACTACTGCATAGTCCAACACAACCTGCGCTATCACATAATATGCTTCATTATTACAATTAATGCATGAAAATCATGCTAACCCATATGAGAAGACTGGGCAATCACCCAACACATATCTTGGCTCAGCATGCTAAAAATATTGTTAGTTATAACTTGAATAGAGGAAAATCCTACTATTTTTGAGTTAGCTTTGATTCAAGATGTAATATTTTTTTCTTCTTCTTCTTAATAAAGTTACACTATTTTTATCAAAAAATAATAACAATAAGAAAAACAGTCAGAACTCTTGATTTAGCTCTGGCTTTTATTTTAAACTACTCATGAACTTGTGCAACGTGTTAGTAAGTCTGAACTCATTCAATAGATTTTAAAATTTTATATTTATAATTTTTTCTTTTGAGTTTTTCATTATTGGTTGGGTATGTGAAGCTCTTCTTTAGTAAAATAAAATAAATATATTGTTATAATCCCAAGTTTCTAGACACATAGCTGGTTTTTGTTTAAGTCTTTCCATATATGATTCTTGAAAAATATGGATCAACAAAGAATGGGGACCCTCTTGTTGGTTTTTGTTTAGCAAAAAAAGAAATAGAATATTTGATAATCTTACAGTCAAATTGCACAAATGAGAAACTTCATTAAGAACATGTTTAACAATGACAAAAACCAAGCTATGATCTAGAAAAAATATACTAGTAATAATGAATTTATCATTTTGATATTACTTACGGACGAAATGGCATTATTTATTTATTTAAAAGAAAAAAGAAAAAGAAGAAGTCCACCAAATAATAATCACACGTTTCTAGTCAATTTATACCATTCTCTAGTGCAGCATTCTTCAAGTCTTTTTGCAATTTATCAAAAAACAAAAAGGTATTTAAGATTTTCAAACTATAAATAGAAAATTTAAAAAAAATCCCAAGATTTGCCCCATTCTCAGCAACAAAAAGGCTACATTGTTAATGGAATTTCTTCCTGCCAAATTGACGTCTCCAATTTGCTCAACCAACAAGCATATTTGGTAATTTCTACTTTAAGATTGGAGCAACCAAGAAGATGAGCATTTATCTTTTCCATAGAATCAGGAACATATTCTTAAACTTGGACAATTCAATCAAAATATGTATACAATTACTATTAAGAATAAGTGTTGCATTTGACAAAATTATGCTACGAAACACATATATACTTACATACATACATTGTTCAGTACCTATTTATATAGCTCAAAATCAAGTTCTTTGGTATAAAATAAAATTTTAAAGAGAAACTAATCTAATCATGAATTGCTTAAACTATTAACCATTATTTTCTATTAAAATCAAAAAGGCCATTTATCATGGATAATACACAAGTGAGGGAGAAGTGAACATTGAAATACAAAATTTTAAGTACTCCCAACATAAATACTTGTGTTATCATACGCATTTCGCTCATGCAATGAGACTCCTTTTTTTTGTACACTTTTTTCTACAAATAATAAGCATTGACTCATGGCCTTATTTTTCACAGGAATTTCATCATTCTTGATCTCTCAAATTTCCATGTATTCCATTCTAGGACCTATCATCATGGACAAATCAATTACAATAAAATAGAGTAAATAATAAAAACATTTACCCAAAATTCTATAGTTACAAAATTACAAAAAGAATGCAAAGGAAAAAGAAAAAGAAAAAAAAATAAAAGATATTCACACATGTAACTCACTCATATACAACAAAATAATAACTTTTAAGGATAATTAAAAGGGAAAAAAAAAAAAAAAAGGTTAAGAAAACTACGCCATCTCTTGAACATTTTTCATTGTCTGACTTCGATCTCATTTCGTCCTTAATTCCTTATTTTTGCCTCCATAAAAGTAGATATACAACAACGGTAATTACTCCAATAACCCTAAAAGATAATTATACAATGTTTGTTATTTCAATTTTCTTCTTACAATTTCCATAACAAATAAATCAAAATCATATACAACAATCAAAATCATATGAGAAATAAAACAATAAAGAAAGAAACAAAACTAAGATAATTACCTTGTAGGAAGGGCTACCCCTTCCACTAAGAGAAAAAGAGAGGTTTAAAAAAATATATAATAAACGGAGAAAGAGATAAATTTATTTATGTTTAAGGAGAAGTTAAATGCCTAATTTTAAGGGACATGGTTAAGGGGTTATCTTATATATATATATATATATATAGGATTAAAGGGGTTATCTTTGAGAGAGAGAGAGAGAGAGAGGAAAAAGATAATTACACAAATTACTCATTGAATAATTAATATTTGACTATCTAAAATTAATTAAGTGTCTACAACATTACCATAAGATGTAGCCATAACCAATCAAATTATGACACGTCATTAATTTCAAATTGATTATAATTATAACCAATTGGAATCAATTGTTCATAATCACATATAGTCAAACTCAATTTGTGATAATGCATCTCGACTATTAAAACTTGATTCGATGATAACTTTTAATCTGATGGTCTGATTAGGGCTTATGACCAGTCGATTTGATCGCTACAACATCAATATCATTTTGATGAAATAAAATTAAGGATCTAATGGCTACAATCAAGATGACTATTTCCAAGGTGAAATTACCCTTTTACCCTCCATGTAAGGTCAAATGCGGGTTACAAAATGAGGTGTCAACAACTCCTCATCATTAGAACCATTACTACAAAAATAATCCTGACCATTATAAAAACTATCATAAGCAGGTTCAAGTTCACTAGAAGTGTACCCATCAGCTTCACTAACATCCAAAGGCTCTACATCCTCAGGCTCTACAACAAGATCCAAAGTCACACCCTTACCACCATTAATTAGGATAGGCTCATGTACTAGCTGCTCTACATATACATGAATCTGTCCATGACCCCTCACCAAATCAATCATGAACATTGCATCATGATCATCATTAATCAGGTGGAACATCCTACCCTCCTAATTATCCCCAGACATTTTGTACCACAACCTACTCACAAATATATACCCAAAATCTTTAAAGATTGCCTCAATTTCTACCTTAGACCATTTATCAAGATCACAATCATCTACTACCCCCACATCCCCCCCCCCCCCCACATACTCCTTAGGATTTTATTGAAATACCCACCATGATGTATATACAAAGTAAAGAACTCGTCCATTCTGCATGCATGAAACATATAGTTAACATTATTTAATCCAATAATTAAAGACAAAACCCAACCAAACAGTCAAACATGCACTGACACTATTACATTCAAAACAATATTCCTCCATCATGGAACGCAAAACAATATAAAATTCAGGCTTAATGATAACATGGAACACATGGACCACCTTGATCCCTTAAAGGCCAAACAGAAAACATAAACCAAACAGACAACATTATAGAAATAAAAGCATAAACAATGATTTAAATAGTGAAAGCATAAACAATAAAATAAATAGTGGTCCCTAACCCATGAGAGAGATAGATATGGTAAGTGTTAAGAGAGAGAGAGAGAGAGAGAGAGAGACATAAATACATACACAGAGACTGAGAGAAAGTGAAAAGAAGTTACCTTTTTGAGCTTCAAACTTAGACCCACTGCTACACACTTGAAACTCCAAATCGCAGATTCTTGCAATTTTCTTCCCTTCCAATCTCATTATCGTTCCCCCTTCAAATCACGAGATTCAGTGTGATTTCTGTAAATCGGTATCTCAGTTCACCGATTTAGGTTTTCGATTGACAATGGGTTTGATTTAGGGATTTTAGGGTTCAAGGATGAGGAGAAAGATGACGAGATTATTTGGGGATTTTAGTGTTCAACTGAGATTTAGGGGTTTTAGGTCTAAGTAATCAATTATGTAGTTGATGAGTGGGGTCGTGTGGGGTCATGTGTGGGGCTGAGTGGTGGGTCTCGTAAGCTTCAAGGTACACATAGGATTAGTTTAATATTATTTAAATGGGTGGACTTGACATGTAAGGGCTCCATCTGCCACATAAGAGTTTTATGTTAGTGGACTAACAGTAGGGACCAAAATAGAATTGATTTTCTGATTTTAGGGACTGGAATAGTAGCAAAATCAAAATAAGGACCAAAACGAGAATCGGCCAAAATGTAGGGACCAAAAGTGTATTTTTGTCTATTTTTAGAAAGTTCAATTAAATCACATTTGGGTGTTCTTCTAAAAAATAAAAATAAAAATAAAAATAAAATAAAAAACAGTCACATTAGGATATAATTATCTTTGAATCCAAACTAATTTAGCCACATACACATACTCATTTTAATTCAAATTTAAACTTCTTATAATCAAATTATTTTGAAGATGCTATAAATTTGAAGCGCATTGAAACGTTGGAAATGCAATATTACACCCAAATTTGAAGTGCAATGAAATGTTGTAAATGCATTACTAAGAATTTTATTTTTAAGAAATATTGCACATTTTTAGTGCAAGAAATAAAATAAATATGTATAAATATGAATGATATTATCGAACAAATTATAATAACTTAAAAAAATATATAAAACTATAATTAAGTTGCAAATAATCCAAACCTTTTACTTTTTGTTGATGCTCATTTGGAAGCCCAAAAGCAGGAAGAAGCGCAACAATATGGGCAAAAAAGAGTTAGTGGATTGATAAAAAAAAACCATTAAGCCCGAATGGCAGAAATAATGAATCAAGGCCCATAAAGTAAATAAATGTGCCTTGAGGAAGGCAAACGGGCCTAGAGGAGCCTAGAGAAAGGAGTAGTAAACCCATGGGCATCATGTGATGTAGAAAAGCAAGAATGGGCCACAGCAGGCTAGAAGTAATGGAATAAGAAAGTAAGGAATTGATGGAAAGCTCATGATTCCCAAGGATGAAGGATAAGGTAATTGGGTCAGGGAAGCCCAAAATAGTTAGTAAAAGCTCATGGGAATGCAGAATTAGAAGGTGGGCCGAGGATGCCCAAGGAAAGCAAATGGGCTGAGGATGCCCAAAGAGAAAGAAGTGGGCCAAAGGAGCCCACAAGCAATGCAATGGTTTAAGAAAGCCCAAGATGGCATGGGTATAAATCCAATGGCCATATTGGGCCATTGTAACCAATTGAGAGAGGAATATGTAGCAGGCCTACAGGAAGCCTAGCGAGCATGGGTCAAGTAACACCACGGCAGGAATAGCAGAGTGGTATGGTAGGAATGGAATCAAGATTACGGAAGGAGTAAAGAATGGGCTCAAGAAAGTAAAACCCACAATCAAGCAAGGCCTAGCCCTTGAAAGAAGTGAGCCAATAAAGAGTGGAAAATCATAAGACAAATCACTCCATAAGAGGTCAAGAATGAGTGGCAAAACGCACAGACAAACCTCCAGTCCACGGCAAACGCATGAGCAGCAGACAAGCCTTGGACATACATGGAAGTAGAGCACGCACAAGGCCCAAGCACCACTAGCCTGTACCCAGCCAATACAAGAATGGTGGGTCATGGGTCAGAGGTAAAAAAGAGTATGGTCTGGCGGTGGGGAGAAGGGAAAGCCTATTCTGAGGTTCCCGCTTAAACTCTTTTAGGGGAAATGTCCTGTTGGGATGACATACCATCCAAAAGAGGGAGGATGAGTTGGAACCACTAGGTGCATGTCATGAGAGATAGCAAAAGAGAATACTCAAACTGTGGTGGATGAGAATGCCACAATGAATAAGCAAACAAAAGAATTTTCTTTGTATGGTAATGGGTAATGGCACAGCCAGCACAAGTAAGTGGTGGTGGTTGAGCAGCTAACAAACTAGTGGATGGTCGAGAAAGACACCCTGATCCGGACAAAAGTAGTTAAAGGCTAAAATGGTAAAAACCATTCACGGCAGGTAGTATATAAAGGGTCCTTGCCGTGCACAGTGACAATACAAGAGCGATAATCACTAAGAGAGAATCATAGCATCACCATCACACCACACGAGTAAGCGCTAAGAAAGATAGAAAAGCAAAGGGAAAGAAGCAAAGGATTAGGAAGAGAAAGAGATAGTGTAGAATGGCAGGCATGCACCAATAGGCTTTTTCCTTATCTCCCTCTAATAGCCTACCCTCCGTTGAGGATAAAGGATTTGCTTGGGCATAAACCATTTAGGTCCATTCCCTCAAAGTGGATAATTTCTACAGTAGGATTCCCCTGCGAAGTTGTCCACATTGAGGAAGCGGTTCACTCCTTGGTTTTAGTCCCGTAACACAACTTAACACGGCAAGCTAATTTTTTTCTTCTTTGATTTAATTATCACTATTACTTTTCCTTCTTATTTCTACCATTCCATTTATGATGCGCTTCTTGTTGTTGTGTTCTTCACTTAAAATAAGGATTCTTTATTTATTCTAACTAACGGCAAACGTGTTTCTTTTATTACAATTTTATCTACCTGCCATAACTCTTCTATAGCAGCTTCGCTTACCATGGGCATGTGACCAAAGTTTTGGCAAACGGGGCATAGTTTGTGCACAAGCCAGACCAAGGTAAGTTGCAATTGGATCAGTCCCAACTCTCTTATCCAGAACACTTGGGCCTAGTACAGTAGGAGGCAGTCCAGCCCAAAATCCCAAAAAGGCCCACCGCACTTTTTCTTTTAGGAAAGTCCAAACCTTTTACTTTGTTCCTAAATTGCATATTATCGTGAATATCCCCAAAAAAGGAAAATCATGAGTATCACATATGCTTTTTGGGTTCAAAGTGCACAATAATTTCAAGGTAGCTAGTAAATCCATTCATTTCATTATTTATGGGATCTTCCAACCCTTGAAAAGATCCATTACCGGACATTGTAAAATATTGAGGAAAAATTGAAAAAAATAAATGATTTCTTTGAAACAAAGTAAAATATCATAAATATTATCATAATATTTTCAATACGTATGTATACAAAATCCCCTCCTATTAAAGGTGTGTCCTCAAGCCAAACTTTCTCAACATCTAAAATGAAAAACCAATTATTTGCTAAAGTTATAGCAACAACATTAGCACAAACAAAGTTCGTATCATTACAAAAAACGCGGGCTATAGCCATGTTTTTTTAAGCCACGTTTACAAAAACGTGGCTATAGCTAACCTATAGCCGCGTTTATAAGCAGTTTTAGCCGCATTTTTTAGATAAAGCATATTGCCGCATTCAAAAAGAGAGGCTATAGCTAACCTATAGCTGCATTTTTAAAACGCAGCTATAGGTTAAGTTTATAACCGCATTCATAAACATGGCTATAGGTACAGCCAAATAATAATATATATATATATATATATTTTTTTTAAAGGAGGACCTATAGCTAACCTATATCTGCGTTTTTAAAATGAGGCTATATGTTAAATCTATAGCCGCATTTATAAATGTGGCTATAGATCCAGGCAAATAATTTTTTTTTAAAGGACCTATAGCCACATTTTTTAAATGTGGTTATAGGTCCTCCTTAAAAATAAAATAAAATAAAATAAAAAGACCTATTGCCGCGTTTAAAAAACATAGCTATAGGCTAAGTATATAAAATATAAAATATTACTATTTATAAAATATTTACATACAATTACACTAGTTTAGTTGTAAAGACACGCGTGTAATATTTTGTCCAAGTTCGAACCCACTAAAAACATCTTAATTTTTAATCTCTACATTAGATATTAAATATTAATTTGTACAAACTATATCAAGAAAGTTCCGGGTATCCTAGTGGCAAGGACACGCGCATTCCCACCAGTTAGCCCAGGTTCGACCCATAGTAAAAGCAGAGGTTTTTTATTTTTTCTCTTCTTATTACCAAAACTACATCATTTTGGGTTTGCTTTATAACCCTACTAAGAGCATTGCCATCAGCCGTTGCAAAATTATGCCATTTTAACACATCAAAACACCTACTTTATTATTTTACCACATCATTTTACCATACGTCATTTATCACATGTTCTATTCTTCAATTCTATATATTAAAATAATATATACAACATATTAAAATAATATTTACAACTCATCAAACACAATCAACAGCCACCACACAACTGCCAACAACCAACAGCCATCACCACACAACCACCACATCCTCCACAACCCAAAACACTATTCAAAACAAACCCATAGCCCACCACCACCACCACCTCAACCACAAACCCTGACAAAATTGAGCTTTCGGCCATGGCCATGGGTTAGAGACAAGAACAAATATATATATATATATATATATAGAATAGAGAGATGGCGAACCTCAGTGGTGGTGCAGGCCTTGAAGCTTTCGGCCATGGAGCTTTCAGCCATCAATCGGAACTCACAGTCTAACCCACCCACCGTTGACCCATCCATCGGAACCCATAGCCTAACCCACCCAAATCCACCTACAGCCTAACCCACCCACCACCAATCCGCCCATCCGAACCCACCCACCTTCGTCAAAACCGAACCCAACCAACACAATCTGAACCCACACTTCACCATCTAAACCCACCCATCAAACCACAGCACAAAAAAAAAAAAAAAAAAAAAAAAAAAAAAAAAAAAAACCATTGCTAGAGAGAGATCGGCGTGGAAGTGATCGTCTCCATGGAAGTGATCCTCAGCATCGGCATCAACGTAAAAGAGTAGTGAGGGTGAGAGAAGAAAAGATGAGAGGTTGAGAGAGAAGATAGGATTGGGGTTTGAGAAAAAAAGAGAAGAAGAGACTGACGGAGAGATGAGAGAGAAAAGGAATAAAAAAATAATAAACACATATGCTATTTTCATCCGTACCATGCCAAAGATGAGAGCGTGCTGTAGCATGTCTCAAAAAATTTTGGCATTTAACACACCTCATGCCAACTATTTGGCATTTGGCACACCTGATAGTAATACTTTAACCCTATTTTTCAGCATTTGTCTCTTACTTCAACAGCAGCCGTTCTCCCCTTTCGCTTTCTAGTCATTCTCTTCCTCCCCATCTCTCTCTTTCTGTCTAACTCTTATCCAAAACCCTAGCCCCCCTAGCGTGAATCTAGAATCTTCTTCTTCTTCTTCTTCGTTGTTGTGTTGGCTATCAGTTTGGCCTACCTAATTTGATTTTGATTGGGTAAGGTTTTCGAGTCTGATGGTGCCAAGCCGGAGAAAAGGCTCGAGTAAGGCGGTGGCGGCGGCGGCTCGCCTGCAATGAAAGGTCGGTGATCTTTGCTCGCTAAAGTCAAGGGCTTCCCTGCCTGGCCTGCCAAGGTATAAAGTTTTGATCTTTGTTGTTATTTTTTGGTTTTTCTTTGTTTTTTGGTGGTTTCTCTGTTGAATGGATTTGCTTTAGTTAGGGTTTCGGATAGCATGTGAATGTATTCTATGATTTTGTGTCTGATTACTGATGTGGAGTTTGCGATTTGAATAAATTAATATTTAATATCTATGATGTTGTGACGTGAATAAAAAATAGATCATGATGTGGTGGATATGCTTATCTGTTTTTGTAATATCATTTGAAAGGTCTCTTGTTCTCTTTTACAGGAATATGGGTTTGGGGAACCCCAATAGAATTGGATATTGATGGAGTTAGAACTTCTGTCTTTTACCTTGACACAGAGGGATTTGAAAGTATTGGGAAATCTAATGTATATGATGACCGGTAATCTCTAACACTTCGGTTTGCAATTGCTGGTTGTAAATTTTTTGCGTGCTTTGCATTTCTAATATCTGCTTTTGCAGGATTTTTGCTCTGAACTACTTTCTTAGTTTACTTAAGGACCAAATCTGAGGTTGAGGATGAGAATAGTAGGATAGTCATTTCCTGGATTTTGTATGTGTGTGGTTGTAGAGAAGAAATATGGTTCCAATTGTGAATACGATATGTTCTGTCTTGGATGTGGGTGGCCGTGAAAGAATGCAAAAAAAATGAGAAAACATATCCTGCTTTGAAGGGGCAAGAGTGATGGATGATATAGAGAATTCACTTACAAAGTATTTTATAGATTTATCATGTCATTAGTTAAGACAGTTCATTTTAGGTTCTTGAGATGCCAATTACATATGAGCCTTTACTTCATTTGCTAGGTTTTAGGAAGCAACTTTTGTTCAAGCCCGCATTTCACTTTGGCACGTCTTGGTTAATATGGCTATAGTAATTTGTTTGTCTCACTGTGTGCCTAGATTCGTGAAGCTGGACATCTCTCGGCTGTCATTTGCTGTTGAGCTGACTGAAGAATTTTATGGGAGGTATACAATGCAATTCTCCCAAGTTCGTTATGAAGCATTTTATGTTATTATAGCATTGGTGGTTTTGAACACCCTATTTTTATTACCAAAACTAACTTTATATTTCTGGTTTAATGTACAATAAACATCACATGGTAAATAGAGTGAAGGTAATTTATGAACCCTTGTAAATTTTTTTAAATTGAAAATTTCTTATAATGAGTTTTATTACTAACACTTTGTTATGCATTTGAATGGTAGGTACTTTCGTAGGGCCAAGATATTGCCTTTGAACCCGCCAAGCTTTTGTGGCTTATCCAGCGTGATTTTCTACGTAAGTTTAGAAATGCTTTCCTAGGATATTTATCACTAGTGCTAAGAATATGGACTTAATGACTTTACATAAACCTCTAAAGAACAGAAAATGGTGATGAAATTCACCTGGTAATTACCCTATATTTGTTTTTCCAAGTCTTGGGGTCACTTTATGAAGTCTAGCTAGCTCCTTTCCAAACCTGTAGTATTATTTAATCCTTAATGGCATCATGATTGCGCATTCCTTAGGGCCTTACGGTCCCCATAAAATGTTCTGTGACAGTTCCATTGTTATAAACTGAGAATAGCTAGCCAGCATACTATAAATAAATTAAGGTGTTAATTATTTTTAGCGACAAGAGAGAAAGAGAGAGAGAGAGAGAGAGAGAGAGGCCCCTTGACGTAGGACAACCACACTATTTCAATAGAGCAATTAAACAACAATAAAAACAAAAGGAGAAACCCTAAGAGTCAACACCTAAGGGCTGCTTGGAGTCAGCACCAAGCAAAACTAGAATCGGCACCAGCGAAAAGAAAACACACGTTTTTAATAATTCTCAAAAGCTGTCTTACAATAATAAGAAAAAGTGTTTAAATAGCTAGCAATAAAATGCAAAAAAGAAACCCTAATTATTAAATGCTTGGGCTTGTTTAATCTTAAGCCCAATAACTAATAGGCTCCATCCATAAGTCCACAGGTTGGGCCATCTTCTTTTTGCTCTTCCTCCCATACATGCATATAATTGGGGGCTTGTACCTCATGTCCGCACCAACTCCCCCCGAGTGAGAAGAACTAGACCCCATCGAGTGGAAATCTGAAGAGCTCTGATAATACTCCAGCAAGTCGATCAGGATCCAATCGTTGTAGCTCATCTCGAGTAATTATCCATGTGCAATCAGAATCTTGTCGCCCTCGCCATCGAACTAGGAAACGATGAACTCTTCCATCCCTGGTAGAGACAATCTGCTAATCTAAAATAGTATCAATAGATTCTTTACGTGCACAGGGCAAATTTAAGGGTAAAGGGGTAGGAATAGGGCCATCAATAGGATCAAGTAAAGACTCATCAAAAGGGGTATCAGGAACAGCTGTAGGGCTTTTATAAGCAACTAGATCCTTAATATTAAAGGAGGAGCTAATACCATAATCATGAGGAAGGTCAATGACATATGCATTTGGGCCCATTCGTTTCAATACCTTGAATGGACCGGCACTATGAGCCTGCAATTTTTTAACGGTCCCAGAGGAAAACCGTTCAGTTCGAATCCGAATCATGACATAATCCCCTACCTGAAACTCTGCATGATGCCGATGAGTGTCAACATGAATTTTATATTGAGAATTACTTGCCTGAATTTTTTTGTGAATCTCATTATGCAAATCATGAATATGTCATGCAAATGCCTCAGCAGATTTAGAAATCCTAACATGCAGGGACATGGGCAAAAGATCTAAGGGCTTCCTAGGTGTATATCCATGCACAACCTCAAAAGGACTAGCGCCTATAGACCTATTGACAAAGTTATTATATGCAAGTTAAGCTATAGGAAGAATTGAATCCCAATTTCGATTGGCTTCACCCACTAGACACCGAAGGAGGTTGCCTAGACTATGATTAACCACCTCAGTTTGACCATCAGTTTAAGGATGAAATGCCGTGGAAAATTTCAATTTGGTGCCTACTAAATGTGAGAAAGTCTTCCAAAAATAACTCATGAAGCGAACATCCCTATCAGACACTATAGTTTTGGGAAGACCATAAAGTTTGACAATCTTATCAAAGTAGAGCTTTGCAATCTCAAAAGCATCAGAGATCTTAGAACATGGTAGTAAAATGAGTCGTCTTAGAGAAGTAATCAACAACTACTAGGATAGAATCATGCTTCCTAAAAGTGCGGGGCAAACCTAACACAAAGTCTATACTCACATCCTACCATGGGCGATCTGGCATAGGTAGAGGCGTGTATAGGCCAGTGTTTTGTTTGCAATGTTTGGCTAGTTAACATGTACGACACTGACCAACTATCTTGGCAACACCCCTCTTAAGACTAGGCCAATAGAATTGACGTTCCACTTCCTCAATTGTTTTGTCTCGGCCAAAATGACTTACAAGGCCTCCCGCATGTATCTCCTAAACTAGGAAATCTCTCACTGAAGATCGATGGATACATAACTTGTTAGCTTTGAACAAGTAACCATCTTGAAGGGTATAATCATCCAGGATTGGCCATAGGGCATTACTTAGGCTAGTGTAGAGCTCCCTAAAATCTGGGCATGACTCATAGTCATCCTTGAGTAGTTCAAACCCAATAACCTTAACACTCATGACCAATAGCAAAGACACCCTTCAACTTAGTCCATCAGCAGCCTTATTCTCAACTCCTGCCCTATGTTTTGCCACAAAGTAGTAGCGTTGCAGAAATTCAACCCAACTACCGTGCCTAAAATTTAGCTTCTTTTGGGAATGGAGAAGCGCAAAGCCTCATGATCAGAGTAGATAACAAATTCTTGAGCAACAGGTAATGGCGCCAATGCTTAAGAGCTCAAACAATGGCAAAAAATTCTTTGTCATATGTGGAGTACTTTTGCATAGCATCATTCAATTACTCACTAAAGTAAGAAATTGGGTGGCGCTCTTGACTAAGTACTCCCCCTATACCAATACCTAAGGCATCACATTCCACTTCAAAAGGCTTGGTAAAATCAGGGAGACGCATGACAGGTGCCTCAGTCATCTTTTGTTTTACCGCTTTGAAAGCCTTAGCAGCAGCTTTAGTCCAAACAAACTCCCCTTGTTTCATGTAGTCAGTGATGAGGGACATAATGGTACTAAACCCCTTGATAAATTGGCGATAAAAGGAAGCGAGCCCATGAAAGCTTCGAATTTCATGGATATTTTTGGGCTCGGTCCAATCCACAATCACTTGAACCTTTTGGGGATCAGTAGAAACTCCCTCAGAGGATACTATGAAACCTAGGAAGATGACTTTATCGGTGAAGAAAGAGCACTTCTTAAGGTTGCCATATAAACTCTCCTTCCTAAGAGTAGTACAAACTTGAGTTAGGTGGTCTAAGTGTTGTTCCCTAGACTTACTATAGATGAAGATGTCATCAAAGTACACAACCAAGAATTTCCCCATAAAAGGCTTGAGCACTTGAGTCATCACTCTCATAAAGGTACTAGGAGTATTGGACAAACTAAAAGGCATGACCATCCACTCATATAAACCATCCTTCGTCTTGAAGGCAGTTTTCCACTCATCACCAGAACGACCCTAATTTGATGCTAGCCGCTTTTCAAGTCTATCTTGGAAAAGATCATTGCTCCAGCCATCATATCCAACATGTCATCTAACCGAGGGAAAGGAAAACGATATATCACAGTGATCTTGTTGATGGCACAACTATCAACACACATCCTCCAAGTTCCATCTTTCTTTGGAGTTAAGACTGCAGGGACTGCACAAGGACTTATGCTTTCAAGAACAAAACTCTTCCCAAGTAGTTCTTCTACTTGCTTTGCAATTCGGCATGCTCTGCAGGGCTCATCCTATAGTGAGGCAAGTTAGGTAGGGTCGCTCCGGGCACAAAATCTATGGCGTGTTGTATGTCACGCATGGATGGTAAATGATCGGGGAGTTTCTCAAGGAAAACATCCTTAAATTCCTGGAGCACTAACTTCACTTCTTCAGGTTGCTCCTCACGGGTCTCTCCATGATATTCCCTGACAACTAAGACAAACACAATGGATTCTTGAACTGCTACCCTTTCAAATGTCTTTGGGCTTATGATGTTCAGGCCTTTTGCCTTTGGTGCTTCTGCCTTCTTGCTCATGTCGATTGGCTTAAGTTTCAAAGGATTGAGCACAATCTTCTTACCTTCAAAAATAAATGAGCAAGAATTGGATCGCCCATGAAGGATGACATCCAAATCATAAAGCCAAGGTCTACCTAAGATAATATGCCCTACATCCATGGGAATTACGTCACACCATATTTCAGCCTTGTAGGTGAGGAATTGAAGTGGGACAATACATCTTTTTTTTATGGCTATGAAGGAAGTATTCACCCAAGAAACTTTATATGGGTTAGGGTGTGGGGTCAATTTCAAGCCTAGGTGGGAAACAACGTTAGAGGACAACGCACTAATGCAACTCCCACTATCTATAATAACCTTGCAAGTTTTTTCTCCACACTTAGTGTAAGTTTGGAAGATGGCACTCCTTCGCCAATCATCAATGTCTCTCTGCTCTGCCAAAGCACACCTTACCACATTCACTCTGGAGACACCAAAGTCCTTGAAGTCATCAACCTGGGGAGAGATGGCTCTAATGCATGCGAGGTAGCTAGGATCATCTTCCCATTCTGCCTCAACATCTTAGGTTTCTTCAACATTTGGATCATACACTAGCTCCTCAACATCTTCTACCTTTTCATTATCCTCTTGAATGACAAGGTTCCTAGAAGGACATCTAGCTGCGATATGTCCAACCCCATTGCATTTGAAGCATTGGAAGTGACAGCCTAATCTTGAAGGCTCATTGATCACACCTTTTCCCTTGTCCTCTTTTTCTATTGGGATGCTATTGGGGTTGACCTTAGGGGTTAAGGCAAGTCTAGATTTGCTACCAAAAGGTTAAGGGTTGGTAGGAACACTCTAGAGCTTAGAACGTCGCCAAAAGATAGATTTGAATGCTAACTCACAATTCCTAGCAAGGTCATATGCTTCTACTAAGGTTCCGGTGATAATCTCGCCTAGTAGGTTAGCATTTAAACATTTCTTGAACCTATTGAGTGTGGAAAACTCTTCCTCGACTATTCGAATTCGCCTCTTGAATTCCTTGAATTTCTCTATATATTCAGCCATAGGAGCAGTGCCTTGCTTTAGGCAATCCTATTCCTCAAGGGGAGAGCTCCTATAAGTTGGAGGAAGATAATTACTCGAGAGTGCATCCTTCATCTCAAGCCAATCAGTAATGGGGGGCTCACGTCGTCGTTTAAGGGTTTCCTCAAGGTCCTCCCAAAAAAGGTCGACTCTTCCAATTAACTTCATTCTAGCATACCTCACTTTCTTATTCTCAGCCCAATGGTAATAGTCAAAGAATTTCTCCATTTGACGCAACTAATCAGTGAAAACCCATGAGTCCAGGCAGCCATCAAAGGTGGGTGCTTCTATCTTTTCCTTGGACATCCTATCATCATAATCCCTAGGGCCATTGTGATTATAGTGATCATGTTCAAAGTTTGGAGCCCTACTAAAGTAATCGTGGTTGTTTTGCCTAAGCATGTTATCTCCTTCATGGTTAATGGTCTCTCTTTGAGATGCTTCAATTTGCTCTACCCTATCCAGTAAATTATGGACATTCTTTGCTAATTCTTCTATGGTTTGCTCTAAGGAGGACCTAGGCTCGGAAGTGGATTGATGTTCAGGGTTTGACATGATGCGACCACTACGTAGATGCATGCAACACTATATTTATGAATGCAGTTGAGATTCCCAAAAATTAAAGTAACCAATTCTCAATGTAAAATTAAGGTTAAGCAAGAGTGCATGTAGAGACTATATCAATGAATCAAAAGAATAAATTGCAATCAAGTAGTGACAGTGTTCACAATATTGAGAGATAGCCCAAATAAAAGTCAAATTCCAATAAGCTCCACAATTAATAAAGAGAATCAGATATTTCAAAGAAATTGGGTTGTCTCTTTTTTTTTTTTCTTTTTCTTTTTTTTGGAATTTTAGAATGGGTATTGAAAGAAAGTACAAATAATAAAATAGCTAACTTAAGCACAAAATGGGTAGGCTAGCGGGGTATGGTGGGATATGCACATAAAAAATATAAAGATAATATTTTTTAATGAGACAAAATTGAATCCACCAAAATAAAAAAATAAAAAAAAGAGTAAGAATTGTACCCTTGTCAATGGCCAACTTACTGCACTTGATAGTCACGGGCTTGGCTCCTTAATTGAGTGGGTCTAATTGGACAAAGTGAATTTGCGAAAAAGCAATTTAAGGGCCCATACATGCAATGGGCTGGCAGCCACACCACTTTCTTTCTTTTCTTTCCTTTCCTTTTCATTTTTTTTTTTTTTTTTTTTTTTGCAAAATAATAAAATACACTACGATGGACTTTAAAAGAAAATAAAACACACTACTCTGCTTAAAAGGAAATACAAACGTTAAAAGAACTCAGAAACTAAAAGAGACAGAATCTCAAAATGAAAAAAAAAAAAAAAAAAAAAAAAAAGTGCTCAGCGATGACTGTGGTGGCGCGAAAACAGGGGAGACTGCGGCGGCACAAAACATGGAGGAGTGGCAGCTGCTAGTCGCGGGTCTTGCATCGGCGGTGATAACGACGGTGGTTGGGGGTGATAATGGGTTTCGGCGGCTGGTGGCTGATGGGTTTTGCGGCGGTGAGTGTTGATGTGTGGGTCTCGGTGGCTGGTGGGTCAATCTCAACGATGGTGGGTCAAGGTCAAGGTTGCCTATGGGTCTCGACGTGGGTCTCTTCTTCTTCTCTTTTTTTTTTTTTTTTTTTTTTTTTTGTGGTTTGTGGGCTGTGGGTTCTGTGATCAGAGGCAGGCACGAATGGTGGTCACCAGCTTGGGAGGTGTCGTTGGCTTCTCTGTTGGCTTAGGGGTGAAAAACTCATGTGGGGCTTGGGGGAATATATAGATTGCAAGGGCTGGTTTAGGCTTGTTCAAGATCTCATGGGGCAAAAACGTGAAAGGTACTGTCATATTGGCTGGCTTACTCTTTTGATGGTTTTGCTTTCAAGTGGTTGTCTACGGTTGTGTTGTATGGACCGGAAGTTTGCTCTAATACCAAAACTGATGTAGGACAACCACACTATTTCAATGGAGCAATTAAACAACAATAGAACAAAAGGATAAACCCTAGGAGTCAGCATCTAAGCACTGCTTGGAGTCAGCACCAAGCAAAACTGGAGTCGGCACCAGTGAAAAGAAAACACACGTTTTTAATAATTCTCAAAAGCTGTCTTACAATAATCAAAAAAAGTGTTTAAATAGCTAACAATAAAATGCATAAAGAAACCATTATTATTAAATTCTTGGGCTTGCTTAATCTCAATCCCAATAACTAATAGGCTCCATCCATAAGGCCACAGGTTGGGCCGTCTTCCTTTTGCTCTTCCTCCCATACATGCGTATAATTGGGGGCTTGTACCTCGTGTCCGCACCACCCCTTCTATGACAAAAATGGACTTAAGAAAGGTGCATGGTCTCCGAAAGAAGATGATAAGCTAAGAAGTTTTATTCATAGACATGGCCACTCAAATTGGTGCAAACTTCCCAGGCTCACAGGTATAAAGCTATATTTTATATATATATATATACACACATATACACACACATATATATATGTATATATTTTAAATTATGGATACAGTCTTTATCTTTCTTTTTTGAAAATTAAAATTTACCTAGGGCTAGGGTTCTATGAATCTATATTTTTTTGTCTAGGTTCAGTGAATATGAATATGAACATACCATTTTAGCACTCCATTTGGCTAAATTGGAAGATTAAAAGAGATAAGTTATAGGATTTCATCTAGAAGACAATTTTTTAAGGAAAAACATCTTTTCTTGCATGTTAATGTTTCTCACTCTGTTGATGTAACAAAATTTCTCTTCATGCATGATGAAACTTCATTATTGTATGGCTTTCTTACATTAATTCTGTTTATCTAACTATCAGTTATTTGTTTCCGACAACCTTACATGCGTGAGAGAGATAAGAAATGAAAATAATTAAGTATACTTAGCTAATATGGTTGCGCATGCTGACAATATTTGTATTGTTGATTGTGTTGAAGGTACTTAAGCAGCTTAATTTGCCACCTGATACTCCAATTTTGCTTGAAAAGTGAGATATTGATAGGGTAAGCCGACCTTGGGAGATCCTACCTGCTGGTCACAAAATTGGGACACCAATGCCATTGTTTAAGGAATTGGTATAACTCTCCTACTTCTATGATTTGTTTTGTGAATTGTGATGGAGATTTTTTGTTTGGAATTGAGGGTTTTTTTGTTTCATTAGTAAAATCTGCTCAAGGCTTAAAACAAGATGTTGGGAGATAATTTCCTTTAAAGGAAAGTTAGATAGTGTCATTTCATTTGTACATATTCATTGTTTCCCTTGGATCATTTTGGAACTGAGAGAAGAGTTGAAGTTGGAGATAGTTTCACGAGTACTTTGTTCATTTATGTCACTGGATTAGTAAAATATATTTGCACTTAACCCTCATCATTTGGTTATGTTTTACTTGGAATCTTCCTGTAGAGAGGGAAAATTCCCGACCTATCACAAGCTGACACGTCACACTACCAAGTCAAAAAAATACAGTCAATTACAAAGCGCCACATACTGCTGCTAGGTTTTACTATTGCTGTTCAGAAGCCAACAGAAATTTGCCAAGTGTCATGCAAGAACCAATCACACATCAGTGCACGTGTAAGCGATGACCCAAGCAACCTCGCACGTGTAAGCGATGACACAATCAGCCTCGCACGTGTAAGCGATGACATAGGCAGACCAATCAGACCGTGACATGTGTCACCAATCAAACTCCGCCACGTGTCGCTCACCCACCTCCAAACTCCTATAAATAGAAGCCTTCCTAAGGCATTTCAAAGAAGAGATCAGGAGAGATCTGAGAACTGAAGATCTGAAGGGCGGAAGGAGGACACACCAAGCCATCTGAAGCACTCAGAAGTCCAGAAGCTCTGCTAGAATCAAGCTTTGAAGCCTCTAGCAACTTCAAGAACTTCAACCCTCAAAATCAAACAACATTCGAAGCAGAATCATCCAAATCATTTGCCTAGATCCAAAAGTTCACTGGAATCAAGCTCAAAAGCGTCCAGAAACTTCAACAAATCATAAATCAACGAAGTTCAACGGATCCAAGCCTCTAAAGCACCGAAGAACTTCCACCACAAACCTTCAAATACGAAGAACATTCAAAGAGGAATCATCCAAATCATATTCCTATATATCAAAGTTCACTGGAATCAAGCTCAAAAGCCTCCAGAAACCTCACAAACCATAAATCAGTGAAGTTCAACGGATCCAAGCCCTTAAAGCCCCGAAGAATTTTCACCACAAATCTTCAAAGACGAAGAACACACCAAGAACACGAAGAACACACGAAGAACGCGAAGAACGTGAAGAACAAAGGATTTCTAACAAGCTCATAGCCAAAGATTCATTGTAATTCCGTTTCAAAGATCTTCAATCCATTCTTCAACCAAATTGAAGGATATCTTGTGTTCAAATCAAAATTACATTACCACAATCAACAAATCTTTTAAGGAGATCGAATCAGAGGATCACACTTTTGTAATCACAGAGAATTATACCACAATCATCAATACAAATTCGCACTTGTGACACTATTTTACTTGTTTGACTTTATTTCGAACCGAGAAATTTAGTCGTCCACATATTCTGGCATGCCCAGTGGGACATCTCTGCCTCTCATCTCATTCTCCTTCAAAGAAAGAAATCATCATCATCTTGCTACCAACTTCAATGGCCACTAGCAAAAACATCCAAGCTTCAACAGCTACTTCAACTAAACTTGGTATGGCTACCACCAACAACTACATTGGTGCAATCAATTGTAGCCAACCTAAAGCAAACAATCAACTTCAATTTCAATCAACCAAGGAAGTCAAGGTCCAGACAATCATCTCCTTAGACCCTCTTACAAGAAACAAGGTCATCAACAAGGACATCTCCACCTTGGAACACCTCAAGTATGGGGGCAAATCCCCTCCTTCCTTCACAAGAAGTTGTTCGCACGATTTCTCTCCCAACAAAGGGAACCCAAAAAATGAGATTTCACGTGCTCACTTCAATTCACTTCCTTCTCCATCATCTTGGGAAGTTGTGTCAGTCATGATGACTAACACCACTACCATGGAAGAAAAGATGGTTGAAATGGAACAAAGGGTCGTCCTTCTCACAAAAGCACTTGAAGATAAGGACCTCCAAATTGCAACTTTAATGAACAAACTCGAAGTACAAGATCTTGGTGAATCAAGCCATGGTCATAAATTCACATCTGCAAAGGATGACGAAGGGAGAGAAATTGAAGACACTTCCCGACGAGAACAATCTACTTCGGTTGCTTCATTGTCAGTCCAACAATTACAAGACATGATAACAAATACCATCCGAGCACAATATGGAGGTTCTTCTACAAGTTCTCTCACATATTCAAAACCCTACACAAAGCGCATCGACAACATGAGGATGCCAAATGGGTATCAACCCCCCAAGTTCTTGCAGTTTGATGGCAAAGGAAACCCTAAGCAACACGTGGCTCACTTTGTAGAAACCTGTGAGAATGCAGGGACTCAAGGAGGCCTCTTTGTAAAGCAATTCGTCCGTTCACTAAAAGGGAATGCCTTTGATTGGTATACAGACTTAGAACCCGAGTCAATCGATAGTTGGGAACAACTTGAAAGGGAGTTCCTCAACCGATTCTACAGCACACGGCGCACGGTAGGCATGATGGAGCTTACCAATACCAAGCAATGGGAAGATGAGCCGGTGGTCGATTATATCAATCGATGGCGTTCTTTGAGCTTGGATTGCAAGGATCGACTTTGAAATTTCCGCTGTAGAGATGTGCATCCAAGGCATGCATTGGGGACTTCTTTACATCCTTCAAGGGATAAAGCCTCGAACATTTGAAGAGTTAGCAACTCGTGCGCATGACATGGAGCTGAGCATTGCTAGCCGAGGAAATACAAACCCTCCCATACTTGAAGAAAGCAAAAAGGAAGTAAGGAGGAATGATAAGAATGCAAAAATCAGCCTCAAAGACCCAATGGTTGTTAACACTGTCGAAGTCAAGGTTCCAAGAAGAGAAGCGAAGGCAAATGAAAAACAGCTTGAAGAATGGCGAAAGAACGAAGTACGTCGCCTAACTTTTAAGGAACGTGAGCAAAAAGTATATCCGTTCCCTGATGAAGATGTGCCAAACATCTTAGAACAACTATTACAGTTGAAGCTGATCGAATTGCCAGAATGCAAGCGGCCGGAACACATGGGGAAAGTTGATGACCCTAACTACTGCAAATATCATCGCATCATTAGCCACCCAATCCAAAAATGCTTCGTCTTCAAAGAACAAATCATGAAGCTTGCCAAAGAAAACAAGATTGATATAGACTTCAATGAAGTTGTCGGGTCAAACCATGTGACCCTTACTTGTGATGTACTTCCAACTCTCAAGCAGGGGGCAAACACCAATAAAGCTTACAAATTGATCAACAATGATGATGTAAGGATCGGCCCCATCAATGGGAAGTTCCTTGAACACTTCTATGCTTGAACATCGAGGATTGCTCCTTGGCAAGAGCTTAAACTACCCACTGTAATGCTACAAGGGTACATGATGTCTTCCCATTACCTTTGAAAGCATACCAATAAAGAGAAATTAATCCCACTCTATGTCACCAATTGCTAGTGTGGCGTAGTGGTTGGATGCCCAAGTCGCCCTTGAGAGGTCTCGGGTTCGATTAGTGGTGATACCCACTATTACACACTGAGCCCCCCTTTTTTGCAAAAAAAAAACAACAAAAAAAAAAAAAAACTTTTGAACTACGTAATGACTTGATCCCTTTCCGGGGTACGTAGGCAACTTGGTATCATTTACTAAGTTCAGTCACATGAAAAGAAGAAAGATTGCCAGTCTAGCTTGAAGAGTTTTCCAACGGTCATCCATATGTTTTTGAGATCCTTTTAATTGGCAAGTGTTGCTTAGAATTAGTCAATTCCTTACTACATGATACTCAAAGATCATTGTGGTAGAAAAAGACAGCCGTAAAGAATTGGTGTTACTCAGCTTTCCTTGAACTAATGATAAACATAAGTTAGTTCTTGGTTGTGGAGTAAAATAAAATCTTCAACCTCTTTTGCAAAGAATGAAGTCTTCATGGCATTGCCCCTCTTCTGTGGGCATCCTCCCATGTCTCTAAAGTATACTTTGCATCACTTATTTCTTGGGGGCATCTTCTTGTACCTTGCAAGACTAGGCTACATCGTCTCTCTTCTAGGTTGTGCCACTTCACAACTTTGAAATTTGAACCACATCATCTCCCTTCTGAGTGGTGCCGTTTCACATCATGTCTCTGAAATTTGGACAACGTGACCTTCCTCCAGCATCTGAAGTTGGTGTTGCATCATCTCTCCTCTAAAGTCATGTTCATGCAATGTCAAAGTCTTAGTGGCATTCCTCTCACATCTTCAAGGTTTTGTTGGCATCACTTTGCATCCTCAAAGTCTTGATAGGAGCTTCTTGAAACTTCAAGGTTTTATTGACATCTCCTTGCATCTTCAAAGTCTTGTTGGCATCTCTGAAATCTTGATGTCTGGCTACAGTGCTATGCACCCTCAATGTCTGAACTATGTTGCCTTTAAAAATTGGTGCAACGTCAATGCGAGTGCAAGTGCTAATATGGAGTGTTATCGTGATTTCATGACAAAGATAGACGTTGGCACGGCTTCGGTATAAATGAAGTGTTGACGTGGCCGCATGCCAAAGATGAAGGTTGGCACGGCTTTGGTGCAAATAAATTGTTGACGTGGCTTCATGGCAAAAATGAATGTCAACGTGGCTTCATGGCAAAAATTAATGTTAGCGTGGCTTCAATGCAAATGCAAGAGTTGGCCCAGCTTCATGACAAAGACAAGTGTGGATCACCTTCGTACAAAAACAAGTGCTAGCATATCTTCATGGTAAAGACTCTTGATGTGGCTACGTTGCAAAGACTCTTGAGATGACCGCGTTGAAAAGACAGATGTTGGTGCGGCTTAATTGCCAAAGAAAACTGTGCTGCAAAACAAAAACAAGCAACAAAAAAAAAAAAAAAAAAAAAAAAAAAAAAAAAAAAATTGTCAGGAAAAGGTTTCATAGCATGTAAAAAAAAAAAAAAAAAAAAATCAAATCAAATCTTGAAAGCTGGAGAAGAAGACTAAAGGCTAGGAATGCCTCAATGGACGAAGCCAATCTCACGTCTTATATAGAGAATGGAGCCAATGAAAAAAAGAAAAAAAAAAAAAAAGAAGAAGCTATATTCACGTTTCAAAAATGTGAAAACAATTGAAGTTCGAAGTCAAATTTTGCATGCGCTCAACACTCAAAATCAAAGAAGACTGCACCAAATATTGAAATGAAGGATGACATACAGAAAACGGTGGCTCATCACCCACCAAAAGACCTACAAGTCTAAACCTTGGCATCACCTTGTTAGAGCTGCTGAAAAGCCACATAAGTCCAACAATGACCCGTAGCTTTCTCTGACAAATTTGTGCAAATCAGTTCAGGATTTCACCAAACTGAACCCACAGGGACCTTCTACAAACAAAGATCTACAAAGCCCAAGAAACTCAAATCTCGCCGGAGAAAACACGCGCCTTCACGCGCCGTACAAAGCTTCGGAGGGTTGCGGCCTCCTCCTTCAAATCTGTAAAAATCTGCTCATCAATTCAGAAAAAAAATCATACCACTAGATTCTAAGGCCTGCGATCTACCAAACCTGAAAATTTCAGGCCCAAACGATGAGCCACGCCCCTCCACGCGCCTCCATAAGATCCGGCATTCAACCCACGCGCTCCCACGCGCCTCCATCAGTCCTCACGCGCTTACACGCGCCAGTGCATCTCTCCCACGCGCGACGCGCTCTCACGCGCTTTGCCTTGAGACGCACTCATCTGCATGACGTCATCCATGACGTCAGCTGACCCGGTTTGACTGTCCCGTTTGACCAGACCGGACCGGTTTGACCCGTTCATCCTGACCCGGTCCGAACCGCCGCAAAAAAAAAAAAAAAAAAAAAAAAAAAAAAAAGGTTTGACCAGGCTAAACTTTGACTTTGACCAAAAAGTCAAAATTTTCAAAAGGGGCCTGTCCCACTCAGTTTTTCGAGTACATTCCGATTTTGGGATCCGTTTCTTCATTTGAAACTCGGAAATTGTGCAAACGTCCAATTTCCAAAAAGTTGACTTTTGTGTAAATGTTGACCAAAAGTCAAAATTTTTAAGATGGACCTATCTTGCTCAATTTTTCGCGTACATTCCAATTTTGGAGTCCGTTCCATCATTTGAGACTCGAAAATTGCACAAATAACTCAATTCCAAGATAGTTGTCTTTTGTGTTGAAATCAACCCAAAGTCAAGATTTTCAAGCCAGACTTGTCTTGCATAGTTTTTCGTGACTTGAAAATCACCAAGCTGACTCACAAATGTCCAAAACTTAAGCTCCCAAAATCAAAATTTAAGATTCATCCACTTGGTCTAAAATCCCTCAGGGTTATTCTCCAGACTTCATCAAGGCTTCCCTTTCAAAAGTACAAATGAACTCTCACAAGTGTGTCTTGAACTTGAAATCGCATCGGGTCACCCGTCCAACCTACCATTCCCCTTTCGGTGCCAAACATTCCCACCTACCGTTCGGTGCCTACCGGTCGGAAATCTACCATTCTCACCAAAAATTTTCATCAACCATTCTCAACTACCCCATCTACCTTTCTTCATCTCTCCACTATAAAAGAAGGGTCGGGTCCGTTGGAAACTCATCAAGAAAAACACACTGAGTCATGAAATGAAGATTTGCTTCTTTCAAATTTTCAAGTCCTCCTTCTCACAGCCATTTCTCACTATGGCCTCATCACTCTCAACACTTAGCAACCAATATTGCTTCATAATTAGTTTGAAATCAACCCTCTCATGGTTTAGTAGAAACCCTCTTCGCAACATCATTGTAGTTTTGAGATCCAAAACAAATTTTGTTTCTCCACTTAATGACTACATTTGTCCATAAAATTTCTCATAACATAGCCCATATCATTGTTCCTTGTAGTCTCAGATCTACCTAATCAGGAGATCTAAGGCCAACTGAATCCCTCGTACCCTAGCTCAAGGAGCTTCCTAACTACTTTGAGAACTCCATAGTCCTTCTCAAGTTGTTTGGTCTTACAGCAAAGGTAAAGGTTCGGAACAAATAGTAACTTGGCTGGTTTCTAAGACTAGAATCACAAGTTAGCTCCATCTTTCATTTTTCTGTGCTTTTCCAACAAGTGGCAGTAGGTGAAGATGGTAAAAAGTGTTGGGGTATCCTACAAATTGTCTTCCATCCAACACTTGAAACAACCTTCAAGGCGCCAGCTCATCAGAATTCAGCCTTTGGAGCCGGTAAATGGTCACCAGAGCCTTATTCCGTGTCCCCACCACTATGGGACTCAAAGGTCATCTTTGCTGGTACCTCAAAACACATTTTCTGGAATTACTCCAACTTAAAGCTAGCTTGAAGTATTTCAGAAGGTACTCTTCTGAAATTACTTCAACTTAATGTCTGTCAGTTTGGTCCCATTACACACGCGCATTCAATGACTTACTGTCAGACCCCCAGCAACATACAGTCAGTCCCGGATCCAAAGTTGTACTTCCCAGAAACATCTACACCAGGGGATCCCCGACGTACAGGGCCAGTGCCATGGTGGTGTGTGTTTCACCCATTCGCTTTGCTTCATCCCCGTCTTCTTCACCACCACCACCATCATCTCCAGAATCCATAAGCTTCTGAAACTACCTCAACTTAATATGAGTGATGCAATAACACACACACATTCAACCACATTCCCATATGGCCTCGCTGTAATCCGAAGTATACTCTTCTGAGATAACTTCACCAGAAGTTCTTAAAAACACAAGGCTAGCCCCATGACTCTGCATGTTGTACCCAGCCACCATCCTCTCATCTTCCCCATCTTCTACACCCTGTGATCACCGCCAACGATCTAAAATGTTCTTTTGAAATTACTTCAACTTAACCTCTGTTGAGAAGGCTCAATCACGCAAGTACATTCAAATACAGGCAGACCCCTTTTTGGTCTCATCAAAACCTTTCATATGGGTGGGTCTACTCCTCGGAAATTATCTCATCCTGCTGAAAGCTCCACCACCTTCAATTACTTCATTTGAAGAGTCAAGTGCAAAAGTCTGTTTTCGAAACTCATTCCCACATCACACTCTGAAACTGTGTGCGTGAACGAGTCTCGAGGGGGCATTTGTAGAGAGGGAAAATTCCTGACCTATCACAAGCTGACACGTCACACTACCAAGTCAAAAAAATACAGTCAATTACAAAGCGCCA
The DNA here is from genome assembly GCA_023621385.1 of Quercus gilva. Lineage (NCBI taxonomy): Eukaryota > Viridiplantae > Streptophyta > Magnoliopsida > Fagales > Fagaceae > Quercus > Quercus gilva. The sequence continues at coordinate 69,715,908 of CM042477.1, forward strand.
CATACTGCTGCTAGGTTTTACTATTGCTGTTCAGAAGCCAACAGAAATTTGCCAAGTGTCATGCAAGAACCAATCACACATCAGTGCACGTGTAAGCGATGACCCAAGCAACCTCGCACGTGTAAGCGATGACACAATCAGCCTCGCACGTGTAAGCGATGACATAGGCAGACCAATCAGACCGTGACATGTGTCACCAATCAAACTCCGCCACGTGTCGCTCACCCACCTCCAAACTCCTATAAATAGAAGCCTTCCTAAGGCATTTCAAAGAAGAGATCAGGAGAGATCTGAGAACTGAAGATCTGAAGGGCGGAAGGAGGACACACCAAGCCATCTGAAGCACTCAGAAGTCCAGAAGCTCTGCTAGAATCAAGCTTTGAAGCCTCTAGCAACTTCAAGAACTTCAACCCTCAAAATCAAACAACATTCGAAGCAGAATCATCCAAATCATCTGCCTAGATCCAAAAGTTCACTGGAATCAAGCTCAAAAGCGTCCAGAAACTTCAACAAATCATAAATCAACGAAGTTCAACGGATCCAAGCCTCTAAAGCACCGAAGAACTTCCACCACAAACCTTCAAATACAAAGAACATTCAAAGAGGAATCATCCAAATCATATTCCTATATATCAAAGTTCACTGGAATCAAGCTCAAAAGCCTCCAGAAACCTCACAAACCATAAATCAGTGAAGTTCAACGGATCCAAGCCCTTAAAGCCCCGAAGAATTTTCACCACAAATCTTCAAAGACGAAGAACACACCAAGAACACGAAGAACACACGAAGAACGCGAAGAACGTGAAGAACAAAGGATTTCTAACAAGCTCATAGCCAAAGATTCATTGTAATTCCGTTTCAAAGATCTTCAATCCATTCTTCAACCAAATTGAAGGATATCTTGTGTTCAAATCAAAATTACATTACCACAATCAACAAATCTTTTAAGGAGATCGAATCAGAGGATCACACTTTTGTAATCACAGAGAATTATACCACAATCATCAATACAAATTCGCACTTGTGACACTATTTTACTTGTTTGACTTTATTTCGAACCGAGAAATTTAGTCGTCCACACTTCCTTTTGTTATAGTTCAAAAAAAGTGTATTACATACATAAATACATATATATCCAATGCATTTGCCATCTGACGAAAAAAAAAAAAAAAAAAAAAAAAAAAAAAAAAAAAAAAAAAAAAAAAAAAAAAAGGGTTATAGCCTCGTTTTTAAGATGTGGCTGTAGCCACATTTCTGTGGAAGCACCATTTTTTTTTTTTTTTTTTGCTGTGTACTTTTTCTTTTATAAAATGAATAGTATTGAAGAAAATTTAAAACGCAGCCATAACCAAATTCAAAAATCAAAAAAAAATACAAAAGGGTTATAACCGCGTTTTTAAGATGTGGCTGTAGCTGCATTTCTGCATGGGTGCACCGTTTTTTTTTTTTTTTTTTTTTTGCTATGTACTTTTTATTTCTGTAACTGTTGCTTTAGTAGATAAGTTTTTTTTTTTTTTTTTAACACACCATGGCGGTGCTAGAAATTCATCATTAGGGGGCCATACATAAAATTAGACAATTAATTTCTTTCTCCGTGTGTATAAATTATATCTTGTTGGAGCATTTTAATATTAAATAATTAAAATGAATAAATGTTACAACATAAATGTAAAGATGTGAGAGTGAATATGGAAGATGAGGAGTTAGTGAAAATGTTTAATCCCACATTGAAAATGAGAGAGACTATTTTATTCTTTTTAATTGTGGTGATTAATGGGCTAACATGAGGGAGACAAGTTAGAGAAGGTCTGCACCGGTTACAAAGTTTAGCCAACCAAGGGCTTGAATCTCCTTAAAGAGAGCGAGTGCCGCGCCTTAGTCCAAATAGTGTTGTGTAATTTTTTTCTTTAAATTAATAATATTCAAAAATATTATTCAATTTCTCGTTGTATTATTTCCATTATTATTGTGTTTGCACCAACACATCTATTTTTTATGGTCCCTAGATACAATCAAGAAACAAAAAGAAACATTAGGCACACCACAACTCTCACTCAAAAGTTATGGTAACTTTTAAAGGGAGTTATAGTGTACCTTTGTGTTAGAACCTCATTTTCCCTCTCCCTTATGTGTATGTGTTTGTTTCTTAAAAAAAAAAAAAAAAAAAAACTAGTCATACTTGGATTATTTTGGAATATTATATGATATTCAAAGTTTTTGTTTTGTTTTAATTATGAATATATATTGGTTGTAAAAGACGTATCTGAGAGTTTATTTATGGGAGTTTTATTGTATTTGAGGTGCAATAACTTTAATTAATGTTTGCTAGACTGATAGGTTAGTCATGTACCTAATCTAATTTGTATTATATATAGGATTTGGCTCGTGATAGTGTCCGTAATAGAGCTATAAGTTTTGAATTTGTAGACCACTAAAGCTTATTGTGTAAGTTGTGGAATTAAATTTTTTGTCAGTCAAGGGATAGCTTTAGGATTCGATTATACATTTGGTTGCTCAGTGCTTCTGGCTCTTCTAAAATATTTAGTACTTATTTTTATCAGGAAATAATTGAGTCATTCAGTGTAACCGTGTAACCACGTGATGAAGTAAATATTTTAATAATTAATAAGTCATGTAATAGGTTATCTATTGTACATCATGCAACACATGCGTCTAGTCATTTGGCACAACCATAATTTCTAAAACCTAACTTTTATTATATTTATATAATATGACAAGAACTTTGAAAAGTTACATTTTAGTATTTAAGATTTAAAAATGTACTAATTAAGTTAGTACTTCTGTAATTTTACTGTTATAACTTATAATGCTTACTTACGAGACAAATTTTGGCATAGACACACAGGGCCGGCCCTAGGCCTAGGCCATTTAGGCCATCGTTTAGGGCTCCTATTAGAGAAATGCCCCCAAATTTTGGGGTAAAAATTAAAATATTTTTTTGAAAAAATACATTTTTGGAGATATAGATTTTTTTGTACTTTTAAAAAAGTCTCAAATAATTAAGTAATACTAAAGATAATACAACTTTAAATACGTAAGTCCGACAAATATATATGTCATTAATCACAAAAAATAATTTAGATAGGAAAATGCAAGAAATGTGTACTCTATAAGTTTTGCTTCAAAAACATTTACAAAGTGATGTGACAATTAATATGATTTGTGGACGTTAACAACTTATTAAATGCATTTTTGAAATACTTTTTATGATTGGTGATACATCTTTGTAAGCCTCATATTGTAAAATTTATAATATTTTTAATATTGATAAGTTAAGAATGTATTGACCCGTTGTGATAAATTAACTAATTGATTTAGCCAAGTTAATTAATTAATTCAATTAACATGCAAAATGCGTGGTAGCACAATCAAATCACCAATTAACTGAATGCATAATGATATTAAAAATTAGTTAAATATTATTAAAGTGATAACAAAAAAGCCCCATTTAAATATCGCCTAAGGCCTCTGAATTTGTTGGGCCGCCCCTGTAGACACATAACGCTTCATCTTAACAAGCTTAAAGAATCTGATTCGCACCAAAAAAAAAACACACAAATTAAACAAGCAAGCCTACAGAATCAATAGTTCTTTTCTGGGGGGTAAGTGACACCCATAAAGCTGTTGTACATGGTTCACGTTATTGAATACAGTGTTTTCATGTATGGTTCATTTGGGAAATTTTGGTTAGTCGGGGAGCATTGCTTCCTCTCACATGAGCGGTGCGACCACCGTATGAAAGGATGGAGCAATGCTCCCAAACTACATAATAATTACTCGCTTTACTATTAATAGGTTTCATTTTGAACACTCTTTTCGGCCACTCTACTATTACTTTCCGATTGGATACAGAGAAAATATCGTATTGTATCTGTATGGCCTCAACAGTGAGCACGTCTCCTTGGTTGTCTCGTTTGGTTGATAATTGTAATTGTCTGTAACCGTATTGTAACTACTTTTTCAGGCTTGGAATGTGGAGCTGATCAATGGCATTTCTCGTGAAGGCAACTATTGAGCTAACCTTGCAACGCTAGCAACAACTGGAAAACATACTGGCTGACCTTTTTGTATTCATCCCTTTGTGCTGTAAATGACTTGGGCAGTCTTTTGTTTAGTAATTATTTTTTGTAACTCTTCTTTTATTAAACATAGATTCTCTCTTAATACAACTTTCCTACTTTTCATTCCAAAAACAAAAAAGAAGAGGCTCATTTTTTATTTATCCCAACCTTTCTCCTCACTTGCTACATAAATTGGTACCAGTATATATGGTTTTATAAACGTGCAGTCATGCACATTAATATAGAAAAAAAATTACAATTTCACAAGGTAGGCCAATCGTCTCCTCCCTCCCTAACTCACACTGCCACCACAACTGACTGTTCTAACACCTCTCATCAACATCATCATCACCAACACAACTCACTACCTACCAAAGCTTTTATTACAATTAAACAATAAAAGATAATTTTCAGGGTCTCAACCAAACAATAAAATAAAAAAATTAACAAAATAAAAAATGTTTTATATTATAAATAATGGCTAATTTGCACTTTCATCCTCTACTTATGGTACAATTACAATGTCCCTTAAACTTGAAAACTAAGCAGTGTTCCCTTAATTATGACCAATAAGCACTTTACATCTTTATTAGGAGTGGTGTCAGGTTTGTGTCGTGTCGACTTATGAGTATTCGACTATATGGATCAATACTAACTCGACACGTTTATTAAATGAGTTAAAATTCATCAACCCTAACACAACTTTTTTATTAAACAGAATAGTCGTGTCGACCTATTTATCAAATTTTATCAAAATAAAAAAAAAATGTACAAATTTTAGTATATAACCAAATTGATCTGAACTATAAAAAACCAAAAAAATAAATTTTTTTAAAATAAAATTAAGAACAAACAAGTAAATGCATCACAAATAATCTTTCAAAACTAAAGTATATCTCAATATCACAAATTAATCGATCACAATATGTCAAAGGAAATAAACAATAACAAATAATAAGTTTATATACCTAAGATTTGAAGGATATATTAGTAAAATATCATTTAATTAAACAGATCAGATGAGTCAAATGGGTTCCATAGTGAAGCTCGAATTTGTGTGAAAACACAAGAGCCTGTTTAGACCCCCAAATTAAAATTACTTCTCGGTTGATTTTACTCTAACTTATACTAAATGCGGAATAAAGTAAATGCGAGCGAACAAACAATATAATTACTCTAAGCCATATTCATCAAATCACAATAGTAAAATGAAAACTAAAACAGTAGAGAAGAAGAATGTAAACACAAGATAACACGCCGATATGTTATCGAAGAAGAAACCGAAGAACTCGGTGAAAAACCTCTCCGCCACCCTCCAAGCGGTAAATCGATCCACTAAAGAATGAGTTGGAGTACACAAATAACAAAAAACCCTCCAAGTCTAGTCTACCCCATGTACTTGAGCCCTTCAAACTCCTGCTACCAATTGACTTGACGAAATCTTGTCTTCTCTAGCTCTCTGGATCACTCAATTCAGCCCGATTGTATCCACCAAACAAATAACTTTTTCCAATGCTTCCCAACAGCACCAAAACCTCACTTTACACTCAGGATTGGTGTAGTAAGTGATGGAAATATAAATGTACGCAGCGAAAAATTAACGAATCTACTTCATTCGCAATTGATAACATGTGCTAAGTAAGTTTCAGAATATAAGAACAAGAGAGTGTACCTTGATGCGGTGAAATTCAAAACCAAAGATTAAAAGCACTTGGGAACACTTTTAATCTTCACTTCAATTCCACTTGATGCCCAAGAAGTATGGTCTCTCAATCAGTTATATGTTTATGTTCTAAAGAGAAGAGTGTCTAACACTCACATACATTCTTTTTCATGTTCTTGTTGTAGTTATAAAAATTTTGTATGTTTCTCTCCTAATAACTGATTATCTAATTGGGCTAGCCTTTTGTGTCTTTCTAATTGGGCTTTAATATGTGGCTTGGAATGGGACCAAAAGGAAACAAATAAGACACTAGCTCTAATGGGTCTTGGGCTTTTCTATCAACTCTTGACAAGTTCAAAGTTACCATTAATTCTATTTAATACCAGTTTATAAATATAATTGCACTCTAGGTCTTATTAATAAATTATATCCCAAGACTTTATTGTACATGCAATCCCTTCATAAAATATTCGTAGTAATACAAAGTCATGAATGTGGACTGCCACTTTGTAAATTACTACATCTTAATCCTTGAGTACCCGGTTAAATCCTTTAAGTTATTCATCATATATTTATAAAATCTAATTTCATAAATATATACTTTAGTAACTATTTACCAAAGTAGTTAGGCCTAACATTCTGAATAACAAACTCATTAAACTTATCTCAAGGGAATATCTTATATCTCTGTTAAGAGACTATGAATTCCATCATAAGAATATATGTTCCATCAACACTAAATGTGGCTGCCCAACATACTGAGGTTTTGATCGTGACTTTAGATCTCACTCCTAATATATCAAAGCAACCTACACCTCATGATCAAGTCCATTATTCTCTCAGGATTAAGAGTTCATGCAAATATAAGTCGTGAGATTTATTATTCATTTGACAGTCATTAGAAGAATAATAAATCTTACAATGGTCCAGTTCAATATGTCTTAACTCTTAAAACATATCAACATATCAACTAGAATTCTCCACTTCTATGATTAAGACAAATCATCTTAGTTGATATGTTATAGTCTTCGTAGATGAAATGCCCAATTTCATCACCGACTACGAACCAAAACTCTGAGTTTACAAAAAACTTGTGATTTATATCTTTTATGACTCTTCACATAAATTACATACTATGCATCTCATGAACTATATGATAACGTCCAAATATTCATATTACAATTATTTCATATAATAATAAAACAAATTTATTAATCACAACATTAAGTCATATATAATGTCATACATAGTATCATACAATAGGATTTAAGGACACCAATTCTAACAATCTCCAACTTACCCTAAAGACTATTGTGCACTAATCTAACTCCCATTCCCTCCAAATGTGACTCGAAGGTCCTTTGAGGCAAGGTTTTGGAAAGGGATCTGCTAGATTATTTGCACTTTCAATCTTCACAACCACTACATCTCCACGAGCAACAATGTCTCGAATGATGTGATACTTTCTCTCAATGTGCTTTCCTTTCTTATGATTCCTTAGATCTTTGGATTATGCAACTGCTCCGCTATTGTCGCAAAATAATGTGATGGGAACTTGCTCCATTCTCACTACACCAAGGTCAAAAAGGAATTTCTTGAGCCATACAGCTTCCTTTGCTACTTCACAAGCAGCAACGTACTCAGCTTCCATGGTGGAGTCCGCAATACAAGATTGCTTAACACTCCTCCAAGTTATGGCTCCAACTCCCAAGGTGAATACACATCCTAAAGTGGATTTTTTGAAATCTAGAACCAATTGAAAATCTAAATCTATATAGCCAATGGGAATCAAATCCTCACACCGATAAATAAGCATATAATCTCTCATTCTCCGTAGATACTTGAGAATATGCTTTACTGCTTGCCAATGTTTTGGTCCTGGATTTGATTGATATCAGTTAACCATGCCAACTGAATAACAAATATCTGGTCTAGTACAAAGCATGGCATACATGAGACTTCCTACTGCAGAAGCATAAGAAACTTGTCTCATCATATCTACTTCCTCTTAAGTCTTAGGCCTTTGGTCATCAGACAGAGAAACTCCATGTCTGAAAGGAAGTAAACCTTTCTTGGAGTTTTGCATGCTAAACCGTTCTAGAACCTTATTTATATATCCAGCTTGTGATAAGCCTAACATTTTATTCTTGTGATCTCACCATAGCTTGATCCCTAGAATAAAGTTAGCCTCACCCAAGTCCTTCATATCAAATTGACTTGACAACCAAATCTTTACCGATGACATTACCCCTACATCATTTCCAATGAGTAAAATATCATCAACATAAAGCACTAGGAACATTACTACTTTATCCCGATGTCTTTTGTACACACATGGTTCATCAATATTTTTTTCAAAACCAAATGACTTGATTGCTTGATCAAATCTGATGTTCTATGATCTAGATGCTTGCTTAAGTCCATAAATGGACCTTTTCAACTTGCATACCATATGCTCTTGGTTTTTAGCTATGAAACCTTCTGATTGCAATATATAGATTTCCTCTTCAAGATTGTCATTGAGAAATGCAGTCTTGACATCCATTTGCCAAATCTTATAATCAAAATGAGCAGCAATACATAAAAGAATTCTGATAGATTTAAGCATTGCTACTGGTGAAAATGTTTCTTCATAATCAATACCTTCTTTTTGTGTGTACCCTTTCACCACTAGCCTTGGTTTAAAGGTTTCAACCTCTCCATCTATCCCTCTCTTCCTTTTGAAAACTCATTTGCAACCAACAGGTTTAATGCCGTTAGGCACCTTTACAAGATCCCAAACTTGATTGGAATAAATAGAATTTAATTCAAATTTCATAGCTTTGACTCAATGATGTGCATCTATATCATTCATTGCCTCTTCATAAGTGTAAGGATCCGATTTAGCCTCTTAAGAGATAACTTCATAAGTTTCCCCCAAACCTATAAATCTTATAGGAGGCCAAACAATTCTCCCACTACGATGAGGCACCTGTGTACTAGTCATCTCATGAGTAATATCTTGTGGTGTATGTAATACAGCCACTTTATCCCTAGTTTCATCCATTGGTTGTTCATTTACAGGTTCATTCATTTCAGCCAATACAACTCTACTTCTAGGAGTATAATCATTCATATAGTCATTTTCCAAGAATTTGACATTTGTGCTAACAAACACTTTATTCTCTTTATGACTATAGAATAAACCTCCAACAGTTCCTTTTCGATACCCTACAAAGAAGACCACTTCTGTTTTAGACTATAACTTGTTAGACTTTCCTTTCAACACATGTGCTGGACAACCCTAAATATGAAGATGTCTCATACTAGGTTTACACCCATTCCACAACTCTACAAGTGTTTTAGGAACAGACTTCAAAGGTACTAAATTCAAAAGATACATTGCAGTATTTAAGGCATATCCCCAAAAAGAAATTGGTAAAGTAGAGTAACTCATCATGGACTTAACCATTTCTAAAAGAGTCCTATTCCTTCTTTCTACTACACCATTTTGTTGGGGAGTTCCTGGTGCAGTCAATTGGGATACAATCCCATTTTCAGTTAAGTAATCCTTAAAATCACCAAGAAGGTATTCGCCACCACGATCAGATCGAATGGCCTTTATGCATTTACCTAATTGATTCTCAACTTCAGCCCTAAACTCTTTGAACTTTTCAAAGGCTTCAGACTTCCGTTTCATTAGGTACACATAAACAAATCTAGAGTAATCATCAGTAAAAGTAATGAAATACTCAAAGCCACCTCTTGCTTGGATTGACATAGGGCCACATACATCTAAATGTACTAGTTGTAGCAAATCTTGTGCTCTTCTACCCTTTGCATTAAAAGGTCATTTGGTCATTTTACCTTCCAAACAAGATTCACAAATTGGAAAATCATCAAAATCTAATGGCTCTAAAAGTCCATCTTTGATTAGTCTTTGAATCCTATTTGGATTAATATGACCCAAATGTAAATGCCAAAGATATACATCACTAGTAGAAGGAAACTTTCTCTTTAAAGATTTTAGTTGAGAATTTTTATCTAATTCAGAATTATATAATTCATACTTATCAGGAATTAAAATCCTAGGGATACTCTAAAACATACTCTAGACTTAAACGTGAGTTTGGAAACAGTGGTAAAACTCACTCACACCTAATCTAGAAGCTGTGAAGCACTTGCACATATACACCTGTAACCTAAAACGCTCGCACACAAACAAAAATTTCATTAAGCTTATGACAAGTTGAATACACGATACGTATATAAGCAAGTAAAGTGCGATCAAGGTAATAAACACTACATAAACAATTAAGCATATGTTGACCAAACAAGAACAATCATAAAAGAATGACTACAATGAACATTTAGCTAATAAATGATCATCCAGACACTCAATACAATTAAGAGCAAAACAAAAATCAATTGCATGTCCAACACACAACCAATGCGAAATACAAGTATTTGCATCAAGGATACAAAATCCAACAAGGGCACAAGTGTATAGTACTCAAGATGATGCAACAAAATCTAAAAGTGCTAAAAAACGCTACAAAGCAAGGATACAAAAACAAAGTACTAAATATAACCTAAAAGTTTTAGTTTTAAACCAAAGTGCTTAAAGCTTTAAAAGAAACTAATGTAAATATCCAAGAGTTTTAAAAACTATAAAAGTAAACTAACAAACTGTAAACTCAACTAGCTAGAAAACAAATAAGTTGTAAACTAGACTAGCCAAACAATGGTTAGACTATCCAAAAGTATGTGTCAACTGTGTCAGCCTTCTCCTTTTGAGCTCACAAAATTCCCCCTTTCAATATGCACACTTCCTTTCTTGTAATGCTCTCCCCCTTACTATATGCCATCGTCCAAACTATACAGTGAGTTGCTCTCCCCCTTTTTGGCACGAATAGCTAAAGGCTCTCCTCTAGCTTGCACTGAATCTCATTTAATTGTGTCTCAATGGTTGTTAGACACATTTGAACTTGGTTGTTGGTGGAGTAGATAACATTAGCAAGGCCTAAAATACGCTTATGCAAACCCTTAACCAAGATAGTCAACCTGTCGGCATGAGAGCTAGGTTGTCCTGACTGAGTGCTAGTAGACTGCAGCTCAGGAGTGTGAGGAGATGCAGTCTCGATATGCCCTGGGGTAGTATTAGTAGTTAATCCATGACCAGAAAAAGTGGCATGTGGGAGAGATTCACTCTTTGGTGTTTTGGACAGATTTTTCTTTTCTTGTTCAGTAGAAGAGTGACTTTTGCTCATTTGAAGAGACACCATGGATATTGGGCGTTGATGAACTAGGATAGTTCCATCTTTTGGTGGACAAACCCCTTTAAGTACCATAATTTTCATGATAAGACTGCAAAAGGGAAGACACATCCTTGCTGCTATTCGTCCTGCTGTTTTCCCTATAGTCTAGAAAATATGAGTGCAAATGTCTATCGATGCTCCTGTGATGAGATCACATAAGAACTGTGCTCTTCCAAGATTGATAAATCCAGTGTTGGTCAGTGAATAAAGGTTGGAGAAGATGATCAATATGAGAGTTTTTAGTTCATGTTCAAACTTCGCATTTCCATGCCTTTGGCTGAGACCTCATAATCAGCTCCAAGAATTTGAAGAATATCTATCACTGGAGGAAGTCTGTCATCATATGGAGAGATGTCCACATATGCTGGTCGATTGATGCGTAGGATCTTAGCAAGGTAGTCCAGAGTGATGATAAACTCTTTTCCTCAAACCCAACACTTCAGTTCAACTCCAATGAAGCTAGCATTCAAGTAGAACTCCTTAACTAATTCATCAATTGGATCCTTGAAGTTGCCAAATAGATTTGCCCAATCTTTATCTGCAAAAATCCTAGGGATTAAAGTGGATCCCAGGGTGTCAAACCGAACAATGCGTTCCACCACAGTGGGGGCATCCTTAAAAATGCTAGAGAAAGTCTGAGAATCCAGTTGAGTCTTGAATCTCTCACTGTTAAAGTCATTAGAAGAATGTCGGGTCCTCTTTGACACAGGGGATGTCGTAAGGTCAATCACATGTTCTTTACCACGAGAGGAGCAGTGATACATATGCAAAAACAGACACAAAAAACAAAGCAACAAGTGCAAAAACACAAAGTAAGAACACAAACTTGATTAGTACCAAGTTAGTCCATAAAAATAAACACAAAGTCCTAAAAGGAACATAAACACTATCACACAATCATGTTATAAGTGCTAAAACATGTAATATCTTTGAAATGCAAAAAAAAAATGACAAGTGTGCAAGTGTGTGCATCAAGTGTGCATGTGGTGTGCATATGTGATGCATGTGCATGGCATGACGAAGCACATTTGGGTCAAAGTGTGTAAACCACACACCCAATGATTAAAACATGATAAACAAGTCCAATCATGGTAATCCCAAAAGTTTGGTACTCATTGGAGTCCAAAACAACATCAAAATGTCATTTAGGCATTTTATCAAACACTTGATGTGCACCTATACAACTAACATGTGAGCAATGCATGAACATGAGTGAATCTTGCCTAAATACATGTTAAAATGCCACAATTGGCCAACACAAACACAAACAGATCAAATGGGACAAAGTCCAATCAAGAAATTGAAAAACAATTCACAAAATGTATAGTTTCCCAACCCTTTTTCAAATAACCCAATTCAAATAAAACCTAGAATTTTCTGCGTATTCTAAGGAAATAAAGAGAAAAGATTGTATGAACATACCTTAGAAATGATTTTGAAATGATTGCACTTGAAATTCGTTGGGTTTTTTAGTGAAATTGAGTTTTGGGTTGTTTGAGGCTAAAGGGAGACGAAGTGAGGGAAAACAAGTGTTTTTGAAAAACTATCTACATTAGCCCTTTAAAACTAAAAACACATGTTTTTCGTGGGTTAGCTTCTCGCGAAGTTACTCGCGAAAAATGCCTCTGAAGCACAAAACTTTTTGCGGGAAAACTTTACTCGCAAAACAGTAGTGAGACAGTCGTGAAAGTTTCTGTCTGAATTTTGTGTTTTCATATTTTGCCTTAACCCATTTTCACAGAAAGAGCTTAGTCGCGAGCTTCTCGCAAAAATGCCTCTGAAGGAGTTTTTGAAGAAAAACATGAAAAATGAAATTTGAACAAAAACTCAAAACACGTAGCATAAAAACACCTTCAAAAACATATAAAATACTCAAAAATATTTTTGAGTTTGATCGACAAGCAATTGAGTAAACACATCACATTTGAGCATGTACAATCACATAAATGAAATAAGCATTCAATGAACAAAAGTCTTGTGTTGTGTGTGAGTATCAAATGTGGAATAGTCCTTAGTTCAGAGTGAAGTTTCAATGATCAATTCAATCAAGTCATACACAACTGGTACTAAGTCAAGTGGTCTATCTCAATTATAGAAATGAACATATATGACCTCCCACAAGAAAATGATTACATATCTTTAAAGCTTTTCATTTGGCTTCTTTACAATTCATAGCATTTGATCATTTTTTATCTTTACATCTCTTTTTGAGATTGATGCTTGAAATTTTTGATATTTCATTTTGTGAGTAAGCCTTTAGCTTTTTGGGCACTATACATTTCAATACAAGTCACTTTTCCTTTTTCCTAGTCATATACTAGTGTGTGCAAAGGCTTTTGCAGTTCATTATCTCTTTTCGAGATTTGACATTTGTTGAGCTATAAAGTAAAAAACATAAAAAGGTGTGGGAAGATATATAGGCACAAGTCTATGCATGTATCAACACCATCAAGACTATTGAACAATCAATTTATGACAAGCTTGAAGATTAATTTACAACAGTCACACATAGATTTCAAGATTTTTCCCACAAAAATAGATGTGCATACATAACAAGCTAAGCTCGTAAATGCACTACACCATTAGTACGAAGGTACTAAGCCAAACTCTCATGTGATATACACAACATAAGCAGTCAAACTTTTTAGAGATTTTTCAATTTTTCTGGATTTTTGAATTTTTCAACACACTCAAAAACAAAACATGTAAAGTAAGATCAACATAAATAACAAGTACAAAATAATCTTGAAAAGAAACATGCTAAAATATAAGACATAAGCAAACAACCAATCAAAGTCACAACATATAGGAAGAATTGATACATAGACATAGTCAAATGCTTATGCATGTTTACCCTTCTTCACCCACACGGCACATGCATTTAGGGTGATATCCATAGAGGATTGGGTACTAGAGCTGTAATTCTCAAATCTTTGGCTGAAGCTTGCCAAACAGGAAGTGATGGTATCTATTATCTTTATCAAATCACCAAAACCGGAATCAGCTTCTCGCCCTTTTGGCTGCTTGATGTTCCATTTCCCTTTTCCTTGTCCTCTTAGCATTTGAGAATCCGCTTTCTTCAATGCATGAAGTTTATAGTAGTTAGGTCTTGTATGTTCGTTAACTCCACAATGGTGGCAAAAGTGTTAAACTTGAGAACCTCTTTGAGGTTTTAGGAGAGACTTCACTTTAGCTTTGGGTTTGGCCACAAATGAATTTTAAAGTTTTCTTAAAACCTTGTAAGCAGTTCCATTTGGCTTCTTCTCCACTTTTCCATTCTCAACACTTGGAGTTGCTATCATTGGTTCCTTAGCTTTAACAAACTTCATCTCCTTTGACACATTGGCACTTGAACTACTCTCTCCAAAATATCCTAATCTACTTTTATCATAAAAAGACTTTTGATATGCAAGCACTTTGTCAAGTTTCTTGGAGGCAACGCGCTCTACTTTGACATTAGCTTGAATCACTTCAAGCTCAAGAAACTTGATCTTGGAGTAGGCCTTGGTTAGTTCTCCATTCAGCGCTTCAACTTCACACTTCGTTTCCTTGTACCTTACAAGTATGCTCTTGTAGTCTTGTTCTGCATTCTTCATTTTTCTGATGGCTGCCTTAGCCACTCTAGCATACTCTCCGGTTTTCTCAAGAAGAGAATTATAAGATTCTTGCAATTCCTTGGTTCCTTCATCTTCCTCATTGGATTCTTCCCCAATTCCCATAGACTATACTTCGGTGTGCTCACCGAGTTCTTCCATTAGAAGGTTTAAATCTTCCGATAAGTCCATAAGTGCAATGGTCATAAATGCGAAGTAATTTCCTTCTCCTTCACAACTTTCTTCTGAGTCAGAGTTCGAACCATCTGAGCCACTAAGGGTAGTTGCAAAAACTTTACCCTTTGCTTTCAAATACATGGGGCATTCTTTCTTCACATGCCCACGTCCTTTGCACTCAAAGCACGTGACCATTTATGATGGTGAGAAATCTTTTGAATCCTTCTTCTTGACTTCTTTCTTGTCCTTTTTGAAATTTGAGAATTTTCCCTTCTTGAAGGACTTTCCATCTCTCTTGAACTTTATGAACTTACGAAAGTTCTTAGCAAGGTATGCCACATCCTTTTCAACCTTATCCTCGTTCGAGGAGTCTTGAGCTTCCAATCTCTCATTGACTGTCTTGAGAGCAAGAGATTTGCTCTTCCTTTGAGATGTAGAGATAGCTCATAGGTTTGAAGAGAGCCGATAAGTTCTTGAATTTTAATCTCATCAAGGTCTTTGCTCTCCTCAATGGCAGTGACCTTTGCACGGAAACTCTTTGGCAATGATCGTTGAATCTTCCTTACAATCTTGGGGTCCTCCATCTTTTCTCCCAAGTTGAATTTCCCAATCACCACTTCATTTAACTTCCCATAAAATGAGTTGAATGGCTCGCCTTCACTCATCTTCAGCTCCTCGAAGTGTGTGGTAAGCAATTGCAACTTGGTTTCCTTCACCTTTTTGGTGCCTTCATAGGTCATCGCCAAGATTTGCCATGCCTCCTTGGCAATTGTAACATGAGAAATCTTATGAAATTCGTCAGGGGAAACACCATATAAAATAGTATTTAAAGCCTTGCTATTGGCATTAGCTGCCTTATCCCATGTGGATTTGGTAGCCTCTGGCCTAGTCCAACCTATCTCGACAGCATCCCAAACGCTATCATCAATAGAACATAGAAATGCCCTCATACGAACTTTCCAAAAAGCATAATTGCTCTCATCAAAGTATGGAAGAGCATTAAGCAATTGAGATTGATCCATCTCATAGAGGGTCTAAAATCACACTTAGGTAATGAAATCACAGCAAGTGTATTCGCTTTGATACCAATTGAAAGTTCGAATTTGTATGAAAACACAAGAGCTTGTTTAGACCCCCAAATTAAAATTACGGCTCGGTTGATTTTACTCTAACTTATACTAAGCGCGGAATAAAGTAAATGTGAGCAAACAAACAATATAACTACTCTAAGCCATATTCATCAAATCATGGCAATAAAACGAAAGCTAAAAGAGTAGGGAAGAAGAATGCAAACACAAGATAACACGCCAATGTGTTATCAAAGAAGAAACTGAAGAACTTGGTGAAAAACCTCTCCACCGCCCTCTAAGAAGTAAATCGATCCACTAGAGAATGAATTGGAGTACATGAATAACAAAAAACCCTTCAAGCTTAGTCTACCCCATGTACTTGAGCCCTCCAAGCTCCTACTACCAACTGACTTAATGAAGCCTTGTCTTCTCTAGCTCTCCGGATCATGCAATTCAGCCCAATTGCATCCACCAAACAAATGGCTTCTTCCAATGCTTCCTAGCAGCACCAAAACCTCACTTTACACTTAGGATGGCCGTGGTAAGTGTTTGGGCTATTAACCTCTCAAGGATTTGGATATGGAGAGGTAGGAGTTAAGGAAAACCATAATGGATTGTGTAGAAAATTGTGGGTATGACATTCTCTCACTCTCAAGGGTAATGGCTAGGGTTTTCTCTCTGAAAGCACTCCTCTCAATATGTGGGTAATGTGAGTATATATAGTGTGGGTAGAGACCTGGTGTATCAGATATGACAAATTGGCAAAATAAAATGTTTCGAAGGTATCTCATGGAAAGGCCTTACCAGCGAGACACTCGCGGAAACCAACTGTCACCATCTGTCATGACTCTTCGCATTCCAATCATGTGTTGAGCACATGCTTCACTTCGCGGGAAGTCTTCACGTGAGTTACCCGCGAAAACATCTTTGATCTTCAATGAGTCTTGAGTCTTCACACTCTCTCTCACACACAACCCTTACAATGAAATCTCACATATAATACAGGGTACATAAGATTGAATAGAATTACAATCAAATTTGGCACGAAATTAAAGCCAACACAAATTAGTTGTAAATCAAAACTTTACATATAGGTTGGACACAAACTCGACACATTTATTAAATGGGTCAATCGTGTGAACTGAATATGACATGACCAGTTAGGGCTCAACCCATAAGCTGCCAATTCTGTGTCGTATCGTGTGTGGTTCTCAGGTTTTGTTGAATTTTACCATCCATAATCTTTATCATTACAAAAATCCTAATGATATGGGGCAAATTACTTATTACCTATTATTAAGGGGGGACCATTAGAAAAGTCCTAATGATATGGGGCAAATTTTTTAGTATAATTAATTTTATTGATTTTTTATGTAAGACATAAACCAAAAATCAAAACTACATCATTTTGGAGGTCATTAACGATGAAATTATAACAGACACTAATGAAATAATTGAATTGAATAAATTTAAATTTAGAAGAATGATTTGAACAAAATTGAAGTTATAGGAAAAAATTGAATTTTAAGCAAAGTTATTGGTTATGATTTTTTATTTAACTTATATTTGTACTAGTGATTTAGGGGTTTGTTAGTAAAAGGTAAGCAGAACAGAATAATTTGATTAGAAAACACTGAGGGGTGCTAATATAGAGAGGATGTGATAGGAAAGAAAGAAAATACGTGTGGGGGCCTTTTGTGAGTTTGGACCTTTGCCTTTCTGCCATACTAAGGCCTGTGAATTTCGGGTAAGGGAGTTGGGACTAGCTTAGTTCGGGCTGCACTGTAGGCCAGCTTGTGCACGAGTTGGGCTCACCCAAGGCGGAGACAAGCCGTGGAGAGCACTGCAGGCTGAATGTAAGGTTTGGTTATGGCTGGCTGTGTAACACCCCATAATTTTGATACCAATTTAATTATTATACGTAAATTATAAAGTAGGCATACAATTAAATGTATTAAATTGATTTAGGCCTAAGATATTAAAAATAAGATAAATACTACGAAATATGAAGCCCAAGTGAGGTGGCATAAGTAAATATATGGGCCTTGATAAGATTTAAAAAATAAAAAATAAACCCTAGCCTTCTTCCTCTTTAGATTCACGTGTACTTACTGATGGGGCTTCCTTTTGCTTCAGTCGACTATTGAACTTTGCTCTTCTTCACTATGGCTGTGAGTTGGAGTCTACAGGTATGGTTTGTTCCCACTCTTATAGGAGGCATCTCTTATTTGTGTACCTAATAGAATAATAGGTATGGCCATCCTGGATCTAATCTATGATTATTTTATGGGAAAAGGGGTACTCTATGGTTATTTTATAATTGTATATAACCTTACTAATTTCTCCACCATCTGTCATGCACCTACACCCTTATCATTGTCCAAATATGTGCCCAGCAACGTCCTTATGTCTTGCGGCATCAAGAGAGTTATGGGTCATTGGGTGGATGAACTAAGATATATATAATATATGGCTTCTATTATTAGATGGATCAGACATCCATCATTCAGCCTATATTGAAGTCTTATTATACTTGAAGCTATTCCATACATGTGACCCTGCCATTAGGTTTGGCCTATATTGAAATTTATTGAAATATATTAATTTGCTGCCTAAAAATTAAAAAAAAAATTAAAAAAATTAAAAAAATTAAAAAATTAAAAAAAAGAAGAAGAAGGGAGAATGATCAGATGTGAATATTGGATTGATCAATCAAGATTATATATGTGTATTCTAAGAATTGTAGTAGTCTATATGATGGCTAGACACATAATAAAATCCTAGAGTTCCATAGAATTGTAGTACAAACATGCCAATTAATAGATAATGAGAATATGTGAAATAGAACAATTGGATCGAAGCTAAAAGTGAATTGGGTTGTAAGAAAATAAATAGAGAATTTTGGATATATCAATATTGTCTAGGATAAAATTGTTTAAGGATGAAAACAGATTTTAAGTAGGAAATTGTGTATTGATGGACCTATTTTTGGTGTTGCTAGGCTATAATCCTACTGAGTTATTGTGATTCAAGGGCGGTTGAGTTCATATTTTTGCAAATAAGAAGTAAGTGGTGTTTACTAATTTTGGGGGTTTTCCCAAACAGTGTTGATTACTAAACTATTTTATATCAAAGAAACATGTTGACATTCTATATATAAATTGATATTTTATAAATGCTTGATGTGCATATTGACTATTCGTTTTATGAAAAACTTGTGGGACAACCTAAACTTATTTAAACTTGTACATGTGAATATACCTTTATATTTTTGAGAATTATGAATGGATTATTTTTGTGAGTATATTGAATATGTTTTGAAAACCTATGGCAAGTCATGAGTAGAAGCTTAGTATGGTATTTAGTCCTTAGTAAGGGACAATCATACTGCAACTAGTCCTTAGCAAGAGACGGTCCTAGAAAAGGGGACAATGCACATTTGATAGCTCCTTAGCAAGGGAATATACTATTGAGGATCCAAAAAGGAAGCTCCTTGGCAAGGGAGTGCACTTTTAGGTTCCAAAGGAACCGTCCTTAAGAAAAGGAATGAAAAGGAGGTTCCAGTCCTAAAAGGGGACAGTACAACCCTGTCAACAGGGTGTAAACGTTGACCACGAGAAAAGCCTATAAAATTATTTATATGATGGTATTGATATATATATATATATATTATGATGGCTCACAATATAATGATAATTTTTTGTATATGAAATATTTGATGACAAAATGTTGATGAGTTACAAGTTATGAATTGTTGTAAGAATTATTTATTTGAAAGGTTTGTTCCCACACCCCAATGTTAGTGCATTCCACTTATTGAATTATCTCACTTCCTCCCCACCCCCCCCCCCCCGGCCCCCCTTTATTTCCCCTTACAGATACATTAGAGGGATTATTGGAGTGGAGATTATTGGAAGACAACAGTTACAAACTATTTGGTGGAACTGAGTATTTTATTATTATTTTTTTATGGCATTAAACATTGTACTTGAGAATTATTTTGATGATGTTTTATCTTTGGTGGATTAGAGCTCTGACATTTGTGATGAAATTTTAGGTTGCTGGTTGCTTTTATTTAATATTTTTTATGGATTATTTAGTTTGAATAGACTTTTATTATTTATGATTTTGGGGCGTTACAGGCTGGCTATTACAGCAAAAATACACTACGGTAGAATGTTATGGTAAAATACGTTTAATGGAGCCACAGTAGATAGTTAACACTGTTAGTAAAATAAACAAGTTTACAGCAGAACAACTGATACAACAAATAGAACAGAAAAGAAAATTCTACAAAAGGACATGTAATGCTAAAACGAAACTAGTAAATCTATATCTATATATATCTAAAAGCTAAAGCGTAGAATTTATTGTTCCTATGCTCCAGTTAAGCCACATTAGCATCCATGTCATTATATTTTTTCTTTCCAATTTTACTATAATTTTTTTTTAACATTCACTTATTTTTTAAATATTTACACTTTCTCCAACTTTTCTTCTTCCCTTACCTTTTCATCTCCCCACTACCCTCTATTTTAATATCATTATTCATCTTTTCCTTCATCTTCCTTTATTTGTCATTCTCTCTTTTATTTTTTGCATAGTTTTTCCTCACAAAAAGGTTAACTCTCTCTCTCTCTCTCTCTCTCTCTCTCTCTCTCTCTCTCTCTCAATTTTTTGGTGGATTTTTATTTTTCTTGCATCTTTGCTTTAGGTTTATATTTTTTTTTTTGTATTTTTTAGAACTCTAATTTAGGTTGATACGATTTAGTTTTGTGTTTTAAGTTAAATCGTTTTGTGTTTTAAGTTATTATTACAGAATATATTATTGTTCTATTACATAGCATGATTTGGATAATTTAGTGTTTATTGTTATATCTTTTAATTTTACTTATTTTTTCTTCTCATCTTGTTTTATTCAATATTGAAATTCAACCACATCCTCCTTACCATTAAATTATTTATATTCTCTCCCTTTTTGTTTTAAAAAATTTTTTAAAAATGTAATATTTTACCTAAATTCAAATAATAAAAAATTGTCCTCATCAAATTGTTCTCATTTTTTTAACATTTACACTTTCTCCAACCTTTCTCCTTCCCTTTACCTTTTCATCGCCCCAAACCTTCTACCTTAATATCACTATTTCTCTTTCCTTTTATTTTCCTTTATTTTGTTTCTTTTTATTATCTTCCTCTTAGTATAAATTTGTCATTCACTCTTCCATTCTTTGCATAATTTACCCTCACAAAAAAAAGGTTATTTCCCTCTCTTTCTCCCTCAGTTTTTTGGTGGATCTTTTTTATTTTTCTTGCGTCTCTACTTTAGCTTGATCAAGTTTTGTGTTCTTTAGAACACTATTTTGGATTGATGTGATTTAGTTTTGTGTTTTAAGGTTTTTTTTTTTTTTTTTTTGTTCACTTTGATTGTTAAATTTTATCCTATTGCATTATAAAGAATTAAAGATAGTATATAAGAATATCATATTATTATATTACATAGAATGATTTGGATAAGTTAGTGTTTATTGTTATTTTTCTTTTTAATTTTTTTTTTCATCTCATATAATTTTATTCAACATTTGAATTCAACCACATCCCCCATATATATTATTTAATTATTTACATTTCCTCTACTTTTTTATATTAAACATATAATATTTTTCTTAAATTCAATAAATAGAATTGTCCTCATAAAGTGGAGTAATGCTAGGGAAACACTCATTCTCACACCCAATGCATCAAAGGAAAAATGGAATACAAAACACTAAATTAAAAAAAAAATTTAAAAACTAATAATGCAAATTTAATGTCATAGAATCATCATCAAATTTTGGAAAACGATAGGTTGCCAATGGAGAGAGAGAGAGAGAGAGAGAGAGAGAGAGAGAGAGATGGAAAAGATTAAAAAAAAATAATACAAAGTAATAAAGAGTAGATAAAAAAAAAAAAAAAAAAAAAAAAAAAAAAAAAAAAGCAAACGTGAATTAGTAACCACTAATTGAAAAACAAAGAGGTTGTAAGGACAAGTAAAAAATAAAACAAAGATAACCATATAGAGAACATTAAAAATTTTATAGTATAGTAAAATAAACCGTTAAATCCACTTAAAAAATTAAATCAATAATCAACAATTAAATACAATCATAGTACTAAATTAAACTTAAAACTAATCAAACTCTAACTATGGAAACCGTATTTCTAATCATAACTAAAAAAGAGATGTTCTCTAGTAATAGTTGAAATTACATAAGAAATAAAGTCCGGAAATTTTTAAATCCATTTTTTGACATTACTTTTAACTTTATATATATATATATATATATATAGATATATATATATAGATATATATATATATATATGTAATGGTTAAAAAAAAAGGTATATTTAAGGTTTTTATTAACTTAAAAACTATTGAAAAACTAATGGTTAATAACTAAAATTATAGTATTAAAATATTTAATGAGATCATCCAAAAAAAGTTATCACACGCAACGCATAAGTATGGGACTAGTATAAACTAAAAAGGAGGCAGTCACAGGACGTCTAGTGATGCAACAAGGGTAGCCTTGTTTTCCCCAACCTTGGGTTGGGCTATTTTGTAGGAATGGATCCAAAAAGGGAACCAATCCCCAACACAGGTAACCTCGATGCAGGTTTCTGCTATAGAAATTACCTGTGCTAGGGAGAGGCCCTAAATTGTTTCGTGTTCTAGATTATGGGTTCAAGAGAGTGGGAATGTCAAGGGGAGAGAAAATTCGATCTATTGATGCATGCCTCTATTTCTGTCATAACTCTCTCTGTACCTTACCACTAGATTTTCTTATTTTCTTTTGAATTTCTTTTCTCTTTTCTCTCTGGGTGTTTTCTATCTACCTCTTGTCACTCCTTCCTCCTTCCGTTTGTCCCCTGTCCATGGTTACCTCTATCCCTTTTATACTTTCTTAAATTTATGGGATTTCTCCCTTTTGTCCCTAAAGCTGTACCAACTACTTTTGGCATCTTTCCAAGACTACCCACTAGTTTGTTGGTTGCCTAGCCATTACCTTTGCTCAGAGGGTGCTTGCCACACCACTCCCCATTTCCAAACAAAAATTCTTGTTTTGTTTCTCTCCTATTCACTACCTTGCCTCCCCTCAGTGGATAAGGGTCGAATGCTCTCTATACCTACCCCTATGGCATGCATCAAGTGGTCCTAACCTGTATTTACCTCTTTTAGGAGAAATGCCATCCCAGCAAAGTTTTTCCCGAAAGAAATCTCAACAGGAACTCCAGAATAGATTTTTTTTCTCCCTACCACCAAACCACACCCTTTAAATCCCTTGACCAAGGACCCACCTCCCATGTATTGGCTGGGTACACGTAGGTTGTGCCCTAGGCCTTATGCGAGTGCCACTACCGTCTAGGTTTGTCTTCTTTCATTCCCACGCCATTCTTGCCGCTCCTACGCTGTATTCTTCTGCCACGTGTACTGGGTAAAGTTTGTCTTCTGCGGCGTAAGGCATGCATGGGCTTTTGGGCTTGCATTACCCTCCATGGAACAGGCATTGCCCAGATAAGGGCCTCTATCCGTATAGCTCATTGAGTGTCTATTCTTGCCATTCCTTTTCCATTCCATGGGCTTGCTGGCCATGTTGACCCATTGGGCCTATTACCTCTTTCCTTGGGCTTCTCTGACCCATTTTCTTCATCTTTTCTCCTTATTCTTCCCATGGGCCTACTAGCTGTCATTCCTGTCATGCTAGCCCATTGGGCTTGCTGCCTCTTTTCTTGGGCTTCTTTGGCCCACTAATTTCATCTTTACCTCTTATTCTTTCCATTGGCCCATTGGCTATTATTCCTTCCATGTTGGCCCATTGGGCTTGCTACCTCTTTTCTTGGGCTACCCAGCCGAGTAACTTCTCTTTACCTCTTATTCTTTCCATGGGCACGCTAGCTATCATTCCTGTCATGTTGGCCCATTAGGCTTGCTACCTCTTTTCTTGGGCTTCCCCGGCCCAGTAACTTCATCTTTACCTCTTATTCTTCCTATGGGCCCTGCTGGTTTTTATTCTCGTCATGCTGACCCATTGGGCTTACTAACTTGCTTTTACCATTCTTATTTCTTTTTCTTTCAATTTCCCTTATTGTTGAGCTTCTTCTATTATTGGGCCTTTCATAGAAAATGGGCATCAACAATAGGAAATGAAATTCTTGTAAATGTAGTATCTATTACATACTCACTAATATACACACAAAATTGTGTGTACAAGAGTATGTGTATTAGTGCATATATAACAGAAATTTTCCATTTTGTAATACGTTAAAGCAATCCAAATCACTAGAGATCGATTACATAACTGTAAGCTTGACGTGGTAAGCTTTCAATCTTCAACGTGTTGGAATACATATATCTTGATATATCTTGAAGCTTTCAATCTTTGAGATATTTGAGATATTTGCTAGGAAATTTTTTTTTTTTTTTTTTTTTTTTTTAGAATACAAAGTATTTTTAACACACACACATAGAGAGAGGGGAGAATGTTTTTTTAAAGAAACTTACAGTGGTGTATATCCAAAAAGGCCTAATTGTGGCTACATATATCTAAATAGCTAGATTCTGGACCTCTGAATTCTACTTCTATTGTTCATTTGGGCATCAACAAAAGGAAATGAAATTCTTGTAAATGTAGTATCTATTACATACTCACTAATATACACACAAAATTGTGTGTGTACAAGAGTATGTGTATTAGTGCATATATAACAGAATTTTTCCATTTTGTAATACGTTAAAGCAATCCAAATCACTAGAGATCAATTCTGTAATGGTAAGCTTGACGTGGTAAGCTTTCAATCTTCAACGTGTTGGAATACATATATCTTGATTTATCTCGAAGCTTTCAATCTTCGACATATTCGCTAGGAAAGTTTTTTTTTTTTTTTGTAGAATACTATGTATTTTTAACATGCACAAACGGGAAGAGTTTTAAACAAACTTATATTGGTGTATATTCAAAAGAGCCTAAACACTATGGCTACATTTATCTAGATAGCTAGATTCTGGACCTCCAACTTCTGTACCTATTGTTCATCTGGGCATCAACAATAGGAAATGAAATTCTTGTAAATGTAGTATCTATTACATACTCACTAATATACACACAAAATTGTGTGTGTACAAGAGTATGTGTATTAGTGCATATATAACAGAATTTTTCTATTTTGTAATACGTTAAAGCAATCCAAATCACTACCAATCGATTACGTAATGGTAAGCTTGACGTGGTAAGCTTTCAATCTTCAACGTGTTGGAATATATATATCTTGATATATCTCGAAGCTTTCAATCTTCGAGATATTTGCTAGGAAAGTCTAGGCTAAACACTACGGCTACATATTCTGGACCTCCGACTTCTACTGCTATTGTTCATCTGGGCCCATTGAATTATTTGGAAAACCACATATGATACAAAACATAGGCTAAGGCCCAACGATTGTGGCTATTGAGACAATGGTGGTCTATTCAAAGAAAATCACGTGAATTTCATTCCTCAGGTAGCTTCATGACATCTATATAAACTCTCCATTCCCTTCATTTTATCTCATCAGCTACAAGATAGTCTCTAGTTTCTCGTTTCACTTTTTCCTTTCCACAATTATAACCCTTGCTCCAGAAAACCAAAGAATCCTGAACCATTTCTTTTCCCCATAGTACATATATATATATATATATATGGGTAGAGTCAAGTCTGACCATATGCCCAACCACACTTCTTCCCATAACATTAACCCATTAGACCCCGAGGAATTCAGGCGGCAAGGCCATATGATCATAGACTTCCTTGCTGATTATTATCGCGATGTAGAAAAATACCCGGTTCTAAGCCAAGTCGAACCAGGATATCTCCGAAAATGCCTGCCAGAGTCCACCCCACATAATCCAGAACCCATTGAAACCATTCTTCAGGATGTACAGGAGCACATAGTTCCTGGTTTAACACATTGGCAAAGCCCTAACATCTTTGCTTACTTCCCATGCACTGGTAGCATTGCAGGGTTTCTTGGCGAGATGCTTGGCACCGGCTTCAATGTGGTCGGATTCAATTGGATTGCATCACCAGCAGCTACTGAACTAGAGACAATAGTCGTGGATTGGCTAGGCGGATTCAATTGGATTGCATCACCAGCAGCTACCGAACTAGAGACAATAGTCGTGGATTGGCTTGGAGAGATGATTGAGCTGCGAAAAAAAAAAAAGGTTAAACCAGGAACTATGTGCTCCTGTACATCCTGAAGAATGGTTTCAATGGGTTCTGGATTATGTGGGGTGGACTCTGGCAGGCATTTTCGGAGATATCCTGGTTCGACTTGGCTTAGAACCGGGTATTTTTCTACATCGCGATAATAATCAGCAAGGAAGTCTATGATCATATGGCCTTGCCGCCTGAATTCCTTGGGGTCTAATGGGTTAATGTTATGGGAAGAAGTGTGCAGGGGCGGAGCCATGTTGTCCCTTGGGGGGGCCGTGGCCCCTGCAAAAAAAAATATATATCCATTAGACTATGTAAGAAAATTTATTGGGCCCCTCCAATGTTTGACATACCGACCCCACCCCCCCCCCCCCCCATATCTCCTCTATCTCCCTTTAGTTTTAGAATAAGCCTTTAGTTTTAGGTCTCTACTCTCCCAGCCAGTGACGGAGCTATTCTTAGACTTGGGGGGCAGTGCCCCCCCCCCCCCCCCCCCCCGATTTTCAAAAAAACATTTCAGTATATATATAATATATTATTTTTAGCAATTTGTTCTAATAAAATTACACTTTACCTACTTAATAATATTATTGATATTTTTAAATGCTATAAAAAAATTAGCCCAACAAAATAAATTAAGCCCAAACAACATCCAAAAAAAAAAAGCCGTTCTAATTAGATATCTACCCAGCCTAAATAAGAGTAGAAAACACCTAACACTCATAAATAAAATAAAATAAAATAAAAAACACCCAACTTACCTCACACATATAATAAAAGGGAAAAAAGAAGGAGATTTCTAAGCCATTCAACCACAAAAAAAAAAAAAAAAAAAAAAAAAAAAAAAAAAGGAAAACCTAACTTATGGCTGAACACAGTGAGGAATTCAGCAGCCAGCCAACGGTAGAAGAATTGAAGAAGCAGTGGCAGTGACAGTCAGGGACACTGGGGCTGGGACGGAGAGACCTGAGAGTCTGAGACTCAAATACAAAACATACTAGAGAGAAAGAGATAAAAGAAAGGTAAAAATCTGATCCAAGGCTTGTCTTTAGCACTCTTTTATAAATGAAAAAGTTGCATCTAACAAGTGACAAACACAACACCGCACGCAACAGTCAACACTAATTGCATTTGATGTTTTGAAAATTTTTTTTTGGGTAGTTTTGTCTTTAGCAATAGTGAATAGGCTGTGATGTTTTGTGATTTTTTTTTTTTTTTTTTTAGTTTTTTCTTTAGTGTTTTTGTCTATTAGTTAGTGTCTTTTAAAACATTAAAGTTCGATAAATAATTAAAGAGATTATTTGTAATTTTGAAATTTATTAGTTAGTTGTTGAATGTTTGTGTGCATAGTATTTGTCTATTGTGTGTAATGATTGTAGATTATTGACCATATAATAACATAATAATTTCAAATTATATTTTATTTGTAGATTATGAAAAAGTTAACTACCATATTTGATTTTTTCAAAAGAAAAGTTTTAAATGATTTAGAAGCTAATACTAGTGGTGTAACATTGCCAACCACTAATGTCAAGAAAAATCCTGATGTTCTAATTGAGGAAAATCTCGACGTCCCAATTGTTTATACTTTTGCCCCTCTAACTCCATGTTCTGGCTCTATCCTTGCTCCCAGCTTTAGTTTTAGGCCTCTTATACTCTAAATAAAACAAAAAGCTAACCCACTTACATTTAAATACTCAAAATCCAAACACAAAAACAATAAAATTTCACTTTCTCCCTCTCAAAAACCCACCAACGGAATCCCTATTCTCTTTACTTCAATTTTTTTTTTTTTTTTTTTTTTTTGTCTTCCGTGATACACTTTCACTTCCCACTGGTACCGCTTACCAGCCCCAAAACTCAGCATCAATCCTCCAGTCCAAAAAAAAAAATTCCTAACCAATTTTTTCTTTCTTCTTGCTTTCTAAAACAAATCACTTAGCATATTTTATTGTCAAATTTCAAGATTTGGAACTTGGTGACTGCCTGGTGAGTTTTCTTCTCTTATTTAAGCACTAGATCATCATCTCTTTAGACTCTTTTTACTGCTCAGCTCAGCCCTCCTCTCAAACTCAGTCCTCACGATCCCAAAAAAAAAAAAAAACTGACCATTATATTCTTTCTTCTTGCTTTCTTAAAATAAATCATTTAGAGCATGGGCGTAGCCAGCGGGTAAGTTTTCAGTTTCTGCTTCATCTCTTTTTAGTGTTTTTTTTTTTTTTTTTTTCTCAACTATCTACACTTAAATATTTACATGCTCTTTAATTTTTCATAGATTTTTAGAGAAATATATGGTTGAAGGCATGGCCATGGGGAGGTTGTTTGTGATGAGTCTTGAAGGGAAAATAAAGTTTCTTAGGTAATTTTTTTTTTTTTTTTTATTAACTATTTTTGATTAGTTAGATATCATGTGACAGTGAGTGTTGTTAAATTGTTTGGTTTATATTGTGTACTTGTATGTTTAATTTTTGCTTTTGTTTGAGGGGTTATTCTTAATTTAAAAAAAAATACAGGAAAATTTGAATAATAGGAATGATGATGGGTTGACTGTTTAAACTATAGTGGAAATTTTATTTTTTTTCTTGAGTATGAATAACATCCATATAATTAAGTAAAAATTTCTAATTAAGATTTTTTTTTTTAAGTTCTTTTCAGGTTAATTTTTGAGTTATATTCTTAAAGCTAAAAGAATTATGAGCAAACGAAAAACAATTGATGCATTCTTAAAGAAAAAAGATGTTAGCAATTCAAAATTTAGGACACCTGTGGTTGTAGAAACAAATGTGACTGTAGAAATAAATGTTGATACTTCAATGCCTGATGAACACCCCTCCAAATATTCAAGAATTCAATCTGAAGAGATAGATCGTGATCCAGGATCACGTAAACAAATATGTGAATTTCCTATCAACAAACAAGATAAAATCCGACGAGCTTATCTCAAAGAAGGTCCATATCAACCTAAATATATAGACTATCCATACAACAATGATAATCATCGTCGTTGAAAATCGCCCCCCCCCCCATGTAAAAAATCCTAGCTACGCCCCTGGAAGTGTGGTTGGGCATATGGTCAGACTTGACGCTACCCATATATATATATATATATATATGTACTATGGGTAAAAGAAATGGTTCAGGATTCTTTAGTTTTCTGGAGGAAGGGTTATAATTGTGGAAAGGAAAAAGTGAAACGAGAAACTAGAGACTGTCTTGTAGCTGATGAGATAAAATGAAGGGAATGGAGAGTTTATATAGATGTCATGAAGCTACGTGAGGAATGAAATTCACGCGATTTATTTGAATAGACCACCATTGTCTCAATAGCCACAATCGTTGTGCCTTAGCCTATGTTTTGTATCATATGTGGTTTTCCAAATAATTCAATGGGCCCAGATGAACAATAGGAGTAGAAGTCGGAGGTCCAGAATATGTAGCCATAGTGTTTAGCCTTAACTTTCCTAGCGAATATCTCGAAGATTGAAAGCTTCGAGATATATCAAGATATATGTATTCCAAGCACTTAATTAGTTCTTGTGTAAGCCTAGCTAGGCTGGATCTTCTTTGCATGCAGCCAGTAAAAAAAAAATTTCGTACAATAAATGGGGGTAAGGATTTGAAATTTAGTTCTTCCCATGAGAAGAATCAATCCCCTCCACCATTTGTTAAAATATTACCAATGTAATTTTGAATTTAAAAATAAAAGCATGAATTTGCTAAGTGTGTTTGCAGAAAGATTATAAACTAGCTTTTTTTATTCTGAGTATTGTTTGTGGTTCTCATATTACTTTTTGTATTAACTTAATTTCAATAATCAAATTTTCAATTTTTTGAAATATGCTAACTTTTAGCTTTTTGTTCCATATTATGCAAATAATCTATTGAAAATAAACAATTCACAAACGAACTTCTATTTGAGAACAACTTATCTATAACCTTTTGATGAAATTATTTGTTAAAAGTATTATAGATAAAAGTTAACTTTTAGTCTAATTTTCAGTTTTTTAGAAATATACTAACTTTTAGCTTTTTATCTCATACTATGCAAATAATTTATCGAAAATAAACAATTCACAAACGGACTTCCATTTGAGAACAACTTATCTATCGTCTTTTGATGAAATCATTTGTTAACAGTACTGTATATAAAAGTTAAAAACTAAATATAATATGTTAATTGTTCATTTTTACTAAAAATACTCTAGCAAAAAAGAGTAGAGTCAAACCCGCAATAATTAAAAAGTAACTAGCATTTGTGCAAAAACTAGAGCATGAGACCTACAAACAATCAACTTTACCTTACTTTTTAAACAAAAGGTTATAGTGAGTCCCCCAATGTGCCAAGCCAGTTGACTAATTAAGCTCACTTAAGCCAAAAAAAAAAAAAAAAAAGGCTTCTTCTTTGCGGTACCCACAAATAATAAAAGCAATAAGTAATAAGCTAGCAAGTTTTAAGCTATTTAAGTGTATCACAAATGCACACTTAGTGTTAGAAAAATATAGTTTGTATCGCATACAAAACATACGCAACGGAAAATTAACGGATTTACTTCATTCACAATTGATAACATATACTATGTAAATTTCAGAATTTAAGAATAAGAGAGCGTACCTTGATTGGGCGAAATTCAAAACCAAATATTAGAAGTACTTGGAAACACTTTTAATCTTTACTCCAATTCCACTTTTACCCAAGAAGTGTAGTCTCTCAATCAGTTTACACGTATGTGTTCAAGGGAGAATAAGAGAGTGGCTTACACTCACATACACACCATTTCATTCTATATAAAATTATGTATGTTTCTCTCCTTATATATAACTTATTATCTAATTGGACTAGCTTTTTTAAGCCATTCCAATTGGGTTTTAGTATGTGGCTTGGAGTGGGACCAAAAGTGACAAATAAGACACTAGCTCCAATGGGTTTTGGCCTTTTCTGTCAACTCTTGACGAGCCCAAAATTACTATTAATTATATTTAAAACCACTATATAAATATAATTACACTATAGGCCTTATTAATAAATTATATCCCAATACTTTATTATACCTTTAATCCCTTCATTAAAATATACTCCCTCCGTCCCACTTTTTTTGTCCTGTTTGAAAAGTCAAATTTTTTAAGGGAACATCATTTATTGTCTTGTCTACCTTTTAAAAATGTATAAGTTTCCAAAACTACCCTTAAAAAAATTTATCAAAAAATTGAATTAGTAAATTAATAAGGGTATAATAGGAACATTAGTAAATTAATGACTTTTATTTTTAGAAACAGGACAATATTTTGGGACATCTCAAAATAGAATAAAGGACAAAAAAAGTGGGACGAAGGGAGTACATAGTAATACAAAGTCGTGAATGTTGACTGCCACTTTGAAGATTATTACATCTTAATCCTTGAGTACCTGGTTTAATCCTTTAAGTTATTCATCATATATTTATGAAATCCAATTTCATAAATATATACTTTAGTAACTTTTTACTAAAGTAGTTAGGCCTAACATTCTGAATAACCAAACTCATTAAACTTATCTCAATGGAATATTTTATATTTTCATTAAGAGATTATGAATTCCATCTTGAGAATATAAGTTCCTTCAATATTAAATGTGACTGCCCAACATACTGAGCTTTTGATCGTGACTTTAGATCTCACTCCTGATATATCAAAGCAACTTACACTTCATGATCAGGTTCATTACTCTCTTAAGATTAAAAGTTGATGTAAATAGAATTCGTGAGATTTATTATTCATTTGATAGTCGTTAATAGAATAATAAATCTCACAGTGGTCTAATTCAATATGTGTTAACACTTATAACATATCAACTAGAAGTCTCCACTTCCATGATCAAGACAAATCATTTTAGTTGATACGTTATAGTCTTCACAAATGAAATGCCCAATTTCATCACTGACTACGAACTAAAATTCTGAGTTTGCAAAGAACTTGTAATTTATATATTCTGTGACTAAATCACATACTATGCATCTCATGGACTATAGGATAATGTCCAAATATTCATGTTACCATTATTTTAGATAATAATAAAACAATTTTATTAATCACAACATAATTTCATACATAATGTCATTCATAGCATCATGCAATAGAATTTAAAGGGCACATATCCTAACACTTAGAGCCTGGCAAAAACTTTTAGCTTTTTAGTTAAGATCTATAGATAAAATTGCTCTTCTAGCAAGGGAATAAGCAAGTTGGTTGCCCTCCTTTTTTACATGTCTGAAACTATATATATTTATGAAAAACCTTGATAGAATCCAAATCTCTTCAATAACATGACCAAACATAGATTTTGATGGCATCTGGTTGTTGATTGCTGTGACCAAACTCCTCGGTTGCACATCTCTAAAAGGTTTTCAATGCACATCAAGGAATTCATTAAGTAGTTCCTTAGCTTAAAATGCCACTTCTGTCAAAGCCCATGTTGGTTGCTTTTCTCTAATCCTATTTCTTCTTTGCCAAAGGCACCAGGTGATCATAGAAAATAATGCTATCGTGAGAGGAGGAGCTTGGTCAATCACTGTACTAGCCAATTCAAACACTCGGAACTTACCCAGCTCGATAAAACTTGATCTTGTTAATGTTATGCGTATAATTTAGGGTTAATTATGGTTATAGGTTTCCCTTTGAATAAATGAGAAATTGAGATCGACATGGTTTTGTTCCATCCACAAAACTAATTAAATTATGACTTTTCAAATAAGGGAGGAATTGGCAAGCCACAAAATATGATTTGTTTGATCAAGCTTGATCAACACAAGGTGAGAAAAATTATGCAGTGAGGAAGAGGTCGTTGTTGCAAGACTTATTTTATATATATATAATTTTTTTAAGGAAAGGGAGATTTGAGTTATGATATTCCCGTTAAAAACACCAGCAACTGTTGGTTAAGCTATAAGACTCTTGACATTGCAAAAGTTATTAGACTATTACACCATGAAAGAAAAGTAATACAAAGTTTTTTTTTTATTTAATAATTCGATATTTACAATAGAAAAGGGAATCGGACCCTAGATGTTATGAACAAACTAAAAGGTACTATACGTTTTTAGACCCCTTAAAACACAAGATGTTTGAGCTAGTTATTTAGCCAAGTGATAACTTAGATAAATTATTAGTTCTAGGTTAACACATTTAAATCAAATCATGTAAATAATGTGGAAATATAAAGAACATACGATATGATAATCCAGGAAAACCAAACCGGTAAAAAACCTAGGGAGGATTTAACCTAACTATCATCAAGGTAAAACAGATCTACTATAAAAGAATTAAAGTTTATACAATAGAACTTAGACCACTAACATCCTATTGCTACCTCGAATAGAAAACTTACTACCACTACCACGTGACAACTCCGAGTTCATAAACTACTTCTTTCCTTGATCCACTACAACCACAAGTACTCCCACTTGTGACTTTGAGACTCCACTCAAAGGTTTCAAATCTTCTTTAAGTTCTTTATGCAACAACTGAAGCAATCACCAAGTTCTTGACATAAATCTTGATCTTGATAATCCTAAGTGTGTATAAAGGTAAACACCTCTAAATCTCACAAAAGACTCAACACACAGCACATCAAAGACTTTCAAAATGTAACTAAGGTTATTCTTTTTATACTTGGAGTAAAACATAAACCCTACACATCAAACGGGCTTGGGCTGAATTGGAAATTCTGCAGAAAAATAAATATGCATGAGATTTGATCGATCGAGTCTAATTTTCAATCAATCGAGCCTTGCAGATTTAATCCAATAAATTTTGCAATCACTTGATTCCAATTTTATAAATAAACACACTTTGAGCAACCTAAACCTAGACTCTAATGCTTTGATCATGGTTTGCTAACGTATTACAGATTGTAGTTCTAATACATTTAGTTCCTAAAGTTTTAGAACCTAACAGGTAACAAAAAGTTGAAATGCAAACTCTTGATAGTAACACAAGGTTTTAAGATGGGCTTTCAAGTTATAGAATACCTTCCCAAAGTATTTGTTTATATACAAAAAATAAATATTAGCAAATATTTAAATTTAAAATATAGAATTAAGTGTGATTATGTAACCGATTCCTTAACTTGCTATCATCATTAGATACTTGATTCTTGCTTAGAAGCTTTAATACCTTTATCCTTCCTATGATGTTGTTCTTTGTCAAAACGTTCAATCGCAGTCCCTTTCTTCCTTATCATCCGCATGTTTTGCCCACCTTCAGAACTTCATGTATAGCCAGCCCCCTTTGTCGGCATTTTTTATTCAGTCTTCAATTTATAATTTAAGAGTAAGAAATTATACAAGGGTAAGAACTAAGGACTACGTCTAGGCCAAATAAGAATGAGTGGA
Source organism: Quercus gilva (assembly GCA_023621385.1). Taxonomy (NCBI): domain Eukaryota; kingdom Viridiplantae; phylum Streptophyta; class Magnoliopsida; order Fagales; family Fagaceae; genus Quercus; species Quercus gilva. The sequence goes on from CM042477.1 coordinate 69,750,385, forward strand.
GCTATCATACTTGTTTAAGGTCCGCTTAATTTGTTCTTCTGGTTTTACAAGTAGTAGTTTGCTTTATTTTCCCAAAGTCAACACACATGTTGCATTTAACAAGACATAAATGTAAGTATATTTTTTTTGGTATATAATAAGAAATTTTATTTAAGAAACTGGAGAACCAGCAGTATACAAAGAAATCAAGAGCTGACATACTGCCAGCTGCAAAAACACCAACATAAACACTGACTAATTAGTTGATTTAAAGCAGAAGTTGACATTATTGTTGTCAAGTATGGTTGTGACAACTGCTCTCCCTTCTTACCATTTTTATAATTAAAGAATCCTTTATTTTAGCTAATGAATCCGCTTAATGAAGAAACTTTGAAATCATGTTCTGGCTACTAGGAGCTCTTTAACATTAAAGCCTGAAGGATGTAGTAGCATATGCAAGGAGCTCCTTGTCACATTCAAATTTGGCCATATCTTCCAAGTTCAAGTTTATCCATGCCTCTATTCCATCCCCAAGTTTTATGTCTGAAAATGTAATTTGATTCTTGAAAGGTAAACTAACCCAACCAACCAAAAAATGCTTTCCCCACCCAAAGTCAACGTCATATAAAGGAAACCCGCACAATGCAGTGAAATTTATTACAACATTATCTTGTGTCATGATTTTTCCACTCAGCTCTTTGAGGATATCTAAGTGTTCACTACCTTGTAGTTTTTTCACGTAATCCTTGTCAGTTTTTCTTTTTGCATCTCTCAACTTGACCACAATGCCATACCAATCTTCCTGGCCGGCTGGTTTCTTTAGACACGATGGCTATTGTGACTTGGAATAAATTTTCAGAAGAATAGTTAGATAATGTGTCACGCCCCAAACTCGAAAGGGTCCAAAGTACGAGAAAAACATCTCAAAGGTACCTGTAGATTTTTTTTTTTTCCTTTTTGACAATTTAATCCAAATAAATCATATCATGTATCAACATCAAGAATCATTATAATAATTCCATTAAATATACTCTCAAAGTAAATCAGAACTCTATACAATAAATATAATGACCATTGGTCACAAAAGAATGGAGGTCTGAATAAATAATTACGTATCATCAACTTATCTCATTACTGGAAATAAAGTCATAGCTACTATTAGATATAAAAGAATTGAGTCAAGCCTACTCTAAGTTATACATCATCAATTATCTCCATCACAAAAGTCAGCATCCATCAGCAGTTAGTCTAACTACTGCTAGCCACCAACAATGCTGTCTCAAAACGATAGTTGCCTACTCTGAAAAAGTTTGTAAAATAATAGAATGAGACAGAGCCCAGTAAGTAGCATAATTAATGGGGGTGGGGGAAATGCAATTTTCATAACAATGAACAGTTTACAAAGCATGTTATAATTTGGAAATTTCCAAATAAATTCTATGAAACCATTTCCAAAAATAATATGACAAGAATGAATAAATTGACACAGCACAAAGCTTCCCAAGATGCTCTCATGAAATTACATACTATATATTCCTCAAAATATCTCAACATGAAACTACGTATTATACACTGTGAGCAATAACAATACCGTTCCAAACCCGAAAATCTAACCCAAGGCCACATGACAATCGCTGACACAAAGCTGGAACTAATCTGCCAACACAAACCTGGAACTCATAACCATCACAAAGACGGGTGCCAAGATACCAATGTCACACAGACTATAATATCTAACTAGGTAATCACTGGGTAATCACATGTCATAGCCCAAGGGTAAAAACATGAAGAGCTCACAGTTTACAAGAATTCAAAACACAGTTCATTTCCAAGTAGTTTCACAAAAACCTTTAAAGTATCCAATATATTCACAAGGTTCTCAAATTTTCCAAAATTGTTTCTTGTCAATAAGATTTTCTATCAATTTCCCAACTATCACAAGTCAAGATAAAACATTTTTAGAACTTGCAAATAATGCAATAATTCCATAAAATCCATTCCCAAGAATTTTCTAAAAGATGCTTATCATTTCCAATCTAACAAATCATGCATTTCGCCATTCACATTACCAAATATGATGCATGTTTCATAAATAGTCATATACAATAAGGTCACAACACAATACTTTTTAAGAAAATATAATCCCACAAATAATTTTCCAAAATATGTTTGACCCAAAAATAACGTTTATGCAACATGGTTATTTTCCAAAAATTTCATTAAAAAGCTACTTACCTTGTAACCCGCAAAAGCCTAATTTTCCAAGCTCCAAATAAGATTAGCTAGAACCTAAACAATATAAAGCAAACTTATCACAATAGGCATAAAGCTTGACATTGCATCTAGCTATGAATTAAAAATTGCTAACTAAGAAATTAATTAGGCAAGCCTAGCATTTAACCTCACAAATAATGAATTCCACTTCCAAAGTTTCTCAACAATTTCATTACAAGGCATAGACTCCAACTTATCATCATGTCATTCCAAGCTTCACCTTTACCATAAGAGATCCTAACACTTTATGAATTTCTTCCCCAATATGCATGTCATTTTCAAGAGACCCATAAAACAACAACATATATATATATATATATATAACAATACCCACCATTACAAACCCCAAACGTAAATCGTCCACTAGCTCCAAATACACAATAAAAATTAGATTCATCAACTATTTCACATTAGAAAGCCAAAACTCCCAAATCTTCACCACTTAGCTAACCACCATTGTAAAAATCATAAACCCACTCATCAAATACATCCACCAAGACCAAAACTCATACATATAAACACATAAATATCACTTCCAAAGCCCATAAATCACATGAATATCATTATCAAAACTTCAATAAGGAGAACCTCTAACAAAAGCATGATACCCATAAAAAGATTAGAAATTTTTACCTCAAATATAGTAGAGATGAGTGACCTTAGCTTTTCCTATGAAGTTTTCCAGTGATCCATACCAGAAAAATGATGGTGGAGGTGGTGCTATGGAGTGTACCAGTGGGAGAGTGGGGAAGAGGAGTGTATGTGTTGTTGAGAAAAAGAAAGAAGCAAATGAGGTAGAGAGGTGACCCGCCAAGAGGGTGAGATATGAGGTGATATTGGTGAGATTGTGTGGTTGGAGGGAGTGGGGTAGGTGGGTCACACATGTGTCTCCTTTGAAAAAAATATCTAACTTCCTTTTCTTTTCTTTTCTTTTTTCTTTTCTCTTGATTTAGGCTGGGGCGTTACATAATGGGGGATCCATCCCCAAATTCACTGCATGAAGAATTATGTGGAACCTTTCAATCTTAGACTTCAGTTGATCAATGGCAACTGCATATCAACTCCATATAAAAGCCAACAAGGCCTCAACACGGCTGGGGTATACCGAATATTCCAAGCCTGAGCTTTCTACATATTTTGCTTTAAGTGCCTCAATTGAAGTAGAACTAAACACAAATCTCTTTAATACAAGCTTCTCTTTTGTCATAATAGCTTTTGAACCAATTCCAGATAAAGAAGTTATAGGTGGGAAGAGAATGGATGGTTGAAATTGTGAATATATCTCACACTCACCTCTAGATGTGGCTGCCCAATTTTTCACAAATGTGCTAAAGGATGAGCCATCAGCAATCTTGTGGGAAATGCATGCACCAATGGCAATACCACTACAAGTGAAGTAGTTGACTTGAACAGCAAACGCTAAATGGTGTGCGCCATCAATATCACATGGAAGAAATTTCTTCAACTCTGCAAGATTTGGATCAGCAACAATATTTGAAAGCTGGCACCTGAAAGTTCTTTATGCAACAACTGAAACAACCATCAAGTTCTTGATGTAAATCTTGATCTTGATAGCTTTATGTGTGTGTTTGAAGGTAAACACCTCTCAGATCTCACAAAAGATTCAACACACAACTCAACAAAGACCTCGTAAACATAGCTAGAGTTTTCCCTTTTGTTAGAACATATGTAAATTATGTTAGGAACATATGTCAAATATAGAATTGGCTAACCCTTTGACAAAACGTATTTTACTTATAATTAGGTAGATTTATGATGTGTTTAATACTTCAAGGAACAAGAGTTCAAGTCTAGTATTAAAGTCATGCAAATCTGTCCAAGAAACAAGTGAAGAAGTGCTGATTCATTAAAGCTCGATATTGATGTGCTGTGCATAATATTGATGTTTATTTGTTTTAACAAAGGTTATTCATAATAAATCTAATTAACAACTTGAGTTTAAAACTTGTTAATTCTATCAACCGAGGTCTAAATTTTCCAACACCTTTTATACTTCGAATGAAACACTTAACCCTACACATCATATTGGCTTGGGCTGGTTTGAGAATTATGCAGGAAATTTGTTGATCCACGATTTTTCATCGATCGAATCTAATTTTCAATCGATCGAGCCTTGCAGAATTTGAGTAGTAATTTCCTGCAATTACTCAATTCCAAACTTACATTAAACCAAACTTTGAGCAAGTCTAAACCTAGACTAAATGTTTTGATCATGGTTTGCCAACATATACAAATTGAAGTTCTAATACAATAGTTCCTAAAGTCTTAGAACCTAACACTAATAATGGCGAAGATGGGTGGGTGTTGGTGAAGATGGTCTGATAATCTCGTTTGAGATTACTTTGAATGACTTAGAGAGATTCATTTTATCTTGGCATGTAAAGTTCAAACTACTTTGAACAAGTGCTTCTATGTATGATTCTTAAGCAAATGGTGGTAAGTATAAGTGTGTGTGTGTGTGTGTATATATATATATATGTCTATGAAAACTCACTTAGTGTATAAAAAACTTATGAATGTTTAGACCCCCAAATACAAATTTTTCAATATAAGCTTATATTCAAACAATATATGTGCGGAATATGAAATATAAGCAATACCCAAATTACTAAATTACTCTAAGCCATTAATTAATTACAACAAGCAGAAATTAAAATCTAAGAGTAAGGGAAAGAGAGATGCAAACACAAGATAATACCAGAACGTGTTATCGATGTTAGGATTAGTGCCCTTAAATCCTATTGTATGATGTTATGTACGTTATTATAAATGACATTATGTATGACTTAATGTTGTGATTAATAAAATTGTTTTATTATTATCTAAAATAATGGTAACATGAATATTCGGACATTATCATATAGTCCATAAGATGCATAGTATGTGATTTATGTAAAAAGTCACAGAAGATATAAATCACAAGTTCTTTGTAAACTCAGAATTTTAGTTCGTAGTCGGTGATGAAATTTGGTATTTCATCTGTGAAGACTATAACATATCAACTAAGATGATTTTTCTTGATCATGGAAGTGGAGAGTTCTAGTTGATATATTGATATGTTTTAAGAGTTAAGATGAATTGAACTGAACCACTGTGAGATTTATTATTCTCCTAACAACTTCAAATGAATAATAAATCTCACGACTTCTATTTATATGAACTCTTAATCCTGAAAGAATAATGAACCTGATCATGGAGTGTAGGTTGCTTTGATATATCAGGAGTGAGATCTAAAGTAATGGTCAAAACCTCAGTATGTTGGGCAACTACATTTGGTGTTGATGGAACATGTATTCTCAAGATGGAATTCATAATCTCTTAACAGAGATATAAAATATTCCCTTGAGATAAGTTTAATGGGTTCAGTTATTCAAAGAGTTAGGCCTAACCACTTTAGTAAGAAATTACTAAAGTATATATTTATGAAATTGGAATTCATGAATAACTTTAAAGAATTAAACCAGGTACTTAAGGATTAAGATGTAGTAATCTTCAAAGTGGCAATCTACATTCATAACTTTGTATTACTACGAATATTTTATGAAGGGGTTGCATGTATAATAAAGTCTTTAGGATATAATTTATTAATAAGGTCTAGAGTGCAATTATATTTATATAGTGGTATTAAATATAATTAATGGTAACTTTAAACTTGTCAAGAGTTGACAGAAAAGTCCAAGGCCCATTGGAGCTAGTGTCTTATTGGTCCCTTTTGGTTCCATTCCAAGCCACACACTAAAGCCCAATTGAAAATGCCCAATAGGCCAGCCCAATTAGATAATCAGTTAAATATAAAGGGAGAAACATACAAAAAATTTTATTAGAGAAAAAAGAGAGACATCATTGTGAAATGGTATGTATGTGTGAGTGAAGCTACTCCATTATTCTCCTTTGGAAACTGATTGAGAGACCACACTTCTTAGGCGTAAAATGGAATTGGAGTAAAGATTAAAAGTGTTCCCAAGTACTTATAATCTTTTATTTTAAATTTCACTACACTAAGGTACACTATCTTATTCTTAAATTCTGAAATTTACATAGTGCATGTTATCAATCATGAATGAAATAGAACCATGTTTGTTGCTTCTGCTATGTGTTTTGTATAAGATACAAAACCAGATTTTCCAACAATCGAAGAGGAAACCGAAGAACATGGCGAAAAACCTCTCCGCCACCCTCCAAGCGGTAAATGATTTACTAGAAAATTAGTTGGGATACATGAATAGCAATAGACCCTCCAAGTCTAATCTACCCAATGCACCTAAGCCCTCCAAGCTTCTTGCTCTAACAAGGTTATGCTGAACCGTGTCTTCTCTAGCTTTCCGGATCCTGCAATTAGCCCATTGCATCAACCAATATGAATTGGTTCTCTCTTAAACTGCTTCCTAAACACCAAGAACCTTCTCACTACTCTGAATATGGTGATACTCTGAATTTGGTGTGGTAAGGATTTGGTTTATGATCCTCTCATAGGTATGACAATGGAGAGGGTAAGAGTAGAGGAATTTGGAAAATCAAATGTACAAGATTGTGGATGAATCAATCTTGTTTTTCTCTTGGGTTTTTCTCTTAAAATTCTCTCTCGAAACTCTCTACATTTCGTGGGTATAAGGATATTTATAGTAGGGTATGAGATGGAATGTGAAAAGTTATTTTTCAGCAAAACAGAGTGCACTAGCGAGTCACTTCGCTACTAGGATGAGTCACGAGTTCTAGTCGCCAGTTACCAGACTAGGCCAGAATGTACTTTTTGTCCTGTAGTGATCCAACTAGCTTGAGTCTTCATCTTCCTGAATGCTTCACACGTGCGCTTTATTTTGGCAAGTCACCACTCGCGAGTCAATCGGGAGTCCAATCACGAGTCACCTTCTTATTGCACACTCTTGATCAAATCTTCACACTCTCTCACACACAACCCTTACATGATTCTAATCTAAATACAAGGTTTCTAAATGCTGAATTATAAGCAAATTTGTCACGGAATAAAGCCAATACATAGTTAAATAAATTCAATTCTCCCCCTTTGGTTATTCCGTAACAAAACCCTAAAACAGACTCTAAACTTAAAAATGTGAGTTGGAAACAATTGCCAAAACTCACTCACACCTAATTCTAGATATGTGAAGCTCTTGAACCATACGAACAAGTCTCCTGAAAACAATATCACAAAATGCACTCATTAAGTTCATTGTAAATGAAAAACTTAGAATGTATAAGGAGCAAGCACAATACGATCAAGCAAGTATGAATATGATAATGAAGCATAACTTAACCATACAAGAACAATCACTATAAATAGTGACTAAAATAAACATTCACTCGGTGAATGAATATCCGAACATGCAAGCTAATAAGCTCAATGTAAAATATTATTTGCATGTCTAACACTCAACTGATGCAAGAACACTAAAGCAAATAGCATTAGGTTTAAATTGCATCAATGATACAAGATCCAACAAGGGCACAAGAGTACTAAAGAAAATGTAAGACATTAACTAAAAGTACTAAACTACATAAGCAAGGGTACATAAAAGCATAGTCTAAATAACTAAAATATCCAAGTATCCATAACACAAAGTATCCAAGTATTTTTTTTTAAAATACTAAAACCCTAGAGTACTAAAACAAAGTGCTATGAAAACCATAATAAAAATTATAAAAATCATAAACCATAACATCCATAAGCTAAAAACCAACTAGTAACCAATGCTATTTACTCCCCCTCAAGAGCTACCATACTACTCCCCTTTTTTTACTGGAATGGCCAAAGGGCTAAAGCTGGTGAGTAAAGCTGGTGAGTAAAGCTGTCAAACTTGGCTGCTAACACGTTGATTTGGCCTTAAATAGCTACAAGTCTGTTGGAATGCTTATCTACTACATCCCGAAGACCATCAATCCTCTTAAGTATAATCTGAAAAGCATCGGGAGGAACTGAAGATAATGATGATGCTCCTCTCCTATGTCAACCACCACCATGTGTTGGAAGATGTTGTTGTCCTTCCACTTCGGTCTCTGTATCAACAGGAGATGCTTCTTCAGTCTCTTCAGCGTGTTCATCTCCAGGAATTCACATCCTACTTCTTAGGATTGTTTGAGAGTCAATGGGAAGAGTTGGAGCCATTAGGCCTATGTGTTGTGGAGTCTCCACACCATTGTTATGAAGAATACTCATTATAAAATTGGGGACAACAAGCTTTGTTCTTGAGGTCGTCTTTGTAGAATCTACAATGATGTTGTACAAGTATGCATTAATGTCAATGTAGGTGTTCTCACGAAGCTCCATAAGGAATATGGCTCTACCATTGTTGATGGTTGACAACTTCTTGATCGGATACAAGTTAAACATCATGATATATGCTAGGCATCTCAATGCCGGGGGAAAGGAGTACTCTGTGTTGAGGCTTCTTCCTTCCCTATAGCCACCAAGGCAAAGTTGCACAGATTCTAGAGATATCATTCTATCCTTGAACGGAGTGAACCCTTCATGATTTTGTTCTTCAAATCCAAGCATAGCATCAATGTCTTCAATGTCAATGGTGAACTCATGACCTCTAACCCAGCACTCTATGTGTTCCTCTTTGAGTGATGCATTAGCATAAAACTCTCTGATCAAAGGATCACAAATTCTGGGGAATTCACGAAGAAGTTTATCCTAGCCCCGTCCTTCAAAACAACTAGGAATGAAGGAATCCTTGAGATCATTAAGTTACACTTGTCTCTCCTGAATGATTGGAGCTATTTTGAATTGAAGGGCATATCTCTCAAAATGTTGAGGGGAGAAAAACAAACTGCCATCATAGCGCTTTCTCTTGTGTACATGTTGAGCAACAGCTTTTCGTGAAGCCATCTACAAAACATAACAACAAAGACCCAAAAAACAGAACACAAGAACAGCAACAAACTCAGTTAGACACAAGTTAGTACCAAAAACAAAAACTATGAATTAAACCCTAAAAACTGAAATTTAAAGAGCAATTCAAAAAAAAAAATGACATGTGAAGATGCTAAATATCAAAGCATGATATAATCATGGCATTAGACATACAACATGTTAAAGATTGTGTGTGTGTGTGTGTGTGCGCATCACATGGAAAAGTCTGCATATAAGACGCATGAAATCATGCAAAGGGCAAAGTATGAAACACATAACTATTAGTTGTTCCAAACATGGAAACATAATTATCCCCAAATTTTGTACTTAACAGAGTCCAAAATCACACACAAAAACATCTAAATAGACATTTTATCAACAAAATGGTATGCACACCACAACACAAAACATAGTATAATGCATGAGCATGTAATAATCTTGATAGAAAATGAAAAACAAGCATTATACCATCATTCTCAACAAAACCCATATATCAATTTCATCAAAAACTACAAAAACCCATGTTCTTCAACAATATTTCAATATCTCAACAAAACCAACAAATCCATGAGACCTATCCATCCTAGGGGTCAAGGATCACACTAAGGATATAGAAATCCGACAAGGTGTACCTGCTCTGATACCAATTGAATACTCACTCAGTGTATAAAACACTTGTGAATGTTTAGACTCCCAAATACAAATTTTCCAATATAAGCTTATATTCAAACAATATATGTGCGGAATATGAAATATAAGCAATACCTAAATTACCAAACTACTCTAAGCCATTAATTAATCACAACTAGTAGAAATTAAAAGCTAAGAGTAAGGGAAAGAGAGATGCAAACACAAGATAACACCAACACCTGTTATCGAAGAGCAAAACAAAAAACTCGGCGAAAAACCTCTCCGCCGCCCTCCAAGTGGTAAATGATCTACTAGAAAATCAATTGGGATACATGAATAGCAATAGACCCTCCAAGCCTAATCTACCCAATGCACCTAAGCCTTTCAAGCTTCTTGCTCCAACAAGGTTACGTCGAACCGTGTCTTCTCTAGCTTTTCAAATCCCACAATTAGCCCATTGCATCAACCAATATGAATTGGTTCTCTCTTGAACTGCTTCCCAAACACCAAGAACCATCTCACTACCCTGAATTTGGTGAGGTAAAGATTTGGTTTATGATCCTCTCATAGGTAAGACAATGGAGAGGGTGAGAGTAAAGGAATTTGTTGAATCAAATTTACAAGATTGTTTCGTGGGTTTCTCTGGGGTTTCTCTCTCAAAATTCTCTCTCGAACCTCTCTACATTTCGTGGGTATAAGCAAAACAGGGTGCATTGGTGAGTCACTTCGCGAATGGGATGAGTCGCGAGTTCCAATTGCTAATTACCAAACTAGGCCAGACTATATTTTTTATCCTATATTGATCCAACTAGCCTGACTCTTCATCTTCCTGCATGCTTCACACGTGTGCTTCATTTTGGCAAGCCACCACTAGCAAGTCAGTCACGAGTCCAATCACGAGTCACCTTCTTGTTGCAAACTCTTGATCAAATCTTTACACTCTCTCACACACAACCCTAACATTATTCCCACCTAAATACAGGGTTTCTAAATGCTGAATTACAAACAAATTTGCCACGGAATAAAGCCAACACATAGTTGAATAAATTCAACTTTACATTCTAAACTTTAATTCTTGCTCATAAGGTGTATGAAAAAAAAAAATAGAGATTTTATAATATAAAAAAAAAAATTCAAGAAAAAACAGAGATTTTATATATTAGCATTTTTGCATTTGTTAAATTGGAATCATGACGTCAGGTGATTTATATATATTATTTTAAAATTTAATTCATGATATCTTTTACCCTTTGAAATTTAAAATAAATGTTTTCATTATTTAAAAAGCATAAACTAATGATTTTAGTCTCTAACATGTCTAATTGAGCTATGACATGTGAATTTAGTTTGGCTATATATGTCATTCTTCCCTTAGAGATATTTAATCATATGGATGAGTGTGGTGGGCCTTTTTGTGTCATGGGCTAGATTGCTCCTGATGTACTACGGCCTTATGATTCTAGGGTAGGAGAGTCAAGACTAACATAACTAAAGCACACCTTAGGCTAGCTTGTGTGCAAGTTGAGCCATTCTCGTGCCGACGCGCCCTAGTAGAAGTCTTGAGCGTGTCACGTGCTCACGACAGGAAATACTGTTACAAAATGTTATCACAGGAAAAACACAATATGGTAGGATAACTATAACACTTTAACTAAAATATTTTTTGCTAACAACAATAATACATGAATAGTTCCAAAAAGGAAAAGTACTACAACGTGATTATGGCAAGAATAGATTAATGGCAAGAAGTCACGTTAGTCATTAATCAACCATGGCAAAAGAAAAGAAGGTTAGTCTACTAAAGGAATGGGCTTGAGTCTTCAGCATATTCAAGTCCAAAAAAGGAGAACCAATCTCCAATGTGGGTAACCTCAGAGGGAAATCCTACTGTAGAAGTTACTCACTTTGAAAAATAGACCTAAATGGTTTGATCTCAGATTCTTGACTTGTTAGAGAGTGGGCTATTGAGAGGGAGATAAGTGGGTAGCCTATTTATGCATGCTTTGACTCCTATCACTCATACTTTCCTTCATTACTCTTGGTTTTCTGTTTTTCTTTCTATTCTCTTACTCGTTTTTCTCTGTTTTCTTTCTTTTTCCTTCTCCATTTTTCCTCTCTCATCGTATCCCCTTTTACTGTGCACATCTATGGCCTTTTTATACTGCCTGCCATGACAGGATTTGCCATTTTTACCCCTTAACAGCTTTTGGCCGGTTATGGGTGTCCTTCCAGGACTACCCACTGGTCTGCCAACTACCCAGCCACCACCACTACACTGAGTTGGCCGTGCCACGCCTCATTCCCAGACAAAAATGGTTTTTTTTTTTTTTTTACTCCCCTTAACACTCCCATCCAGATAAGGGCTAGACTTCTCCCTTACCAACCTCTATAGCATGCACCTAGTGATTCCAGCTTATGTTTAACTCTTTGGGGTGAGATGTCATCCTAGCAGGACATTTCCCCCAAAAAAGCTTGAACGGGAACCCCAAAATAGGTTCCCCCTTCTCCCCACCACCAAACCACACCCCCTCTTACCTCTGACCCATGGCCCACCTCCCCTGTATTGGCTGGGTACAGGAAGGTGGTGCTTGAGCCTTTGTGTGTATGTTCCACTTCCATATAAGTCCATTGCTTTTCTGGCTCTCACGCATTTTCCATTACCTACTGGTTTGTCTGACTTTGATGCACGCTCTGGTGCTTGTTTAACTCTTGCAGCGTGAATAAGTTCTTGATTCTTCATTCTCTGTATCTCATTTCCTCTTCGAGCTAAGCATTGCTTGGGTGTAGGCTTTCCTTCCTTTAATTCGGCCCATGTCCTCTTTTCATCCTTTGTTCGTGGTCTAGTTGGTGTTCCTACCACGCCACTACATTGTTCCTGCTCTGATATCATTCACCCTTGTTTGGCTTGTTGTTACTTCTAGGCCTGCGAGCTGAAGCGCCTGTCATGCCAATTTTTCATATTATTCCTTCTTTTAGTCTTTACTGCTCAACATTCCTACTAGGCTAGTTCATTCAACACCTTGGGCTTCCTCAGCTCATTTTGTTCTTTGGGCATCCTTGGCTCATTTCGTTCTTTAGGCATCCTTAACCCATTTCATTCTTTCCTACCTCTTTCATTCTTATGGGCTTTTACTAAATCTTTTGGGCTTCCTTGGCCCAATTACAACACCCTTTGTCTTTGGGTTTATTGACCTTTGAACCAATCCCATTTACCAATTCCTTTCTTTGGGCTCCTCCGGCCCCTTTTTGCTTTCTTTTTATTTCTTATGATTCCCATTGGTTTACTACTTCATTCTTTAGGGCTTCCTTGGCCCGTTTGCTTTCTTTGGGGCCACTTATTATTTTGTGGGCCTATAGACTATTATTCCTACCATTCTGGCCCAATGGTCTTTACTTTGCTACTTTCTTTCTCCACCTTTTTCATATTGTTAGGCTTCTTCTGCCCTTGGGCCCTTTTGTTAAAAAAATGGGCATCAACAATTAGAAGTTATCATTTTATGTAAATTAGGGACTAAAAATTACCACTTTAAACTTCAACTTCTTTAAATGGCTATTGTAATAATAAAATGACGCCACCTCTCCCTCATATCTATATCAAATTGAACCTGTGTTTCTCTCTATCTCTCAATTGGTTTGGGTTTAGTCTACATGACTACATGTGTGTCACATGAGTGAAGTTAGTTAATTTAAATGGCTAAATGATAGATTCCTTAATTTAGCACATGTATGAATTTTAGAGAATAAATTAGCTAAAATAAAAATTCAAGGGTAATAATCACTTTTCCAAAGTTTAGTTGGTATGTCTTGGCATTTTTCCTTGGTATATATCAAGAAAATTTTTTTTGGTATAATAAAATTTCTAGATCCTATCATTAGTATTTCCTAAAAATAAAAAATAAAAAGATCCTATCATTAGTACACTTATAACTTCCACATACACACACACAAAAAAAGTACACGTATAACTTAACTAAGCCTTAGTCCCTACTAATTGGGAACAGCTACATGGATCATTTTAAGCCACTTGAACCTATCTAGGGCCATGTCCACTCTTGAATTAACTCAATTTTTTTTTTTTTTTAAATGATTCTAATATTCAAGGCTTTAACTGCAATATACAGTCTTAGTCTTTTTACTATTTAGCTTATTTTTGCTACTATTTATATGCTCCACTGTACTTTTTGGTACTATTGATGGGTCTCACTGTACTATTTCAACTAACTTTTACCTTTATCTACAATACTTTCTGCAAAAAATTTTCATTTTCAGCAAAATAAACGTATCCTAAATAGACCCTAATACGGAATGATAAGGGAGAGGTCATGGCAGCAATGATGCAGAGAATACGGTTACCTTCAACAGTGGAATGCGTGGAAGCACTGCTGCAAGAAGAGCAGTCGTGATCATTAAGGAATTGAGGATGGATAAAGCAGTGTTCGAAGGTGACTCGGCTGTTATCAAAAAAGTTCTATCCGAATCATAGCCTAACCAAATTAGCTATGGATATCCGAGAAACAACAATCTTAGCAGCAACAATGGGTTAGCATCATTTTAGTCATGTTTAACGCCAAGGCAATGTTGTGGCCCATGAACTGGCTCTTGATTTAATTGTATAGATGAAGGACCTTTTATCAAAGTATTACTATGTACTGATGTTTGGTTTGATTACTGAATGAAATTGACTTGCCTTTTTAAAAAAATTCAGGTCTATCCTATATTATACTCAAACAACCGCCATTCATTGTTCTCACAAGTCCCAACCAGGCAAAGCATAAGCTTCAATTGCTCTAACTTTTGCTAATTTGTAGTTAATTATGCTTTTTTCTTTTTTCTTTTCCTTTTTCTTTTTCAATTTCCGAACTTTAGAAACCTTTCTATGCAATTTGGATTTTTTTAGATGAAATTTTCTATTTGGGACCATTAAGTATTTGGGTTTTGCAATGTAACCCAACAACTGCAGCTCCTAAACCAAGGCAATTACAACCACCTGTTTCTACTCATCTCAAAGTGAATATGGCACTTGCCTTTTTCAAAACGACCAATTCTGTAGGTTTGGGCATTATTATTGGAGATAGTAATAGTTCTCTTATTATAGTCCATACTGAATTAATTCCTCGCTAAGGAGACCCACTGTGAATGGCTACAGGCTGCCACAATCTGTTGAGAGCGCGCTACACTTCTATCATGAACTGGGGGAGTTTGCCAACTCATAGTTGCTGGCATTAATTCACTTGGAGGAACCATGCTTGAAGGAGATTTCAAATGTATTAGAACAGATTCACGCTTTTGTGTATTAGGCAAGACATATATCATATAAGACAATTTCTAAACAGTATAATAAGTTAGCCTATGCTCTGGCTAATCATGCCAAGGAGTTAAAGGAACTCTCAACTTGGATTGAGGAATATCCATCTTTTCTCCTCATTATTGTACACTTGGATTCTTTTCAATGAAATTCTATCGCTTTTGATTTTTTTTTTATTAAAAAAAAATCTAATTAGGTTCGATCTATTTTATGATGATAAAGTAATAAACAAAGCTAAACCGATATTTGTTTGTAATATTTAATAACCAAAATTATATTCTCTTATTTCAATATATATTCCTTAAAAAAAAACTATATATATATATATATATATTTTGAACTTTCTAATAGTAAAAGGTTTAATTTCCTATATTCCCTTTAAATTTTATTTATATAAAAAAAAATCATCCTATATATATATATATATAAATGTTTATATTTATATTCTTTATATTATATATAGAATTTATTGACTTTCAGTTATAATAATTATCCTATGCATCAAATATATCTCACAATGCATGGACCTTATAGGAGAGAGAAGATGCATATATCTTATGAATTAGACAAGATATATTTATTTTCTTTTTTATAAATTCTTCAATTTGAATTTTATTTATTGATTAAATATGCATCAATATATATTTTATTTTTGGAACTATTTTATGCATCGCACGGGTTAGCGACTAGTAATATGAAAGCCAAAACCCTAACCCACTTACAAACTCACTTTCTGCTCCCCACATGTAGATGAAACATAGCCAAAACCTTCACTCACTTCTCGGAAGACTACAGGGTTCGAGCTGCAGGATTAACAGCATGTTATAATTATTTCTCAAAAAAAAAAAAAAAAAAAACTTCTCGGTAGACTACACACTCTTCAGCTTCTTTGAAAACCTTCATACTACACACTCTTCAACTTCTTCCTACCATTCTTCCCTACAACTCAAACACCACACATCGTAAAAAGCTCCAGCCCATCTTTAATAGCTTATTTTAATGATAAGGATTAGTTAATAATAGATAATATGCCATTCCTTTTTATCTTTGACTCTTCTTTTTCCTCAGATGCTTCAATTGCCACCCTAGAATTAAATTCCTTTAATATTTCCAATCTTTCTTTCCTCTCACATTGTTTTACCAGTAACTACTCCAAGTGAGTTTTTCCTCTTTTCCTCCCATGATTTTTTTTTTCAATGGGTTTGTGGCTAATCTACTTTAGATGTGTCTATCCATGTTTTATTGGTTTTCCTTGTGCTAGCTTCTTTTTTTTGACAACTTTTTTCTTTCTAGATTCACAATTCCAATTCAATTTTTTAATCATTTGGTATTTTATGGCATTAATTTGTTTTGAAATCCCATGATTCATTTTGCAAAACTTTCATCTCATTCCCATTTGGATCATGCAAACCATGGGATTGATAAAATGCCTCACTCACTTCTACATTAGCTCAAGTCAAATTCACACAAAGACGAATGTTATAGCTAAGCCAATTATGCCATACATTAACGACTTCCAAATTTCATTTTTCTCATGTTGATTAATGATAGGCCAAAAACGTATTAACTCCTTGTATTGAATTAATTGATTAATTAGCCAAGTTTATTAATTAATCAAATTAACATGCAAACGCGTGGTAGCACAAACAAATCACCAATTAAACTAAATATGCAACGGAAATTAAATTGACATGGTGATTTGTTTACGAATGAGGAAAACCTACATGGCAAAAATCCCATTGGGTGATTTTAAGGTCACCACTCCCGAGAATCTACTATTATCACAACAAGCGATTACAAGTAAAGAAATCACAGTACCTTATACCAACCTACAGTTGAACCCTTACCCCAATACCCAATTGGACTTGTTCTGTAGTGACAATCTCTCCTTGTAATGCATGGCTTCTAGTACATGACTAACCAATTGCGTGGATCCTAGTACGCGACTTCAATCACCAACAAGAGAAGGTTGTTGGCTACAAAGTTCTTCAATTCATCACACGATGAAGATCCAGAAGATGCTTGGTCACAAAACCCTACAGTATACAAACGCAGCAACTTCTTCACAAGAAAGATGAACTAGGGTAAATTCTGTCTTCGGTCGCAATTTCCTTGAACAAACTTTGCTCAACACTTGTGCAAATTGTTCCACCTTTGACGGCCCTTAAAATAATCTTTTTATATGTCTAGGGTTGTGAGAAAAAAAAGCTCAAACATACAATCACGGATTGGAGTCAAAACAAAACTGAAATTTTGTTTTTCATAAATCTCGACAAATGCCTAGCTGTCGAGCTGCTGTCGAGCCACAACTGTCGAGCTACTGTCGAGCCACAGGGCTAGAACAGCTCTTCAAGCTCGATAGATGGCTAGCTGTCGAGCTTTAATGACAAGCACTTTTCAGACTTGAATCTTGGACAAACTTGCATAGCTTCAACACTTAATCTTGAAACAAAATTTCTTGAAGTATTAAATACATCCTAGATCTACCCAAATACAAGTAAAGTGCGTTTTGTCAAAGGATTAGCCAATTATATAAAATAATGACATATGTTCCTAACAAATGAATCACATATGTCCTAACAATTAATGGTTTAATTTTGTAGGATTTGAGGATCAGTTAATGCCATGTTGTGTCTATGGAGGGCTACTGTACAATTACAATTCCAATGTCACATGCGACCAAATTGGTTTCAATGTTTGCTTTGAAGAATTAAAATACAAAGCTAGACTAGAGTTCATTATATAGAAGTTGCCAATGCAATTTTTGCATCCAAAATACTCTCTATTAGCAGTGACAAAGTGAGATTTAATTAGTGTGATGTTATTTCCTTTCTTTTCTCAATTCCTCTAAAAGTATTCAAAGAAATACTTGAACCAAATTTCCCCTACCTTTGTCCAAAAATTTCTACCTTTGCAAAGATCCAATTTATATTGGAGTTACATGCCCCAAATGTGTGACACATACAAATTATGGAGATGTTTTATTGGTTAGTTAGTGCCAAGAATTTACAAATCTATATTCTCATCTTAATTAGAATGTAATAATGCTAGGTTTTGTATGGATTGCATTGTTTAGGTCAGTAATGAGCTTGAGACAGAACATCCATTTTATTATATTAACAGATGATAGAGAACACATATCTTGAAGAGATAAGGGAAAATGGAGAGGAACAAATGTTGCCATTAAATGAATGAAAAATAGTCATTTCACATATTGCTCATTGGAGCAAGAAAGATTGGTGAGATTTCTTTCATCCGATTGTTCTATCAAGTGAAAGTTAACAATTAATTGTAAGCAAATGAACGAGTCAATTATGAAGGTTTCAATTGCAATGTTAAAGTAAAGGTGCCTATTTAACATTTCATTTATTTTACATAAATTATGATCTAGAAGCATGGGAAGGAGTTTTATTGCCAATTTCCTCTTCTTCTTCTTCTCTTTTTTCTTTTTTCTTTGTATCAAACACACACACACTCACGCACAAGGGATTCTGCCTGTGTTTGATTCTCTTCTTAATCTATCTCAAATCACGAATAACTATTAATTTTTGTGATTCTAAAAAAAAAAAACGGAAATGATAATACGAGGACGAACCTATACAATATCATTTGAGTATGGAATAAGTCTAACTCACCCTCTCTCGGCTCTATCTCTCTACATTACCAACATCAAGTGAGCTTCTCATATAATTTAACTGATTAGCTAATGTCACTAGTATATTAAGCAATTATTATTGAAAATTTAATTGCAATTATTTTTTTGGAATTGGAAAAAATGTGTTATTTCATGTTATTACTTTAAAATATGTTAAACATTCTACAACCTTTTCATATGGCAACTTACAATATTATCCGCACATCGCGCGGGCCCCTCAACTATTATATGATAAAAGTTGGATTCCAAAACTAGTGAATACATGCTACAAGTATACTAATTCATTTTCAAAGCATACTACAATGACATGTGACAACTTCTTATATATTAAATTGATATGATTGGACAATGATTGGACAAAAAATGTCACATGTTAAATATTATTGGTACATCTCATTGTCTTTGCCATGATACTAGACATGTGGCATCTAATTAAAACTTTGAATGAAATAAATGCATTTCTTTAGTATGGTATTTAAGTTCAAATTTTTATTATTATTCATGTCCACTGATTCTTAATTTGTCATTTCTCTATTTATTTTCCTAACCATTGGTTAGGTGTATCTAGTGTCTGCTATTTATAAGCCCAGTCTACAGCTACAAAGGTTAGGCCATATTGTAGTTGTACTCTGATTATGTAATGTATTATAAACCTAGTTTAAAACACTATTATTATTCTTTTCGTGTATGTTCTAATAAATATTATTGCTTACTCAAAAAAATAAAATAGGAATGTTTATCCCACATTGGTTGTGTGTGTCTAGTGTTCGCTGTTTATAACCCCAGTCTACAACTACAAAGGTTAGACCCTTTTATAGTTGTACTCTAGTTATGTAATTTATTATAAACCCGGTTTAAAATACTATTATTATTATTTTCGTATGTGTTCTAATAAGTATTTCTGTTTACTCAAAAAAAAAAATAGGAATGTTTATCCCACATTGGTTATGTGTGTTTAGTGTCCGCTGTTTATAACCTCAGTCTACAACTACAAAGGTTAGGTCATTTTATAGTTGTACTTTGGTTATGTAATGTATTATAAACTTGGTTCAAAACACTATTATTATTTTCAATTGTGCTCTAATAAGTATTACTGTTTACTCAAAAAAAATTATTTTGTTCTTAAAAAAGTATAATTTGTTGAAAAAATACTTTAATTGAGTAATATGTGTAATCTAATTATCTATTAGAGATTATCTATTGAGATATTTTTAAAAACTTATTTTGGAACCATAATTAAATATATCACAAGATTCACAATTAGAAAAGAAGCCTAGAAGTCATTTTTTCCTCACTTTTTTGACATATGAAATTAAAATTGTACACATATAGCAATAAACTGTATACAATATTCTCCTAGCTTTTAGCTTTTGATTTTTTTTTTTTTTTTTTTTTTACACGAAGGTGTATATATATATATATAAGAAGTATTTCATTTACTTTAATTATCTACACGTATAATATTTCATCATCTTCTCCATCCTTTCATATTCCTCATCCCCTTTTTGTTTTAAATATAAAAATGTTCTCTCTTTATTTTTCTTGTAACTAACAAGCTAAGGAATTTTGATGAAAATTTTGTTTTACAGTTGCATTTTTGTTTTTGTTCACCACTAATAGAGGTCTCTCTCTCTCTCTCTCTCTCTCTCTCTCTCTCTCTCTCTCTCTCTCTCTCTCTCACATTTTGCTATTAATCTCTAACCTTCTTCTCTAATTTGCTTTAATACTTTTCATTTTACATATTATTTTTTATATATGGAATTAAAGATTGAACGATATTTAAGGCAAAATATTTATTTATGTATTTTAATTTTTAAAAATTGTTGTTATTATTTTGATGTTAATGCGAATACTTTTTATTTTGGTGTTTTAAATTAGTGGGTGATTTTTTTTTTTTTTTTCTTGTTTGAAATTAGAAGGTGATGTTCTATTTTTTTTATTTCGTATAAATTTTGTCCAATTGTGATCTTAATGTTTTTTCGTATTTTTATGATTGTGGGATTTACTATGTTTGTGAAAATTTTTAATAGTTGTGTCAACATTTTTGTATCCAATATTTGGGTTAGAATTTTTTATATTTATCCTTAAATTATTCAATTTTTTTCTTTCATGTTTAAATAAGAAGCATTATCTCTGTTTTTATGCAAGTGCAATCTCCTAAAAAATGGTTACATATTGATTTAATATTCTTATTGAAACTCACTACTATCATACATGGTAAAAATTAACACTCCACATTTAAAGGAAAACATTTTTTAGATTTTTCATTTTCCCCAAATTTGTATCTCATTATCGAATAAATTTTACTAAAATGTCTTTTTCTTTCCTTCACATTAAGAATGATAAAAATATTGTAATATTAATATTTTATATGTTGTAGTATAGTCTCAAATTTTATATAATAATTTTCATAGTTTTTTTTTTTTGAGAATCAATAATAATTTTCATAGTTGTTATATAAAGAATGTTAACGTTAATTAAGTCAAATAACAGAAATAAATTTTATTCATTATTTCACTGACAGTGTCTATTGCTTAGTAACAATTGGAAGCAAAAACAACAAGTTTTTTTCCCCAAGATTATGATTATATTTTTGTTAAATTGTTACTTTTACCTAATATTTTAAATAGCAATACTTATAAGTTTCTATGCTTCACAATAATAATAATACTAATTAAAAAAAAAAACTTTTAAAAAAAAGCGTGCAATGCACGGTCTTATCACTAATATTAGAGTAAAATCTAAGCTGCAAAATTTCCATCTCAAAAAATGAGTTCAGCTACATAAGATTATAGGTACTTAAGTAGATTATAGGTACTTAAGTGGTTAATTATGATTGGATCTCATATATAATTAATTATGAGTAATTACATGTCAAAATCCCATTGCTTCTTAAGGGCATGACTGTACATAAATGTACAAGATAATTCTACTCTTTTTATATATATATATATATGAAGGGGACACACGGAGGAAGGGAGAGAGGCGGAAGCACAGTGATAATATAGTGAAAGTAAATGAGTATAGCAAAGTTAGAACAATAATAAGGCGGTAGAACCAGCCAAGCAGTATATATCAAAATAATTCAAAGTAAATAAAAGCAATTAATGAAAACAATTTAGAACCGTCCAGTATGGCGGTAATCCGTCCAAGGTGGCGGTAGCAACAAGTAATATAATGAATATGAATAACTGAAAATACTTCTTTATTGAAAGTAGTTAAACACTTACAGTAGTAGTAGTGAATACAACAAGATCTCAACAGTAGAGGTTAACAGTTACAAAGCTTGAACTAGTCCTAGTTACAAGGTTTGTGTGAACAAGGTTCAACAAGATTGTGGTTAACAAGATAATGGGAGAACTCTCTCAAAGAAGGCAAACTCTCTAGAGGAAGTTCTAACAAAAGTTCTGAACAAGTTCTAAATTTTGTTCTGAGTTCAACATAAGGGACAGCCCCCCTTTAATAGGCAAAATTCGGAATGAATAGTAACGGATGAATAGTGCCAGATGAATAGTGACAGGTGAATAGTGACAGATGAATAGTAAAAGTGCATCTTTTTCTTTTTGACTCCAAGTCATGGGAGAAATCAGGAGCATCTTTACGGGAGGGTATAGGCCTTTATTTTTAGGCTTAGACCTCATCATTTTTTGTCCTTAAAGGAGTCATCAAAAGAAGCCAAAATTTGCACTATGATAGGAGTCTTCAGAGTATGCAACACTTCCATCGTGAGAGGCATATAATCAGCAAGATTCCTGACAAAAACTAGTAGGAATATCATCAGGAATATCATCATGTGCGCATGTTCTTGAATAGTGGCCATTATGCTGGCTAGACAAATAGGGAACAGTAGTAACATTAATCTTGGAAACACAAGGAATCTTCTTTTCAGTAGCATGAACAATAACAGTAATATTTTGGCCGTTTGTGCTGGCCAAGCAAATAGGGTGAATCATTCAATCTTTTGCCAAATCATCAGCTTCATCATCATCATGTCCAAACCACTCCTCATTGTAGGGGTAGTAAGGATCTTTTGCAACAGAGGCTTCAGAAGATCTTTCATCATCCAAATCAGCTTTTTCCTTTTTTAACATTTCAATAAGGGCATTTAGTGCTTCAGGGTCCTTGCGGATATCATCCAATGGGGAACTCACTTTATTGGGTTTAACAGATGGCTTAGTAGATTTAGAAGAGGAAGCAGAAGCATCAGTAGTGATGGGGGATCGACTAACTGAACAATTAGCAATGGGGAGAGAAGCAACGGAAGAAGATTCTCTGGAAACACTAGCAATAATCCTCTGAGTATGAGGGAATTTACCCTACCATTTTACATACCAACATCTTTGGAGCACATCACCTTCTTTTTCATATTGCCATTTTAATATCCAGGAAATCTTGTATCGTTTAACAAAGTGGAGTAAAGGAGGGAACTTGGCACCATAAGAATCAACTTTATAGAACTTCTTGAAACATTCAAAGGCCTCAAGCAATGGTTCAGGAAGTATGACATTAATAGGGCCAAATTGAGTCCACCAACGATTGAACCAAAGAGGCAGGGTGCCATGGAAATTACTATCAAAGTTAACAAACCAAGAATGAGACATGTCTTCATTTTGGTGAAGCATAAATCTTGTCCAAGCAGTAATATAATCATAGTAAGAATAAGGGATGAGGGAACCAGGCATTGTTTTGGTAAAACTGGGAGAAGGTCCCCACTCTTCTTCAGTAATAACATTGACTATGTAAACACCATGATAGATGATCTTGGAGGTGTCAGCTTTGTCAGTAATGGTTTTAATAATAATAGATTTTTCATGACCCAAAAGACCAGAATAGTATTGTAACTTCTTCTCACTATGCTCGGGAATCCAATGAAATCTTGGGGGAAAATAGCTTCTAGCAAGTGTGAGAGGATTAGAAACAGAGGCTCTGTTAGGTTCAATATAAAACATGTTTTGGAAATATTGTTTTTTAACATATTGAGGAGCATTGGGGTTCTTGGGATAAACAGTTTTGGTTGGTCGGTGAACAGGGGTTAATGCATAAGGATCATATGAGGAGGCAAGAACAGAAGAATAGTTGGGTTTGGGAATAGTACCTAATGGGGTGAAGCGGTTAACAATGTCCATAGAGGAAACAGGTTTACTAACAGGGTCCAGAGAGGAAGCAGGTTTAATAATTGGGTTAACAGTGGCAGGTGTCTTGTCTTTCGACCTTCTACTGGCCATTAGGACACTGCAAAAATTCACGGGTAAGGAAATCAGGGATGGAGTTTTGAGATCCTTTAATATATTCAATATCAAAGTCAAAAACACTTAAAATAGCTTGCCATCTAGCAAAAATATGTTTTGAAGCAATATTTTCAACATCCTTTTCAATAACATATTTAGCACTTTTGCAATCAATTCGTAGTAAAAACTTTTGGTTTAATAAATCACTTTGAAATTTTGAAATGCATAATACTATAGATAAAATCTCCTTTTTAATAGTACTATAGTTTAACTGTGCATTATTCCAAATTCCAGAATAGAAACGGACAATTTGTTCAGGTGACTCAGGAGAAACTCTTTGTTTCAGAATACCACCATAACCAATGTCAGAGGCATCGGTTTCAACAATTTTGAATGCATCAACAGTAGGAATACCAAGACAGGGCAATGTCTTAACATGAGATTTGATTTGTTTAACAAGGGATGTATGAACATCAGACCAAGAAGGAGGATTACTCTTTAACCTATCAAAAAGAGGTTTACATTGTTTTCTCATATCTTTGTAGAAATCATGTTAAAAGAAAATGGTTAGAAAAAATGAATCAATTGAAAAGACATATTTTGTTCTTTGATTTTCTTGAAAACTATTATGTTTCAAAAGATGAAGTTTCAAAAAATCATTTGAACGCGATAAAGAAATCAAATTTTGTTAAAAATGACAAAATTGATGTTAAAGCTACTCCTTTCAAAATTGCTGATGATCAAACTCCTGTTGTTAGCCTTATTGAACAAAACAATTTTACTGATGAATCTTTGCATATTATTGGTCAACAACTTGACCGTATTGAAGAAAAGATTGTTGAAAAATCTGTTTCTGTTCAAAAACCTGTTTCTATCAAGACTGAGGTACCTTTGATTAATTTACCCAGTCATGATAACAAATTCAAGTTTAAGACTTCTCTTGAAACTGTTGACAAAATGCTTTCTGATTTAAAAGTTAAAACTGAAGGTACTTCTACAAGTACTCCTGCTGCTCGAACTATTTCAAAAAATGAAATTGTTTCTGATGAAGATACAGATTTTGATACTGTTTCTTCTGTCTCTGCAAAAAATGTTTTTGATAATGGTTTACCCAAAATTAAAAGATTTGTTGGCAATTCCAAGCCCATGTTTCTCACTAGAAATTGGTATTCAAAACCTACTCCTCCTGATATGCAGTTTGAAGAAAGAGCTTTTCAAACTCAGTTTTCTGTTTCTGCTGATAAGATTTATGAATAGAATATTGATGGTTTTTCTGAACAAGAGATTATTAACAAAATGGGACATATGTCAATGGTTAGTATTGCTTATCAAAATAATCATGATTTTGAACAATCTGAAATTGTTGACCTTCTTACTACTGGCTTTTCTGGTACTCTTCGTGGATGGTGGGATTCATATCTCACAGAAGATTCCAGAGATTCTATTAAACATGCTGTTAAAAAGAATGATGAAGGCTTGCCTATTTTTGATGATCGTATTGGTCGAGGTGTTCCTGATGGTGTTAATACCTTGATTTATACTATTATCAAACATTTTGTTGGTACTCCATCTAATGTTTCATCTCGAATTTCTGACTTGTTAAATAATTTGAGATGCCCTACTATGTCTGATTATAGATGGTACCAAGATGTTTTCCTTTCCAGGGTGATGCAACGGAAAGACTGTTTCAAGCCTTATTGGAAAGAAAAGTTTATTGACGGTCTGCCTCCTATCTTTGCTCATAAGGTAAAACAAGAATTAATTGGTAAAAATGATTCTGTTGACTATGATAATTTAACTTATGGTGATATTTTAAGTACTATTAAAAAACTTGGAATTAATATGTGCAATGATGAAAAACTGTTAAAACACCAATTAAAAAACAAAAGAAAAGCTAAATATGAAATGGGAAATTTTTGTGAACAATATGGTTTACCTTCTATTGCTCCTTCTAAGCAAAAAGGTAAAAAACATGATAAAAGCTACAAAAATTATAACCATAAAAAACATAAAACTAATTTTAATGATTTCTATGCTAAAAGGAAAAATATTTCTAAAAAACATGTTAACCAACGATCAGGTAAAAGTAAATGTTTCAATTGTGGAAAACCTGGTCATTTTAGTAAAGATTGTAAACAAAAACCTGGTAAGTTGAAAAACAAGTTTAACATGTTAAAAATTGATGATAATGACCAAGAAGAATTATTCAGAATCCTTGAATCAAACAATTCGTCTGGATCTTTGGAAAATGATTTTTCTTCTTCTTCTGATTCCTGTTATCATTCTGTTGATGAATCTTCTGATTCTCCTAATATTAAACTTGATTGCAGAGATTCATGTTGTCATGGTATTAAATCTATTAATGTTCTCACTAATGGTGAAGAAAATGAAAACTTGTTGAAAAATGAAGCTAGTAAAAAACTCAAATCAATAATAAGCCTTGAAGAAACTTTGAAAAAACTCAATAAAAAGAAACTCAGAATTTTAACTGTTAATGATTTGCAACATGAAATTAATATTGTTAAACAAGAGATAAGTAAGTTAAAACGTGAAAATATTAAAAATGATAATCTTAATCAAGAAATGTTAATGGTTAAAATTGATGAAAAACTTGACAAAACTGATAATGAACAAAATGAGTTTAAAGATGAAGGAGAATCTAGTCAACAGGCTCTTCTTTCTGATAAAGGTATTGTTCAACTTGCTCTTGTTAATAAAATACTCCCTCCAAAATGGTTTACAAAAGTCAAAATTGTTGTTGCTTATGATTACCATTTCACTGTGATTGCTATGATTGATTCTGGTGCGGATATAAATTGTATCCAAGAAGGATTGATCCCTTCGAAATATTTTGAAAAATCAACTGAACGATTAGTTTCTGCTAATGGTTCCCGAATGAAGATTAAATACGAACTGAATAATGCACATGTTTGTCATGATAACATATGTTTCAAGATTCCTTCTGTTTTAGTAAAAAATATGACTGATAAAGTAATTCTTGGCTTGCCTTTCATAAATGCTTTGTATCCTTTTCTTGTTGAACATGATGGTATTACCACTGATCCTTTTGGTCAAAAAGTAAAATTCAAATTTGCTTCAAATCATGAGATTGATATTGATAATGCTTCCAATCTGGTTCATGCAAAACTCAAACATCTTAGCTTTCTTCAACAAGAAGTTAGATTCAAGAAAATTGCTGAACAGCTTTCTGATAAATTGTTGCTATCAAAAATTGACAATTTTCAAAAAATGTTGATTAATGATGTTTGCTCTGATGTTCCTAATGCTTTTTGGCAGCAGAAACAGAAAACTGAGTTTCCTGATATGCAGTTTGAAGAAAGACCTTTTCAAACTCAGTTTTCTGTTTCTGCTGACAAGATTTATGAATGGAATATTGATGGCTTTTCTGAGCAAGAAATTATTAACAAAATGGGACATATGTCCATGGTTGCTACTGCTTATCAAAATAATCATGATTTTGAACAATCTGAAATCGTTGACCTTCTTACTACTGGCTTTTCTGGTACTCTTCGTGGATGGTGGGATTCATATCTCACAGAAGATTCCAGAGATTCTATTAAACATGCTGTTAAAAAGAATGATGAAGGCTTGCCTATTTTTGATGATCGTATTGGTCGAGGTGTTCCTGATGGTGTTAATACCTTGATTTATACTATTATCAAACATTTTGTTGGTACTCCATCTAATGTTTCATCTCGAATTTCTGATTTGTTGAATAATTTGAGATGCCCTACTATGTCTGATTATAGATGGTACCAAGATGTTTTCCTTTCCAGAGTGATGCAACGGAAAGACTGTTTCAAGCCTTATTGGAAAGAAAAGTTTATTGACGGTCTGCCTCCTATCTTTGCTCATAAGGTAAAACAAGAATTAATTGGTAAAAATGATTCTATTGACTATGATAATTTAACTTATAGTGATATTTTAAGCACTATTAAAAAACTTGGGATTAATATGTGCAATGATGAAAAACTGTTAAAACACCAATTAAAAAACAAAAGAAAAGCTAAATATGAAATGGGAAATTTTTGTGAACAATATGGTTTACCTTCTATTGCTCCTTCTAAGCAAAAAGGTAAAAATGATAAAAGTCACAAAAATTATAACCATAAAAAACATAAAACCAACTTTAATGATTTCTATGCTAAAAGGAAAAATGTTTCTAAAAAACATGTTAACCAACGGTCAGGTAAAGGTAAATGTTTCAATTGTGGAAAACCTGGTCATTTTAGTAAAGATTGTAAACAAAAACCTGGTAAGTTGAAAAACAAGTTTAACATGTTAAAAATTGATGATAATGATCAAGAAGAATTATTCAGAATCCTTGAATCAAACAATTCGTCTGATTCCTTAGAGGATGATCTTTCTTCTTCTGATTCTTGCTATCATTCTGTTGATGATTCTTCTGATTCTCCTAATATTAAACTTGGTTGTAGAGATTCCTGTTGTAATGTTGTTAAAACTGTTAATGTCCTCACTAAAGGTGAAGAAAATGAAAGCTTGTTAATAAAATTGATCGGTCAAATTGAAAATCCTGAATTACAAAAAGAGTATTTGGATAAGTTCAAGAAAAATTTGTTAAAAGATGAAACTAGTAAAAAACTTAAATCAACCATAAGTTTTGAAGAAACTTTGGAAAGATTTAATAAGAAGAAATCCAAAGATTTAACTGTTAATGATCTCCAAGGTGAAATTAATACTGTTAAACAAGAGATAACTGAATTAAAACTTGAACTTAAAAACATTAAAAGTGATAACCATAATCTCAAACAAGAATTGTTGATATTAAAAATTGATAAAACTGTTGATCAAAATAAGACTGATGATGAACAAGATGAGCACAAGGATGGAGATGAATCCAGTCAACAAGCTCTTCTTTCTGATGAAGGTATTGATGGTGCTCAACCAAGCCTTGTTAATCTTAACAATATCCTTCCCCCAAAATGGTTCACAAAAGTGAAAATTGTTGTTTCCCATGATTATTATTTCACTGTTATTGCTATGATTGATTCTGGTGCAGATAAGAATTGTATTCAGGAAGGATTAATTCCTTCAAAATATTTTGAGAAATCAACTGAGAGATTGGTTTCTGCCAATGGTTCCCAAATGAAAATTAAATATGAACTGAATAATGCTCATATTTGCCATGATAATGTCTGTTTCAAAATCCCTTCTGTTCTTGTTAAAAATATGACTGATAAAGTGATTCTTGGCTTGCCATTTATAAATGCTTTGTATCCCTTCCTTGTTGATAATGATGGAATTACTACTGATCCTTTTGGACAGAAAGTAAAATTTGAATTTGTTTCAAAACTTGAAATTGATGTTAATAATGCTTTAGACTTGTCTCATGATTCCCCTGCTACTATATTTGCTCATGAATCAAAGACAAAATGCTTCATACACAATTTTGAAGGTACTCCTAGTAGTGCCAAATTATCTACTATTACCAATGGCTCTAATATTCTTAATGATTCTTTGCAGGAATCACGCACTGATGCAAGGATAGAAACCACTAGTAAGTGGGATAATATTAGTATTTATACCACTAATAAGTGGGTTATTATGGCTCCCTCTACTGAGAGGAAAAACAAGGGAAAAGCTCCTGTACAGGACTATTCCCAAAATAAAATGCATGAAGGCGAATCTTCTGGGGTAAAACCCAGTGGATCGACATCCCTTCAAGGGTATGTCCCGGCAACGGTGGCATATTCCTGTGGTGATATTGTGATTGCTTTGCAGGAAGTTTTGTCAAAAAATTTACAATTCCACAATGGAATCCATTCAGAACTTCCAGATTCTATTAAATTTATTCTTGATAACATTCAAGCTGCTTTTATTCAAAACCACTATGATCTGTTAAAAACCACTCTTAAAGCCCTGGAAATCCATCTTGTTAACCTTTCTGTTCAGAATGAGGCTTACCTAAGCCATTATGTTAACCATATCTCAGAAAACCCTCTTGCTTCAAACAATGACCTTGTTTCAAACCTTGTTTCGGAAATTGGGGCTTTTAGAAGCCAACTTGCTAACCACCCAAATATTACAAATAATCCTTACACTGGTCAACTCTTTGGCAAAGAGGATATCCATTCAAAGGATAAAATGACTATAATGGGCACTGATTATTCTAGATTGAGTCTTAAGTCCCAATCTATGCTAAGAAGTGCTTTTGCCAACTTGCCTTCAGATATACAATCGCGTATACTGAACTGCAAGGCTATGTTTGGGTCTTTCGACCTATGGTTCAAATGTTTCAAGAAACTTGTTACCGCCACTATTCCTGATCCTGATGAAATTGATGAAGGTGATAATGTGTTTATCCAGTTAGACTGGGAAGAACACTTTGGGAGTACTCTCAGAGTGTATGAAAAACCATACCGATTTCCTGGTCTCTTAATTAATTATGATGATGGTTACTTTGCTGCTGATGATGATGATGATAGAGATCCTAACTGGCTTTCTCATATGTTTGAATATGGCTTTATTAGATTTCTAAAATTAACAAGCTATTACCAAGCCAGTCAACTTCCTCAAATTGTTCAAGATGCCATTAAAAAATGTACTGGCCCCACTATTTCCATCAGATGTTGGAGTACTCTACCTAGATGGGAAAGAGATAACTGGATGAATGTCCAGCCTTCGAAACATCTTATTCTCATCAATGGTCATACTCATCAGGGGCAATGGCTTGAAGGGGATCCTCATTTGTCCTTCAAAAATCCTTATGCTCTTGCAAAATGTTGGGGAAACTATTTTAATAATCAAATTATTGAAGTTGCTCAGAGCCTGTGGAAAGATTATCATTTCATGGGAAGCACTGATAGAATTTGTGTTTTTGGTCCCAGGCCACGGGTTGACGCTATTGCTCGTCTACGTATTGCTGACCATTGTAATCCAAAGAGCTTTCTCATTCCAGGAAGAAGACTACTGGATGAGCCTATTTTATATTGTGGATTTTGCAACCAATATGCTATTTATCATGAGCATGATTGTGACTCTCCACAAGGTCCTTTTGATCCTTTTGATGGATATCCGTCCGATGCTCCTTCTACTGATTAATTGTGTGGTCCTCAGATCATTGTTACTACTATTTGTCTAGCCAGCATAATGGCCACTATTCAAGAACATGCGCACGTGATGATATTCCTGTTAACCTTGATGATATTCCCACTAGCCTTTGTCAGAAATCTTGTTGATTTTATGCCTTTCATGATTGGAAGTGTTGCATACTCTGAAGACTCCCATCATAATTCAAAATTTGGTTTCTTTTGATGGCTTCTTTAAGGACAAAAATGATGAGGTCTATGCCTAAAAATGAAGGTCTAGGCCCTCCCGTAAGATGCTCCTGATATCTCCCATGACTTAGAGTCAAAAAAGAAAAAGATTCACTTTTACTATTCATATGTCACTATTCACCTGTCACTATTCATCTGGCACTATTCATCCGTCACTATTCACCTGTTACTATTCATTCCGAATTTTGCCTATTTAAGGGGGGCTGTCCCTTATGTTACATTCAGAACTTTCTAGCAGAACTTTCTAGTGAGAAACCTTCACTATCTTGTTAGAACTTCCTTAGAAGCTTTCTTCCAGAGAGTTCTCCTATTATCTTGTTAACCACAACCTTGTTCACCATAACCTTGTTCATACAAACCTTGTAACTAGGACTAGTTCAAGCTTTGTAACTGTTAACCCCTACTGTTGAGATCTTGTTGTATTCACTACTACTACTGTAAGTGTTTAACTACTCTCAATAAAGAAGTATTTTCAGTTATTTATGTTCATTATATTGCTTGTTGCTACCGCCACCTTGGACGGATTACCGCCATACTGGACGGTTCTAAATTGCTTTCATTAATTGCTTTCAATTATTTTGATATATACTGCTTGGCTGGTTCTACCGCCTTATTATTGATCTAACTTTGCTATTTACATTTACTTTCACTATATTATCACTGTGCTTCCGCCTCTCTCCCTTCCTCCGTGTGTCCCCTTCCCCCTTTATGGTATCAGAGCCACTCTTTTCTGGCCGGTGATAGTGTGGTTGTGTTCTTTGTGCCTTGTCCGTATCTGTCCGAACCTTTGGTGCTCCGTTATTGTGTCCCCTTCTTACCGTCGTTGGCGCCACCCTAGGTGTAAAGTGAATTCCCAGAACCTGACTGTAAGGCCCGTTTGAGCCAGGAGGGCGTGTAGGGCATGTGTGTGGTATAGGGTTGCTTAGGGTATGTGTTACGAAATGCAACGGTTGTGAGAAAAACATGATAATTGAGTGTTAAAACTAGGATAATATGGATAAGTTGTGGAGATCCAACTCCTCTATCAGCTCCAGGACTGGTTGTCCTCCTGATATTGTGAATGAAGAAGATCACACTGTTGAAGATCATGAGATCCCTGATTTCCCTGATTTCCGAAAATGGAACATTCCTAAAGTTGATACTAAAACTGTTTACAAAACTAGCTGGGCTGAATCCACTTTTCATCCTGTTTATAAAGATAGAACTGTTGAACAAATATTTTCCATTTCAAAAATACATGAAAAATGTTGTTTGTTTTCCAAGAAAAATATTAATGACTTCATTGCTAAGAAACTCAGTTATTTACATATTGGTTTGGTCCAAGTTACTGTTAAACCACTTACCCGAAAGGGTATTAATGCTTCCATTCTCATGTGTTTACGTGATGCTAGATTTAAGGTCTTTAAAGATAGCATTCTTGGTATGATCACTGCTTCTTTGTATGATGGTCCTGTTTACTTTAACTGTTATCCTGATATTACTCTTGCTTTGGATGATCCTAATATTATTAAGGCTTTGACCTTGAATATTGCTTCTTCTGGTTATATTATGGATGAAGGTAGTAAACCTTTTGCTTTAATTTATCGTATTTATTACAGACTTCTGGGTACTCAGTTAAATCCTTGTTGTTTGAATCCTAGAGAACCCTCTGGTAAAACAATGTTAATCACATGTTCAACTCCTGATGCTAAAGTTCAAGTTCCAAAAATGATTCAATGGCAAGATATTACTCTTCCTAAAGAATGGTTGTTGAATCAAGAATCTCCTGTCCCTAAACCTGTTTTTGATGAGCTTGATCTCACAAATATTCAACAATATCTTGATGGTACTGTTAAAATATGTTTTCAAAATAATCAACCCTTGAGGATTAACGAAGGAAGACACTCCTTTGCTGGATCTGAAAGTATTTCGAAAAGAGATCATGATATCAATGAGTTTTTACAAAAGAATTTTGAAAAACCCACTGATCTGAAATTAAAAGGTGTTTCAAGTGATAAATCTCAAATCAGCCGCTCTGTTTACTATTCTACCAAACCTGAATCTTCCTCTCCATATGGCAAACCTGTCACCGAAGAAGATGATGATGCTAATTCTGTTTGTCCTTCTGATTCTGATTTTCCTCCTATTGATAATAATGTCAACCATTTAAGAGTTTTGACTGCTGTCAAGGAAAATTTTGAAGTTGACTTGACTCCATTGTTTGATGAATTTATGCTTCCTAAAAATAAGACAAAAAGAAAAATTTACCAAAATGATTTTGCTCAGTCTGAGAAAAACCGTGTTAAAAGAAAATGGTTAGAAAAAATGAATCAATTGAAAAGACATATTTTGTTCTTTGATTTTCTTGAAAACTATTATGTTTCAAAAGATGAAGTTACCAAAAATTATTTGAATGTAATAAAGAAATCTAATTTTGTTAAAAATGACAAAATCATTCCACCTCTTGAGACTATTTTGGTGACTACTGACAAAATTGATGTTAAAGCTACTCCTTTCAAAATTGCTGATGAACAAACTCCGGTTGTTAGCCTTATTGAACAAAACAATTTTACTAATGAATCATTGCATGTTATTGGTCAACAGCTTGACCGTATTGAAGAAAAAATTGCTGAAAAAACTGTTTCTGTTGACAAACCTGCTTCTGTTCAAAAACCTGTTTCTATCAAGACTGAGGAACCTTTGATTAATTTACCCAGTCATGATAACAAATTCAAGTTTCGAACCTCTCAGTCTAAACTTCTTGAAACTGTTGACAAAATGCTTTCTGATTTAAAAGTTAAAACTGAAGGTACTTCTACAAGTACTCCTGCTACTCGAACCATTTCAAAAAATAAAATTGTTTCTGATGAAAGTACAGATTCTGATACTGTTTCTTCTGTTTCTGCAAAAAATATTTTTGATGATGGTTTACCCAGAATTAAAAGATTTGTTGGCAATTCCAAGCCCATGTTTCTTACAAAAAATTGGTATTCAAAACCTACTCCTCCTGATATGCAGTTTGAAGAAAGACCTTTTCAAACTCAGTTTTCTGTTTCTGCTGACAAGATTTATGAATGGAATATTGATGGCTTTTCTGAGCAAGAAATTATTAACAAAATGGGACATATGTCCATGGTTGCTACTGCTTATCAAAATAATCATGATTTTGAACAATCTGAAATCGTTGACCTTCTTACTACTGGCTTTTCTGGTACTCTTCGTGGATGGTGGGATTCATATCTCACAGAAGATTCCAGAGATTCTATTAAACATGCTGTTAAAAAGAATGATGAAGGCTTGCCTATTTTTGATGATCGTATTGGTCGAGGTGTTCCTGATGGTGTTAATACCTTGATTTATACTATTATCAAACATTTTGTTGGTACTCCATCTAATGTTTCATCTCGAATTTCTGATTTGTTGAATAATTTGAGATGTCCTACTATGTCTGATTATAGATGGTACCAAGATGTTTTCCTTTCCAGAGTGATGCAACGGAAAGACTGTTTCAAGCCTTATTGGAAAGAAAAGTTTATTGACGGTCTGCCTCCTATCTTTGCTCATAAGGTAAAACAAGAATTAATTGGTAAAAATGATTCTATTGACTATGATAATTTAACTTATGGTGATATTTTAAGCACTATTAAAAAACTTGGGATTAATATGTGCAATGATGAAAAACTGTTAAAACACCAATTAAAAAACAAAAGAAAAGCTAAATATGAAATGGGAAATTTTTGTGAACAATATGGTTTACCTTCTATTGCTCCTTCTAAGCAAAAAGGTAAAAACGATAAAAGTCACAAAAATTATAACCATAAAAAACATAAAACCAACTTTAATGATTTCTATGCTAAAAGGAAAAATGTTTCTAAAAAACATGTTAACCAACGGTCAGGTAAAGGTAAATGTTTCAATTGTGGAAAACCTGGTCATTTTAGTAAAGATTGTAAACAAAAACCTGGTAAGTTGAAAAACAAGTTTAACATGTTAAAAATTGATGATAATGATCAAGAAGAATTATTCAGAATCCTTGAATCAAACAATTCGTCTGATTCCTTAGAGGATGATCTTTCTTCTTCTGATTCTTGAAATTCTACTCTAACATAATCAAAATGTATACATGTGTAAAACTCCCTCCTGGAGACTTGAACCCCGGCCCTTACTCCTCACATCTCACAAGTATTACCATCGCGCCAAAGGTGCGTGGTAGTAAGATAATTCTACTCTTAAAGGTGATGGTGTATGTATATATTAATTATTAATATATATATATATATATATTGCAATTTACTATTCACATTTGAACATTTGATAATGAACAATGTAATTATAAAAATAAAAATTTAAAAGAACTACAATTTAATGGATTGTATTTTCTATTAAAAAAATCAATGAGTTGTTATATCCTTCGTAACTCATAACTCCTCATTTTCTTTAGTATTTGTGTAACTCATGCCTACTTATCTCCTCCAAAAACCAACAAATGAAAACCTTAAATTTTATTAATGGAAGATAATTGCACTATATGTTAACGTATAACTCTATGAATTCCAATTACGATAAAAGAATCCTTACAAAGGTATGACTTTATTAGCTTCTCATTCTTTTTCAAGTTATTATATCTTTTCCTTTCCTCATTCTATCAAATTTCTTTTCCTTTTTTAAGTTATTTTCTAATTTCTTTGATAAATTAAATAGATAGAAAATAGTTTATTTTAACGTTGTTGTTGATATTTTTTATAGATAGAAAGTCACCAAGAAATTCAACAAATTTTTGAAGCCAAGAGAGAGAGAGAGACATGGAATCCGTGAGTTTCCCTTCTCTTGTTATTGATGTTCTATTTCGAAACTTCCATTTTAATTTGCGATAAAATGAGAGGTACAAAGCTTCCCACATAATTTATATATCCAAATGCTGATGAAGTTCGTTATTGTTGTTGTTTTCCTTTGATAATTTTACAATTGCTTTTCTCATTTTTTGTTATATAGCAAATTGAATACCATTTCTAAATTATTAACTATCGGTGAGTAGACTTTTTTTTTTTTACATTTTTTTGTTGAAAGAATTTATTTATTTAGTTTAACAAATTCGTTACAATTTATTTAAACATCTACCAAATATCTATACTACTAATAACAGAATTCCCAGTTTAGATTTCATAATTTAGCGTTCTAAAATATCCTCATATAAATTTTTAAACTACCTAAAATACCCCCTATCTTTTACTTAAATAATTTTAAATTTAAATACACAAACAGGTTAAAAAAGCTACTTACAATTTTTAAAAAGGTTACTAAGTTTTAGACTTTTTCATTTCCCTTCTCCAATCTGAATTGCCACTTTTAATTTTAAATTCAAAATTTCAAATTTTTTCAACTTTCACGTAGAGAAAGATCTTAAAAATTAGGACATTATCTCTATCTCACTTTTAAACATTATTTCACGTTATTTTATCTCTTTCTTAAATAAATAAATAAATACTCACAGTTATTTTATATACTAATTGTTTTAGATAAGTGACTTCTCCTCTTTGAATTCCAATGCCTCTACATGATATGGGGGGGGGGGGGGGGGGAATCAAGAGTTTCAGTTTCAAATAGTTTCTTCCATTCATATCAACCACTAACTCATGCAAAAATAACTAATTAGGAAAAAAAAAACTCACATAAAGAAAGATCCTACGAATTAAGATATTGTCTCTATCTCACTTTTAAACATTATGACACTAAACCCAAAATAAAAAATAAAAAAGAGCTTCATCGCACGCATGAAGCATGTGTGATAAGGCTAGTGTGTGTGTGTAAACAAAACATTCTAATCAAATTCAAACACAAATTAATAGGGGACTATGTAAAATAACAACAAAAAGTAGAAGAAAAAAATTATAATAAGTTGAAGAAAAAAAATCGTGCGAGGGCCAATAACTAGTTTTATATATAAAATGAAGTTTTAAATAGAATTGAGTATACCCCACATTTCTAATCAATTTACTAAATTATCTTAATAACAAATTGGTGTATAAAGCGATAGAGGTAGGCATCTATGTTCATGTGATAAAACATTTATCAATCTCTAATACTATTGTTAATTATAGGCCAACAACAATGGATTTGGAGTGGCTACCAAAAAAAAAAATGAAATTTGGATCCCATGTAAGTTTGTTAAGTATCTTTTGATTGCTTGCAACCTTAATTTGGCTGACTTAATTAATTGGTTGTCAGAAGATTCTTGTTTATTCTCTATCAATCATGATTATTGTGTTCATAACAATATTCATGTAGGTTTATTTTCTATCATTTTTACCTTATGTATATTTATTTACAAATGCAATGGGCATTTCTACAATTCTCGTCATCCTAAACTCTGAGGTTTATCCTTTAGAGTTTTAGGTGTTGGGTTGGCAGCAGTGAGCATAACTCTCAATAACATTTACTATAGCAGTTTGTATTATTACATTAAGCTTATTATATTTCCTTTCTTTCATGCACTATAATTAAGTTAATTCTTTTGGGATTGCATTGTGGTATAACTTATTTATATTTGTTACAATTGATCTATATTTTTTAAATAAAAAAAAACCTACATCTACTTCTTCTTTTTTAATCTATTAACCTTCATATTTGTATATGGAAATTTTTGATTCATAAACTCACTTCTTTCTTACATGATAGATAAAAAAATATGAGGACCAGAGTTTAGAAAAATAAATTTAGAGTTAATTATATGTTTAAACATATGTTTACACAAAAATACACCAATAAAATGTCAAACATAACTATTAACAGCTAAAAGGAAAGAAAATGATTTAACACCTTAATTCCATTTTACTATCATTACATTATAAATAAATAAATAAAAAGCCTATTGACATTTATTTATTATAAAGTATTAAATTGAGTAACAAAGTATTGAATAGAATTAAATAAAAAATAAAAAAAAAGTTGAGATTACAAATTTTTATTTTGATATCTTACCTGCTTATAGAAAAAATGAAGCCTATACAGACCAATGTTGGAACTTAATTCTCGCTAACATAGTTGGCCATATGAAGATCCTTGTTTATTTGCTATCAACCATAATTATTGCATTGATAATTATATCCATGTAGATTTATTTGTCAATTATAGGTTTGCTTATATCATTTTTCACTTATGTATACATATTTTCATATGCATTAAGCTTTTCTATTGTAACAATCATTCTAAACTCTGAAATTTATCCTTCAAAGTTTAGGTGTTGAGTACTAGACGGCAACAATAGTCATTATTCTTGCTCCAAGTATTTGTTGCTAGAGTGGAAACAATCAACAATGCTTCTAACTATTTTTACTATAGCAATGTATAATATTACATTAAGCAAATTATTTTTCCATTATTTTATGCATTTTGATTAAGTTAATTCGTGGTATAACTTATTTATATTATTACAAATGATCAATTTTTTTCAAAAATATTACTTCTCTAGGAATCTACTAATCACATTCAAATAATGAAAGCGTTTTTCAAGTGAATGAAGGAACAATGTGCTAAATTTTGGTTCATAAACTAACATCTTTCTCATATGATAAATCAAAAATTATAAAGATCATAGTTTAGAAAAATAAAGTTATTGATTATATGTTTAAACCTATGTTTACACAAAAATGCAACAATAAAATGTCAAACATAGCTATAAGCTCTACAAGGAAATGAGTTAACACCTTAATTCTATTCTACTATTGTTACAAAAAAAGAAAAAAAATTTATTAACATTTATTTATTATAAAGTATTAAATTGAGTAATAAAGTATTGAATAGAATAAAAAAAAATTTGAGATTAAAGATTTTGTTCAAATATTTTACCCTGCTTAGAGAAAAATGAAGTCCAACGGACCAATGTCGCCACTTAATTTTGGCTGACTTAGTTTGCCATATGACAATACTTGTTTGTTCACTATCAACCATAATTATTGAATTGATAACTGTATTCATGTAGGTTTATTTGTCAGTTAAGGGTTTGTTTCTATCATTTTTCGCTTATGTTTGCATTAGGGTTTTCAACTATACCAATCATCAATTACAAAATTTTCCTTTAAAGTTTAGGTGCTGGATTGGCAACAATTGTCAATGCTCATAACTACATTTACTATAACAGTGTATAATATTACACTAAGATAATTATTTTTCCATTATTTTATGCATTTTGATTAAGTTAATTCGTTTGAGATTGCATTGTGGTATAACTTATACATATGGTTACAAATAATCTATTTTATTTTAGAAACTATTACTTCTATTTGTTTTTTATATTTACCAACTAACCTTCATTTTTGTATAATATTATTTTGTTAGGAATTCAGTGGAGGTAAGGTTGGCACAGGTGTATGTGATGCTGAATGGCCAATGCATGTGGGGCTGATGACCAATGCAGGGGGTGCTGATGAGAGGGTACTAACAGAGGGTGCCTAAGTTGCTGATGGGAAGGGCAGGAGTTGCTGATGCAGCATGCGTGCACAACTGATTGGGAGGGCTGCCAGTGTTGTTCTGCACATCTGTGTAATTGGTAATGCGTGTAAGGAGTTGTGTGAGTGTGTTAGTAGATGTAAGAGTTAGTTAGACTGTGAGCTGTCAGGGTAGTTAGAAGGTAGTTACACTATGAGCTGTCATGGTAGTTAGAAGGAGTTACACAGTTATGATTGGGGGGTTACAAGTATATAAGGGAATAACCAACTGTAAGGAAGGCATTGAACCATTTTGTTAATTGAATAATTCTTTCTTCTGTATCTTCTCTCTATCTCCAAACTCAATTCTCTCTATCTTGTTCAAGGAGGCCTAGTTGACCTCGAATTCAACTATTATAAACTCTGTTCTTAACATATTTATTCTTTATGTGCAAACATATTCTCTAAGCATTTACTTAGCACATTCACATAATGAAAGTGTTTTTCATGTGAATGGAGGAAAGATATGGTAATTTTTGGTTCATAAACTTGCATCTTTCATATGATAGATCAAAAATTATAAAGATCATAGTTTAGAAAAATAAAGTTAGAGTTAATTATGTGTTTAAACATAGGTTTACACAAAAATGCAACAATAAATTGTCAAACATAACTATAAGCTATCCAAGGAAATGAGTTAAGAACCTAATTTCATTCTACTATCATTACAAAAAAATTATTAAAATTTTTTTATTATAAAGTATTAAATTGGTTTCTCAAAAAAAATATTAAATTGAGTAAGAAAGTATTGAATAGAATTAAAAAAATGAGTTCAACTACATAAGATTGTAGGTACTTAAGTGTTTAATTATGACTGGGTCTCATATAGAATTAATTATAAGTAATTATATGTCAAAATCTCATTGCTTCTTGAGGGCATGACTATACATAAATGTACAAGATAATTCTAATAAATAACTAGGGATTTTGGAAACCTAATTGACTATATTCAAAAATAAATAAATGACTACTTAAAGTTTAACAATCTCTAAATAACTGAATCCAAAAAACAAAAACAAAAAACAAAAAAATCCCTAAATAACTCTTAACATAATCTAATTTTAAAGTGACTTAAAAACAGGTCTAAGACAAGTCATTATCCTAAAATCTTATCTAGAAAATTGAGCAAAATCGGAAGAAGAAAAAATAAGGGAGGATGAATATTGGAGGTTATGATTAGTGTCGGTTAGGGGTGTCAATATTTGATACAACCTGTAAACATGACGTAGGTTTTTACAGGTTAGAGTTGGACTTTACTTGGTTTGGGTCATAAACGTGTCGACTCGAAAGCGACACAATAAGAAACGTGTTATAAGCGAGTAAATCTGCATAACCCATAATAGACACGTTTAACACGTCAATTTATTTGTGTCAACCCGAAATGATTCATTTAACACAACTTGTTTAACTCGTATAACAAATAAATATTCATTTTATTTTATATTTTTCAAATACCTTTTATATCCCCTATATTTTAAACTTAAAAAGAAAAGTGAGTACTTACAAAAACTTATAAGTGATATAATCGTAAATTAAAACTTTACAAACCCTAGATCTAAACCCTACAAACCCTAAATATCTAAAGCTTCTTATAAATATCTAATCTATATATACATATAAAACCGAAGCTTTCAAAATTTCCACAATTTTTCACGTCAGCAATACTTATATAAATAATAATAAATCTTTTTTTTTTCCACCAAATACAAATTACAAACCCAACATCTCTAAAAACACATCCCAACGTCTCTAAAAACCCAATTACCCGCTATATGTTAAACCTCCCAAAACCCAATTTCCTTCTCTCTCCCACATCCCACCCATGCCACACCATAAATAGCTCCGCTACTACCATAGCTACCATCACCCATCATAGCCATGACAAGACCTCAGCCCAAGTCATCGAAGCATTAAGCTCCAGCCCCAGTTCACACAAGTGAGGTGCTTTAATCATATTTTAGCTTTCTGATTTTTGCAATTACTATAGGGTTTTGATTTATTTATTGGAATTTCAATTTCTGTGGTTACTTTGGTTTGGAGTTCCATTTTTTTTTCCATGACCAAGCTACACTATTAGTGGCTCCACCACTGCCATGGCTGCTCTAATAGCCTTTTGATTTCTGCAGATTAAAACTATTGGGTTTTGATTCAAAAGACCCATTTTGCTATTGAAATTGAATGGTGGTTGTGGCAATTCAAACTAAAAATTTCAATTTTGTGTGTTTGAGTTTTTTTTTTTTTTTTTCCTTTTCAATCTTCATTGGGGTTTTTTTTTCCCCAAATTTAATTTGTTGAGTTTAAAATTAGGGTTTTTGAAATATCAATTTTTGTTATTCAATTATTGGAGACTATTGCCTATGAAGTATTTGATGCTGGGTCTCAGTGAGGATTCTATGTATGATTGTTTGGTTAATCATTGTGATTTTCCTCAAAGTATTTTTAACATCACTCTTTAAATGCCCTTACGGATTTTTACAAGTATTATTAAAAGATCAATGCTCTGCTTACATACCTTTTGCATTGTCAAATAGCACTGTTTAATTTGTTTGTGGATTAGTGAACTTAAGAGAAAACAGTGAGTGAAATGTAATGAACTATCTGACAATGGTTATTTAT
This sequence comes from Quercus gilva, assembly GCA_023621385.1. Taxonomy (NCBI): domain Eukaryota; kingdom Viridiplantae; phylum Streptophyta; class Magnoliopsida; order Fagales; family Fagaceae; genus Quercus; species Quercus gilva. Next base: position 69,792,745 of record CM042477.1, read on the forward strand.
CAAAAAAAAAAAACTATTTGACAATGCAAATTCTCTTCTAACAACTTGGTGTAGGGTTGAATCTAAAGGAAATCCAAGATGGTTGAATAGGCCCTTCCCCTTGATGTTCTTTAAATCACTATACTCTTTTGTCATCTTATGGCATGCCAACTTTACCTTAAAGAATATCCCAGTTATGAAAGCCATTCAATATTCTCTTTTTTTTTTTTTTTTTTTTTTTTGTGAAAATTCATAGCTGCGTCTTAGATCCAAATTTGATATCGGTAAAATCTTAGAATCATATTATATAGTTTGAATATATATACATGTACGGGTGTGTGTGTGTGTGTGTGTGTGTGTGTCTTAGACCAAATTTGCATGCATACTTTTGAGATGGATGTTTGTGTCTTAGATCCTAACTTGATATTGCTAAGATCTTAAAAGTATATCATTTAGTATGAATATTTATGTATGTATTTATGTGTATGTTTGTGTGAGTCTTGGTGCTAAATCCAAAGAAAGTGTAGGTAGGAATTTCCATCTTAGGTAGAGGATCAATTGGAGTTTTTGATTTGGATGATGAGCAATCAAAGAGGCAAGTGAATGGTTCAAATAGAAGTAGCAAAACCCCAAGGGAGAATTCAAAGGGAAATTACCTCAACAAGTTGCAATATACTACACACGAGGATTCAGATGTGAGAAAGTTTCAAGTTATGTACTTAGCAAAGGAATTTTTTTTTTTTTTCTAATTATTTGTTGTGTTATTTTACAAGGTGAACATGTATTATCAGCTTATGTTCAAAATGTAACATCAGTTTTCTAATTATTTGTTCATGAGTAAGTTACAAACACAAATGTTCTATTGTACAACCAACAAAAAAAAAAAAAAAAACCCGTAATGGACGCTAAAACATGTTCTATAAGCTTGAACTCACATGATTCATAGCAAAAACTACTCAAATAAATCATTAATCCATGCATCGTACGGGTTGGCGACTAGTTTTATATTATTTTTGTCGAACTACATTATTTTGAATGTGGGTTGAAGACTTGAAGTGCATGCACTACTTTTAGAATATAAAGAACTTATTTCTATATGGATTTTATATTTAATATTATGTGGGTTGAAATGAGTTGTGTCACATTCGTGTCAACCTAACACGACATATTTATTAAACATGTCAAGTAGGTCGAGTTAGGGTTGAAAGGTCTTGATACAATTATTAAATGGGTTGGGTTCTGGTTGAGTCATTTAATCGAATACCCCTATCTCAACACAACATGAATACGACACGCTAATTCAAATTGATACTCCTAGGTCAACACACAGACAATGTCAGTTAATCAAGAGTTCGAGCTCGTGACTCAATTTTCTAGTTTCAACCTTGATTTTTTGTCATGCACTTTGAAGTCTTATCTTATCAACATAGGGGATAAATATGAGTTGGGATAGCCTTGAAAATGAAGAGCTGTAATAAAACTTCACCATTTTGAGTTCTTCAAATCCAAGACAATCCCACCACCTCCGCGGAACCCCATCACTCTTCCTTGTCCCTCTAATTGATGCCCATTTTGTGTGAGGAGTCTCAAGTCTAGGATTTCTAAATTCCATTTTTGATTGTTGCCGTGTATTAAATAACAAGAAGGGGTGAGCAAGCGAATCAAATATTTCTTAAAATATTTTCTCAAAAGAAGGTTTTTATGGACTTGGCAGTGGTGATTGGTCGGAACTGGCGGAATTGATGGTGTCAGCGACAAGTTGTAAGAGGTGCCGGTGAAGGTTGGCTGTGGTGGACCCTGGTAATGCCTTAGTCTGTTGAGCTTTTCTGTTTTTTTATTTATTTTAGGTAGCGAAATACATGGCACAATTCTAAGATTTAATTTAATAGGTAAACATATGACATGTTTTTATTTGTGAGAGCAAAAATGTGTTACAAAAGATTAATGTTAGAAAATTTGTGGTTGGGTACAATGTTAAAAGTTGAGGATACCCATATATTTTGTACATGAAAGAAATTATGATTTGGGCCTCTTTTGGTTTTCAGGAGAAAGGGTTGTAATTGTGAAGAAGAAAGTAAAACGAGAAGCGAGAGACAGTATTGTAGCGGATGAGATAAAATGAAGGGAATGAAGAGTTTATACAGAGGTCATGAAGCTCCTAGGAATGAAATTGGGGTCATTATTTTCTGTGAATAGTTCACTTTTGTTTCAATATCCTCAATCGTTTGGCCTTAACCCTATGTTCGTAACATCTTTTAGTTTGTGGCATCAATTGCCACAAGTTTTATCCTTTTTCATAAGGGTTAGTTTGCCAACTTTTTTTGAATTACATCTTTTATTTGGTGCGCCAACATTACGTACCCGAATAGTTAATTGCTTTTAACTTGAACTCTCAATATCTACAGTTTAACTCAATAAAATATTAAAGAGAGAGAAAAAATATCCAATTATGCAATCCACTTATTGAGCATCTATAATAATAATAATAATAAATAATAAATAATAAATAAAAAACAGTACAAACCTTATGTAATACATCAGATTCCGCAATTAAATTTGAATACTTGGTTATTATTAATTTAATTGTATTTAAAAAAGATAATACTATTTATTTCTTATTGGTTAATGGAAACAAGCATTAGACTTTTATTAGAAAATCTAATATTAAGTTTTACTTAAAAAAAAAATAAATAAATAAAAGAGTAGTCTTTCATCTACAAAATTGCAGTTTCACATCCATCAGGTGTATGAGTATTTTGTCTAGGAAGACCCTAGGTAATCACTTATTAATAAAACTCGAAGGAAATTAATTCCATATTTATTTGTCTTGTTTTGGTAAAAAAATCCAAGTTGATTTAAAACCAGGAAAACACTTGTTTTGGAAAAATCTAGTTCTATGTTGATTTATATTAGGGAATAATTTTTTATTTCTAGAAAAAGTCAAATTCTATGCCAATTAATCGAAGTTTATTTTGTTAAAACTAAATTCAATATTGGTTTATACCAGAAAACTTTTGTTTTAGCAAAACCAAATTCAATGTTGGTTTCGATAAGCGTAAACATTTTTTTTGTTAAAATCAAATTCCAAGCATGGGAAATATCAGTTTTGGCAAATCCATATCCCATGTAGTTTTATACCAGCAATTCTATGTTGGTTTATACCGAAAACCTTGTTTTGGTATTACCAAATTCCCTTTTTGGTTATACCAGGAAAAATTGTCACCAAAACCGAATTCCATGTAGGCTCATACTGGGAAAATATTAAGATTTTTAAGAAAAATCAAATTCATGTTGCTTGATCCAATTATATTTCAGTACAACAAAATTATATGTTGCTTTGTAACAGAAAAAATTGTTTTCATATAACAGGACAAATTTTCTTTTGATACAACCAATTTTCATGTTGGTTTACACTGGGAAAGAACTGTTTTGGTAATAACTAAAATCCCATGTAGATTGATTCCAGGAAAATCTTGTTTTGGTATATCCAAATTTCATGTTGGCTTATACCAGGAAGAATAGTTCAAAACTCAATCCCGAGTGAGATGCACTGGTTAGGTGCCGTAAAGAGTTCAGAACTAAATTATTGTAACACCTAGACATATAGAGTAGTTGCCAGTTCCAATTAATTGTTATCACATATAGTGTCAGGTTCACCCTGTCAAAAAAAATAAATAAACAAGAGACAATTGATAACCTCTATCAGCTCTGCACTTCTCTGCATCAAGAGAAGAAAACTGCAGTCAAGGAGTACAGAGATGAACTTTAGCAAAAATCAGGAGACATATATCATGCATAATTAACAGGTAGATACTCTCATCCAGGCACAGTTCTTGGAAAGTGATATCATAGCTATTTTTAAACTCGTCAAAAAATAACAATCATACAGCTTTTTCTGATCTCCCTATGATTGTTCTTATTTTCAAAATTCATATAGCTTCTCAATCCATCCTAGCCGGAAATTTTTCAAATGTTAGGGCACCTCCAAGATGTAATCAATTTGTAAAATCTTCACAAATTTGAAAATGACAACAGAAGTCAATTAGAAACCGGTAAAGCACTGCCAACTGCGGTATAAAATATCAGGAGCAGAAATGAAATATTGAGGTCTCTTTGTGGTATCCAGAGTAAAGTCAAGTTACCCCAAAGAGAATTTTTTTTCCCAGGTTGTTTAGTAATTTAAAGAACATACACATTATAGCCGTCAAAGAGGTTCTGCTGTTCAATTTTTACTGATATATAGGAAGTTCACATGCCTTCTAGTTCTGGCTGCTTGAATGCAGGGATAAAGAAGTAAGGCTCCGTTTGGTTCCCGTAAAATATTTTCTGGAAAATACTTATTTTCTGGAAATGCTATTTTCCGGAAAAGGAAAATATTTTTAAGTGTTTGGGTGTATTATGAAAATTGTTGTGGAAAATATTTTTATGTGTTTGGTTGTATTAGGAAAATGCTATTTTCCTACCATTCAACAACAAATTCCGGCAATAAATTCCGGCAACAACAACAAAAAATTCCGGCAACAACAACACCACCACAACAACAACAACAACAATCAAACTTAAAAAAAAAAAAAAAAAAAAAAAAAAAAAAAGAGTCATCGACGAGATCGAGGAAGAGAGAGCGATGGTTCGAAGGCAATGGTTCGAAGGTCTGGGTCTGGGTCGTCGAAGGCAATGGTTCGAAGGTCGAAGGTCGAAGCCTCGTGGGTTCGTCGGTGGGGTGCGATCTTTGGTGGGTCAGTCTTCGGTGGTGATCTGGGCTCTGGGTTCGTCGGCGAAGTCGAAGATCAGTTCGTGGCGCGAAGGCGAAGTCGAAGATCGTGGGTTCGCGCCGCCGGCGAAGTCGAAGATCGTGGGTTCGTGGGTTTGTTCGTTCGTGGCGCCGGCAAAGTCGAAGATCGTGGACGGTGTCTTCGGCTTCTCTGGGTTCTCTCTTCTCTGGCTTCTCTCTTTTTTCCGTTCTCAAGTGTTTCTCTGGCTTCTCTCTTTTGTGCGTTTTGTGTGTTTTGTGCGAGACCCGGAAATGGTTTGAAGGTAAAATAAGAACGTAAAACCATTTCCGGGTCAAAGGCGTAAATTCGGTCAACGTTGCATCCTATTTTCCGGAAATGAGGTTTTCACCTGCCTTCCAAACACTGGGGTCTGGGTGAAAATGATTTCCTGAAATCATTTTCACCCAAACCAAACGGAGCCTAAAAAAGTATGGATTTACATTTTAATTTTTTTTTAAAAAGAACTTTTTTTAAGTACATCAAAATTAATTATTTTATGCATTGGAAGAATTTGAAAACAATCCTAAAAGATCCAAACCACTTTGCATTAGATTTAACAGTGGCCTTAGGCTTTGGTTGGAAGGACAGAAAAGTGAAAGAAAAGAAATAAAAAAAGAATGAAAAATAAAATAAAAAAGATAGGAAATAAGATATTAATATTTTCTATCATAAATGTTTGGTAAGAGGGATAAAAAAGTACAAAGAAAACAAAGCAATCTTATATTATTTTATCCTTGTATTGAATTGTTTTTAACAAACTAGAATGATAAAGATATCAAATCACCCATGTAAGACATTTTCTAACCTATTTTCCTCCTCCTATTTTGGGAAGATTAAAACTGATGGGCCCAGATAAAAAATAATCATCTCTCTTTTTTTCCATTCTTCCACTCTTATATTCTAAAAAAGAGAAGATATCAAACATCTCTTCATCCTTCCCTAACCTGTCACTCTTCCAACCCTACCAAACGCACTTGAAAGTCTAAACAAATGTCAAAGAGAATAATAAGCTTCTTAAGAAATAAAAGTTGTAGTACCTGATAAGAATTTTTGTTGTATTCTACAGTTTTCAAGTGGGAGATACGTACCTGAAGATTTTTGAGAACATAAAGTAATATCCAACCAAGCCCAAGTGAATTGTTTTCAGCCGACAACCTTTAGTTAGGCTGTTGCAATTATTTAATAGTTCTGAAGTGAAGGGAAATGTTATCAGAGTCAAAAATATAGTAAGTAGAACAGAAAGCAAGAGCTTGACAAAGAAGCAAAGAAACAGGGATTATGATGCGGAAGAACACAAGGAGCAGTTATATCAAATGACAAGATCATTCCAATTTCCCCTTTGTTACCTGGCTTTTTGATGCTTGCGACTATCAAAAAGATCTCCATTTCCTTCATGCCTCCTCTTCTGAATCAACAAATAAAAATAGCTATTTACAGTTATTTGAGTGCTTTCAAGAAACACATTAAAATTTAACTTCATATTAAAGTTAGGCCACTCCTTAAGTTGAACCAGTTCTGGAAGTCCATAGAAGCACTAATGGTTTAATTTATAAGAGCAAACTGGAGCCAACCATAATCAATGAAATTTGATGATGTTATTGGATCAACTTAAGATAATTTTGCATTTTTGGAAATTTTACTGAATAATTTTTAAGAAACAAAATATAGGGTCATTTTTTAATTATTAGAAAGTAAATGGATGACGTGAAGATCAAGAAGATCTTAGGTCCAAGACTTGTCATGCTGCTTAAGTTTATGTTACAAACTACAAATGCTACTAGGTAGTAATACAATCTAACGAGGATATGCAAAAGATGGTGACTGATAACCTATCCTTACATAATATGATCCCATTATTCATCACCTAAAATAAAATGTTATCATCCAAAATGAATAAAATATTGATTTAGGCCATGGCATTCATAACATGACAAGAAAAGGGATGTTATGGAAACCTTGTCTTGCTGTTTCAAATCAAGATGTCCATCTCTATTTTTATCCTCATCATCACTCTTGTCTTTGTGGCGGTGTTTGTGCTTCTTATGATCCTTATCCTTCTTCTTGTCTTTGTCCTTGTGCTTCTTATGCTTCCTCTTCTGGTCTCTGGAGTCATCATTTGACTTCGCCCCTGCACTGGGCATCCCCTTCTCAGCCTGTAAACACCATTCAATATGACAAGACCATATGTTACAGAATTCGCAACACAAGAACAGCACATTCATTCTCAAGTTCAGAAAGCTGTCATTGTCCAGCTTAAGGCAATTACAAAGGAAAGACAAAATTTTAACACACATTATACATCAGAACAGGCCTTGAGCAACACCTCACCCCACTCTCCTTACCCCAGGTAACACTTACCAAAAATAAGAAGACAAGGTTAGAAATAATAATAGGAACACAGTTCAATGTAACATAGGTCTTACATCAGTCAGATAGACAGGAGTTGTCTCTCTCATCTGAAAGGCTTCCCACAGTGCATCCAAGTCAAAAGGATGTATATGTGCATTCCTCTCTCTCAAATAGGAAATACTCTGCGAGAGCTGATCTAATTCCATCCCTTCTCCTCTCCTAATTTCCGTGTCTCCCACCACATTGCGTAGATAATGAGTCTGTGACACTGATAAAGGAAGTGGTCTCTTGCAAAAGAATTCATGATGAGGCCACAGCTTATACTGATTTATGAGATCAACAGCACCACTAAGTTCCCTAGGCCCTGATTTCCAAAAAGAACCTTGTTATACGAAATGTGATGAAAACTGAACTTAAAAGAGGAAGGAGGGGAACTGGAATGGCAAAAATAAATAATATCTTTTTTTTCCAGTAGCACAATCGCTTAAACTACTCTAAACATGATACCCTGATTTCTGCATTGTGTTCTTCCATCTTTGAGGTGGTTTCAATGTCAAAAATTATGTACAAGAGAACATAGACTCTAAAAATAATGCAATAACATCACTTTTCATAAATCCCCATGCACAAGACCAATCAAATAAGGAGCTTGCAAAAGTTTATAACAACTTGTTCCCCATACTCTCCACATCCTCAAATGTATGCCTATTGCGCACTGTCCATATGATCCATATCAAACATAAGGAAGCCATGTTCCAAATAACTGACAAAATTCTTACTCAACCTAACATAAGATCCATCACATTCTCTGAGGGACTTAATTTGATCCCAAAGGATCATTAAAAAAAAAAATCCAGTCTTTCAGTTTATGTTTGCCTTAATGTAACACTATTTAGAATGGAATTGTTAAGAGGATAGAGTGCCAGTTGGCAAGCTGGAAAATATATAAGGATGAACCGTGACATTGATAAAAAGCACCCTTCTGAGTTTACCCACGTATTTCATGTTTTCCTTTCGCTTGCCTACATCAATGGCGATTAAAACTTGTGACACAACAAGAGACTTTTTGTGGGATGGTGTTGGAGATGAACTCAAAATTCATTGGGTGAAATGGAATCAAGTGTGTAGCCCAAGCCAATATGGTGGGTTAGGCATCAGGCATTACATGTTTTCAACCAAGCAGTATTAGGCAAAGGTTTGTGAAGACATGTGGCAGAGAGATCAACGATGGAGGAAGGTTGTAGTTCAAAGTTAGTTATGTGCTCCAACAATGTGGGAGTGCAGAGGTATATAAGTGACTAAGGGTGGGGTTTGGTCTCCAAATTCACTCGGTAGGACACAGTTTTCAAATCCGGCTTTGGTATGACTTGTAGTGTAGCAATATGCAATTAAAAGATGCTTACTCAAGAGTTATTTCATACTGCAATTGAAAAGAGATTGTTCAAACGCAAATATTTTTTTGGTCTCCAAGCTTCATTAGGGAAATTCATGATTGGGAATCAGCGTCTGTAATTTCTATTTTGTACTTATTGTTTCCAACTAAAGCCCACAGGGATTAATAAGACAAGAAAGTATGGTATTCTTCTAAAAGAAGGGAGGACACCATCAATTCATAATAGTGTTTTTTTTTTTAGTTACACAATGAGGGAGGGGGGTTTCGAACCTTGGTTCTCCTAAAACAATACCACTAAGCTACAAGACTCTTGATTAGTTCATAATATAGTGTGTTAGAGAAAGGAAGCGAGAATTTATTCTATACTTGTAGTATCTTGCAAGTAAAACTGTAAAAGTACCAGTTTCACTTGGATTGTAGCTTTAGAAAAAAACTCAGTGGACAATATAAAGAAGCAGAACAAAATAATAGTAAGTTGCATTTGTAAAAAATTTATATAATAAGAATAAATAAAAATAAATTTTAAACTTTGGACATTTTTTCTTTTCCTTTTTTCACTTTTTGGGACTGTGGGTGGGTCATGTCTCACTCTCATAGTAGTATGAGTAGTTGGTTTGTTGGTGAGACAGAGGAACATCATGATTTGGAATGCTATACCTTGGCTCTCATATGGTATATTTGGCAACAGCAAAATACTCATACATCTGAAGGGTGTGAAACTGCAATGTTAAATATGAAGGTTATACGGTGCTTCATGAGTGGATTGGAGAAACAGATATTTTTCTTCTTTATCGAATATGTTAGATTTTATAGGGTTGAAATTTAGATATCAATAGTTTTGTGTTACTCTTGTATACCTCCCGTCACATGTACTAGGGTGGTGCACCCTCTTCAAATATTTTAATTATTTATTAAAATAGAAAGAAAAAAAAATCATCAGAAAATAAATAAATTTTCAGAAACGTAACTGGAGCAACCAAAAAGGCCTGTCTTAAGCCTTTAAGGTAAACTCCACTACAACCACAGTGGTTATCCACCCGCAGGGGGGGGGGGGGGGGGGGTGTGGTTGGGTAGTGGGTGTGTGGTGTGTAAGTACCTTACTACTATGTCATTTATACAAGCTAATATTACTGAATAAAAAACTCTCTACAACAGTAAATCATTTTGTTTTCCTTGTCTATAGAATGAATATATAATATAATATATATTCAGTAAAAGCTTGAGTCAGGCATACAGAATGAATACTGAAGTCTAACTCAACTATCAATTAATAATTAAAAAACAAGGATGCATTCACAAAATAATTTCTAGTATAGAAACATTTGAATATGTTTGAGTTATTGCCTTCTCAAGGATTCCAAGTTCCAAGTGACCATTTCAAGATCAGAAGGGTTATGTGAAACTCGCATTGCTATATCACTGCGTTTAAACCTCACAAGATACTCTTCCCAGAGTGAAGCTCTGATGAACAGTGAATCAAATAAAAAATGAAGATTCCAACAAAATAAAACAAAAAAGATGTACCAACATATAAAGCAAAGGGCCATGTTTCGTATCACAGAGAGACACAAGCCTTATACCATTTCTCAAGTACATCAATACCTAGATTAGCCCCCTGAGCAAGACAGTTTTTAGAGAAGCAAAATAAGAATGGGTTCACCTGCCACCACCCTCCCCTCCCCAAAAAATAATAATAATACTCTATTCAACCATAGTCATTCCAGAGAAGACATCAATGAGTCAGAGAATGGGCTACTAGGTCATTATTCCAAATGTGGGTCAGTACATCATACCATTAAGTTAAAAGTTTTTCGTATGCTAAATAACCAAAAATAATCAAAAGGACAAAGTTTAGCTTCAAACCGGTTTGGAGCTTTCTCCTCCAACCATTATGTGGTGATTCATAAAATACCCACATGTATTATTTAAACAAGTCACATGACATTAAAAAAGTCACGTGAAAAAAACCTACACATGTATAGTCTCTTTAATCGTCAAATAGTGGGTTGAAGGAAGATAGCTCCAAACCAATTTGGAGATAAACATTTTCCTAATCAAAATTGTGTAAGTTTTAGAAAGAACAAAGGCAGCTTACTTGTTAGGATTACATTTGATTTAAACCACTTAACAAGTTGAGTTCAACACTTCCCAACACCAACTTACTTTTAAACTTGTCATCAGTTCAATCCAAGTTGGGTACCACCTTTTAGCTGAAACCCATGGCTGGACTGCACTGTGACCAGTTCTAGCCGAGTTAATTGCTTGTCCAGTCCATCATAAGAGGAAAACTGGCTTACTTGCCAGGTTATACAGGACAGCCTAGGAAATTCAGACATTAGGGTGTCTTGCAAAGGAAAAGTTGTGGCGTAAGAGTAGAAAAGCAATCAAGGGGCAATTTTGATGGGCAAATTTTGTTAAATCAGCAACAAAAAGAGCCATTGCAGAGAAGCTTAAACAGAGCCAGCAAACGATTAATGAGAAAGAATAAAATGAAGGAGAGAGGCAAGAAACTGGTCAACCTGCACCCACACTCAAATCCTCAAAATTCCATACTTCAATTTTGAAAAGTTTCAATAAAACTGACCAAATCTTAAAAACTAGTAGATGGCAAGTAACAATCTTCCACTGATTTTTTATTAGTGAAAAACTTCCACTAATTTAGAAACTAATAAGGCTAGAATCCTAACCAATTCAAAAAGGTAAAAGACTAGTTAATATCTAATAATTAAAGACCAAGAAAACACACCTTTGACTGCTAGAAAAACTGTTGACTCCTGAAAACATAAACTTGAATGCTATGCGGGACTTAAGCCCATCAAATATTCCATGAGGCCCAATGCATAAAAACCCTAAATTGGCAAATCTAAGAGTCATATTTTTTTGGCAGATACATCACTGGGCCACCAGTTCCCCAATCCAATGGGCAAGGCCAACAAAGGGTTAAAACCATGTATGGAAAAGGTCAATCGAACTTATCTATGAAAAAAAAAGGTCAATCGAATAAGTAGAAAACCATTAAAAACTACTGACCTCTAAGGTAGACACACTATTCCCCCTCTATCTTGGTTCAATAAATTTTTCCATTAGCAGATTGCGGAGGATAATTGAAATATGAAGTGGCTTATGCGTTCGAAGGCTTGGAAAGTTCAGGGCTGGCTGTGAAATATTGTTTCCTACACCTTTTTTATGATTGGATTATTCCTCCACGTAGTCTTTCACTTACACTTATCAAAAAAAAAAAGTAGTCTTTCACTTACTAGTTTTATGGACTTTATTGATTGCTCCACTTTTTTATATTTGTTTTACACCACCAGCACATATCCCATGTGCTGGGGGTTGTCTTTTTTTATATTTAATAAAGTCTGTCTTACTTATCAAATATATATATATATATATATGAAGTGGCTTATGACTTTCATTAAAATCAATTATCTTTTAAGTCCATGTCACTTGAATTTTTAAGAGCCATCCACCAGGGAATCTAAAGAAAATGAACAACTTATATGTGCAGGAAGAATTGATAGGTCATTTAAAACCTTCAAAAGCCTTGTTCTCAAAGCAAAGAGAGAAGTACTCAAGCTTTTTTTTTTTTTTTTTTTTTGAGAAATAGAGAAGTACTCAAGCTGATATCAAAAATTTAGCCATTAATTACAGCCTATTTATACCTAGTAGGTATGATCACATATTCTGCCCAGACATAATTAAGAAAGGGGGACGAATAAGATGAAGAATCAATGGAACCTCCACCAGTAAGTATGGCAGAGGCAGTATTCATCCCATTGTTGCTCTATTGTGGAGGGTATCTCAAAAATATCATTTTAAAATAAATTATTTCCACAGTCTCCTCATATTAGTTCAATTTCAAAAGTTCGGAAAGAAAATACCATATTTATTTTCAAAAAAAAAATTATCATATCTAAAGTATTTAATATCAACAGGAATTTAACTATACAAGTAAAACAAAAAACCAGATAAGCAGCATAATAGCATCTTACCCCTTCCAAACTTTCTGCCTTCAAGATCCATTCCTGTAATGTCAGAACAACCGACAGCTTTAGTTCATCAGTCAATATCGCTGAAAAAATATCAAAAAGGGAAAACACACATATATACACACACATACGCATATTCTAAATGATATCAAGTATATGCCAGTCCAAATTTAGCCTAGAAGTCGGATTACTTAAACATGGTCAAATACATTTGAGCATACGTATTTCCATGAAATTCTCTGATGGTAAGACTTATAATTCATTTTATGAGTCGGATTACTTAAACATGGTCATATTTGAGCAGATGTATTTCCATGAAATTCTCAGATGGTAAGACTTATAATTCATTTTATGATTGTGCCACCAAAACATCTGCCAAATTGGTGTGGGAAAAAAAATTGGTACATATGTATGTAGATTATATGTAATTAGCTAAGCTTAAACCTGACTCTACATGGCTTAACTCATAGATTACTTCTAGATATATCAAAAGTCCTATATCGTTGGTTAAATCACCTAAAAAAGAAAAAAAAAAATAGCATGCTTTCTGGTCCTTACACTGTCCAGAGGTGGCTTAGCCTCCAGTCCTCCACAAATTTGAAGATCAAAATATGAATGACCAATGTCCTTAGTAACATAATTTCATCAATGTTGAACTACTTCCTAAGTAAAGTTTTTGATAAGTAAACAAATAAATTATGAGTACAAAGGGGCCGAACATGCGGAGTACATAACAGATACACCATGAATTCAAGAAAAACAAAAGGATCTAAAAATTAAAACAAGTTTGAAAAAAAAAAAAAAAAAAAAACAGCTACTAGCACCTATCCAATCATAAAGAGTCTTCAAAAGTAGAAGCTTCAACTCTTAAGTTGTTTTCTAACTGCCTGGGTAAAGTTATCATGAAATTATTAGACATATTCAAAACAATCATAATCTAATCCCTTCTTTTGGTGCCACAGAGAAAGAGAATTTTATACCCACATGAACTGACAGGGATAGATGACCATGTAATCAAGGTTTTTCATTAATAATGATTCATACAAAGCTTACCGATAAACAACCCAACACTGTAATATAAATATGCAGTACACGAAAATCTATTTCTTAACCTAGGAGAACACTAGAAACAACAACCCTAACAACAAAGAAAAAATTCGATGTTTAGATAGGCTTGATTTTGACTAGTTGGATATCTAAATTACATTAGGCACAATATTGCTATGAGCTAGTAGAAATCATTCAAAGAACCTCTAACTTCAAACACTAGAAATCCTGAACCCCCTTAACTCGGTCATCATTTTGTTCAACCTTCATCATCACTCATCACCATCCTGTACAAACTCTTCTTGCTTTTTTCTTTAAAAAAAGTGTATCAAAATCAGTAAAAGACAACACACATTTCTATTTCTCTACCTACCATGCTTTTCAAAACTAACACAAAAAGTGTCTTGTTTTATTCTTAACCCCCACATATGCCAACGACCAAAGATACAAAGGACACACATATGAAGTATACAACCATCTCTAACAAAACACTGTTAAGTTCCAACACAATTACACAACCAACCCACATAACAATAAAACCCAAAATCCACAAAAACATGAAAAACCAATTGAATTGCTGAGAATTAACGTTTCTCGTTAACAAACCATTGTAAATACATATTCCACATACAAGGAAATCAGATAACACACTTATAACATAAACCACAACAATCTATGACTATGAGAATGACCCAACAAAAATTATCGGATACCCATTAAAAAAAGACATGTATATGACCAAACTAAGGCTTCAAAACAAAAACCCAAGTCTCATAGTTCCTGTTATTGGCTTCCATTGATTCTTATAGACATTGCAATTACCTGGGAAAGACACGGTGGAGTGAAAACTGAAACCAGGAATTGTACGGTGTAGATTTAAAATTGGGAGTGGGTTTACAGCGATCGTTGATGGGGATTTTGATGAGAGGGAACGGAAGGTTTCGAATTTGTGAGAGCAGGAAAGTCCTACAGTTACGTTAAGAAGAGGAATTGAGGGAAAACAAACCCTAGGCGGTGCCTTTGAATAGTCTAGGAGTGGCTGATGCAAAGAGTGCAGAGGAGTGGCTGCATCAGATTTTATATGTTGAGACTTGAGAGCCTTTTAATATATTCTTACACAAAAGTCAAAAACAACGTTAAAAAATTTCTTAAAATATCTCTTAAAACAATCCGTCAACTTTTTTCGTATTAATAACTTGTTGTCTTTTTGCACAATCTTTACTGGTTTTTTTTTTTGGGTTGGTGTCGTAATTTTGCATTCATCCTAAGTTGAGGTTTATGTGCTTGTCCAATAACAAAGTGTCATAAAACTATTTTTCTCAAAGAAAAAAAAAGTGTCATAAAACTAGCTTCAAAAGATAAACAAATTCGCACGTAAAAATATGATTTAAGTGCTATTAGTATTCATTTTTTGGAAATGGCCTCATAAAACTCCTAATTGTATCAATAGCTCGTAAAATAATATTAGTGGACAAGCATTTTTTTTTTTTTTTTTTTTTGAGAAACTAGTGGACAAGCATGTTAACCTCAAATTGAAACAAATAAAAAATTATGATGACTAAACAAAAATAATAATATTTATTCTCATAATATGTTGGGGAGATAGATACATTGAGAAGACTTATTGACTAATTAATGTAACATATAGAGACATATTTTAATTTAAAAGGCTTAAATTTTATGAGCATATGCTCAATTATATTATATTAACTACTCATTTTTCAGTTTTTTTTTTTATTTTAATTTAGTTAGTCGTTTGTGTAACTCTGATGCTTTAGCTAAGATAGCTAGTTCTGTTGTGGGGCTGCAGGTTTGGTTGGGAGACTTTCCTGCTAACATTGCTCCTCTTTTGTTTTGGGATGTTCATTGATTTTGTTTTTGAATAAATTCTCAAGTTTGGTTTCTCAAAAAAAAAAAACTACTCATTTTTCTCATCATTATTTAATTATAGGATAATTTACAAAGTCGGTCTCTATCATTTACACCATATTTCAATTTAATTTCTAACATTTCAATTGTGTCAATTTGGTCCATAAACTTTTCAGTGTTGCATCAATTTAGTACTTGTCATTATCCTTAGATGGAAAAAACTGATGTGTCTAATAGAACAATAAAAGAAAAAATTCATACCACATCAACTACCAACTGTATCGCCATGTCAATTTAAAGAAAAAATATAAAACCAAATTAAAATCTACACACATGAGATAAGTTTGGGGAAACTAATAGGTTCTAAAATCCCTAAAATCCATCTCATCTCCATCATCTCCATTAAAATCCCTAAAGTTGCAGATCAAAGAGGCTGGCATGGCCTCTGAGGTTGTGGCTGTCAATATGGTTCCTCTTTTTCACTTTCAATTATTTTAAGGATAATTACACTTTACCCACCTGTGGTTTGCCTCTAATTCTATGTGCCTACCCGTGGTTCAAATTTTGACACTTTGCCCACCTGTTATTGTCACCGTTTATGTGTTGTGTACCCACCTCTCCCTCATCGTTACTCTAACACAAAAATATGTAAAAACTCACTCCCATCCAGATCAAAATACTCTCACTCAAATCTTAAACATGAAGAACATACCCAAATTTTGAAACTTGAGTTTGGCTCACTAAACCCAGAACATGAAGATTAACCAAAAACTAAACCCAAATTTTTTTGTTTTTCATGTTCAAACTAATTGTACCCAAACTAAACCCACAATCATGGTCTAGGTTTAGTGAGTCTAAAGAAAAGTAGAAGAACGTACCCAAAAACTAAACCCAGAAATCTTAAAGATTAACCAAAAATTAAACCCAAAAATTAATATTTCTCATCACACCAAAATATCAGTGACAATGAATAAGATGAAATAGCATTATGCAAAACAAAAGTAAAGGAATCATAAAACAGTGAATAAATTATTCAAATTTCCTCAACCAAAGATTTCACTCTCATTCTCTTAAATTATTTAGGACCCGAAATATCTGAACTATCAGGAATTTTAATTTTTGGAAGCCCAGAAGAACAAAATTCATAAGATTGAACAATTCAATTTCTTTTCTTCTCTTCCACTACTGAGCATCCAAAAAAAAAAAAAAAAATGAAAGCTAGAAATTCATTTGAGAAAGCTCTAATCACTGATAATTACAAAGTCCACAGCAGAACTCATTTTCTAATTCTTGGAAATAATAATGATAATAATATTCTTTTACTTTCCTACATATTCTCAACAACGAAAACAGAGTTTAAGAAAAATAGTAGATACCCATTTGAATTTTTGGGCTACTAGGCTTGTTGATTACAACATAGAAAACCACCCAGATAAATTGAAATCAAAAGAGAGAAGGATTAGCATGAATACCTAATAGGGGTAGCACCCACAACGAGACTGAACCATGGGAGTGGCGATAAGAAGAGTTGTGGCGCAGCCTGAGGCAGTGCTTCACAAATGTGTTTGAAGTGCTAGTAATGGATTGCACATGAGAAGGTAGAGGGACTTTCACTTTCACATTGTAAGAAGCATCGTCATACTTCTTTTCAAAATGGGTTTGTGTCTGAGCAACTATGAGTTTGAGTTTTGGAGGAAAAGTAGTTAATGTTGTCATTCATGGATAAGAAATTGGTGGGATGAGAAATATTAATTTTTGGGTTTAATTTTTGGTCAATCTTCAAGATTTCTAGGTTTAGTTTTTGGGTATGTTCTTCTACTTTTCTTCAGACTCACTAAACTCAGAACATGATTGTGGGTTTAGTTTGGGCACAATTAGTTTGAACATGAAAAACAAAAAAATCTGGGTTTAGTTTTTGGTTAATCTTCATGTTTTGGGTTTAGTGAGCCAACTCAAGTTTCAAAATTTGGGTATGTTCTTCATGTTTAAGATTTGAGTGAGAGTGTTTTGATCTGTATGGGAGTGAGTTTTTACATATTTCTGTGTTAGAGTAACAGTGAGAGAGAGGTGGGTACACGGCACATAAACGGTGACAACCACAGGTGGGCAAAGTGTCAAAATTTGAATCACGGGTAGGCACATAGAATTAGAGACAAACCACAGGTGGGCAAAGTGTAATTATCCCATTATTTTATTTCTGAGTTATACATTTCAAATGTTTCACTTTCGTTGTTGTTGTGTTGCGCCTTTTTTTTCCCACGACATTTCTCAGTTGATTGATCATGTGTTATGCTTTAATGCTGATAGGGATATTTTAGCCATAAGTTTAATACCCCTAGAACATCACGCAAAAAGGTTGTTGACACCCACATATCCGTTAGCTTCATGGAAACCAATAGAAGAGTTGGGCCGATGACACCATACGAGACGATCTTCTTTGTTTCTGTTTCGCAGGTTCTGTTTTGAGAACGTGAGGACTGTGTGACTCACTGACGATTTTCGGCATCATCAAATGCTTTTAAATAATCCTATCTATATGAATCTTACTTGGAATTGTCGACTGAAACTCTTACCTTCCCATCTTCATTTAGTTGGAATATTAAAGAATCTCATTTTCCATTTGCGCACCTTCCTACGCATCTTATGTTGTGCCTAGGCAGAGCACTCATCAACATTCACTTGCAATCACTGCCAACATGATATCTGCTATCCAACCAAATAGCCATAATCAATCGAATATTTTTTAATATAAGATAAAAATTCTACTCTAACCTAATCTAAGTGTATATGTATGTGAAACTCATTCCTGGAGACTTAAACCCTGGCCCTTGCCCCCATACCTCACAAACACTTATACTTGTGGAGTAACCATCGCACTAAGGGTGTGCGGTGGTACTTCCAAGCGCTTTGATTCTTCTTATTAGTTTCCCAAAATTATCTCGCGTGTGCAGATTTTAAATTTAGTTTTTTTGTTTAACTATGTGGCGGTATAATTGGCAGTTGATGTGGCATAGAAAATAATTTTTTATTGTTCCATTTAATACATCAACTTTTTCCATCTAAGAGATAACAGAAAGGACTAAATTGACACAACACTAAAAAGGTTAGGGACCAAATTGGCACAATTGAAAGGTTATGGACTAAATTGAAATTCAGTGGAAAGGTTAAGGACTAACTTTGTAATTTACCCTTAATTATATTATATTATATTAACTAATCACAATTTCCTCTCTTTTCATCTCAACCAAACATTACATAAATGCCAAGGTAACTTTAGGCTACATATTCCGTTTGTCTCAATGTGGTCTTGAGGTTGTAACCTAACTTCATGGTTCAGGGATCTTGGGTTCGAAATTGCCTTAACAAAGAGGTTATTTTTATTTTTATTTTTTATTTTATATTTAATCATTTAATGCGAATTCTAAAATGAAGAGCTAATAATTAAGATACACCATCATTCTACATTTTTTTTTAGAAAAAACATTATTCTACTAAGATTAAGTGCAATATGTAAACTAATGATCTTTAAGACTAATAAAATATGTAATTTAAATCACTGATTTTATTACTTGGGGAGGTGAGGAACCAAAGAAAGAGGATCATAGAACAAAACCTGCCCAAGGGGTAGTACATCCCAACTATATGTCAGGACAGGCCCAAACCAATCTAGGTAAGGTTGTTAGAGAAATCGAGGAGAGTGACACAGCCAAGGAGCACTGGTAGCTCTACTTGTATGTGAGGGTGGTCCTAGGACCACCCTCACTTGTCAAAAAAAAAAAAAAATTATACATGCAAAAAAAATTTATATAAATAATTATTTTAAACTAATACGTTTTGTAACCACCTTGACTTTAAAAAAATGTATATATATACTTTAAAAAAATATATTATATATTATATTAACCTATTTTGACCACCTTAATAGAAATGTTGAACACATTTACTTGAAAATCATAAGAATTTGAGTTTAATAAATATAAGAGTAATACTTTATCCACAACATTTTTACAATAATTTTACAATAAATCTTATGTGGTAAGCTTTTACTAATTCTAATTCAGATTCAATATTGACATGTATTACCCACCAATAACAGGCTAACAACTTGTTGTATAAGATTTGTTATGAAATTGTTGTGGTCACTTTATTATTCTCATATCAGCATTTTCAATTTGCACTTTATTTTTTATTAGTCTATTTTTTTTCTTATTCTCTTTGCTAGTACAAAAAAATTTTAATATTTCATGTATTTGCATGTTTTTTTGTGACGTTGATATATTCAAATTGTATTTTCTTAAATTTTGTGTAATTTAAATTTCTTAGTGACCACTCTATAAAATATTCCTAGAGCCGCTACTACCAAGAAGCCCAAGGGACAAGTGCCCCTCGGAGGACTGAAGATTAATCACCAAGGCCACAAGGCTGAGAGCCAAGGAGAAGGAGAGACCTGCAAGTGAAGAAAGGAGGAAGCTTCTAGATAAAGTACCCATCACCTCTGCATTCAATGTACTGCACCAACTCAGATGGCCACATTAATGGCAGAATGACCCTTGAATAGTGCCCTCACAACTTGCAACATATCCTACCACCTCCAACAAGGCACTAATGGGACAAGCATCCAAGTAAAGATTAATAACTGTCCAAGTGGAGGGCTGGGATGCAATCTAGGTAGCTATATAAGGGAAATGGACTCCTCCAAAAAGGGGGGATAGAAAAATTGGAGAGAGAAATATAAAGTGTAATAAAAAACTTTGTAACTGAGAAGTTGATATCTTATGAATTAGAGCTCCTCAAACCAGCCCGAGGAAGAATTTATACAAGAATCTTTGTTTTTCCTATTGTTACTCCATCCTAAAGCTACTTCTTTAATTGCATATTCTTCTCTAAATCATCAAACGAAACCAGCTAGGCATGAAAGGTTGGCATTGATAACCTATCTCTTCAAATTAATTGTACTAGGCCTCCATACAGCCCCATTCTTAGTGAAGTTGGGCCGGGCTGTTAGTTCAAGCCTCTACAATTACCATAAAATCTAAATATAAATCTAGTAAAAACATGGGTCAAACATTCTACTTGACACTCTAACTTGCCAACATAGTACTGATCCATGAGACATGAGTGTCAATCGCCACTTTATACTAAACTTTTTTTTTATGGGAACACTCTACACCAAACTTGCACAAGATTTTGTTTGCTCTATTATTTTTATCATCTAACTTTTCAAGGGTTTTTGGGATTAAAGATGGAAATCAATCCTCTAAATACACTACCCATATGGCTACCAATTATCTTGGATAAATAGGGACATCCATTCATAAAGGGGGCCCTCTCTCTAACCCTTTGATCTACATCACTCTAAAAAACATATATCCTATTCAATTCCTTAGAAAATCCTCAACCAAAGAGACTCACTATTTCATTCAAAACACCAATATTTCATTATATCAAACGTGAGCACCCTAAGCATGACCAATGAATGCCACCGCATTTTCCATTCTATTTCATTCAAAACACCAATAGTCCAATATGAATTTGTCCTAGACAAGGAGTCCATATGAATTTGTCCTAGACAAGGATTTGGAAGTACGTAACAAACTTGTGATTTAGACAAAGATGGGAGTTACCATTTCCAAGAATCACTCTGTTCACCCATATGCAAAGGTTTAATTCAATCATATTTTAGGCTCCCTAGAGTTAGGGTATAGGCTTAGGAAGGTGTACTCTAGGCGGGCTTGGGTGTTGCCTAGTATGATGGATTAGTCTCAACTTGTACTATCTAGTCAGTTCACTGGGCTTCTACTAAGTTGGTTCCCTAACTTCCCTCTTAAGCATGGAAGATCATAATGAAATAATTAAGTTCAAACAAACCTTAAGAATCAATCATCAAAATAGTTTATTACCTAATTATAGGAAATAGAGCATATGAGCTCATTCATGAGGAAACATACATTGGATCCACGTCACATATGAGCACATATTATAATTAGATAGCTAGGAGAGGTGCATTTGAAACTTAAATGTTTCAGTTAAAAACACAAAAATATATCAACCACTTAATTTATAAGGCTCTTAGCAAAAAGAGAGAGGGAAAAAAACTTATTATATTAAGAAGTCAACAAAATCTTTTTTTTGGAGAAACAAACACACACAGGGAAAGAGCTTTTAACACAAAGACACACCACAACTCTACTTAAAAGTCATGGTAACTTTTAAGGGAGGATGTGACAAGTTATATTACACATCACATATTCTGTTAAACAATGTGGAACAATCACCTATTCTTTTTTTTTTATGAACACACACACATAAGGGAGAGGAAAATGGGTTCTAATATAAACCACAACTCTACTCAAAAGTCATGGTAACTCTTAAAGAAGGGAAAGTCAACAAAATCTTAATCACATCAAACTTACCATAATCCCTAACATTCATTAAATATGTCTCTTTACCAATTGAAAGAAAAACCATTGGCTACCATTTTTAGAAATTAATACAAATATGATAACAAATAATGTTCAAATTCTACTTTAAAAAATTTAAAATGGGTAACATCAAATTTATATAAGTATCAACTTTTGTAATACCAAAAATATGTACAGATGGGTTGAATGTAAATAATTATTTTTAATTTATTTCACGTGTCTAAAAAATAAGTTAATGTTTAAATAATTGTTTATTTAAAAAAAACTATTCACAAATGCTCTACACATGAAGTGCTCTCCAACTTTATACTTTCAATAATTTAAACTATTACAAATAACATTAAACTATAAAAATATAAACTTCCACTTAAGTATCTGTTATTATAAATGAATTTAACAAACCTTTTCTTTTAATATAAACATGTAGTTAAACATAAACTTGTATTTTAAATATATGAAAAAAAAATTAAATGATTTTTTATATTTTATCCCACATATGCATATTTTTTTGTACAATGTTAAAGCCATCAAATATAAAAATTGGAACCTTTTATGATAGAACCAACAATTAAGCGACAAAATATTTTTAAATTTTAGCATGTAAAGAAAAAAGTTATAAAAAAATAAACATAAACTTATATTCAAACCATATTGAATAATTTTTTTACATTCATTCCATATTTACATGTTTTGTGTCTTATGCTATACACATAAAAGAGAAAACTATTTAATCTCTTTATGTTAAAACTAAAAGTAGGGCTATAAAATATTTTTTTTTTAAATCTAATATGTAAAGAAAAAAATTGTTAGAAGAGGACAAATAAAATAATATGAGATAAGAGTAAAGATATATTTCTAAATCCATGGCGCTTACCACATATCTTGTTTGCAATATAATTCATTGCCTTTTTGAGTGAGAATTATCGCAAACACGTAAACTAGGATTGACTCAAACATATGAAGATGAACTTGTCAAAGACCATTTGTATGTGAGTTTGGTTCACATGGTGCAAATAAATAACAGTGATAGCAGCTGGAATAATAGCAACAATTATAAACATAGGTAAATCTTGAAGGTACGACATTTTCGCCAATCTTTCATTATGAAAAATAAGACTACTAGTATTTTTGTAATCGGTGCACTTACAATTCCTACATTTCAATAGTCGTTCCTTCAATTATACTTGCAAGCTGGTGCAATTACCATTTCTAGATAAATCATTATGTTTTTTAATGAGTTGGCAAATTAGCAAAGGTAGCTATTGGATACTACTGTGAAAACCGCAAATGTAGCGGCTGTTTTTGCTATAGCTGTCAACACATGTCTAACAGATCGATTTGAAAGATGAAAAAAAAAATTTATTTCCAAATTTCCATTTTATTACATCATTCTCTACGCATACGTTAGAGCCCTTAATCCTTAAGGTTCTTTAAATATGTTCGTTTATTAGAAAAAGAAAAAAATAACTTGATTAAAAGAAAAGTATTGACTACCACTTTTAGAAATTGTCGTAAATATTACAACAAATGATGTCCAACTAATATACCAAAAAATTAAATCTTCTAATAGTAACTTCAAACTATAAAAACATCAACTAGAATTTAATTACTTGTTAATGAATTTAAAAAATATGTTTAACATTAACATGTGCTTAAACATAAACTTGTTCCTATAAAAAAAAAACATAAACTTGTATTTTAAATATACGTCAAAAATTATAAAATATTTTAAATTCATTCCATATGTGCATCTGTTTTTGTATTATGCTATAGGCATAAAAGAGGATATGGAGAGCTTTTACATTGGAACCAAAATTTTAGCTACAAAATATTGTTTGAAATCTTAAAAGTAAAGATAAAGGGTCCAAGAATATTAAAAAATAAATAAAAAGGGATAAAAGTATACATTTTTTTTAATATAACTTGTAAATAATAATTAAAAAAGAAAAGAAATGGAAAAGGAAATTGAAAGGGATAAGGTTAGTAGATGAAAAAGCCTATATTGCCTGTATCAAAACTCAAGAACTCTTAAAAATTTATCGATTCAAGCTCTAAAATTTTGAATAGTGTCCAGCATTAGATTTCAAATATGAAAACATTCGAATAACACACAAAGAATGTAAGGAATGAAGTGTTAGTGTATGGTCATTATGGGTGATCACATCATAATTTGGTGAGCCTTCATGTATGCAAATTCTCTACCTGGTAGATGCTGTTACTTCACACAATGCTATATTTATTCAACAATGAGTTATATCTTTTGGATAGAGTTATTACTCTTAGTAGATATCTATTTGTTCGCTAATTGATACTTGATCCCCTTGTTCCAAATTATTGGTCCTCGATTCAATTTGAAATGTACAGAACTATAGTCCTCTTTGAAAAGTCAATAAATAAATTTCCTAACTTACCCTTTTACTTTATTTAAAATTTCAATGCCATTCTTTTACTAAAATTTAAATTATTGAGGGTAATTTTTTAAACTACTTTTTTTAACAAAAAAGATACTCCAATAAATAATATTCCCCTAAAATTTTGGATATTTTAAACTTAACTAACAATTTAGGAGGAGGGGGGAGTATATTCTTTGCCAAATGGTGGTGTCTAGTAATATAAATACCAAAAAGTCGCATTGTCTTTTGTGTAGGACATAATATTTTACATCTAGGACCACCACTCTCATGAGACTCTCATCTGAACCCATCGCCAGAAACCATCACACCCACTGCACAAATCAAACCAAACCCATCAACCACTGCACCCACCGCACAAATCAATGCAAATATCAACCATTGCCGGTGACGTTGAGCTTCGAGTGGGCCGGCGGCGGTGAGCGTGAGACACAGAGGTGAGAGTTTGAGAGTTGAGATAGACGGAGAAAAAGAAGAACGAACAAATAATATTTTATATGGAGGGAGAATAATTTTTTTTTTTTTTTAAGCTTTCAGCTATCGCACTGTATAAATGTAGGTAAAAAATATACTTATACTACCATTATTGCAGCACTCTTTTTGTATATAGTGGTGCTAAAAATAGCTTTTTAATATTATTATTATGGATGCCAAATGGTGGTGTCTAGTAATATAAATACCAAAAAGTCGCATTGTCTTTTGTCTTTTGTGTTATACTTCAAATATAAAAGGAAAAACCCTAACTACGTTTTAAAGGTCTTTAGAGAGTTGTATGTTAAATATTCTGTAAGATCTAGAGGTGTTTACCTTCATACACACACATAGAGTTGTCAAAACCAAGATTTGCATCAAGAACTTGATGATCTCTTCAATTGCTGCACAAAGAACTTTAAAGAAGATCTGAAACCTTTGAGAGGTGTCTCAAAGTCACAAGTAGGAGAACTTGTGGTTGCTGTAGATCAAAGAAAGAAATAGTTTGTGAACTCGGAGCTGTTACGTGGTCGTGGTAGTAAGTTTTCTACATGAGATAGCAATAGGATGTTAATGGTCTAAATTCTATTGTAAAAACTTCAATTCTTTCATAGTGGATTTGTTTTTACCTTGAGGATAGTTAGGTTAAGTCCTCCTTAAGTTTTTTACCGGTTAGGTTTTCCTGGGTCATCATATCGTGGTGTACTTTATATTTCCGCATTATTTGCATGATATGATATTATTGTGTTAACCTAGAATTGAATAATTTATCTAAGTAATCACTTGCCTAAATAACTAGGTTAAACAACTTGTGTTAAAGGGTCTAAAAACGTACACATATATTGACAACAACAATAATAAAAAAAAAACACGCAAATACATAAAATTTACAATTGCTTTCTACGAGTTTTTATATTTTGAAATCGATGCATGATAGTCTCACTATCAATACTACAAGCTACGTCTCTTTCAATGTACACAACCAAGTAATCATTCATCCCTTGAATGTAGAACAAATTATGGAGCAAAATTTAATTTTATTAACATAAAAAAAACGAAGGGTGTTCCTAAATTTTTTTTGAAGGGTAGACAAATAAAATTTTTTAAATTATTATATATAAAAAAAAAAAAAAAATTCAGGTCAAGGTGGTCCTGGGACCACCCTGGCCTTAAAGTGGCATCACCCCTGATGTTAGTTGTCGTTTCAATTTTTTTGATGACTCGATCAATGCCTGTGCCAAATGACGTCGTTTTGGGTTTTGCAAAGACCCAACCTAAGGATACTTAAATATAAAAAGTACTAAAATTATCACATTAGAATTCAAAATGTATTGAGACAACCTTGGCTCACAAGGAAGAAAATTGCTCTTAAAAGGCGTCATAGTTCACTTGATGCCATATAGTACCAAACCCTTAGAGCCTATTTGGTTGTGGTGATTTACGGGAGGATGCCAAGAGCGGGAGGAGAGAATATAAGAGAAAATTACTTTTTGTGTTATTTGGTTGGGAGAAAAATATGGAGGATTTTGGTGGGACCAATGCATTTTCTCCTTTAACCTACCAAAAATAAATTTCCTCAGCTTAGGGAGAAAATATGGAAAAAAAAAAAAAAAAAAAGGCTTAAAGGCAAAGGGCAATTTTGCCCCCATTTTAATGTTGAGTTCTAGCGCATACATACATACATACATACATACATACATAGATGGTAGTGAATGGGTTGAACGACAAGAACGTAGGTTAAAACATGAAATATGGCTCCTCGGCCCTCCTCTTAGGGGCTGGAAGTTCTTATTGCTTCTTCCGTACTTGGTTACAGAGATGACACAAGTGCTATAATATTTTCTGCCTCCAAAATCCCTTCCCCCTTTCTGGAGGACTTCTTACATTATATATCCTCCCTTTGGTTAATCTTGGCCCTCCATTTGTTGGTTATACAGGTCACCACTTGAGTGTTTGTCCCATCAGTCATCTTCCAATTCTTTCTGTGGGTTGCAACAACTATGACAGCACTGTTCAGGGGTTACTTCTCCATTAATGCGGCCAAAACGTTAGTTGTGGACATTTAATGTGGAGGTGACGGTTCCTCTTGGAATCGCTCCTCCACCATGCTTCCATGGCTAACTCGTTGTACTTGTCTTTTCTTTGAGGACGCTCTGAAGGGCCACCTCTGATGGTGCTCTGCTCTTTCTTTCCATGGTCTCGGCTGGCCGAGGACAGGATTGTCCTCGGCAGTGCTTCTTGGTAACTGAAACTTCCTCGATTCGTCCTCGGACATTCCTTCCTCCTTTGCGTGGGCCTTGGGCCTAGTATGAAGTGGGCCGGGGTTATCAAATTCTGTCCCTACAATAGCCCCTCAAAATCTTGCTATTAGGCTCTTCGGGCGGAGAGGAGGATTTTGATGTCCTCGGGTCTTTGCCATGGCTTGTCAAGTCTTGTCCTCCGTCGGTGCTAGAGTCTTTTCACCTATCTGATGCACATTCCTGACGCTTCGGTATGCAGAGCGCACTTTCATTAAATTTTGGTGACATCATGCTCCCCACGTTTTAATGGTGTGATGATGATCGAACGGTGGCAATTTTCCTGACTTTATAGGCGGGAAAACTCACACGGTTATTTTTAATTGGGGGTATAAATACCCATTTGAACCGGTCACCTCTTTACTTTCCTATTCAAGAGTTCTTGCGCACATACCCTGAATTTGGTCAAATCTCCAACCAAACTCATGACTCCCTTCAGCACAAAAAGCCTATCCGAGGAGCTTTTCCTCATTTCTGTAAGTCTTCTTCTCCCTCTCTAAATTACACTTCCTTTCTTCTAAACTTCTTTCTCCTAGTCTCTTAGTTGTCTCTAGGGATAGGTAGGTTGAAGAAATTGGTTGAGAATGAAGAGGCAATGGAGAAGTTCATCGTCGATTATAGGATACCCAGTAATGTAGGTCTAAGGTACTGTGAAGAGGGAGAGGGGAGTTTTAGGAGGCAAGAGGGTGAGATGGTGATTCCCATAATCGCTTTTTTAGAGGGCGGTATGAGGATCCCTATGGGTCAGGTGATGAGGGTTACCTTAGGCATTTCCGGCTAGCCCCCACCCAATGTGGCGTTAATATGTTTAGGATTCTGGGCTGTGTAGATGCCTTAAACGAGAAGATAGGGCTGAGGTTGACCCATCATGACGTGAACTGGTGCTACAACTTCTAGCACCTAAAGGGCAAGTCTTATTACATGAAGACGAGGGATAATAGGATGCAACTTATCCAGTGCCTCCCTTCGTCCAGCAAGGGTCTGGATAAGGATTTCCTCATCGTGTCTGGAGAGTGGCGCAACGGCCTCCATTGTCCGACAGAGGAAGGGACACCAGGTGGGGTGCTTAGAGTAGAAGGGGGTCTAATCTTTTGTGTTATCAAAGTTTGCAATGCTTGATTGCTGACACAAATGTGCCCTCTTTTTCGCAGATCCGCACGCTTTTCAACGACACCTCCATTTAGTCAACAAGGAGGATTTAGAGATTGTATTGACGGCAGAGATCTTTGTAAATGAGGCCGACAACAAAGTTAGGGCCGCTTACAAGATCCTGGGATACGACCCCATTCAGAAATCATTCCCGACGCCAAAGTAAGTGATTAGGGCAAAGGATCCTCGGCTTTGAAAGATTACCGTATCTGAGGACGGTTTCTCGATTCCGGAGGGATCTCCTACTCTAGAGGGCACTCCCTTGGCGAGCTCTTCTACACCCCACTAGGTTGTGGAGGTTAGGGAAGAAGATAAAGAAACAAAAGGAGGAGTTGCTGGTTTGGGTCCGTCCGGGGACGAATTTGGTGTGTTCGAACAAGTCCACCTGTTCGAGGATCCCTCTGGTGACTTGGGTGACCAGAACTTGACCAAAGTAGACTTTTTGTCAACAGGAAACTCTCCTCGGGCCGAGATGGGTTACAAGAGGAAATCCCAAACCAGTTTACTTGACTTGATTGAGGGGCAGCCGGGAAGTCTCAGCCTAAGTTTCCTCCTCTTCCACCAAAGTCTCAGCCTGCCCAGACCAGGTCAACTTCTGCCTAGTCTAGGCTTCCATTTCCTCCACCTCAGTCGAGCTTGCCACCTAGGCTTGAGCCCGCTGGTCCTAAGCAGAAGAAGGACAAAGGCAAAAGGCCTATGGAAGGCAACAAGTCTCGTTCATTCTAGGGGGAGGACGACGCTTGGCGGCCCTCAAAACAACTGAAGATAGGGCCCCAAGGCCAAGATAAGTAGGTCACCGTGCAGTTTGAGGCTCAGGCCTGGCTTCTCGCCCCAATGCTCCATGGGGAGCCTTTGAGGGACGATGCCTCTCTTAGGGACTTTCGAGGGCGCGAAAGCACGTACGTGGCCGACGCATTGGAGAGGTCCCTGCTACTCCCTGTGGATATGGCCGAATTGGAGGGCCTGAAGAGTAAGGAGGTCTTCCTCGACCTCAAGAGGTACTTGGGCATGGTAAGACTTCTGACACTTGACTCCATGGATTTCATTCCTGGGTTTCAAACTTATTGTGTGTTGGTTTCAATCGGCAGGCTGTACAGGCCACTTTTAGGCTGGAGGAGAAGGCCAACAGCCAGAGCAGGGCCTTGGATAATGAGTGTGACAAGCGTCTGGACGCTGCTCGGACCCTTAAGATCTCCGAGGCCGACCTCGTGAAGGCTAAGGAGGCTCTTAAGGAGATGACCAGGGATAGGGATAGCGCCTTGGCAGGCCTGGAAGGTGCCCAAAGGCAGGCCGAGGACCAGACGAGGCGCCTGCTCGAGGCGGAGGACCAACTGAGGATTGCGAAAGAACAGATTGCCGATCTGAAGGAGAAAGCGACTGAGGCAGAGAGAGCTAAAGGCATTGCGGAATTTGCCAAAGACGAAGCTCTAAGGGCTAAGGACGAGGCAAATTTTGGCAGAGCGGAGGCCTAGGCTTCTAAGGAGGAGGGCGAGGAGCCATATTTCATGCTTTAGCCTACGTTCTTGTCGTTTAACCCATTCACTACTATGTTTAGTTGTTGCAATCCTTATTAGGACCTAGTTCTTGAACCCATACTCTACAAATTCATTGTATCGGGCTAGCTGGGCTTGAGTCCACTCATCCCATAGCAGTAGTGCTCAAACTCGGTCCCTACAATATATATATATATATATATATATATTTATTTATTTATTTATTTATTTGAAGTCCATCCATTTTTTTCTATTGAATTTGCTCTTATTAGCTTTACCTTCTTTTCTTTTCATTTTTTATTTTATTTTATCTTTACCCAAATTTGTGCGAGCAAATACTAATTTTCTTTTTCTTTGTTGAGATACAATAACAACGTTAAGGTTCCACAATTCACTAGAAATTTTTTCTTTTTTTTATTATTTTATTTTAACCAATTTAATTAATCTCATTTTTAATATATAAAAGATCAATAGATAGAGAAAGAAGTTAAAATAAATTAATGATTATATTGTGTCACTTGTCCACTGTTTCTAATTATTTATTACATATTATGTAATATGGACATAATAGTAAATTCATACAAATTGCTTTATCCATTCTCTTACTTTTCTCATAAACCAAACAAATGAGTTTTCTATTATTTCGTGAGTTCCAATTAGTTTAATTGATAAAATTTTTTATGATTAAATAAGAAATTTGGAATTTAATCATTGCCTACATGAAAAACTAATTGGTGTTTTAGTTTGATGATAAAAAACACAATTATCAAAAGAAGCGAATGTCATAAGTTAAAACTCGATAAAAAAACAAAAGAATTTTCTTTCATTTCATTTTTCCATCTTTAAGACCAAATATTATGAAAAAAAACTAAAATTTCTTCTACCTCTCTACTTTTTCATATCTTCTCCATTGTTCCACTTCTCCATTCAAACAAAGCCTTAGTCAACTAAGGGTTAATTACTTTTGCTTTTGAATTTGATTTTTTGATTTTCATTTTTGTGGTAAAATAACTTTTGATTTCACCCCCACTAACTTCAGGCTGTTAAAACCTTGCTAACATCGGCATTTTTAAAGTCAACAAACCATTAATGTCAAAGGGTTCATCACTCTCTGATTTCACAGTGCTAACTGCAGGCTGTTAAACCTTAATTATCCATTCCTAACAAAATCACAACTCTAAGCAACATTATGCTTGTTGTGATGTTATCAACACTCCCTACACCCTACGATCAAATGACACCCATTTCACCCAACGGCTGTGATGATCCTATCATGCCCAAACCCTCATCTGAAAATCACATATCACTCTGTATAGTATGACCCACAAATAACTTAACTTATAAACCTTTTTTTCATATTCAATTCCTCCCCATATGAAAATGAAACCTATTAATTAACTTAAAGTCCTAAACCAACAACCACTAAACACCAAAAAAAAAAAAAATCCCCATCTCACCAAAGACCGAAACATTCATCACCCTATTGAAACCAGCCACGTGTACAAGTAACACTTCTCTTGGATCCTTCCTTAGACTGTCGGCAACTTCTCTCTGCTTAGCTGTCACTGCAAACAATCTCACACGCACAAACACGTGGCGCTCTTCCCATTGGTCAATCATTTTCCAAGTCATTTTCCCATGTGTTTCTAAGCAAAAAAAATACCTTCTTCTTTCTTTTTTTTTTGTTCTTTTTTTCCTTAAAGAAATTAAGAACATTTATAAAACCCCACATCCCACGTTAAAACTCTAGTTTGTGTCGGCAGAGAACACCACCACACTCATTCATTCATGCCCTTAGATATTTTTCCTTTCATACTTCCTAGAACAACTAAAAAAAAAAAAGAAACACAGTTTGGGAAAATATTTCCTGGGAAATTAAAATCTCTGGGGTTTCTTGTTGGACCTGACAATGATGAAGAAAAGGTCAAATGGGTACGGTAAAATGAGTGAGAGCTCAACCACAACCACGACCTCTTTGCCTAGAATTGAAGAAGAAGAAGTTGAGTGGGAGATGAGGCCAGGTGGAATGTTGGTCCAGAAAAGAAGCGACAATGTTAAGGACCTTCCAGCAGCGCCAAATGTACGGCTTCGTGTTGCTTATGGTGCCCTCCGCTACGAGATCTCGGTCAATTCTAGTGCCACTTTCGGTAAGATCAGCTCCACCGATCTATCTTTGTTTATTTATTTATTTATTTTTTCCTCTTAAAGTCGTTATTGTTTTGTGTTTGGCTGCTGAGAAAGTAGAGGAAAGGAAATGACAAGAGTGAAAACATAATTCAACAGTTAAAAAGTGATATCAATTATATTCAATATCATGATCAGTTTATAATTTTTTAAAAATTAATTTTGTAATAGGCTCGACATTTTCCAAATGATAATGTGTGATATTACTGTTTTTGATTAATCATGTCATGGAAAAGAAAAGTTAGGTTTGGAACGAAAAAGTAAGCTTGATATTTATAATTACGACTACGTGGGGTTTGTTGCATGGTTATTGCAAAGATCTATTTCTTCTTTTCTCTTCTTGAATTTTGTTATACTATTATTATTATTTTTTTTCTGATTTTAGCAAACGAAGCAAAATTGGTACAACGGTACAAGTACAATTACCATTCTCAAGTCTCAACCCGGAGAATGATGATTACTAAAATAACATTAATTAGTTAATTTCTTTCCACTTTTCTTGGTTACCAAACAACCTTTTTTACCATCGATGGCAATGATTGTATACTTTTGACTATTTTGGAGGGAAAATAATGATGTACTTACTTTATGTTTAAATGACCATAGTACCCACGTTAGAGATTGAAGGTGATTTATAATTATATGTTTCAAATTTCAATAAAGCTAGGGATAGTGGGATACAACAACATTTCAAAATTAAAATACCCTTGGCACATAAGCCCACCACACAGCATTTAATTAAATTTTTTTTTAATGTTAATTTCGAAATACTATAAATTTGTTGTGATTTTTTTTTTTTATGTGTCATGACTCATTGTGTTTATGAGAATAAATAATAAAGTTTAGGAGATATTGTGTGTGTTGACTTGACAGGAGAGGTGAAGAAGGTTCTAACAGCTGAGACAGGATTACAGCCAGATGAACAGAGAGTAATGTTTAGAGGGAAAGAGCGAGAGAATGGCCATTACTTGGACATGTGCGGAGTCAAAGACCGTTCCAAACTCGTACTAATCCAGGACCCTTCAAGCATCGAGCGGAGATTCATCGAGATGCGTAGGAATGCCAAAATCCAAAATGCTTATCGTGCCATCTCGGACGTGTCCATGGAGGTCGATAAGCTGGCGGGTCAAGTAAGCAAAATCTCATTTCCTTTTTTGCATTATATTTTATTTTTTAAAAGTTTGCACTATATATATTTTGTGCTTTAGTAAATAATTTTGGAAAACTAAAATTTTAAATTCTATTTTTTTTTTTTTTGAGAAACTAGAATTTAAAATTTTAGATTCTATAGTTTAGGAATGTAACTCATTAAGTGATTAAATGGTATAATTTTAAAATTAATAAATTGAACTTTGAGATATCAAAAAAAATAATAAATAAAACTATAAGATCATATTGAACCTCAAACACAAAATCATTTTACTTAAATGAGTTAATAATTTGATTTAAAAGAAATATTAAGATTTTTTTTTTGCAAAGAGAAATATTAAGATTTAATTTGTTACTTTTTAAAATTTAAAATTTAATTTGTTATATCCCATAAACTATATAATTTAAAATGTATTTTCCTAAAAAAAAAAAAAAATTATCCTTATCTCAGGCCTAAGGAAATTATGAATATTATGAACTATGATACTCGACCAAAAAAAAACAAAAAACTAGTTAATCATTCATTGTTTCACATTTCATACTTGTAAATTCAAGAGACGATTGTATGTCTTTTTTTAATGTTTATATAAGATTTAACTTTATTCTTTCAACCTAGTTTAAAATAATTTGTTATACCAAGTAAATAAATCATTTATATAATATTAAATATATTTTAAATTATTTTTTTAAGACACTCCTTAAGGACTTTTTTTTTAAAGTCAAACACAAATATTAAAAAAGAAAAAGAAAAAGCAAGTGCATTTTTACCTTTTAAAGAACATCAACATGTTAGTAATACAAAATTTTTTACAAATTTTTTTTTATATGAATAGTATCAATAATAGGTCTATAAAATTTAAAAATGATGTTATTTTAATTATGAATTGAAACATTAATAAATTTTTGAAAAAAAGTTAAAAATAAGAAAAACATAAGTTACAAGTCATAATCCTTTCAATAATACTCACCCAATTTTTCAATAAAGTGAACTACTGTATGTAGTGAATGATTGGTGATTGACTGATTGTCTTTATTTGTGGCGGGTGAATATGGGCCGTTAGATGGGTGGACCGTAGAATTGTGGGATTTAGTAGTGTTAGTGTTGTGGTCTTACAGCTGGAGCGTGATGTGGGGTGTTAAATGATAATTGGGCATAGAATCTTAACTGGCAAGTTGCCTTAGGGGTGGGGCCCACTCATTTATTTGGTGTAGCAATTAGGCTGTGGCATGTGGGGGAAGTGTCCCCTGGCCACTGCTTGCTTTGTTGGATATAATTATTAAAAAACAGAGAGTGAAAAATCAGGTATTAGTCCCATGGGCCACACGGCCCCGGTCTCCAATCTCATCCCTAAGTTCGGATGGTACTGGACTGGACTACCATGTCTGCTTATAATCGAGACTTTTTTTTTCAGATTGTCATTGTCATTTGCCAGGTATCAGCTGATTTTCTAATGGGTTTTGTGGCTAACCTTATTGTTTCTGTACATTGGATGTGACCACAATAGTTCACGTGTCGGTTTGATGTCATGTTCAATGCACGGGGGCATTGAATGGAAGTTTCGCCCTTTCTAATTTCATTTGCTTTTAAGGCAAAAATTTTGGTTGCACCTTGCATCTTTAGCTTTGTGTTCCCTAGCTAACTTATGGATTATTGATATACATGACTAGTAAGTGTAAGAGTCACGTCATATATCATATCTCTCAAAGCAAGTTGTATTATAAAGAGGTGTTAGATCCATATAATAATTAATAATAACTTATTAACTCAACAATGGTGACAAATATTAGGTTGGTATGAAGCTTTAATATTCATTTTAATTATTGTTATATAATACGATAGATTAATAATGTCTCCTTTTAAAATTAGATATTACACATTTTTAATATTATTGTTAAGAGTTTGGGTAAGATTTTCTTCTAAAAAATAACCCTTAGTATAAAAGATATAAAAATTAGTGTAATGAACTCGTTCCAAGAACCTTCGATTTTATGTTGTAACAAAAGAAACAAGTTGAAATAG
Organism: Quercus gilva; assembly: GCA_023621385.1. Lineage (NCBI taxonomy): Eukaryota > Viridiplantae > Streptophyta > Magnoliopsida > Fagales > Fagaceae > Quercus > Quercus gilva. Next base: position 69,827,742 of record CM042477.1, read on the forward strand.
TTTGTTTTGTAGACAACATTATCCATATTTACATGCATACATTTTCTTTTTTTGGCTGAATACATGCATATGTACTTAACAAACCATCCCAAATCAACTCAGTACTAGGGGAAAAAAAACAAACTCCCAATGGTAATTTCTTTCCATTCACCACCTCTCTCTCTCTCCACAAACCGACTTTTGTTGACTCTCTCTTACTTTTTTTCCTCCTTCCAAACGGCTTTTATGCTCAAAAAAGGCATATTTTCACTTAATTTTTCAAGTGGATTCTGAATTTGGGCTTTCAAATGACATAAAAATAGAAAATGTTTCTTATTTGGGGTATGTTTTTTTTTGAATGAATATTTTGTTCATAACTATTTAAAATTGTAAGGAACATTAAGTTTTTTCCATGCGAGCCAAACAACATAAGACGGTTTTTTGACTCATTTTATGATTGAAACCAAACAAGAAATATTTCGGTTGTTTCATTCATAAAGGAATAGAAATTGTAACTATGGTGCCATTAGGTCCACCATTCTCTTACCCATGTTTTTTTTTTCAAGAACAAAGAAATAGAAAAAAAAAAAAAAGGGAAAAGGATAATCAGGTACGAGTACTAGTTAATAATACTTGCTTACAGAGAGTGGCTGAATGAATCTGATTTGTTGTACATTACTAGTTAATACCGGTAACTTATGGTCGGAGTAGGTCAGTGGGATCGGATTTACTGTAAATATTTAATCGATTTGATGTTTGCTCTGAATGCGACCTGCATTGCGCGAGTAATTAATCTTCAGTACTCGTCAATGTTCCCTGTAGAAAGTAGAAAAATGGCATTTACATTAGTCAGTCCATAATGAGGTTGTTGCATAGAGTTTGAAAGAATGGAACTAATTCTGGAGACTACAGCACTCTTGATGTTCACTGTTCTCCGTATAAAGTAGAAACATAGCATTAATCTTGATGTTCAATGTTCCCTGCACAAAGTAGAAAGTTAGAAACATTGCATTTACATTAGCCAGACCATAAATGAGGTGGTTTCATAAAGTTTGAAAGATTATTCAGAAGGTCGTTTGAAGTTTATGTCATATCATGACTTAATATGCTTTCTCTTACTGATAAGAAAATCATTTGGTAACCACATGAAAATAATTACTTTTCTCTTCAATAGGTCTCTGCCATTGAAAAGTCCATCTCAAATGGGGTTAAGGTACCGGAAGTTCAGATCACGACATTAATTGAGATGCTTATGAGACAAGCAATCAAGCTAGATAACATTTCTGCAGAAGGAGATGCTTCTGCTCAGAAGAATTTGCAGGTAGTTACCGTATCATATTATATTTTGCTTCTTTCTCCTCTGCATACCACTTCCACAATGGTACTAATCATATTATTGTCCTTCTCTCTTGTTCCCTAAAGAGATAATATTTCACTGCCTTTAGTAATATACATGGATATGCTAATTCACCTTACCTTAATGCTTAGCTACATTGCTATGTTTCAATCTGGTGTGAATTGTGTGATCTTCTATAGTGTTACCTGAAATGCACAAGTTTAGTTGTTCATTGACATCAGTAGTGCTACAATTATGCCCTGTATATAGGTAGCTGATATTAATGATATTCATTTTGCAGGGTAAGAGAGTGCAAAAGTGTGTTGAAAGCCTTGATGTGCTGAAGATATCAAACGCAAAAGTAAAGGCTGTTATTGTCACGACCAAGTGGGAGACATTTGATCCTCCACCTTCGGCAGCCCAATGGGAATTTTTTGATTGATCTCTCCCCAATGTTTTTATTTTCTTTCTCTTCCTTAATTCACTGGAATGTACTTATCTTGGGAGGAATATAGGCAAGCCGCTTGCTACATTACTTGTACTTAATAGCCCATCCCTCCTCCCTATCAACTTTGCCCATAAGCATTGGTTGTGATATATACATAATAAATTTTTTTGTCACTCTTGGTCCTCTACAAGTAACTACTAGCTATCCATGCAATTATATGTAAATAAGATTAATAGCAGGTTTTAGTTACCTTAAATGATAAAGTATGTTGCTCTTAAATAAGAGACTACGATTCAAATTCCACCTACATAAAAAACCAATTAATATTTTAGTTTAATGATAAAAATAATAATCATTAAGGGGCGGACGCCTTAAGTTCAAATCCTATCATATATAGAAAATCATAAAATTCAACCTTAAATTTAGTAAAATATAACTTCTAAGTCATGCGAGAGTGTGAATTGTTGGAAAATATAGCAATAAAAACAAGTTTTAATTCAACAAAGTAAACCCTAAAAAATTAGCAATAAAAAAAATAAATAGATAGAGTTAAAAAAATCTCACAAATTATAGAATCATGCAAATAGCATGTTTTTAAAGGTTGATTTGTGTCACCCGAAGTAGAACTCAATGCGAATGACTCTCTTGGCTGAACAATCCTCCAAGATTAAAATATAGTAATTTCTTCAAGTTGGACGCACACCCAAGCAAGAAGAACAAAGAACAATCTTATTTGTCTTTTCTTAAAACCAAAAATTAGAAGCTGGATTTTTTTGTGGAGAAGAGTAGAAAGATAGGAGTGGAACAAAGGGAGAGAGATGCAATTGTGAGGAGCTGAAAAAATCTGAAGAGAAAAAAGTGGAATTAAGGGTTTTATAAGCTAACACAAGGAAGACTAGTGGGCCATCTAATGGGCTAAACCTCCAATGATTACTGTGCAGATTTGATGCTCAAAGGGTAGCTAAGTTACTAACTAATCGACTAAACCAAATTGGGCTAAAAGAAAGAAAGGGAAAAACCTCCAATGGTCATTGTGCAAATATAGTGCCCAACGGGATAAAAAAAGAAAAGGAAAATGATAAAATCCAAGAAAGATATAACAAATCCAAACCCAAGCCAACACTTAGTCCATTATATTCTAAGTTACCATTTAAGTTGTGCAATAGTTTACAAACACGCAAGAAGACTCATTTCTAACCAATATATATTTTTTGTGCAAGTGTTTGAAACACAACCCACTTCAACATGAATACATTGGTATGGTTTTCTCAATTTTCTTTGAATTATTGTAATTTTTATGATTTTCAATTATCTATTAGAAAAAAAAAGAGGAAAAATTCCTAAAAAGTGATCCAAAAATCTCATACACGTTTCAAGGGCTTGTCCTCAACTCCTATAGGCTATAGGAGGCTGGCCCAAAAAAAATCTCAAAATCATATGTCACCTCCATGCATGATTAAATGTAAATCACTATGAGTATAAAAATATAAGGATCAAAATAAAAGCAATGATAATTTGAGGACTAAATTAAAAATATAGCCAAAATATAAGGAAAAAAAAAGAGGTTTTGAAAAGCACACTATTTTAACTGATTATAATATTGCAATTTTGCAAATGCAAATTTCCCATATTTAAAAGTTGTTCTATTTTCAAAACCCCCCCTATAGTTTACTAATTTAGTTTTTAACCAGCCAACAGCAAAATGAGGCGCGTTAACTTGAGAGGTTTTGGCGGGTCAATAAAAATTCAAAAAGCAATTAGAATAATTTTTGTGAACAAAATAAAAGCTCCCCATCTTCGCATCATTCATTTCTCTGACCTAAAATCCTTCAATTTTTTGCATTCTCTAAACTTAAGAATTAAGACTCTTCTTCTTCTTCTTCTTCTTCCTTAACTTTCTCTGGAGCAAAAAAATGGAAGATCCGATGGCCCACCTGGAAAAAATGGGCAGAGAACTCAAGTGCCCCATTTGGTATATCCACTCTCTTTTTTCTTTACCAATGCCCAAACCCTTAATAATATTATTGTTGTTTTTCGAAATTTTCTGAGTAGCCAAACAGACACTTTTTAAATTCTTAATTTTAATTAGTGTATTTTGTGGATATCTCAATTTGGGATCCCACAGGCTGAATTATCTCGCGTTTTATTTTGCAGCTTGAGTTTGCTAAACTCCGCGGCTTCGCTTACATGCAATCATGTGTTCTGCAAGTGAGTTCAATCTTTCTGGTACAGTTCAAATGGGTTCAATTTATTTATGTGGTTAAATTAATTGAAGCTATATATATATATATATATATATATATTTCTGATTGTTTTCAGTTCGTGCATTTCGAAATCGATGAAATCGGGCTCCACTTGTCCGGTTTGTAAAGTCCCATATCGGCGTAGAGGTATGAGACTCATGACTTTTCAGTTTTATCACAAGAGCAGTTCTATAGTTTTAGTCATTTAATGTCATGAACATGATCTGTTTGTGTAAAGTACCATAATGTTTTGGGGAACATGTTGCTTTGTGGCTAATTAGAGATAGCACGATACAATGGGAATGTGAAAAATTAGATATGGTTTAGCATAAAGCCAATATAGCCCATGGAGACGAGTAAAAGTTCTTGAATCTTGATAGATTATCGATTATTGCAAAAGCTTAAGCTGTTAGAAATCGGCGAATGCAATTTTTAAATGGGAGGTAGAGCGGAGAAAATTTTCAAGCTCATGATCATCTACTTTGGTACAATGATAAATTATTGATTGTTTCAAAAGTTTAAGATGTTAGAAAATTTTGAATTTTATTAGTTAACCATTATGCTTTTGTTGGTAACATTTGGCTAGCAGTTTGGAAGCATTGGATGTGTAATACTACAAAACTATGTTTTTGTTGGTTGTGTTTTTAAAGTTATATGGTCTTTTCCACTGGCTCAGTGGTGCTGTATTTGTTGTTCGGTTGTGTTTAGTGCTTATGAATAATTTTTGGTGCAGAGGTTCGTCCTGCTCCTCACATGGATAACCTAGTGAACATCTACAAAAGCATGGAAGTTGCTTCAGGAATCAATTTATTCGTCACTCAGAATGCACCTTCAAATAAATTATCAGGTTGAATTTCAGCACACACATGTGGCATATGAATAATGCAAAGTATATGTTGGAATCATTCATCTGCTATTGGATTAAATAATATAGGGATTTAAACTTTAAAGACATTAAATTTTACATGCATAGGTGGTTTCTATCACCAAAACTTACATTTGTATATCCTGTATCTTTTGGAAATATGTTTCTTAGTTGGACACTGTTCATTGTTCCTGTGCTTTCTTTTGCCATAAAAACTCTCTGATTCTTCATTTTCATGAGCTATGAAGATTGTCACTATGTTTTAAGTATGGCACACCATTTGGACCATGTGACATATTCTCCCAAAAAGAAATGGTTGGAGGGTCAGTTTACAATTCAATCCCATAGGAGTGTGAGTTCTATTTACATATGAAATATCTTGTGAAATGATAATGAAGGCGCTAATGCAAAAGGAGATTTATTTTCACAAAAGAACAATATTAGATTCATGCAAATTTTTGCAGTACATACTAGTCCAAACATCAGTTTGTTGCCTTGTACAATACAAGTCAGATATACTTATTCTGTCACCCATAAAATTCAATTAATATGCTGTTTTTTTTCTTTGTTGTTGTTGTTGTACCATTTTCTTATGTTACAGATAGAGAAAAGCAAGCTGAAGGTGATGACAACCATGGTGAACAAGTTACAATAGGAAATTGCCAGGATATTGCAGAGAAACAAAATACCTTGAAAGGAAAAGGGTCAAGAAAAACATTTAAATCCAACATGAAAAACACTAGTTCTATCTCTGTGAAACCTTCATTTCCAACCAAGAAAAGGGTTCAGGTGCCACAGTGTCCTCTTTCAGAAACCCCAACAAGGCTCTCAAAGTTTGAAGGTCAATTGAGTGAAATTGCCAAAGAAGATCCTAAAAGAAGTTCAACCACTTCAAAGGAGAACTCTGCTCTAAATGACAAGGGAGAAACAGTGCTTTTACCTTTCTTTTGGTTGAGAGAGGAGGACAATGCAGAAAAGTCAAGTCAGCATACTGATGAGAGTCACTTCATGGATCTGCCACAGCGAGATGCTCCTGCCTTCAGCGATATTAAAGACTCAGATGATGAAAACCCTTCCAATTTGACCCCAACCGTGAGTACATAGTTTATTATGAGCTTGGGAAACCTTATGAGTAACATTGTTTAACTAACGTGGCAAAATATTATCGGTACTTATTATGTCTGATAAATTCTAAGTAGACTGGTTCTTGATTTTGAAAAACTCTCTTAGATTTTCCCAAATTTGAAAAATTAGCCTATTTGTTCTTCCTGTAATTTCTAGTGAAACTATCTCTGTATGCGATTTGTCATGGATTGTGCTATCTCCAAACTAAAACAGGTTGATTTGATCAAGTTTTTGTAGTGTATGGATTTTCTTCACTATATTAGCTTCAATTGTTTGATTCCATATTTTTGTTTTCTTATGTTTTGCTAATATAATGTAGGGAGGATTGCATGGAAAATGCTCCACTGTTTCAGATCTTTTTGATAGCGAGATGTTTGAATGGACACAAAGACCTTGCTCTCCTGAACTTTGTTCAAGTCCTTTCAAGATACAGGTATTGGTATCATTGTTTGCAGCAATACATTTTACCTCATACATTTGTTCTTTCTCTCAAGACCTCTTTCTTGAGTCATTAGGCTCTTACTAAAATTAGAAGTGAAAAGCAGGTTGCAAATGTGGAAGAAATTAATGGAATTCAAGAAAATGAGGTAGATGTAGCCTTACAAGGTGTGACTGCTGGTGAAGAACAAAGCACTGAAAATGCAAAATGCGTGAATTCTAAACAAAGAAGTGTTACTGCAGATGAGCTGTCCAATGCGTCCTCTCCCAGAACTAAAGGTTCCAACAATCAAAACGAGAGCAATAAATCTAACAAGGGTCGTAAGATTGGGAAGGCAAGTGAAATGGCCCGAAAGAAGCCTGCCAAAAGACATACAGATTCAGATTTTGAAATTTATGTTGATTTGAATAAAGCATCAGAAAATTATATCCAAGAGCCAACTCATGATAATAAAGATGGTTTAAAGTTAGATGAGACAAGGAAAAGGAGAAAGAAGACTTGTTTTGGTACCAGTGCAATTAAAGCAACACCTAAAAATGTTCATGCTGTCTCTGTGGGAACAGAAACTCTGAAGCATGGTAAAGAAAGCATGGCAACTGAGACCCCTGCTTCATTAGGTAAGAAAGAAGGCAGTGATGAAAATTCCACCTTGAAGAATGCTAGAAAAGGGCGTAAGAAGATTGATTGCTTAATAAGGTCTGAGAAACAGAAGCTTGATTCTGTGAAGGACAACATGCTTGAAGAAATATCTAAGATTGAAAACCATAAAAATGAGCATAAAATCCCAGAATTGGCCCCTGTATCTAAGTCTGGTGATCGAGAACTGAGAAGTAGGAAAAAGATGAAAGCTTCTGCTGATGGCATTTTAAAGGATGATTTGGTCAATGACAGCCAAAAAGGTCATACTTATGTTTCTGCAAAGGAAACCCAAATGAGTGAAAAGACTCTATGCAATCCTGATGTCAAAGTTCAGGATGATTCATCAGTGGTGCAGAAGCTACCTTCTCGGATAAATGAAGTAGTCTTATGGAAATGTGAGACTGTTTCTAAAAAGTTTCAATGTGCTTTCTGTCTTTCTTCAGAAGAATCAGAGGTATCCTGTACTCCCTCGATTTTTTTTGGCCACATGATTGCCCTTTTTGTCCTTATGTCTACTTTAATTTATTTTGATCAATTAACCAGCAATTCTATTTGCAAACCAAATGCAGGCTTCAGGAGAACTAGTGCACTACTATAATGGTAGGCCTGTTGCTGCCGATCACAATGGAGGATCTAAGGTCATACACTCACATAGGAATTGTACTGAATGGTAAAGATCCTTCACATTACCAAAAGAATTGATTTCAAATTTCTGTGTTTGCTTGTTTTCATGGTGCTGTCTTTTTGTTTAGTACTTATGAGTCTGAATGGGGGTTAGATGAATTGCCATCTTGGAGCAAATAATAGCTTCTTGGATTAGTTAAATCTTTTAAGTTGCATGGCTCTTGATTAAAAAAGAAAAATCCAAAGTAGTTTTTGAAATTATTTGTTTAATAGATTCATTATCTGCTGTCTATGCCAAATATGCTAGTGAAAAAGGTCAGGTTGTTAGGATGAGGATAAGCTATTCAAGTGTTTATTTATTACTAGTTACTACTGAGATGAACTTCAATAGGGTTATGTGGCTTTTTACCATGACTAGTGTTAGGATAAAATCAATTTTAAAAACTTGGTTTAGGGGTGTCAATGTTCGACCCAACCCACGAACACAACACGAACCCGACACGGGTTTTTTCGAATTAGGGTAGGCCTTAATGGGTTTGGGTCATAAACGGGTTGATCCGAAAGCAACACGATAAGAAACGGGTCATAAATGGGTCAACTCGCATAACCCGCAATAGACACGTTTGACACGCCAATTTATTTGTGTCAACCCGAAATGACCCATTTAACACAATCCGTTTAATTCATATAACAAATAAATATTTATTTTATTTTAGATTTGTCAAATACCTTTTATATCCAACATATATTTTAAATTTAAAAAGAAAAGTAAGTAATTACAAAAATTTACAAGTGATATAATTGGAAATTGAAACTTTATAGATTTTAGAACTACTAATACTTTTTTTTTTTTGGGCATAGAACTTACACAAATGAAATTGGACGAGCTTGTGGAAGATGTTATAAATTTAGACATCAACAAAGAATCTATGGATGATAATCGTGGTCATAGTCAGGATTAGTCTACTGTTTTCTCAAATTCTTTCAATATTGATACTTAGCATTTGGCGAGTTCCAAGAATATTATATTTTTGTTGAACTATGTTATTTTATTTTTGTGAAACTTTGTTATTTTGAATTTGGGTTAAAGTATATGCACTTCTTTTGGAGTGTAAAGAATTTATTTTTAGATGAGTGTTATATTTTTGTTGAACTATATTATTTTGAATGTGGGTTGAAGACTTGAAGTGTATGCACTGTTTTTTGGAATGTAAAAATAATTATTTTTAGATGGATGCTATATTTAATATTATGCAGGTTGAAATGGGTTGTGTTACATTCATGTCAACCCAACACGACTTGTTTATTAAGCATGTCAAATGGGTTGGGTCAGGTCAATCCGCCTTATAAATAGGTCAGGTTAGGGTTGAAGGATCATGACACGATTATTAAATGGGTCGGGTTAGGGTTGAGCCATTTAGTCGAATACCCCTACCTCGACACGACACGAACCCGACACGCTAACCCGAATTGACACCCCTAACTTGGTTCTCTAGTTTAATTTCCAAATATTTTATGACTTTAATGTTGTCAATCCTATTAAAGGTATTCAAAACTATAAATGCAGGGCTCCTAATGTCTATTTTGAAGATGATATTGCAATTAATCTAGAAGCTGAATTAACTAGAAGTCGGAGAATTAAATGTTGTTGCTGTGGAAATAAGGGGGCGTCACTTGGCTGTTATGAGAAGAGCTGTCGCAAGAGTTTCCATGTTCCTTGTGCAAAGTTGATCCATCAATGTCGATGGGACACTGTAAGTGAAATAGAGATTCAAGTGCTATTTAAGATTTTGTACCAAACATTTTTGTTCAAAACTTTTTATTTTATTTTATTCCCTCGTCTCTTGAAATAGGATAACTTTGTCATGTTATGCCCTCTTCATGCCTCTTCTAAGCTTCCCTGTGAAAGCCCTGAATCTCAAGGAAGGAGGAAGGAATGCACTCTTAAAGGGTACCTTTTCCATTACGTGTTCAGTAACAGACACAAGAGCACCCACTCTCTTATTTTGGCATTACATCAGAGCATTTCTTACAATTTCTCCATTTATGACTTTTCTTTTTAGGCGATTATCTCAATGTGATCATGTTGCAAGTAAAAATGATGACATTACTGGTAGAAACTGGAATTCTTGTGGATCCCAAAAGAAATTGTTTCTCTGCTGTTCAGCTATCACAACTCCAGAGAGGGTAAAACAGAATCTGCTTATATTGTTTATTTATTTTGTGAAAGAAATCTGATTTCTAGTATTTCCTTGATGGCTGGAATTGCAGGAAACTGTTTTTAAATTTGAGAGATTATCGGGAGTTACAGTTTTGAAAAAGTGGGATTCGTGTGTCACCCATGTTATTGCATCAACCGATGAAAATGGTGCATGTAAAAGAACCCTCAAAGTATTGATGGGTATCTTGGAGGGAAAGTGGATACTGAATATGGAGTGTAAGTACTATTTAGAAACCTTTTGGTAAATGAGTGTAAGGACTATACCTTCCATTCAGAATGTATTCCCTTTAATAATTAGACTTCTATATTTTTACAGAGCATAAAGCATGATATGTTTTGGAGCAATCTACACAAATATTTTTTGCTGAGTCATAGATACAGACGTATTTTACGTATATAATATAGATGTGTTTATGCTTCCTTCTGTGTATGTATGTGTCTGTACAGGGATTAAGGCTTGCATGAAGGTCATGCAAATTGTTGATGAGGAGCCTTATGAAATTACTGTTGACACTCATGGGATCAGAGATGGCCCTCAACTTGGAAGACTAAGATTGCTCAACCAGGTTGGTTGCTTCTTGCCTTAAACTGTAATGGTGATGATAGTTCCTTAGACGCTCCTCTAGAAGATGTAAATCTCCTTTAATTTTCATAAATTAACAGCATGTAAGCATACTCTAATTTTGATTCATCTAAAATAGCTTTTGTCCTGTTCTTCATTGGCCATCTTTAACACTCCATGTTCTAACAATCAGGAGGTTTCTACTCTTTTAACTTTTAATATACTTAGTACTAAAACTTAAGTCTGGGAGGATTCTTATTATTTAAAGACCTTCATATGGTTATTGTGTTCACTGTTCATCCCTCTAAGATGCAAATGATTCTGAAATTAGTTACCACTTGCATTTAAACTGATTTACATGATTGATCATCTAATCAATAAAATGAGAAGTGTGTGCATTTGCACAAGTCCGTACCTGGTTGTGTGCAAAAAAATGTGAACTTGCATCTTTTATTGATAAAACACTTTCACATGCAGCAACCAAAGCTTTTCTATGGGTGTAAGTTCTATTTCATGGGAGATTTTACACCCGAATACAAGGGATACCTACAAGACCTTGTAATTGCTGCTGGAGGAACAATTCTGCATAGAAAACCTATTTCAGAGGTTCAAAAAGCCATGTTATCTGGCTCCTCAACATGTCAAACCTTCATAATTTACAGTATTGAGCTGCCAGATGAATATGATCCTAGCAAGAAAACTACAATTATCAACCGCAGGCAGTTTGATGCAGAGGCCCTGGCAAGTTCAACTGGAGCCAAAGTAGCCAGCAATTCATGGGTTTTGAACTCCATAGCAGCCTGCCATTTGCAAAATCTTGCCGAGTAAAAACCTCTTCCAATTCCAGGAGCCTTGTACATGTTTAAGCAGCTTATTCCGAACTTTATATATGTCCTTTTCTTTTAAAATTTTGTTGACTTTATATATCTTCTTTCTTACAAAGCTTGCAATCCCTTGCATTCGCACAAATGCATTTGAGATAAAGTGCAATTAGATACATGTTAAAGGTTGCACCTAACTTCGAATGTTAGTTGGTAGAGTATGTAACTTCGAATGTTAGTTATTAAACAAAATGTAGTTTGTTGATTTATTTATATAGTTGGCTTTTACTTGACATAACTTTTGGTATTGTGATGCAATGAATTTATTAAATGTCTGATATTTTTCAAAAAAAGTTAGAAAATTGAGTTTTTATAAAATATATTGATAAGGAAAAATCTTTTATTTAGAACTTCATAAAATTTTCATTGAAGTTTGAATTTGAATCAATAATAAGTTTTGGTAAGAATATTTGGTATAGTTTGGTTTTGTTTCAAATGGTTGGAAGTAGTTATGAATGGATTTGAATTCTTAAGTTGTTTAAATAGTTTGGAAGTATTTTTAAAATGGAGGGATACTTGGCATAAAATTAGAGTATGAAAAATTTAATTGCAATGACATTTGACACAAAATAAGTCTAATTAGAATTTAATTTAAAACTGATGGGAAAAAACACATTAGTTGAAATTGGGTTTAATGAGGGATAAAAGATTTCTATTCATGAGTAAACATCCAAGTAAGGTTACTTAATTTTATTTTATTCATTTCTTTTTCATTCTTTTCCCTTGCATAAATGTATTCCATTATTTTATGATCATTTCATACCATTCATTTCTATTCGCTTATAAATTTCTAAATGAAGCCTAAACGAGCATTGGGCAAAGGAATTGGATACAAATTATAACAGGATTTGGCTTATTTTTAGTACTTTTTAAAAAATGAATTTCTTGTTATTTTAATGAGAGATTGTCACATCACTCACTAATTAAATAAAATGTGGAGATTAAAATTTACTACTATTTGTCATTGTATATTTAAAACAAAAAGATATGTCTAATTAAAAAAATACTAGAGGTAAGTCAAACTCATCATAACACACAAGTAAAACCCCAATCAAGTGTGAACCAAGCATATGAAATCAATCATCTTGCATTTAATTTAAAATATTTCTAATTAATTGATAAATAATATGACTCTAAAAAGACAGCAAAACAAGAAGAAAAACAAAAGCCTCAAATCATTACTGTCAATGAAAACTAGAAATTGATAGTAGGCTACCCATGTAAATTAAGACATTCGTTTCAAGACCAAATCCAGGAATTGGGATGTTCCTTAGCACACCAGTCTCTAGGTTATAGGAAAGAAGATTTTCTTTTTTTCCTTAATAGTATTTGGCCAAGCTTGCATAGCCCTATAACTTCAACCTGTACACCATGACGATATTGCCTCTCAATTTGGGATTTTAGATCGATTTTGTATTCTTTGACCCACTCTTTCTTTTCATATTCCTTCATCACCCATATGTCAATGTGTCTATTAAAGTATTCAACCATAGCCGAGTGATCAACCATAGCCAAGTTTCCTCCTAGATCAAGCAAATATCCCAGGCAATCATATTTGGGCGGAGAAATCAAGCCAAATTCTTCCTTCCTAACATCAAAAGAAACAATATTCCCAATATCACCATTATATTTACAAGGTCCTTGCCAATGAAGAGCTCCACATGCAAATATAGGCTTTCCAACTAAACGGCAAGGAGGACCTTTGCTAAGTGGCCTCCATGAGCTTGTACCAAGAGTGTAAACTTCAGCACCCAACTTGTAGCATGGTTTTTCGTCAACACTTTCGCGTAAGAAAACTGCAACAACAACAATGTTGTATGTGTTCTTTGGACGATCGAACCAGAATCCATATTTTCTGCTGCCTAGCTTAGGAGAGGCTGAAGATGGTGGCAGTGGTAGAACTTGTTGCCTTAGAGGATTAAACAAAACCAAGAGTCTATCATCATAACTTTTTGAAAGGCAAAGCAAACCATTGCAACAATCCTCTAGGTAACATGTCACTGATTTTGTGAACTTTGCAACTATTTTCAAGTCAGCGTTCAAGAAGACCCCAACATTTGTAACTGTTACATCTATTGGTTTTTCGTTTTGGGTGTGATGATCGAGAAGTAGGATTTTGGGTTCTTCAACACATCGAGAATGGTGCATGTAAGCAAGGTGTGGATCATCAATGATATTGCGCCATTGTTGAGAGACGGATCTGAATTTGAGAAGTGACTTGATGGGTAGTCGTGAAAAGATTTCGAAGAGAACATCTGAGGGAAACTTCACCATGCTTGTTTACCATGCAGTCGGTGCAGAATGCTTGAGTTTGAGAAGGAAGACTGCGCTAATCTAAACTTTCGCCAGAGGTAAAAATATACCTAGTTACTAACAATGTATTCAATGGGTTGAAGGAAATATTTAGGGCTGTTTGGTTAGGGTGTTTATATAATAAATTTTAGTGTTTAAATAATAATAACACTTTTTTAAGTAATGTGGGATAATTATCAAATTTTTTTTTAGAAACAAACACACATAGAGGGTAGAGGGAAAGAGGTGTGCCTTTGTGTATAATTTGAGTGGAGTTGTGGTGTGTTTTTGTGTTAGAACCCTTTTCCCTCTCCCATGTGTGTGTGTTTATTTCTCCAAAAAAAAAAAAAAAAAAAAACAATAATAACAATTCTGACAGGTATTTCTATAATATTCAAACACATATTTTCAAAACACTAAAAACTGAACAATAATAATTAAACACTGTTATCAAATAGATCTTATATATGTAACATAACAATATTTGGAATTTTGAGAGTTCTGATATGATTCTGATACAAATAAAAATAATCTCCTTAGAATTTAATTATTTTTGAGTTCAAACGTGACTCAATTTTATGGTGGAACTGGCCTACACGATTCAAATTATTCAATATAGTCTTTTAATGTGATTCGGATACGACTATCTCCTTAGGTCAGTTCGGCTATTTCCCCGATCATACGTACCACATCTGCGGGTTGGTCCAAGCTTAGGGGTTGGCTTTTATGTGTCTGTGATTCACTCCTTAGAAATAGATTTTTTTTGTTTTTTCTTGAATATTAGTCGGGCTTTTTTTTTTTTTCCCTTAAGTTGGGCCTAAAGACATTTAGGAAAAAAAGAAGAAGATACTATTACCGTACACTTCTACGCATTTTTTTGCTTCAACAGTTTTATTATGAGTGATGAAAAAAAATAATGGTTCCATGTGATAATGACAATCAGTTTTTTTTTTTTTTAGAGTGAAAAGTGTAAATATTATTAATGCAAGCAAGCCAAATTAGCTTGTACAAAGGACTGAATGCGTGGTGGAACATCCTTCATCTACACTAAAAAAATCTGGTATACTAATAGCATATCTAGCCAGACTATGCGCTATGAAGTTGCTTTCTCTTTTAGTACGAGAGTAAAGCAATTTTTCAAATTTTTGGGAAAATAACCTCACATCCTCTAGTAGTAGGCCTGTTGGAGATAATGGTTGTTCAACCTCTCTCAAAGCTTTTGTAACAGCCAGGGAGTCCCCCTTAAGGATAGCCTGCCTCACACCCATCTCACTAGCGAAGTCCAGAGCTGTTGTTGCCACCATTGCTTCAACCTCTACTGCATTGTAAGCCTGGGGCAGACGCTTGGTGCATGAGCCTAAAACCAACCCGTTCACATCCCGGACCACCACACCTATTCTTGACTTGTTTTCCTTTGAAAATACCGCGCCGTCTAAGTTTATTTTGACCAAATCCACTGGAGGAGGTGTTCAATGAGACTGAGAGCTTTGACTTCGATTTTGTACCTGAGGTTCGGTGTCCCGGAGCTTGGAACAATAGTCATTCAAGGAGAGTTTTGAGACCTCAGCCACTTGGTGAAGCACTGTTGCAGGTGCTCGTACACAGACTTGGTTTTGTTGGTTCCAAACTGTCTAGGCCGTAAATGCGAAAAGCTCCAACTACTTACCTTCCTCAACTAACCACGATACCAGATGCTTGAATTCAGTGAAATCGATTGAGCTACGGAAATCCTATAAGGTTTGATCTGCCTAAACGATATCAACCTTTACGTAGGACCACAACGCATGCAACGGATCCTCAACAACATCTTTGCACCATTTGCATATGGGGTCAGTGATGATGGTTCTTCTCACCAAAGCTTGCTTGGTCGGCATGGCATTGCAGCAGGCCCTCAATATAAAGGTCTTTACCTTCTGAGGCACACGTATAGCCCAAATGGTCTTCCATAACTGTTTGTCCCTAAGCGGTGGTACCGTCTGTGTCCATTAGCTCTGCTTCTTCCTTGAGGAATCTGTAGCCCGTTTTATAGCTATACTCGCCATTACTTGAATAAGGCCAGTATAGCACATCCTCCTTAACTATTCGGCTTAGTGGTATTTTTTTAATCAACTCAGCATCTTCCTTCATAAAAAGCCCATCCACCAGGTCCATATGCCACTGCCTTGTGTTTTGATCAATTAGGCAGCTCACTGTATTGTGTTCAAAGTCTTCAATAGGGTATATGGGCAGAAGCGGAGGATGTTTTCTTAGTAGCCACCGGTGCTGCCATATGTTTATTTTCTCACTATTTCCAATCCTCCATCTTAAACCCCTTTGGATGATATCCCTCCCTACCAAAATACTCTTCCAAGCGTAAGACCCCATCCTTGAATTTGAAGCTTCCATGATTGTTGTGTTGGGGAAAAAACGTGCCTTGAACACCTTGTAAAAGAGAGAGGTTTAGTTGTGCAAAAGTCTCTAGGCCTGTTTTGCTAGTAACGAGTCATTAAACATGGCTAGATCTCTAAACCCCATTCCACCAATTGTCTTGGACTTTGTCATATCTTCCCACCTCGCCCAATGAATTTTTCTTCGGTCTCCTTGTTGTCCCCACCATAATTTCTTAATTGAAACTTCAATTTCGTTGCACAAGCCAATGGGTAGTTTAAAACATCCCATTGTGTAGGTGGGAATAGCTTGAATAACTGCCTTCAACAAAACTTCCTTACCCTCTTGAGATAGTAATTTTCCTTCCCACCTTTGCAATTTTCGACACACCCTCTCCTTGATGTAGTTAAAGCTTGCTTTTTTACCTTTACCCACAAAGGAAGGGAGACCCAAATATCGCTCATATTGCTTAATTTCTAGAACATCCAAGGTCACCATAATCTCATGCTTCACTTCGGTGGAGGTGCATTTGCTAAAAAATAAAGATGTTTTACTCCTATTAACCTTTTGTCTTGAAGCTGCTTCATACATCTCCAAAATCTCCAACACCTTGTCATGTTCTTCCATAGTTGCCTTGCAAAAGAGAAGACTATCGTCTGCGAAGAGCAAATGGGTTAGTTTGGGTCCTCTCCTAGAAGGAGAAAAACCATGTATGTCACCATTACTTTCTACTCTCTTTATAAGCCCATTCAGCCTTTCAGTACAAAGCAAGAATAGAAAATGGGATAGTGGGTCACCCTATCTAATCCCACGGGTAGGTTGAATCAAACCACATGGTTCACCATTTACTAGGACCAAGTAGGAAACTGTTTTCACACACCCCATAATCAACTACACCCACCTTTCATTAAACCCTAATTTCCTCATGAGTTGTTCAAGGAAATTCCAATCTACTCGATCGTAAGCCTTACTCATATCCAGTTTAATTGCCATAAAACCATGAGTTCTAAACTTATAATTTGTAAGCTATGTAGGGTCTTAATTGCCACCAGGATGTTATTGGATATCAACCTATCTTTTGTGAAGGCCATTTGGTGTTTCGTTATAATGTGTGGGATTAATTTTTTCAACTGATTTGCAAGGACTTTTGAATAGATCTTATAAAGAACATTACAAAGGCTAATTTGGCGATATTGGTGAGCATGTTCAGGATTATGAATTTTGGGAATGAGAGCAATAAACATATAGTTTAGAGGAGTGGGTAGGATACCTGAATTCAGCCATGTTAAAATGGAAGAAGTGATGTCTTGACCAACTGTGTCCCAAAAGTGCTGGTAAAAAAGTGGTGGCATTCCATCTGGCCTAGGAGCCTTGAGTGGTGCCATTTGCTTTATGGCAGTAGCTACTTCTAGTTCACTAAATTCATGGCCTAACATATTATTCATATTCTCATCAATAATTGTAGGGACACATGACAACACCTCCTGATACCCATTCGGCTCACTTGAAGAAAAAAGAGCCTTGAAGTAGTCAACCAACACTCCAGCAATATTACTTTGCTGGACACACCAATTACCTTCCTCATCTTTAATACCCTTCACCTTATTTCTTCTATACCTTCTTGTTGCACGAGTGTGGAAATATTTTGTGTTCCTATCCCCATTCCTTGCCCAAAGTAATCTTGACCTTTGAGCCCACATGGTAGACTTCCTATCCAACAACACATCAATCTCTTTCTTTAGTTGTCTAACCCAAAAATTATTCCCATTGGCCATGGCTGCTTCTTTGGCTTTTACTAGAAGCTTCTTCAATTGGTCCAATTCTCTTCGCACAGTTCCAAAGACGTTTTTGTCCCACGAAGTCAAATCTTTCCCACATTTATCAACTTTGGCCAAAGCATCTCCATTAAACCCGAAAGCTCCATCACCTTTCCATGCCGAAAAAACTACCTCCTCACACCCCCTATTTGACAACCACATCTCCTCAAATTAGAATAGTTTCTTCCACAAAAGAGGATCCAATCTTGATAGTACAATATGGAGAGGAATATGGTTTGATGAATCACACCTCAAGTGATGAATTTTTGTACCTGGGAATTTTAAAAACCAACTACTAGTAGCCAAGCACCTATCAAGTCGTTCCCAAATTGAATTACCATTCTCTAAATGCCTACTCCAAGTGTATTTCGAATCCTCATAACCCAAGTCCATAAAACCACAATAATCAATAACTTCTCTGAACAATTGCATTTGGGTATGTGATCGCGTCGCACCACCCAAATTTTCATCTTGTCTGAGTATTTCATTAAAATCACCGCAACACAACCATGGACTCTCCCTTCTTAAGCTCAAATTCCGAAGTTTTTCCCATGCCTCATTCCTTTTTGTTGTTTCAGGTTCACCATAAACACTTGTGAAACGCCACTTGCTTTCCATATCTTTATTTATAACTGCATCTATATAGTACTTATCTGACCCCTTAACTGACAAATTGATTGAAGATCTCCAATAAAGAACCAGACCACTACTTTTGCCCACTCTTGGAACCACCCATCTATGATAAAAATTAATATTTCTCTGAATGAATTCTAGCCTTGCATCATTTGTAAATGTTTCGGCTAAAAACATTACAAAAGGGATCTTTTGCCGGTACAAGTTCTACGAGCTCTCTTCCAGTACGCAGGTTCCCAAACCCACGACAGTTCCACACTAGGCAACTCATTGCTACTGGCGGGGCTAATTGTCAACCTCTGCCAATATAAGATTTGTTTGAACATCACCTAGCAAAGCTTGAATACGTTTAGCACCCAAACTCTTTTTCAGCTCTTTCAGCAGTTCTTTTTTGACTCGAGATTCTTTGCCCCTGCCCTTTGCTTTGAATCACATTGGTGCTTTCTCTAGGTCTTCGTGTCCATCCTGGAAGGATACATCTATTCTGGCTTGGCGATGAAACCCTAGTTGCATCAGGAGGTGCACGTGACTTGCTTAGTGTCTCATGAGAATCACTTAACTCCTCATGTGTTTAAGCATTATTGGAAACCTCAGCCGACTCAAATTCCCCAACCCTACATAACTCCTCATTAAAATCATTAAATGCTGGATCCGAATTATTAGGCTCCAATAAATCTCCTACAATCTTGGGATTCGGTGGACATGATGAGGTTGTATCAGTTTTTGGTGTTGACTTAACTCCAATAAATTTGTTACACATTGATGGGGCAGTAACTGACTTCGCGTAACGTCCCTCCCCCCTCATTTACTCTCTCCGGTTCGTCTACCTCGTCAAACTGTGGTGGTTGGCCTGAATTCTGATCTGGCATTGCGGTAGAGTTGGCCTTCTTTTTCTCGGCATAGTAACCAGGGACTTGACCTACGTTCCTCCTTGTCACTACAAATGGTGGAGCTCTAAGGTATGGGCCAAAAGCTCTCTGTTCAGCTTGCAATGTTCCTTCACTCTCAATCCAGTGGTCACAATCCTTGTCATCGTGTGTTAGACGACCGCACTAGTAACAGCTGTTGGGTAATCTCTCGTACTTGAAGGAAATCCACACTTCTTTCCCATTGTTTAGAGAGATAAGGTGACCACGGCACAAAGGCAGAGAAAGATCAATGGAGACCTGAAGTAGTATGAAATTCCCAGCATCAAACACTATGGTATTCGATGGTTTTGTCACCTCTCCAACCACCTTACATATTTTGATCCCTGCTTCAAAACTCATGTACTTCAGCAGAATGCCATGAACCTGAACCCAGAGAGTAGTTCTATTGAACTTAATGTCCTGTAAAGGTGCGCTACCATCGTATCTCTCCATTACTACCAAGTGCTTATCAAAGCTCCAAGGTTCGCTCATCAGAATTCTGTCAACATCGCTCTTATTATCAAACGTGAACAGAAGTTTATGGTCACCAAACCTTTGGATTTTAAAACTGTTTCTAGCCCTCCATAAAGGCGTAAAAGTTCAGGCTATAACCTCCACGTTGATAGCCCTCTTTGTCAAAAACTTTACAGCTATGGAATACTCTGTTGTACTATGATCAGTTGTAAGCTTACATCCCCGGCCTTCTCTCTCCGAGAGAGTTAGCCGTTTCCAAGATTGTGCCAGATCGTCCATTGTGTTAATTGCCTTAACTGTTTCCCAAATCCCCTGAAAGAGAACCCAACAAACCTAGGAAAAGCCTTGCTATTCCAAGGATACTACTAAACACCTTCAGTGAAGGGACGATCAATTCTACTCTGTGAAGGAGATGAAGAGCACTTACTCCCTAGGACAGAGAGAAACTTTTGCTACATAATCGTGTCAAAGTGTATGTGAAAGTAAGTGCCATTAATGTTATTGAAAAAAAAAATCTTTTACGACTTAGGAAATTAATTGTGAACATAATTCACAAAATCTATGATGTCTAATAGAGGTCGGACGATACAATTTATCCCTATTTCATTATAAAGAGTTTGTACAGAAACTACAAGCTTTGTGGATGTCAATTATGTAGAGAATCTTGATTCAATGAGTTCCATTACAAATTGTGTGTTTATGTTTGTTGGTGGTCCAATTTACATGAAGTCTAAGCTGCATGAAACAATTATTCTGTCCCACCACAAAGGCATAATGTTAAGATTTAGACAAAGGGAGGAGATAAGCATACGTCAGATAATGAGCGAGCTGATAGGAATTGATGGCTATCTGATTAATTGTTATTTCAAGTTGTTGATTAGTATGAGTTGTTAGTTAGGATTGTTATTTGTTGATTAGGATGAGCTGTTGGTTAGGATTAGTCAGTTTGAGCATTGCTTGGACTTGATCTACGTTACTTCATATATGTTGGAGATATAGAGCGTAGTGTACTCCACCCATTAAGAGAGTGGATGGTACGTAGTATTTGATGTTAGGTATCATATGATTCTTATGATGACATCTACACGCTTTATGATGGTTTAAGAAAATAAAAGCTAAAGGTGAAGATTTGTTATGGTATGATTTGTTCTTGTGTTCAAATTGCATAGCAAAGTTTTCTCTTTTTGGCAGCTCGTGAATGTGGGCATCTTGTGGAAAAAAAAAAAAAAAAAAAAAAAAAAAAAAAAAAAAAAAAAAAAAAAAAAAAAAAAACCACGTAATCCTTATCCCTACATGTACTTTACTTTTTTTTTTTTTTTTTTCTCCTGGAGTTCAACAAACCCATATTTACAGTGCAGTTACAAAATCTAACTCTTAGGAAGAATGGCTTGAATTGGAGCCCAAACAGCGAAGGATATGTGTAAATTTTTAGACCCCTTAAAACACAATTGGATTAACCTAGTTAATTATCCAAGTTATTACTTAGTCCAAATTTCAAATCTAGGTTATCACAATCAAACAATCATATCATGCATAGCAGCGGAAATATAAATAACACAATGATATGATGACCTAGAAAAATCAAACCAGTAAAAAACCTGGGGAAGATTTAACCTAGCTATCCTCAAGGTAAACTTGAATCCACTATATGAAAGAATTGAAGTTTGTATAATAGAACTTAAACCACTAACATTCTATTACTATCCACCAGTAAAACTTATTGACATGACCACGTGCAAGCTCCGAATCCACGAACTTAAACCAGTAAAAAACCTGGGGAGGATTTAACCTAGCTATCCTCAAGGTAAACTTGAATCCACTATATGAAAGAATTGAAGTTTGTATAATAGAACTTAAACCACTAACATTCTATTACTATCCACCAGTAAAACTTATTGACATGACCACGTGCAAGCTCCGAATCCACGGACTTCTTATTTCTTGGATTCTCCAGCAAGTATAAGCACTCCCACTTGTATATCTTTAAACTCTTATGGGAGCAACTGAATGATCATCAAGCTCTTAAAGAAATATCATTCTTGATAGTCCTAAGCATGTGTGAAGGAAAGCTCCTCTCAGATCTCACAAGAGATTCACACAAATAGCAATATGAGCAACAAAGACCTTAGAGAGGTTTGGGTACAAAACTCTAAATACAAAAAAGAGGCACTCTCTTCTCTCTCTGAAAAGTCTCTTAAAAACGTGCTTAGGGTTTCCTTTATATAGTGAGAGAAGTAGATCTGAAACCCTAATCCTTAATAAGCTTCGGCTGAGTTGGAAAATTCTGCAGAAAAATAATCTGCACAACTTTCGATTGATCGATCCTAATTTTTGATCGATCGAGTCAGGCAGATTTACACAATAAATCTTGTAGAACACTCGATTCCAACTTTACATATAAATACACTTTGAGCAAGTCTAAACAAGACTAAAAACCTGTTTTGATCATGGTTTGCCAACAATACAACTTAGAATTCTAAATACATTAGTTCCTAAGTGTTTAGAACCTAACAATATGGATGTTGGAGTTATGTCCTGCTTTTGAGCTCCAATTGCCCTAAAAATGGTTTTCAGTTCCACATGCAGGTACTATATTAAAATGCTTACTTTGTCATTTAGTATTTAGAACCCCTATAATTATAGTTATCTACCATATAAATCTACACTGCTTTGAGAGATAAAGAAAAGTGTATGGATTCCAGGCAGTGAAATAACAGTAATTTAGGAGTTTGAAATTTGGTAATTCTTTGAAGAGTAAGTGAAGAAACTACTAGAGCTTCATGGAAAAGCAGTATCAGGTGCCCATCTATAAGAATTAAGAAGGGCTTTGTTAATTTCCCTTCAAGAAGACGGGGAAAGAGAGAAATTTTTTTTGGAATTATACAACTTTCTAGGGAACTATTTCAGGTATACAGTGAACTTAATCTAGAAACCTGAACTAGTCAATTGCACATTAACAACAATGTGCCATGAGTCTCCTTTGACACCTTACAGTTGCTTCCTTCTTATTTTCTATAATTCCAAGGTAAATACTTGTGTTTTTTTCCCTATTTCGAAGACTTATAGAGAAAGGGAAAAAGGAAAAAAAATAAAATAACCAAACCAGGCATGCCTGGTTTTTATAGCTGATAATAATACCCTTTCTTCTCATGCTAGAACAGAAGGCTTACTGGCATTGATCCCAGCTTTCGGTTTGACACAATCACTCTTCTTATTGTGACCGTACTTTGTTATTTTCATATTAAAGCCCTCAAACAAGTGCTCTAATGCTGAAATCTCCTCTTCAAAATTATCCACTGGTTGTTTATTCTTTGAGCCGGCCATTCGTTGCTTCAAGCTGCATATTCTATCAAGGCCAGCTTTAATTTCCATCCCCATTTCTTCCATTGCTGCAAGAATAGCAATGTTTTCTTCTTTTGTATCTTTAAACTTTCTCTTTAAGGATCGATACGCATCAATTGACTTGAGTAATTTCTCTGCCAGCGTCTTGTTTCGCTCTAGAAGAGATACATTCCCTTGAGCCTCCATCCCACCAGACTTCTTCTCTTTGTGTTCTTCTTTGCAAGTTTGCAATTTGCCTAACAAAATCTCATTTTGCGCTTTAAGATCATTAGTAAGTTCCTCCATGCCATTCAATTCTTGGACCTTTCTTGCAAGCTCTGATGCAATAATATCCTTCTCTTTTCCCAAACTTGAACACATTACTTCAAGGTTCTTTTGTGCTGCCAAGCTTGCATTGAGTTCTTTTCTTAACCTTTCTTTCTCATCAGTTACTGGATCTTGTGACTTTTTGTCCTTTGGAGCATTATGCTTAACATCTGTGTGGCACCGCCTAAGCTCCTTTTTCTTTCCAGAAGATTGAAAATTTTCAATCCGGGATTTAACATCATCAATGACTGTTATCATTCCGGCCACCCTTTGCAGCATGCGTTCGTCATTGTCTTTTGTGCTTGCCTCATTATGATCTTGGATTAGTTTTAGTAGTAGCTTAACATTCGTTGAAACACCTAAAACATTGTAGAGGATCATATAAACAACATTTAGTTACTCCAATCTATCGCGGAAAAAAAAAAAAAATTAGACTAACTAATATATTTTATATTGTTGCTTTGTATACGAAGAAGTAAGATGGACAAATATATACTTTTTCATCCATTTCATGAATGTTAAAGAATCACAAATGATAATGGAAACGATTAAAGTAATTTCATTTTTTTTTCAATATTTTTTTGTTTATTATAAATTTGCATCAAAGTCATGATGAATGCAGTGATAGCTAGGTTTCTGCAATGATGTATGTCATGGATTTCCATAGCACAAAATTCTGCAAAATTCAATACCAAGAAATATCTATATACAAAAAAAGAAAAAGAAAAAAAAAAAAAGAAATCACCTTCTAAACTACATTCTTCTGGATTTTCGATATAATTTGTCGAAGGTGGCACTAGGTCCGGTGATGAAAATGCTCGAGACCAATTCATATTTTTACAGAAGATGAAGGAGAAAGGATCTGTAAGAGAAAAACCTGTGGTCTAAGATATAACCACTAATTAGGAAATGGAAGATAATGATGAATATACAGAAGAAAAGGGTATGTATAATTAGAGTTTACTATCGCTATAACATGTATTGTGAGATCCAAGAAAGAGAGATTGCTTTTGCACTCTCTCTTTCTCTTTTCATCTCTCTTAATATCTGACTCTCTCTGTTCCTGCCTGTCATATTCTATATGTTTAGTTAGTTTCTGGTTGTAATCAAGCGCAATTATTGGTGGTAGTTTGACTTTATTATTGGCTCTCGTTGCTTTTGACTTTTTTTATTACAAAATGATTGGATCCTCTATTGCGGATATTGTTTGTATTAAACGTGATCCGTAATTTTGCTTGTAAAGTTAGCACCCATTTGAGATTCGTTCTACTTTTAATTAGAAATACATGTGTCATATACCCTTGTACATGATATTTATTTGTTTATTTATAAAAAATTTCAACCTATAATATCTATTCGTGATGATTTTGGTGTAGGCAGAAATTGAATCTTAGATCTCTTATTTACAAGAGACTTTATCAATTGAATTAATTGGTAGCCACGATGTACATGATAAGTTAATACAAAAATTGCATATTAATCTTAGCTTTTCCATAGTAGGAGTAGTCCATTATGTGTTTATCTGATTAAACTCTAAATTGCATATAAATCATTGCAGTCTTTACAAATTTTCACCATAAACAAAATGTTGATTATCATATGAACAAGATCATTATGTTGAGATGATCTTTTTCTTTTGGTATAATTAGCTGTATAACAACGTTTTTTAAAGAAACTATGGTTGGCGAAAACCTTTTACTTAATTAGCACTTTTTAATGTTTTTAATAGAGGTATTTAGGATTCAAAAATTTCAATCTTATTATTGAAACTAAAAAAAAAAAAAAAAAAAAAAAAAAAAAAAAAAAAAAAACCACCTATGGGATGTTAATCTCGTATTGAATGTTAGTATCGAACTCATCAGAGTATTAAACTATGTTGAGCACATAGTACCTAACATATTTGGCCACTAGTTTCCAAGTCCTATGCCAATAGATTCATGGCATCTTTGACCAGATGTAAAATCAAATCTGGGATTTAGCCCCCAATCCGGCCATGCATGTGGGGGTCAAGCGCAACACACGCTCCTGCATGTGGATTCTAGGTCTGTAATTGTATTCCTTGCTTTTATTTATTTATTTATTTTTGATAGTGTATTCCTTGCTTTTATTGAAAATTAAATTAGCTAAACTACAAATTGACACCTCCATAGGGTTATTTATCCCTATTTGGATGAGGGGCTGAACTAAAATTTTGTATGGGTACAAACTCTCTAATATGTTTTGTTCAAAGTACAAACCCTCAAATATCAGCATTTATTATTGACAACCACTATCGATCGCAGTAAATAACAGAACATTTGACAGGTTAGCGTAAATTGTAGCAATTATAGTAGATTAAAGCCTACATGATTATTCTAACTTCAAATCAATTCGAAGCAAGCAGGAAATTAGATCAAACATAAACAAACACTTAAATCTTGCATCAAGCTTCATTAATATTTAATTGAATAAGATCGCAAATGCAAAATCAACTTTGCAAACATCATTCACAAGTTTCTTACTAACGATTTTGTTTGTTGTGATTTTATTGGATTTTCATAGAAGCATTTTTTTTTTTTAATGTAAAACAACTGAAATGGATATTATTGATAAGGAGTACTTAGTAAGTGGATACACTGACCTATATATGATTTACAAAATAAAGCTAAGGATGCCATTCAATCAATGAAATGTATCATAGTCAAATAGAGAACTTAAGTGAATTTCCTTTAAACAGCTACCATGCCAGATCTCTATGCATTTGGGCAAATCCAAAGGACATGAGATGATTCATGTACTTTTTTTAATAAAAGAAAAATGCTTAGGGGAATGGAGCAACTCTTACGCACCTAAGGCAACTGAGAAAGAGGTGGGCACCAACGGACTCACTAATAAAGGTGGGGACACTCGAACTCAAGACCTGAGTCTTGTTGGCCCAAATCCCTTATCACTATGCCATTTGCTGTGTTGGTGTTGATCCTCGTTTTTGCAAATTTGTACCCATAAGCTCATAAGGAAGAAAGCCCAATACAAAACAAAGCCCAAAGGCCCACCAAGAAGATTGAAGAGCAAGAAAGGCAAAAAGAAAACAGAAAAGAAACAAAAGCCTATACTTACGCCTGGGCTAAGAGAGAAATGCATGGGAAAGTGATCTGCAACAAAATACAGATCTGTTACAAAATACAAATCTTTAGTAGAACGACTTTGGCAGAATAAGGCAAATTGGGTCTAATACCCTTTTGATCCAATAAACACTACTTGGCCCACAAAGGCCCAAATCCTTTTGTATAAAAGGATAGGAATGAATACTAATATGAAAAAAATATGATAGAAAGAAACAAGGAATGGTTTGCAAAAGGAACTGCGTGAAGGAAAAAAAAGTCAAATAAAAGGAAATGATAAACATAGCAAGAAACGTATGAAGAAATAAGACAAGGTCAGCAGTAGAAAAAACGTGAAGGAGAAAGAAAACAAAATTGGAAAAAAGACAATAGAAAATAAGGCAAGCCTAAGAGCCCATACCCTCTTCCACAAAGAATAAACATGGGCAAAAGAGATACGCAGCAGGATGAAACAAAACCAATTTGCAGTGGTAGAAATATCGTGGAAATAAAAGTAGACAAAAATAGAAGATAGTGGAGCAAGCACACAAAGGTTGGAGCACCACCAACTTGTACTTAGCCAATACAAGGGAGGTGGTCTCACGATCAAGGGATTGAGAAGGTGTGGTTCGGTGGTGGGGGGAAAAGAGTCTATTTTAGGTTTCAAGCCAGAGTTTCTTTTGGGAAAATGCCTTATTGGGATAACATTTTTCCCAAAAGAGGTAGTAGATGGTTAGACCACCTGATGCACGCTATAGAGGTAGGTAGTGAGAGACCCAAGTCTTTATCCATTCAGGTAAGGAGGGAAAGGCTTATAGCAAGAACAAACAAAGAGAGATTTTGTCATGGAATGAGTAGTGGAAGAAAGAGAATGCATTGGGTTTACCTAGTAGTGGTAGTGGCTGGACAACCAATGGGCTGGGGGGCAGTCTTGAAGGGATGTCCACAACAAGCTAGAAACAATTGGTGAAGCCCTAAGGGTAAAAGGGAAAAATCCCATGGAAATAGCCCACTATAAAGAGGGATAGTAGCCATAAATGAAAGGAAGAAAAAAGAGAGGGAGAAAAAAGGGACCCAAGGGAAGAAAGTAGTGAAAACTGAGAGAGAAGTAACAGAGAAAAAAGGGAAAGAAAGAAAGTGGTAAAAAAAAGAGAGAAAACACAGCAAAAATAGAGGCATGCATCAATAGACTATCTTTTCCCTTCTTCAGTAGCAAACCCACTCTATGGAATCTCAAAAGTAGTAACAAGTAGTTATTTAGGCCCATTCTCCAAAATGCACAACTTTAACAGCAGAAGCTTATAACAAAGTTGTTCAAGTTGGGGTATGGGTTCCTTTTTGGTTCACTTCTTGCGAGAAGATTCAATATTTTATCTTTGTCGTGAATATTTACATTTGTTTTGCTGTAGCACATTTTTTTATCATATTTGCTGCACCATTTGTCCTGCTGTGGTATCTTTATTTGCTATATTGGTTATTCTGCTGTAACACATTTTTATCATATTTGTCGTATTAGTTATTATGCTAGCTAAACCTTTTATGCTGAAGCAAGAGAGTGATGCCGCGCCTCAGTCCAAATAGTGTTGTATTTATCTCTTCAAATTAATAATATTCAGCGTATTATTCAATTTCTCTTTGTGTTGTTTCCATTATTATCGTATTTGCACCAACAATTTTAAGGAGATTTAGTCACATGGAGCTTATACAAGAGAAACCAAATGAGACTGTTGGAGATCTCAACAAGCCCTTTCACTTTAAGGGAGCCCATTTTAAGAGGTGGAAAGGAAAGGTCCTCTTCTACTTGAATCTTCTCAAAGTTGCCTACATCCTCACTGATAAGAATCCATCAAAGATTTCTATGAGATGAGTGAGGAAGAATTTACTCTCCACCAAGAAAAAATAGATAAGTATACAAAAGATTAATATAATTGTCGCTTTTATCTTTTGAATTGTCTTGCCGATCATTTCTATGATTATTATGATACAACTTATAATTTTGCCAAGAAAATTTGGAAAGCTTTACAAAGCAAGTATGACACCGAGGAGACTGGTGCAAAAAAGTATGCTGCTAGTAGATTCTTCCATTACCAAATGGTGGATGGAAAATCGGTGGTGGATCAAGCACAAGACTTCCAAATGATTGTGGCAGAATTGAAATCCGAAAGCATAAAGATTGGAGACAATTTGGTGATAGCTGGCATAATTGATAAACTACCACAATCTTGGAGGGAGTTCAAAAAGACTTTGCGGGCACAAACAAAAGGAGACATCCTTGGAGACTTTGATCACATGCATCCGTGTGGAGGAGGAGGCTAGAGAACAAGATGCACTCATGACACAAGTGAGCAATGGTAATTCCCCCACAAAGGTAAACCTTATTTCAACCAATAATAATATGCCCAAAAATCATTTTCCTAGAAATGGTCAATTGAAGCCTAAAAAGAGAGCCTTTAAAAATAATAATAGACCTCAAAGAAGGGAAAACCCGAATAAAAATTACAACAAGAATCAAGGATCCCTTTCACAAGATCAATTTAATAGATCATGTTTTGTCTGTGACAAGAGTGGGCATATTGCTGGATTTTGCAAATTTCGGAAACGTGAATCTGCCCCGCAGGTTAACGTAACCGAAGAGCCTTTAGTGACTATGATTACAGACATCAATATGATGCAATATGTTGAAGGATAGTGGCAGATTCTGGTGCTAATAGGCACGTCTGCTATGACAAAAATTAGTTCAAGTTGTACACTCTTATTGAAGAAGAAAAAACTGTTATGCACTTTACACTCTAGCAAAACCAAGGTTCTTAGGAGTGGTGAGGTTGAATTGAAATTCACTTCTGGACGTGTGCTAACATTGAAAGATGTACTTTACACTCCGTTTATGAGGAAGAATTTGATGTTAAGTTTTTTGCTTAACAAGGCAGGCTTCAAGCAAACTATAGAATCTGATAATTATGTAATCACTAAAAAAAGATTATTTATAGCCAAGTGTTATGCTTGTGATGGAAGATTTAAATTGAATGTTGAAAATAATAAAGCATCTACCAGTTCAGTTTATATGCTTTCTTCTATTAATTTTTGGCGTGCTCGTTTGTTTCATATAAATAGTAAATATGTGGGAATCATGAGTAGTTTAGGATTAATTCCAAGACTGTCAAAGTATTTTGAAAAATGTGAAACTTGTAGTTAAGCTAAGATTATAACAAGGCCTCATAAAAGTGTTGTAAGAAATACCGAATTGCTTGAGTTAATTCACTCCGATTTATATGAATTTGAGGGAATTTTAACTTGTGGGGGAAAATAGATATATTATCACTTTTATTGATGATTTCTCAAAATATACAACTATTTATTTGTTGAAAAATAAAAGTGATGCTTTCGAAAAATGAATTTTTTTAAAAAAGTTGAAAATCAATTCGGTAGAAAAATAAAAAGAATAAGAAGTGATAGAGGCCGTGAGTATGAATCAAATGCATTCAACTCATTTGTTCAGTCTTTGGAATTATCCATGAAACTATTGTACCATATTCACCTGCTTCTAATGGTATGGCTGAAAAAAAAAATAGAACTCTAATTGAGTTAACAAATGCCATGTTAACTGAATTTGGTGCACCTTTACATTTTTAGGGTGAAGCTATTTTAACTGCATGTCGTGTTTTGAACAAGGTGCCACATAAAAAATCACACACCACACCTTTTGAGATGTGGAAAGGACATAAGCGAAATTTGGGATATTTGAGAGTATGGGGTTGTCTTGCTTATGTAAGGCTTACTGAACCTAAAATGCCTAAATTGGGTATTAGAGCTACTATCTGTGCTTTTCTTGGTTATGCAATTAATAGTGTAGCCTATAGATTTTTTGATTTTGAAAACAAAATAATTTTTGAATCTGGTGATGCAATTTTCATGAAGAAAAATTTCATTTTAAATTAAAAAATAGTGGGGGTGAAGAAAATACATTGTCACAACCTAGTTCTTCTACTTCTTATTTACAAAATAAAGAAAATTTTGAAATGGAACCTAGAAGGAGTAAAAGAGCTAGAGTTGAAAAGGATTTTGCTCATGATTATTATGTTTTCAACATTGAGGAAAATCCCCAAAATTTAAAAGAGGCTTTAACATCACCTGATGCTATATTTTGGAAAGAGGCTGTAAATGATGAGATGAAATCTCTATTTTCTAACAGAACTTGGAAATTAGTAGATCTTTCACCGGGTTGTAAGACCATAGGTTGTAAATAGGTCCTTAGAAAAAAGTTGAAACCGCATGAATCAATAGATAAGTTTAAAGCTAGACTTATTGCAAAAGGCTTTAAACAAAAAGCTGATCTTGATTTCTTTGATACATTTTCTTCGGTAACAAGAATTACATCTATTAGATTGTTGATTGCTATTGCTGCAATTTTTGATTTGAAAATTCATCAAATGGATGTAAAAACTGCTTTTCTAAATAGGGACCTAGAGGAAGAAATTTATATGGATTAACCCGAAGGCTTTGTAGAGCTTGGACAAGAAAGTAAGGTATGTAAGCAAACTAAATCCCTATATGACTTAAAGCAAGCACTTAAGCAGTGGCATGAAAAGTTTGATTCCTGCATGATTAAGAATGGTTATAAATCAAATGAATGTGATAAATGTATTAATTGTGATAAATGTATTTATTCTAAATCATGGAATAATATACATGTTATTATTAGCCTCTATGTGGATGAAATGTTGATTTTTGGCTCAAATATGCATGTTATAAATGAAACAAAAAATATGCTTAAAAGCCATTTTGATATGAAAGATCTTGGTGAGGCTAATTTTATTTTGGGCATAAAAATTAGAAAAGCATGTGATGGAATATATCTTGATCAATCACATTATGTTGAGAAAATATTGAGAAAATATAATTTTCATGATCACAAAAGTGTAGCTACTCCTTTTGATTCTAGTGTTCATTTATTTCCTGTGAATAATAAGGATGAAATTTTTAATCAAAAGGATTATGCTAGCATCATTGGTAGTTTGCGTTATACTACTGATTGTACTAGATCTGACATTGCATATGCAGTAGGAGTGGTTAGCAAATTTACTAGCAAGCCTAGTAAAGATCATTGACTAGCTATTGAGCGAGTCATGAGATATTTAATTGGTACAAAAAATTATGACTTATTTTATAAAAAGTACCTTACTGTGGTTGAAGCTTTTAGGGATGCCAATTGGAATACTTTGTTAGGTGATTCTCTCTCTACCACTGGTTATATTTTTACCTTAGGTAGTGGTGCTATTTGTTGGAAATCTAAAAAGCAAACAATAATTGCTAATTCAACAATGGAAGCTGAATTAATAGCATTAGCTTCAGCTAGTGAAGAGGCAAATTGGCTTAGAGATTTGTTATATGAAATTCCATTTAGGGAAAAGCCAATTCTACTTATATTAATTTATTGTGATAGCACTGCTGCAATTGGTAGAGTTAAAAACCGTTACTATAAAGATAAATCCAGACTATAAGAAGAAAGAATAGTACTGTGAGATCTTATTTGAGTAGTGGCATCATAATTGTGGATTATATCAAATCTAATGATAATCTTACAGATCCATTTACCAAGGCCTTGGCAAAAGATAGAGTCTAGAATACATCGAGGAGGAAGGGACTAAAGTCCATAGAATTATGAGCCATGTATGAGGATACCTAACCCAAGGACTAGAGATCTTGAGAATTGGGTTCAATGAGAAAAACGAATCATACGATGGTTGTAAGAAATGCACTATTCATTTTTTTAATTATTTATCTTGTAAATAATTTTTTAATTGTTCATTCCTATGATGTAAGTGCATATATCTAGTAATGTGGAGAGGTTGAAAAAAAAAAAAACTCTTAATGAAATTTGTAGCTCGTATGAGTGGGGTGTCAAAATTATAGGAACACCCTTGACAAAATTTCACCTATGTGAGTGTGGGGGTGGGGCCGCTTCCTATGAGATTTGGACTTAATCTCAAATACACTCATGAAACTGGGATCAGCACACGGCCGTAAAGTGCTAGCTATAAAAGCTCATGTCAACACCTAGATCATTATGTGTGAGTAGTAATACTTTATTTTCCTTAAGCAGTCATAGTTCAAGTCGGACACCACTACTGACTTTGGAGTAGAGATTGTTGTTTCACTAAGTGAAGGTTTAATGCAGAGCACACCTTCATGATGCATAATAATCCCTCTTTGCCTAGTAATCTCTCATTTTCTGAATTTAATATTAAAATGAGTAGGGGCATGTTAGTACATTTTAAATTAAATATGTTGAAACTCAAAATAACTGAAGATGAATAAAGAGATGAGTTATAATTTGTTAAGGAAAGAGTTACTTGTATGTAAGTTAGATTAAATAAATTAAGAGAAGTTTTCTAAATTAATAAATAACATGTAGGTTATGTGAAGGGTTGGAAGACTATATATATGGCTATGCTATGGACTAATTTCATATCAAGAGTGAATGAAGAGAAATAGTTAAAAGCAAAGAGTATTGTGTGAGAGAGTGAATTCAATAATATTCCTAAATACTTGAGAGATTTTGGGCCAAAGAAAGGTGTTCTTCTGGTGGAGTTTTGGGCTTAAACACTTTGTGCAGAGGTTGTTCTAGCCATACAACATTTGTTGGGCTGTTGTATCTTGGGGAGACAAGTTAGAGAAGGTTTGCACCGGTTACAAAGATTAGCTAACCAAGGGCTTGAATCTCCTTAAAGAGAGAGTGCCGTGCCTCAATCCAAATAGTATTGTGTTCATCTCTTCAAATTAATAATATTCAATGTATTATTCAGTTTCTCTTTGTGCTGTTTCCATTATTATTGTGTTTGCACCAACAAAAGTAACAAAGAAAATGTACTTTGGTGCATTCCTCCTCTTGGTCTTGAATAACTAGAAGGGTAAACACCGGTCCTCTAGGTCTCGAGTTCACAACTTGATACTTGTCACCTCATTCCTCCAAATTTCTATAGGAGTACCTTGATTCTCTTTTAGGGTTTTAGAGGAAGTAACAAAGAAAAGAACCTTGTGGTTCATCCTCCTAATTTAGCCACCTAGGACAAACATTGATCCTTTTGGTATTGGATTTGTGGCTTTGTAACTTGTTTCCTCACTCCTTGACAATCTCTAAGAGGAATCTTTCCCCTTCTTTGGTGTGCTTTGTATGCAGGTATGACTTTCTATCTTGTTTTCTTCAATAATATGATAGAAATTAGGATCTATGTATGCATTGTTTTTTAAATATGATTTTTTTAATTATATTTTATGATATATTATACATATATGCTATGATAGATCCTTGGATTCTACTAATTTTGATGCTAAACATGTTTCTAGCTTCATCACATGGCACACACATAATCACTATATTTTTTTATTCAAATATGAACACATGCTTAGATTATGGTTTATACCAATCACGCACAACCATCATGTTCTTAACTCCTAATCTGAATGATGTGATCATTTGATAAAATTAGGATCTTTAACCATGCAAAAACAAGCACTTATTTCAATTTTGAATAAATGCTCTTGGATGTCTATAACATGTTGTTTGCTTGGATGACGTAACATAACTACTGATTACCATAATTTAGAAAACTAGTTTCACTGGATAAGGTGGGTGCCTAACCCCTTCCCCACCTTGAAGCTTAGCATTTGAACTTAAATAAATACTTTTCTATGTACTTTTCAAATTTCAAATTTTAACTAAGACCAAAGCCATGTAGTTTTTCTTAGATTACATCTAGGATAAAGGTCATATAAAACCCTAATTATATTCAAATCAATGTACAAATTTCAATCAATAAAAAGATGCACTTTTATGTAGTTTTTTTTATTATTTTTTTATTATTATTTTTAAGTGGTGATGAATCCATGTAAAACCCTTGATTTAGGGTAGAATGTATCATTAGTTGAACTATCATTTTGAGAGGCACTAACACAACTCTACCAGCTCACATGTCTTTGGCCCAACTTAATCAAGCATGCCTAGCACGCTGTTCTTCACAAATCTAATGTTCTTAACTTCCAATCTGAATGATGTGATCTTATAATAAAATTAGAATCTTTCACCATGCACAAATGAGCACTTATTTCAATCTTAAATAACATGCTTTTTGATGTCTATAATGCTGTTTGGTTGGGGGATGTAACACGAGTACTAGTCACCATAATCTAGAAGACTAGAATTCACTGGGCAAGGTGGGTGCCTAATCCCTTCCCACATTGCACCCACCTTGCAACCTAGCCTTCAAACTTTAGTCAATACTTTTCTATATACTTTTCAATTTCCAGATTTTAACTAGAACATTAGCCATGTAGTTTCCTTTAGATTGTGTTAGGACAAAGGCCATGTAAAACCCTAGTATATTCAAACTAATGTGCAAATTTCAATCAATAAAAAGAGGTATTTTTATGTAGTTTTTTTTTCCCCTAAAGTGGTGAAGAATCCATGTAAAACCCATGATTTAGGGGGAGGGTATCATTAGTCGAACAACCATTTTGAGAGGTACTAACACAACTGTACCCTCTCATGTGTGTTTGGCCCAACTTAATCAAGTGGGTCAAGGGTGCAATCTGTCACAAATCTGATGTTCTTAACATGCATACATGCATGTGAATAGATTACAAATCTTAATTTTCTGTTACTTATAAGTCTAATTATTACATGCAAAATTATTGAAACTACATGATTTTGATCTATGAGAAGCAAATGAGTTTTTGCCTTTTTGGTCAAATTCTCTCTCTCTCTCTCTTTCTCTCTGTTATACTATTTTCTCAGTTTTTGATTTTCACACAAACCTTGCTTTTCATCATGGTTTTAGAGCCTACCATCTGTGCTAATAATAATTCTTCAAAGGTGGCTTTGAGTGCTACAAGTTCGTCTTCAATGGCTCTTGCAACTGTATTGATGAACTTGATATAAATCAACCACTTTTGCTTTTGCCAAACGTGTCCAACATGATGACAGTCAAGCTTGACAACACCAATTATATAGTGTGGAAACACCAAATTACAATGGTGTTAGAGACATACTCAATGTTTGAGCTCTTAGATGAAACTCAATTGGTTCCTGACTATTAGAAATACTGAAAGCAATAGTATTGTATTTCTTAATCAAAGAATGTACGTGGATGCCTTTATATAGGAGGCATATATGCGAAGTACAAGTAAATATGTGTGTAGTACAAGTAAATATGTGTGCAGTACAAGTAATCAAACTGGGCCTAAAGCCCACAATATTATACACGTTAACAGCCCCCCTCAAACTCAAGGTGGATGTGAGACCAGCTTGAGGTTGTCAAGCAAATCACGAAGGCGTCCCTTAGGATGTGACTTTGTGAAGATATTAGCAAGTTGATCTTTGGAGGAGATTGAGAAGAGCTTGAGAGCACCATGAACAAAATGATAACAGATAAAATGATAATCAATCTCGATGTGTTTAGTCCGTTCATGGAAAACATCATTGTGAGCAATATGAATGGCACTCTGGTTGTCACAATAAAGAGGAGTAGCAGAGGATGTGGACACTCCTAAATCCTTAAGAAGCCATCATAGCCAAATGAGCTCAGATGTGGTATCAGCAAGGGCACGATATTCTGCTTCAGTACTGAAGCAGACCACAAAAGTTTGTTTCTTACTTCGCCAAGAAATCAAAGAAGAACCAAGAAGAAAGCAATAAACCGTAGTGGATCTGCGATCAGTAGGATCTTCTGCCCAATCAGCATCAGATAATGCACGGAGTACAAGAGGAGACTGAGCTAAGTAGAAAAGGCCATGGAAGAGAGTGCCCTTTAAGTATCGTAGAATGCACAGAACAACAGCATAGTGAGTCGATCGTGGAGTAGACAGATACTGGCTCATTTGATGAACAGCATAGGAAATGTCTGGACGAGTAACTGTGAGATAAACTAGGCTGCCAACTAATCATCTGTAAAGAGAGGGATTAGACAATGGTTTCCCCCTCGAGGGTGTCAGATGCGCATTAAGTTCAACTGGAGTGTCAACAGTCTTGCTGTCAGTGAGTTCCAGCTCGAGACAAAAGGTCAGATGCATACTTGGCTTGAGTAATATAAAGACCATCTGTGGAACGAGTGATTTCAAGACCCAAGAAATAGCTGAGATGTCCAAGATCTTTCATCTCAAACTGCTAACTAAGAAAATCCTTGAGTTCTTGAATGCCACTGAGGTCATCACCAGTTATGATCATATCATCCATATATAGGAGGAGCAAAATGGTGCCTTTCTTTCATCTTAAACTGCTGACTAAGAAAATCCTTGAGTTCTTGAATGCCATTGAGGTCATCACCAGTTATGATCATATCATCCACATATAGGAGAAGCAAAATGGTGCCTTTATCATTGTGACGAAGAAATAAGGCAGAATCATAAGGACTGGCAGTGTAACCCAAACGAAAAATGGTGGAGCTGAACTTGGCAAACCAAGCTTGTGGAGCTTGTTTAAGGCCATAAAGTGCACGTCGAAGGCGGCAAACCTTGTTTGTTTCAACAGAAAGACTAGGAGGAGGTTGCATATAGACTTCTTCACTCAGATCCCCATTGAGGAAGGCATTTTTAACATCCATCTGAAAAAGGTCCCATTTGCTAGCAGCGGCAACAGCTAAGAGGGCTCGAACATATGAGATACGAGCAACTGGGACAAAAATTTCTTCATAATCAATCCCATACTACTGTCTAAAACCTTTTGCGACAAGAAGAGCCTTGTAGCGCTCAATGGACCCATCAGAGTGAGTTTTGATCTTATAGATCCACTTACAACCAATCACAGACTGTCTACGAGAGAGAGTAACTAGATCCCAAGTATGGTTTTTAGTTAATGCATCAATTTCCTCTTTCATTGCAATCTATCATAAAGGGTCAGTGGAGGCCTCACGATAGGTTTGAGGCTCATGGAGTGTAGCAAGGGCAATGTAACAATGATAGTCAAGTAAATGTACAAGAATGGATCTTACTCGGGTTGAATGGTGAGGTGGAATGTCTTGTGGAGGATCTTCAAACGGAGCAGGAGTAGGGGACCCAGGCTCAAGGTGGGGTAGCTCGTCATCAACCTGTTCATCTTCGACCTGTCTAGGAGAAGCATAAAAAATATTTGGAGAATGGATAGAGACGTCTAAAGGAGGATCAAGAGTATTTGTAGAAAGAACATGAGACTCATCTGGAAAGATTTCTAAAACAGAGGAGTTAGTCAGGGAAGAACGAAAGTGAGAGAGTTCAATAAACAAGCGGTGTTCCCAAAAGACAACATTATGGGAAACACGAAGATGATAAGAGACAGGATCATAGCACCGATACCCTTTTTGAGTTTTGCCATAACCAAGGAAACAACACAGTTTAGATCGAGGCTCAAGTTTGTTGTGCTCATAAGGTTGAAGAAGAACGAAACAAGCAGATCTGAAGGAGCGAAGGTAATGATAATCAGGGGGTGACCCAAAAAGACGCTCATACGAAGTCTGATTATGGATGACAACGCTTGGAATGCGATTGATAGCATGAACAACATGAAGAGTAGTTTCACCCCAAAATGATGTAGGAACTTTGGCAGAAAGGAGAAGAGCACGAACAGTGTCAAGAATATGATGAAGTTTTCTTTCGGCTTGATCATTTTGCTGAGAGGTACCTGGACAGGTTAGATGATGTACAGTGCCATAGGAATGTAACAGAGATTAAAAAGCATATTGAGTATATTCAAGAGCATTATCAGATCAAAAAGTTTTGATATGTTTGAAGAATTGTGTTTCAACCATTTTTGCAAATTTACTATATATTGGCAAGATTTTAGAACGAGATTTCATAGGAAAGATCCAACTATAACGAGAATAATTATTAATAAAAACAACAAAATATCGAGATCCACCAATACTAGCAATAGGAGAAGGTCCCCAAACATCAGAATGAATTAACTTAAAAATACTATTAGAAATAGATTCATTGTTATTGAAAGGCAAAGTTGGCTGTTTTCCTAACTGGTATGAAGTACAATCAAAATTGTCTTTGGACACAGAACCTAACATACCCTTAGAAGCTAACTGTTGTACCTGAGAAGAGGGTGCATGACCAAGACAGGAATGCCAAAGTGCGAAAGAAGGTAAGGAAGAAACCGTAGCAGTAGCAGCAGCAACAGAAACAGGAGCAATAGGTGGAAGATGAAGATTGTCCACGGGAAACATATGCCCAACTCTAGGACCGGTCCCAAGCTCTTGCCTCGTCCTCGGATCCTGCACAATACACCCAGAATAGTAAAAAATAAGGTGATATCCTAGTTCAGCTAATTGTCCCACAGAGTACAAATTATAGGATAGGTCAGGTATATGGAAGACCCCAGAAACATAGAGGTTAGAGGTCGAAACAAAACCTAGATTATTCCCATGCATGATGGAACCATTAGCTATAAGAATATTAAGAGGATGTGGTGCAGGGTAAAGTTTTGAGAATAAGGACGAGTGAGGTGTCATGTGATTGCAACAGGCAGAATAAAAAAGCCAAGTTTGAGACTTACAGGGTAGAACTGATAGATCAGTGGAAAGAGATGCACTACCAGCCATACGAACAGCCTGAGCTATGATTTCCTGTAGTTCAGTGGGGGAGAGGTTGATAATGGATCCAGAAGATTGGGACTCAGCTGAAATGGAAGGTATCGGCGGAGTAGGCTTAGTATTAGTAACAGCAGTAGTAGATTTGTTGCGATGGTAACAAGTCTCAATGGTGTGGCCAGGACGCTTGCAATAATTGCAGAACTTTTTGTTGGTCTGCTTGTGACGATTGCTAGAGCCAGAGGAATCACCTGATTGCTAAGGTTGCTCAATAGGAGGAGCAGAAGGAGTAATAGCCAAAACATTGAACTTATTCTGGGCTTGAAGGGTTGCAAGATGAGCTTTTTCTCTAACCAACTCGTTTACAGCAATATCAAGAGAGGGATGAGGACTACGATTAAGAAGCTGACCTTGAATGGGCTCAAAGTCCTTATGAAGTGACATCACGAATTCATAAAGAGGAAATTCATCTCTAATTGTAGCATATTGCTGAGCATCCTTTGAGCATGCCTAAGTTAGATCAGAAATGTCAATTTGGTCCCAGATGAAGTGAAGCTGATCATAGTAGTCATTGATGGATTGCCCTGGTTCTTGTCAAAGTTGATGCAATTCAACCACTAATTGATATTTCATAGATCCGTGAGTAGTAGAGTATCTCTTGGCCAACATATTCCATGCTGATTTTGCATCATCAAAGCTGCCCAACATATTGGAGATGGAGGGAATGGAAGTGTTCCGAATCCATGTGAGGATCATGTGGTTGTGACTATCCCATTCAATCATGCGATTGAGGAAGGCAGCATCTTCTTCACTTCCCCCCTTAACAGGAATAATGATTGCACCAGTACAATAATGCCAGAGCATGCGACCCTTAAGAAAACTGCGCATAGCTTGAGACCAAGATAATTAATTTTTATTCCCCTCCAATATAGTATTGATGGGGCGAGGAAGAAAAATATCCTTCTTATCCATTTAGAGACACAATATGCAAAAACAGATTGCAAAAATGAAATTTATGCGAAAAACTGGGTAAGGAGAACCTGGACTGAAAAAATCAACCCCAGAAAAAAGTCAACGGTCAAAGTCAACGGCCTAGTCAAAGTCAACGGTCAAAGGTGATGACATAATCGTTGCTGAGTGCTGACGTAAGTAAGCTGACGTGTTGCTAACGTAAGCAGTGATGACGTCACTAGGGCTAACGTGCCAAGTTGATGACGTCAGCGAACAGAGTTTTGACGGCGCGTGGAGGCGCGTGAAGAGTTCTGACGGCACATGGAGGCACGTGACTGAAACGCCGAGAATTCTAATGGCGCGTGGGGGCACGTGATTGGTCTGATGAAGACGATATTTCACAGAAAGGCAGATTGAAGAGATTACTTTCTGATGGTGCAATCCGTGGTCTGATTGAAGAAGCAGAAGTGGTGGTGGTGGCAAGGCAATGGTCTTTGATGTACTGGAGTTACGGTGGAGGCAGTAGTGCTGCTTACAACAACGGTTGCAGATGACACCCAAGAAGATAAAACTGCTTAAGAGCGGCATACCAAAGGATTAGAGCAGTGGCTGTAATACCATGTTAGAAATACTGAATGCAATAGTATTGTATTTCTTGATCAAAGAATGTACATGGATGCCTTTATATAGGAGGCATATGTGTGAAGTACAAATAACATATGTGCAGTACAAGTAATATGTGTGTTGTACAAGTAATTTAACTGGGCCTAAAGCTTACAATATTATACACGTTAAGACTGACAAGTTTTCTAAAGATCTTTCAAGGAACATCACTGTTATAGTGAATCCAAATTACCTAATTTGGAGATCCAAAGAGAAGGCTCTACACACCTTCATAAGCTCCACACTCTCTCCTTCAATATTGGCTCTAAGAGTCGGCTGTACTCTTTTACCCACCAATCCACCCCTACAAATTTTTCCCATTGCATGACTTCTTCACAAATGGCTTGATCCACAGAAAAAGAAAGAAGTACTTAGAGGTTTATCGTTTATGGCTGGCTAGTAATGGATTTTTGGTGGGCCTAGGTTGGCCAACTTAGTTGGTTGACTCCATGTTTAGTGGGCTATATTAATGCGTATTTAGGTTTTGGATTTCATGGGCCCAAATTAGGCAACTCCAGGTGCTAATTGTGCCACGCGCAAGGGCCTATATTTATGGGTTGTGGGCTTTAAGTACTGGTGTGAGTTTTGTATATTTTGCAGGTAAGTATTTTCATTCGTTTAAATGTACATCAAGTCTCTTAGCTGGGCCAATCTCACAAACACCTCCCCCTCCCTGGATTTTACTGACCCTATCTCTAAGTTTTTGCAGGTACATGATCACTACAGAGCTGAAATTTTTGCTCTTATAGCATGGCTACTGTGGAACAGACGCAACTTGCTGCGCCTGATTAAACCAGTTCACCCGTTGCAAACGTTACCTTCCTTAGCTGGTGGCATGCTTCAAGACTTCATCAATGCGCAAGAACCGGTCCCAAGGCCTATAGTGACAACCTCCACAAATCGCTGGTGTCCACCTGATCAACATTGCTACAAAGCTAATTACGACGGTGCCGTTTTCAAGTCAAGCAACACTGCTGGTCTTGGAGTGGTTATCAGAGACAGCCGTGGTGATATCTTGGGAGCAATGTCAGTTCGTGTCCCACTTCCTCATTCTGTACCAGAGGTGGAGGCCCTTGCTTGTCGTCATGCCGTATCTTTTGCTGTCGACCTTGGTCTTCATGAGGTTATCTTCGAAGGTGACTCGGCAATCATCACTCAGGCCATCAACAGCGGTCAGTCAAGTCCAGCACTTTATGGTCACATTGTGGACGACATCCTTCACTTAACGTCACAGCTGCGGTTTCACAGTTTCTGTCAGGTGTCAAGAAGCTGTAATAAGGTTGCAGATGCTTTTGCCAAGAAAGCTAGGGTTGGGTTAGATTTTAAGATTTGGGTAGATGATGTTCCTGGGGACATTATGCCCCTTGCTTTGTTTGATGTTCACTAGCTAGCTCCTTTGTTGTTCATTCGGTTAATAAAAGTCCCAGTCCCACAGTTGGTTTCTCAAAAAAAAAAAAAAAAAAAAAAAAAAAAAAAAAAAAGTCTGTAAACAGTAAAAAGAACCTCCGACACTAAACCAAATACACCATCAACATATAGAGAGAACAAAGAAAGGGAAAGGCAAGAATATACCAGATACCTGGTAGTTGTTGTTCTAGAAAACCATTAAATCTAACTACACCTAAGATTAAGAAGTCTTTAGTATCCACCACCCACCAATTAAGATTAGGTCAGGAAGAAAAGGTCAAAGAGGAGGAAAAGCAAGAACCTAACATTAAAATTTAAAACTACGCAATGCCATTGAAGAGGTCCCATTTGATTGGATTTTAAAATTGTACACGTAGTGGTTAAAGAAAATTGCTTCACCTAATTAAATAAAATTAAATGTGATAAAAGGGTTGAACAATTACCAAGTTTTGCAAAAGCATAGACCGCTTCTCTCACTACTCTCTATAAATAGACATTTCCATATTGCTATGTCTCCCATCCCTCACTCAACAAAGAATAGTATACCCTATAAGATAGAGATAACCTCCTCAAATATGATGAAAGGTGTTTCTTTCCTTGTGACTGTGGCCATTTTGGCCTTGGCATCCTCCTTTGTTTCTGCCTATGACCCTAGTCCTTTGCAAGACTTCTGTGTCGCAATTAACGACATCAAATCTGGTGGTATGTATAAAACAGTCTCATTATTATTAGCAGTAGTGGTATTATCAATCCAGTTCTTTCTAATTTATTATAAGTTCTTACATTAATGAAATTATGCCTGCAGGCATTCCCCCCCTCCTCCTCCCCACATGACATGCATGTTACTGTCCATTGTCATAGAAACTGTCTTATTTGTGACGATAACAAACTTTTCTTTCTATGTGTAGTGTTTGTCAATGGAAAATTTTGCAAGGACCCTGCAATGGTCTCAGCTAATGATTTTTTCTTCTCCGGACTTAATATTCCTGGAAACACTGGAAATAAAGTCGGATCAAATGTCACTCTTGTGAACGTCGATAAATTAGCAGGTCTCAACACTTTAGGCACATCTTTGGCTCGCCTTGACTATGCACCATATGGCCTGAATCCTCCTCACACTCACCCTCGCGGCACTGAGCTTTTGTTAGTCATTGAGGGTACTCTCTTAGTTGGATTTGTTACATCCAACCCAAACAAACTCTTCACCAAAGTTCTAAACAAGGGAGATGTCTTTGTATTCCCAATTGGTCTCATTCACTTCCAATTCAACATAGGGAAGACTGCTGCTCTTGCCTTTGCTGGTTTTAGTAGCCAAAATCCTGGGGTGATCACCATAGCAGACGCGGTCTTTGGATCTGTTCCTCCCATCAATCCCGATGTTCTCATCAAGGCCTTCCAACTAGACAAGAATGTAGTTGAATATCTTCAAAAAGCATTTGCGCCAAATTAGAATTCTGAAAAATCTATGAAATAGTGATGGTGAACCACTATAAAGTTTGAATTATGTTTGTTTGGTTTTTCCGTGTTGTAATGTCATTTGAATAATTATTATCAAATAAAATGGTTTCTTATGATGGCTTTTGTGTATCATTGTGTCATTTGCAAGGCAGTGCAATTTGTGCATGACTAAATCTAGATTACACCTTGGATCCAAGACGTTTGAAATCACAAGTATTTGTACTATTAAATAC
This sequence comes from Quercus gilva, assembly GCA_023621385.1. Lineage (NCBI taxonomy): Eukaryota > Viridiplantae > Streptophyta > Magnoliopsida > Fagales > Fagaceae > Quercus > Quercus gilva. The sequence goes on from CM042477.1 coordinate 69,871,595, forward strand.
AAACTGAACAATATTTTATTAAGAATAGACAAAGATTTTATTTCCATTTTAAAAAATGGGAAGCCAAGTTGAGGGCTCGGTAGTACCCATGTCCAAAGACCATTCCTAAAGGTAACGTCGAAGTTACGATTTTTTTATTTTTATTTTTTTATTTATTTATTTTTTTTAACAATGCAAAAAAGGAGTTTAAATCTTAAATGTCTCCGTTGGAAATACTAGAATGTGCTAGTTGAGATACAAGGTTTTTGACATTGAGAAATATTTTTGAATACTCTTGAAATAGTATGAGTACGGTCATTTGTGTTGCATTCATATTAAGGAAATATGGGTAAGAAGAATTATACATGGTAAAGAAACGTCATACTTAAAAGGGTAAATATAATTATATTTTTATTCTTATAAATTAAGGAATTATATTTTTATGTAGAAATCAATGGGAAAAATATACAAAATCCTATGCAGTGGTCTACCTATGCATGACTACCGTGATTTTAATGGTAAAGCTTTAGATATTGCGTACGATGGTAACCAAAATAGTTGCTACTAAATTCAATTTTCATTGAGTTTTCGTATCAATTGATGATTGTTGATGTGAGAGGTATAGTTGAGTTATATCAAATATTAACTTACATGTTAAGGTAGCAGTTAAATAGATTTTGGTTTGGGGGGCAAGAACTAAGATAAAATATATTAGGCAAATGTAATTCCAAAAAAGTTAATTAATATAAAAATAATAATTTATTAACTAAATACTCGATTAGCATAGAAAACATAATGTAAATATAAGTTATAATTTGTTTTATTTGTACTTGGTTTGATCTACTTTTTCGTGCTTAATGCATTAGTATAATTATTGTTATGCCTAAACTACTTCATAATTAAAGTTCAATATAAATATATATTTCAAAAAATTAATATATATATATATATATATAAAATGAGTTCAAGTTACACCTGGTGTAACTCTATAAAAGTTAAATATTTTTTAGACCGAAAATTTCTAAAAAATCTAACGGTTAAAAAAAATCATTAAATATGATTGCTTTCCACCTTATTATCTAATTAATACTAGCATTCTCTCTCTCTCTCTCTCTCTCTCTCTCTCTCTCTCTCTCTCTCTCTCTCTCTCCTTATTTATTGCTTTCTACATTTGACTAGATAATATTTTATTCTACACAACCTAACAAAACAAATAAAAAAAAAATCTATTTTCTCTGATTTCACAACAACTACCAATTAAAAACAAGAGTCAAATAAAAATAACCTTCAATTGCTCCTTGAAAAAACAAAAACAAAACAAAACAAAACTTCAATTTTGATCCTACCATACACTAAACAAGCAAACCTCCCACCTTTTCATCACCAAGCATTTGAAATTTTGAAAGGTAGACCTTCTGGACTTGTTGCTTCAACGTCGTCTTCCCAAAAAAAGGAAAAAAAAAAAAATCATATATCACACCATATAATAATTGTGTAGGTTTGTTAAAAATTTTAATTATGTAATTTTTTTTGTTTATATGTATATTAAAACATTGATAATGTAGAATTCAATTAAAAAAAAAAAAGTGATATTCTATTTAGTGTATGATAGGCTCAGCCTTGTTTTGTTTTTTGTTTTTTTTTAAAGGACTAATTGGAAGGTTTAAAAAAAAAAAAAAAAATTATGGAACTTTTCTTATGTTTTGTTTACTGGTGTTTGGCAGCCATGGCCCACTGGGATGGCCCTTATGTTCAAACTCAGTTTTTTCTTTGTTTTTTGTTTACACAAATATATACTTCTATCTTCACCGTAAATTAAAAAAAAAAAAAAAGTTTATGTGATGAGAAAAAGTTATCTGATTAAAAAAAAAAGGTTATCTGCTGCTTCAACGTAGTTTAACTAGAAAATTAGATTTTTTTTTTTGTTTAGGTTGTGTTGAACAAAATATTATCTCCTGGAAAGTAATAAATAAGGAGAGAGAGAGAGAGAGAGAGAGAGAACGCTAGTATTAATTACGTAATAAGGTGGAAGCAATCATATTTAATGATTTTTTTTTTAACCGTTAGATCTTTTGGAAATCTTTGGTCTAAAAAGGTGTAAATTTTGTAGAGTTACACCAGGTATAACTCTCTCTCTCTCTCTCTCTCTCTCTCTCTCTCTCTCTCTCTCTCTCTCTCTCTCTCTATATATATATATATATATTATCTGATATTTTCTGTATAATCTTGTAGATACCCATTTTGCTATCTGCATTTAATGTCATCAAGGGGACAAATGGAAATTTCATGCATCAAGGGATAAAATTGTAATTTTGACCACTTTATTTCCAATTTCTTCACATAAAATAAATCATGAAGTCATAACGATAAAAACATGTCACAGGCCTCAATCAAACCAACAGATTAAAAGATAATATCAAAGCAAGTTTTAACGGTTAATGTACATCCATGTTGTTGAGTTTGATCACGTGTGATTATGAACAATTGATTTTGATTGGTCCCATGTGGATTTAAATAAAAATCAATAACATTTCTTGATCCTATTGGTCAAGACTAAAAATAGTGGTGGGATTGCATGCACTTTATTAATTCGCTTGTCGAAGTATCAATGATCCTTTAATTTTTGGTAAAATTTCTCTTTTTAAAGGGTTGATTTAATCATAATCTGGGCATATTAATTTTGAAAAAATGTTATTTCAAGATAATTAATGTTAAAAGGGAGTTCATTGTAAAGTAGATATCCGAAACTTCAATTTGAACACAAGAATGAAGCAATTCGGATAATAAACATGTGAGATATGATTTTTTTAAGTTGACCCTACTACTAAATTTGGGAAGAATTTGGATTTTCAACCTTCTACTTGCACTCTACTCCCACCACCTAAGAAATTAATGCACCAATGTGTAAACGCATAATTAAACGCCTCCCTCCCCGAGAATACTCTTCCCCCCACTATAAAAAGGGGTGGAATGATCATTCCAAAGCAGTCTACTCCCAAGGAAGTAACAAAGAAAATGTACTTTGGTGCTTTGCTCCTCTTGGTCTTGAATAACTAGAAGGGTAACCACCGGTCCTCTAGGTCTCGAGTTCACAACTTGATACTTGTTACCTCACTCCTCCAAATTTCTATAGGAGTACCTTGATTCGCTTTTAGAGTTTTAGAGGATGTAACAAAGAAAAGAACCTTGTGGCTCATCCTCTTAATTTAGCCACCTTAGAACAAACATTGATCCTTTTAGTATTGGATTTGTGGCTTTGTAACTTGTTTCACCACTCCTCGACAATCTCTAAGAGGAATCTTTCCCTTCCTTTGGTGTGCTTTGCATGCAGGTATGACTTTCTAACTTGTTTTCTTCAATAATATGCTATAAATTAGGATCTATGTATGCTTTTTTAAAAATATGAATCCATGTAAAACCCTTGATTTAGGGGAGAATGTATCATTAGTTAAACTATCATTTTGAGAGGCACTAACACAATTCTACCCGCCACGCGTGCTTGGCCTAACTTAATCAAGTGGGCCTAGCGTGCTGTTTTTGACAAATCTAATGTTCCTTAACATGCAAGACATGCATGTGAATAGAATATAAATCTTAATTTTCTAATACTATAGTAAGTCCAAGTATTGCATACAAAATTATTGACACTTTATGCTTTTGATATACGAGAAGTAAATGAGTTTTTGCCTTTTTGGTCAATTTTTCCTCTCTCTCTCTCTCTCTCTCTCTCTCTCATGATGAAATAAAATGGTGAGCAATATGAGTGAATTAAACAATGTCTTTTGCGTGCAATTTTCAATTTTTTTCAAGTGTAACACTATATGGTTTTTTTTTTTTCAAAATTTTCCATAATAATTTTGTATTCCCTAAACCACATTTCTCTCTCATCAGAGCCATAACAAAGTAGCTAGAGATGACAATAACCCTTTACCCCACCTTGCACCAACTTGTCATGCTTGGGTTCCCCCAGGGATGAGATGGAGATAAGACGCCCATCATCCAATCCTAAAAATTTTAAGGAATTCATTTTGTTTTGTTTTTGTGTAATGTTTATTTAAATTTTTGGTAAATATTTTTCATATCTCTTACATAACATTTATTGAATAAAATTTTGGTCCAATTCCTTAAGTACAATACATTAGATTATTCAATTCTATTCATATACATTACTACATTGACTTTTCTTTTTCTTCAATTATATGTTGTAAACCAAACTTTGTTCAATTCCAAGTACACTCATATACTATTTCTTAGAAATACAAAGGTCAGATGTTGCACCTTTAACAATACCCTAAAAGAGATTTCTCTCTAACCAAACTAACTAACAAAAGGTTCACAAGATAAACAATGCTACAAACACAAAAAAAACTTTACAACAGTTTAGTTGGCAAGCTTAATTTAATGATTCTTATTTATTATTTTTTTTGAAGGCATTTAATGATTCTTATTTAGACTAACTATTGACATTACTTTTTTACCTATCACTAATAATTTGCTGCATTAATCAAGTATGAAAATTTTGTCAAATGTTGTGTGGTTATATAGTGTCTCTTCACAAAACTATTAATCTCACAAATGTTGCAAACTCACCTGAAAGTTTCTTAAGTGAACCCAAGAAAATGCGGGATGACTCTTCACCCCCCAATCCACCCCTTCTAATTTTTCCCCTTTGATGACTTCTTTACACGTGGGATGTGGCTTGATCCACAATGGGCCCTTGGCTGACTACTGTTGGATTTTTGGTGGGCCTAGCTCGGCCAACTTATTGGGCTATAAAACTGGGTATTTGGGTGGATTTCGTGGGCCCAAATTTAGACAACTCAGGTGCTAATTTTGCCACAGGCATTGGGCTTTATTTATGGGTTGTGGACTTAAATTACTGGTGTATGATCTTATGCGCTTGGGCTATCAATTCATAACATTTATAAAGGCTTTTAGTTTTGTATATTTGGTAGATAGGTATTTTCATTAGTTTAAATGTACATCAACAAACTTCACCTCTAAACCAATTACCTTCTTCATGTGTAAACACCATAACATTTTGTTTTGTTTTGTTTTTTTTTTTTTTTGAGTACAAATACTGAAGAGAGAACGAAGAAGGGGGAAAGCTAGAATAAACCAGATACCTGGTAGTTGTTGGTCACTTGGTTGGTTCTAGAAAACGATTAAATCTAACACACACTTAAGATGAGTGCTAGACTCCTCCTCTGCATCACAAAACAGACATCTAGTAGAGGTTAGAATTCCTCTTCCGTTGAGGGTAGCAAAAACAGGCACACTGTCATGCATAATTTTTCAAATGAAGGTAAGAATCCTAATATGCAGTTTCACCCTCCATATTAGTTTCCAAACACCTTGAGAAGTTCCAAAGTTGTTTAGCCCTTCATTGACAGACTCAGGTTGGTCTTGTTGGATTAAAGAAAGGGAAAAGCAAGAATATACCAGATACCTGGTAGTTGTTGGTCAGTTCTAGAAAACCATTAAATCTAACTACACCTAAGATTAAGAAGTCTTTAGCATCCACTACCCACCAATTAAGATTAGGTCAGGAAGAAAAGGTCAAAGAGGAGGAAAAGCAAGAACCTAACATTAAAATTTAAAACTACGCAATGCCATTGAAGAGGTCCCATTTGATTGGATTTTAAATTGTACAAGTAGTGGTTAAAGAAAATTGCTTCACCTAATTAAATAAAATTAAATGTGATAAAAGGGTTGAACAATTACCAAGTTTTGCAAAAGCATAGACCGCTTCTCTCACTACTCTCTATAAATAGACATTTCCATATTGCTATGTCTCCCATCCCTCACTCAACAAAGAATAGTATACCCTATAAGATAGAGATAACCTCCTCAAATATGATGAAAGGTGTTTCTTTCCTTGTGACTGTGGCCATTTTGGCCTTGGCATCCTCCTTTGTTTCTGCCTATGACCCTAGTCCTTTGCAAGACTTCTGTGTCGCAATTAACGACATCAAATCTGGTGGTATGTATAAAACAGTCTCATTATTATTAGCAGTAGTGGTATTATCAATCCAGTTCTTTCGAATTTATTATAAGTTCTTACATTAATGAAATTATACCTGTAGGCATTCCCCCCCCCATGACATGCATGTTACTGTCCATTGTCATAGAAACTGTCTTATTTGTGACGATAACAAACTTTTCTTTCTATGTGTAGTGTTTGTCAATGGAAAATTTTGCAAGGACCCTGCAATGGTCTCAGCTAATGATTTTTTCTTCTCCGGAATAATATTCCTGGAAACATTGGAAATAAAGTTGGATCAAATGTCACTCTTGTAAACGTTGATAAATTAGCAGGTCTCAACACTTTAGGCATATCTTTGGCTTGCCTTGACTATGCACCATATGGCCTGAATCCTCCTCACACTCACCCTCGCGGCATTGAGCTTTTGGTAGTCATTGAGGGTACTCTCTTAGTTGGATTTGTTACATCCAACCCAAACAAACTCTTCACCAAAGTTCTAAACAAGGGAGATGTCTTTGTATTCCCAATTGGTCTCATTCACTTCCAATTCAACATAGGGGAGACTGCTGCTCTTGCCTTTGCTGGTCTTAGTAGCCAAAATCCTGGGGTGATCACCATAGCAAACGCGGTCTTTGGATCTGTTCCTTCCATCAATCTCGATGTTCTCATCAAGGCCTTCCAACTAGACAAGAATGTAGTTGAATATCTTCAAAAAGCATTTGCGCCAAATTAGAATTATGAAAAATCTATGAAATAGTGATGGTGAACAAAATAGTTTGGTTGAAAGAGAAAATAGGACTCTTGTAGACATGGTAAATGCCATGATTTTAAGTGCAAAGCTTCCTTTTAATTTATGGGTAGAGGCATTGCTTATAGCATGTCATGTGCACAATAGAGTACCTTTCAAGAAAAGTAAAGTATCTATGTATGAGTTATGGAATGGAAGGAAACCAAACCTTGATTATATCAATGTGTGGGGGTGTTTGGCTTTTTATAGAGTGGTTAATCCTAAAAGAACAAAATTAAGACCAAGAGCTATAAAAAGTGTGTTTGTAGGTTATGCTGAAAATTCAAAAGCATATAGATTATTAGACTTAAGCTCTAATACAGTGGTAGAATCAAGAGATGTTGAGTTTATTGAGGATAAATTCAGTAAAAATTCCATGGATGCTTTGATACCTACTCAAACACATCAAGGTGACTCTAATACTAATACTATTTTGAGTGGTACTAAAAGGATTGAAAGTGGTTTACCAAGTGAACAAAAAAAGAGTCAAAGGATAAGAAAAGTAAGAACTTTGGTTCAGATTTCATTTCTTATCAAGCTTAATTGTACCTAATTGAAGGTAATAGACAAGTGGTCCTAAATAAAATATCCATAGTGTTTAACACAGAGGACAATCCTAAAACATTTGAGGAAGTTATGGCTTCTAGAGATTCAGCTTTCTGGAAAGAAGCTGTAAATGATGAAATGGACTGAATATTATCCAATAATACTTGGGTCCTAGTGGATCTACCTACTGGTTCTAAACCAATCGATTATAAATGGGTATTTAGAAAAAAATATAATACTAATGGATCAATTCAAACCTTTATAGCAAGGTTAGTGGCAAAAGGCTTTAAAAAAAGGGAAGGAGTATACTATTTTGATACCTATGCACTGGTGGCTAGGATCACGCCTATTCGTGTGCTGTTAGCACTTGCATCTATATTTAAGTTGATTGTAAATCAAATGGATGTTAAGACAGCTTTTCTGAATGGTGATCTTGATGAGGAAGTTTACATGGAACAACTTGAGGTTTTTGAACTTCCCAGAAATGAAAAGAAAGTTTGCAAGTTAGTCAAGTCTTTGTATGGCTTGAAACAATCTCCAAAACAATGGCATGAGAAGTTTGACTTAGTAATTTTGTCAGATTGATTTGTGCATAATAGTTCCAACAAATGTATGTATTCCAAATTCACAAAAGAATATGGAGTCATTGTATGCCTTTATGTGGATAATATGCTCATATTTGGTACGAATATGAAAGGTGTATGTGAAACCAAAAAGTATCTTTCTTCTATGTTTCAAATGAAAGATTTAAATGAAGTAGATACTATTTTGAGAATCAAAATTAAAAGACATAGTGAGGGTTTTGCACTATGTCAATCTCATTATATTGAGAAAGTGCTTCAAAGATCTGAACATCTTAATATAAAGGTAGCAAATACACATTTTGATCGGAGCATAAAGTTGGGTCAAAACACTGGAAGAGCAATAGCACAACTTGAGTATGCTAGTGCTATTGGTAACATGATGTATGCTATGCATTGTACAAGACCAGACATATCATTTTTAGTGGGCAAACTTTCTAGATTTACAAGTAATCCAAGTGTGGATCACTAGAAAGAAATTGGTAGAGTTCTTGGTTATTTAAAGAAAACCATAAGTTTAGGACTCTTTTATTTTGAATTTCCGACTGTGTTGGATGGTTATTTAGATGCTAGTTGGATTACTAGTGTGAGTGATAACAAATCTACGCCTGGTTGGATATTCACTCTTGGTAGGGTTGCCATCTCTTGGGCATCAAAGAAACAAACGTGTATTTCTCACTCCGCTGTAGAATCAGAATTTATAACCTTGGCGGTAGTAAGCAAGGAAGCGGAATGGCTAAGAAATATGTTGGTAGACATAGAGTTGCGGCTACAACTAATACCAACCATTTTGGTGTACTACGATAGTGAAGCCACCTTGGGCAGAGCATACAGTAAAATGTATAATGGTAAGTCTAGACATATAGGTCTAAGACATGATTACATAAGACAATTAATAGAATTTGGTACCATTTCAATTGTCTATGTAAGGTCAAATAATAATTTGGCAGACCTTTTAACCAAAGCAGTGTCTCAAGATATGGTTGGGGTAACATCCATTGGAATGGGACTAAAACCCTTCTTTTAAGAGAATCACCAATAGTGGGAATCCAATCTCGAATTGATTTAATCTAAAGAGGTTTAAAGGGTAACAACAAGCTATTGATACGTGGTTAGTAAGAGCACTAATTTTGTGTTTCATTCAGGATGGATTAATGCAGACTGTTACGATGTAATTGAGGATGAGTTTTACACTCTTAATGAAGTTCATAAAGAAATAATGTCTATGTAATAGGGACATAAGAAGGAATTTCACCTTTGTGAACATAGAAGTGGTGCCGCTTCTAGCAAGAGTAAAGGTTTTTCTCTTGTAAATGTTCACTAAACCAGGAAGAGCACAAGGCCATAATAGTGCTAACAACAGTAGATTTCTAAATGTGTTGTGGGTGTTCCCATGTGTGTGTTGTTTCCAATTTCAACACATAAGAGTTTTGGTTTAAGCACCAAGCCACCATTAATTCTATTGATTTCTTGAGCAATTACACTAAAAGGAGGTTTAAGTTGAAAGACACCTTCCATTATGCATGAGAGGATATCAATCAAGTGAGACATATATTATTACAACCTAGTGGGAGATTATTGTATATGTAGGCATATATAAGGATAGGTTGTAATAATGATGTTTGAGTTTGGAGAATATGATTTCATAAAGTGAAAATTCAAGTTCTGGAATTTTCTAAGTGAAACATACGTGTCTTTTCATGAAACATACATGCCTTTTCATGAATAGAGGCTTTTGTTTACTTGAAAAATAACTAACTCTCCATACGTGCTTTTTTATGAAACAAATATGCCTTTTCATGAATAGAGGCTTATGTTTACTTGAAAACTAACTAACTCTCCATACGTGCCTTTTCATGAGAGAACATCTTGGTTGTATCCTAGAGACAAATTTGCGATAACCCTTTAGCAAAAACGTGTGGGGGGGAAAATATTGTGTAAGGAAAACGATATAGTACCTCCAAGTTATCTATTTTCTGTTTGTCTTTTATGTTAATCTTGTTATTTCATTATTACTTTGTGTAATATCCCCAACATAATATACATCTATGTGGTTGAGCCTAATCGTGTGTGATTATGAACAATTGATTTTGATTAGTCCATGTGGATTTAATTTAAAATAAATAACATTTCATGTTCTTATTGGTCAAGACTAAATATAAGGGTGGAATTGTGTGCACTTTATTAATCCGGAGGCCAAAGTATTAATGATCCTTTAATTTTTGGTGAAATTACTCTTTTTAAAGGAATTGTATAAGTACTTGTGGAGTGTGGAGGGCAAGGGTCGGGATTTAAGTTTCTAGGAGGGAGATTCACACATATATACACTTAGATTATGTTAGAGTAAAATTTCTATCTTGTATGAAAAAAAAAAAGATTTATTCAATGATAATCTAGGCATATTAATTCTGAAATAGTGTTATTTATGGATAATTAATGTAAAAAGGGAGTTTATTTGGGTCTATGAATGATAATTATGCTGCAAAACACATTTCCAAGAAATGATCATTGCTTACTATTTCGTGAATATTTCTCATACTAATGTGAATTTTTTATTAAGGTTTCAGTCATGGTAAAGTAGATGTAAGGGGGCAGAGAGGAAAACCTATCCCCAGGTTGGGCCTGGCCCATTCGGGGCTAAACCGGGGGTAGAAAGGAAGGCCCATCCCAAGGCTGGGCCTGGCCTATCTAGGGCTAAAACCAGCTCGAATAAGACCCACCTTGACTAGGTGAGACGTAATTAGAAATGCCCCTCCTCAGCGTGACTAAGCATGCAGACGAGGATCTTTCTCTACGAGGATATAAAGTGGTGCCTTGGGAGATCTACTAGCCAAGCCCAAGATTCGGCAACAGGTACAGGTTACTAGAAAATCTTCTCAATAGCAGAGTTTGGGTCCCACTTTTGGCATATGATGAGACAAGTAGAAACAATGATATAGACTCAGAGACCCACTTAGGCCTCATAAGTGATGGGTCTCTAAAAGAAGGGTATAAAAAGGGAAGGGAAAATCAAATTAGGGGTTGGAATTGGAACTGGGGAGAGAAACGCGAGAGAAAATAGTGATAATAGAAGGCAGTCTTAGAGGTAAGAGGATCTAGCTCAGACCTAAAAAGGGAGAACTTGGCCACTTGGTAGCATCCTTGGCTAGCCAAATTCCCAAGTAAGTCGTTATCAAAACATCATCCATCCACCACCTTTTACCACAAGAATTGCTTTTGGGACCTTCCATTGTGGGCTAAAACCAATCCAGAATACAAATTAATTGGGGGTTCGACCCTAACCAACTCAAGGTTGTTGGGAAAACACCACCACAGTAGACATTTGGAGTTTCAATTTGAGAACAAGAATAAAGTAATTCTGATAAGAAACATGTGAGATATGATTCTTTAAAGTTATCCCTACTAGCTAGATTTGGGAAGAATTGAGATTTTTAACCCTCTGCTTGCACTCTACTCCCACCACCTAAGAAATTAATGCACCAAAGTCAACTCTCAATTAAATTCCCTTTGTCTCTCCTCTAGAATACTCTTCCCCACACTATAGAAAGAGGTGGAACGCTTGCTCCAAACCAATCCACTTCTTTAGAGCTCTTTAGGAAGTAACAAAGAAAATGTACTTTGGTGCTTTGTTCCGTTGTGAAATTTTAAAGTACTCGCAAGTGTACAAACTGTACCGAAGTATAGTTTGACAAGAACGAGGTCGAACCCACAGGGACTTGAATGAACATAGGAAAATTAATCAAATCTAAACCAAATTAATCCTAATCTAGTTTAATAAAAATTGGTTGTTTGTAATTAAATATACTAAGCAAATAATTAAACTAAGTAAAGATATAATATAAAGCAGTAAAGATATGTAAACAATCTAGAGAAAGGAATTAAGGTTTTGGAATCCTCCTTGTAAGTCATATCAGCATATATTTATGATTATTAATTTTTCCTAACTACTGCATGATAATCTAGAAATCAATCTTGCTATCATAGAAAATATTCTCATTAAAATCCTTGTTTCAAAAACCAAAGGCATGTTCTTCTTTGCTTCTTAAGTATAAAATTAAATCATTAATTGTATCTGTTGAAAAAAAAATCATAAGAGATATCCAATTTTATAATCAAGAAATAATAAACCAAGCATTCAATTAATTAAGATAAATCCTAAATCATGAGAAAAACATGATTGAACTCATATCCAGAATCTCATCTTAGTTAATCGATATGAAGCAAGAATAATTTAAATCATTAAAGAACAACTATTGTGAGAAAAATCAAATTACATAAACAATAATCCTTAACCTTAATTATAAATTTAGCTACTCATAATAATTGAAAGAAAACACAAAGATAGAATACTAAGCATTAAACTAAACAAATTATTAAAACTAATTGTCATGGAAGAAAACCAAAGAGGTAGCCGTGTATATGTTTAGCCCCCAACTATCCTCTGAATTTTGCCCTAAAGAGCCTTTAAATAGGTCAAGGAATCCTGTTACAAATTGAATTCCCGTTTGGAGAAAATATCAGATTTTTAGGCTTTAATTAACCGATGATTTTGGCCCATTTTACGTCAGAATTCGGACTTTTGATAAACTAAAAAGTTGTAGCCCTTTAAGTTAACTTTCTATCCCAACTTGAATCATCGCGATTGGACATCTGAGAAGAAAGTTATGTCAAAAATATTAACTGATGTGTAGGCTGGAATCCTAATTCGAATTGGACTTGGATTCGGTGCAAATTTCCTTTGATTACTTGCTCCAATTAGACTTAAATTTAATTGGGTTGGCCTTATTTAACTTCATCATGGCCCTTGTAAAAGTAAATTCCACTAGCTTTTTTCTTTACATAAATCACCTTATTTAATTCCATTTTCCTACAAAAGACAAATTCATGCAATAAAATTCAATTTAGCACAAAATTGATTATCCAGCATTATTCCAAAACCAAATATAAAATGCATGAATTAACTCAACATAAGAATGATAATGCTTTCTAATAATGGTATAAATATGCGAAATTAAGCTATTATCAATGCACGTCACTTTTGGTCTTGTATAACTAGAAGGGTAAAAACTGGTCCTCCAGGTCTCGAGTTCTCAACTTGATACTTGTTACCTCACTCCTCCAAAGTTCTTATAGGAGTACCTTGATTCTCTTTTGGGATTTTAAAGGAAGTAACAAAGAATAGAACCTTGTGGTTTGTCCTCCTAGTTTTGCCACAATAGGACAAACACCGGTCCTCTTGGTCTTGGGTTTGTGGGTAAGTAACTTGTTGCCTCACTCCTGGACAACCTCTAAGATGAATATTTCCCCTCCTTTGGAGTGCTTTGCTTGCATACGTTTTCCTAAATTTTTTTTTCTTCAATAATATGCTAGAAACTAGGGTCTATGTATGTGTTTGTTTGAATATGATTTGAATTTTTTATGATATGTTCTACATATATGCTATTCTAGATCCTAGTATTCTACTAATTTTGATGCTAAACATGTTTCTAGCTTCATCACATGGCACACACATAATCACTATATTTTTGATTCAAATAATATTGTCACATGCTTCAATTATGGTTTATACTAATCACACACAATCATCATGTTCTTAACTTCCAATCCAAATGATGTGATCATATAGTAAAATTATGATCTTTCACCGTGCACAAATGAACACTTATTTCAATCTTGAATAACATGCACTTGGATGTCTATAACATGTTGTTTGCTTGGATGATGTAACATGACTACTAGTCACCATAATCTAGAAGATTGGAATTCACTAGGCAAGGTAGGTGCCAAACCCCTTCTCAATTGCACCCACCTTTCAACTTAGCCTTCAAATTTAAATCAATACTTTTCTATGTACTTTTCAATCTCCAGATTGTAACTAGAAATAGAGCCATTTAGTTTTTCTTAGATTGTATCTTGGACAAAGGCCATGTGACACCCTAGTTATATTCAAATTAATGTGCAAATTTCAATCAATAAAAAGAGGTATTTTTATTTACTTAAAAAAAAATGGTGATGAATCCATGGCAAACCCATGATTTAGGGGGGAGGGTATCATTAGTTGAACTACCATTTTAAAAGTCACTAACACAACTCTACCATCTCATCTGTGTTTGGCCCAATTTAATCAAGCGGGTCGAGGTGCAATTTGTCACAAATTTGATGTTCTTAATATGCAGACATGCATGTGAATAAAATACTGTTGAATAAAATATTATGGGTCATATAGACATATACCTTTGGTGGAACGGATCACCAGATTGCCGGATCTTATTTTTCGCTTGCTTTACTAACTCCTTATAATCTCTTCTCTTTTGTGGACCACCACCAAGTCCCTGGAGAGGCTATTAGAGTCTCTCTTAATTTCCACACACAAAATTCTTGGAAATAGTAGATGGTATCCCCTGAGAGATGAATTATTTTGAGAAAGCATTAAAAAACTATACTTATGTTCATTAGTGTAACCCATTATCCGACTACTATAGGAGTACCTTAAATACTAGGAGAGATTCACCCACTATCTAATAAGTGATCCCCAAAAGTACTCAACTGCTAAGTTTAAATTACACCACTACTGATATTGACAACTCATATTAATATCAATTAGTTTAAATTTAAACTTACTTATCAGATAACCCATGTAGATGATTCATGGGCCATGGTTTATGGGTTAGGTCAAACCCAGCCCAATTTCTAACAAATACAAATGTCAATTTTTTAATTGAATAAAATATTGGTGTGCAATTCCTTAAATAAAGTACATTAAATTATTCAATTATATACAAATACATATTGCCAGTATTTTTCTAATTTCTATTTCCCCTATCTTTAATTATTTGTATGAGACTATATATGAGGGATGAATTTTCATGAAAGGAAAAGGGTTTAAACTTAAAAGTGTTTAATTTTTCACAAATTTTGAATTTTTATTTTCAAATGTAGGAAAAGCTATTTAATTAAAAATTCTATTCTTCTTTTTCGCCTAAAAGATATTGAGACTAAATTCTATAAAATCACTGTATAAAACTCTTTACTTATATTCTGCAATACAACATATAGTTTCATTAGCTTTTTTTTTCAATTCAAATAGGGATAATGATAATCACACAAATATAACGTTTTAAGCACCTAGTATTATGGGTATTCACCAATTGCATAAACAATAATAACCACACCAAAATTGCTCGCGAAATGGTATGACCGCACCACACTGCATGGTGTAGTGCAATTTGCAGTTCTATAATAAGAAAATCGCATGAACTGCACCTCCCTCACCTGCTCTATATATTAATATATTTATTTATTTAATATTAAATATATTATTAATAGTTTAATAACCTTAATTTTCAACAAAAAAAAAAAAGTTTAATAAATCTGGCAAGTGTTAATTTGGAAAGCCAATCCAAAATAAAGAAAAAGAAGCTCAATAGTTTAAAACTTAGCCCAAAACAAAGGAAAAATCATTTTTGGGCTATGCAATAAAAGCCCAGAATTTGAAAAATATACCAGTTTCAAATTGTATCTTATACACCACACTGCACATGTGACAGCCAAATGAGGTAAATATAGTTATGGTTTTGACCAAATTATAAATTGCACCGCATTACACATGTGATCGCAAAAAAGATGTACGGTGTAATTATCGTTTTGCATAAACCGCATTGCAAAGTCGGATTTATTTTATTTTATTTTTAAAATATATTATTAATGTGTAATATATAAAATATACTATTATTTAAATTTTTTTTATAGAAATAATTACAACATGCTGCTAATCCCGCAGCTCGGATCCTTTCTTTCCTAGGGCCTCAAGTACTTTATACATAGGGAGGTGCCAATTTAGCTACAAGGCCTTTGACTACTATTATTTAATTTTTTAAATGTGTGCACTGTGTAAAACTGGTGGCATGGTTCTACGCATAATTAAAGCACAGTGCTCATCTGACTATATAATTACTATAAGTTTAATTTGATTATTCGATTAGTCATTTTATTTTCTTATTTTTATAGGAAAAAATTGACCATTCATTTTAATCATTGAAATTATATGTAAATTTCTTTTTTATTGTAAATTTACCCGTTCGTGTCAAAATGGTACTCTGATAGGAAAAGAACAAGAAAATCAAGGTGCATTGCCACACCTCTAAAATCTTGAGATTTTTTTTTCTTTAGAAAAATAATTTTTAAAAAAAATATATTCTTAGCTTGGCCCTCCTAAAATTTTACGAGTTCATTTCTTTCAAAAGAAAAAAAAATGTGTCAGAATATTCAGATTCTAATATTCAAGAGAGGTCCCTACCTTTCATAAAGTAAATGTGATATTAAAAATGAGAATAAAACCGTAAGCATTAATTTTATTCATTTTTTTTTTTTAGTAAAAAAGTTAAATATTTAAAAGTTAAATTTTTTTAGGCAGAAATACCATTTTAGTCGTTACATTTTTACACGATTTCCACTTTGGTCCCTAACTTTTTTTTTCACCGATTTTAGTTCCTGTCCTGAAAAACGCGTCTCATTTTTGTCCCTACTGTTACAGCAGAGACGGAATTCGCTAAGCTGGCAAACGGCACAAGTGAAGAATATTAAAATATTGTCCACTTAAAGCCACGTGGCTTTCCCGCCCTGCAGTTAGTCCCATTCCTGCCTGTAAGAGATCATGTGCCCCTCACGTGACTTTATAATATTAAAATATTGTCCCATTCCTACATAATCAGCTTCAGCTCATCAAATTCAGAAATTAAAACCCTAAAATTTATTAGAAATCCCAAATCAGCTCCTCTCCTCGCCAAACCCATCTCCTTGCCACGCAGCCCAGCTCCTTGCCAAACCCAGCTCCTCGCCAAACCCATCACCTCGCCATGCAGCTCAGCTCCTCGCCAAATCCATCTCCTTGACAAACCCATCACCTCGCCACGCAGCTCAGCTCCTCGCTCACAACCGCTCTCATGGAATCAAGCTCGATGTCATCAAGTGGAAGCTTGAGGAAAAGGGGCCCAACCCGATGCTTCTGCTCTGAGAAACCAGTTTTGGTTGTTTCGTGGACACCTAACAACCCTGGAAGAAGGTTCTACGGGTCTCCAAATTACTGGGTAAGTTAGTATCTATATAAGGGGTTTTCTTTGTACACTTTTTAAATTTTTATTGATTTTCTAGGTGGGGAAAAAAACAGAGTGACTCTGTCCAGTTATAAGGGTTTTCTTTAAGCATAAAAAGGGGTTTTCTTTAACTCATTATAATTCTAGAAAATGTGTTTAATTTTTATCTCAGCTGATTAAACTTGAAAAAATTTAAAGCAATATGTTAGTGGGTCTTTTTTAGTTTCAAGGATTTTGGTATTTTGCTAATACAATTGTTGGATTGGATGTGACCAAATTTTGCTAATACTAATTGTTGTTGTTTTTCATGATTTTGGTTGAATATATAATGGGTTTTATCTAGCTCTTGGGTGTTAGGTTGGATGTAAGTGTAAATTTTTTCAATGGCGTGATGATGAAATCTGCGAGCGTGGCAAGGTGCTAATTCCAGAGCAGAGGCAACGGATTCTAACCCTTGAAGCTGACATTGCAAGCTACAGGAAGAGAGAGAAGAGGCTGGTCATCTGCCTGGGGCTGTCTCTGCTGATAAGTGGGATGCTACTCTGCTTGATACTTCTTTTGGTTGGCCAAATAGGTGGGGGGAAAATGGGTCATTATAGGTGGGTAGGTATTAGTGTAAAAAGGCCATAATTTTGGTGTATTTTGGTAGGTGTTGGCAGAATTTTTGCCTTAGTATGTATTGGCTTGAATTTGTGTTGGCATGTATTAGTGGGAAAATGCCTGTGTTTTGGTGTAAATCTCTCTGTAATTTCTCTCCTTTAGCAATGGAACATCACTTTTTATTGCATTGTTGTGAATTGCTTGTGCCTTGTGTATTCTGCATACTCTGATAGACCAAATAAACAGTGCAAGCTTCATGCTTTCTATCTTTAAGAACTTTTATATATGATTTGGCATATAAAGAAAAAGGAAAGGGTCAACTCATAAAGCTCATGATATTGAATGCCTAATACTTATCAAAGAATTGCAAATTCTGATCAATCTTTCAAGATGATAAGAACCTGCTAACTGATAGACCAAATAAACAGTGCAGTAATAAGTAATGCTTATCAAAGAATTGCAAATTCTGATCAATCTTTCAAGATGATAAGAACCTGCTAACTGATAGACCAAATAAACAGTGCAGTGATAAGTAATATTTATCAAAGAATTGCAAATACAATTGGAATGAAGAACACTTTGATAGACCAAATAAACAGTGCAGTGCTAACTAATATTTATCAAAGTAATTGCAAATACAATTGATTTCCAATCCTTTTATACAATCCATTTCCCAATCCTTTTATACAGTTTGATTCCCTCATTAACTAACTTCTTAACACTAACTAACTTCTTAACACTGATCACACACAATCCCATATATCCCATACACTGATCATTAACTATCTAACTTTTTAACACTGATCACACACAATTCCATATGTCCCATATATCCCATACAATCCACTTGCACTGCCCTGCACCACTTCAGCACCTGCACTGCCCTGCACACACACCTGCACAGACCAACTTAAACGACACAAGTCAAACAACACTTTTGAGTGATTGTCAGCAGATGAGTAAAAACCATTAGAACAACAAAGAACATGCAGGAATAACAGCTTTTTTTTGAAATTCTAGCAACCCAAAATCAGAGGTAGGGCAACAAATCTCCTTGACCACAAAATTCATTGCAAAGCATAAGGAGACCAGCTCTATATGCATGCCAACACAATAGCAATGGTCTGCAACCACATAGAACAAAGTTACCCCAGCTGCCACGGTAAAGCCATAGCCACCTCCAGCACCAACTCAACCAAACCACCAACCCAAAAGCTTAAACCCATGTGTGCTATAACGTCTAAGAATAGCACATTGATGCTACCTTGGGTCTACCATCCACCATCACTCCCAAGAGCATCATAAGTTCACCACATCCACAAAACCCCCTACTTCTGCCACACCAATACTGTATTCAACAGAACCACATCAAGCAAGCTGTGTGGTCTACAGATTTAAAACACTGAACATTACTTGCAATAAGCTACCAACACTAAATACCATACCAAATTAAGCACTTTGTAATGAATGAATACTGTGCTCTGTTGCACTGAGAACATTAACCATCATTTAGAATCAAAGTTTAAAAAAACAAAAAAGAATACTATGGTCTCACATAATTTTCCTTTTTCTTGAAAAAAGTGAAAAGCATGCTGAGGAAGAAGACCAATGTAGAATAATACTCAAAGTGCAAGGAGGCACATAGCAGAGAAAATATTAATGCAATAACACCAAATAAATATGCTCTTAAGTTAAAAAGGCTACCTGTGATCAAAAGATTAGATCCTGATTCAACCCTTAGAGTCAACTTATCCACCAAAACGTTACCAGAGGGGGTAACAATCTGAAAAACACTATTACTATAAGAACATAAAAACACAAAAATGGTACAAACACAAGGTAGATAATTCAATGAACTTCACATACCTTGACACCAGCAAACTCAATGTAATTAGCTTCACTAATGTATTTAGGGCTCCCATCTCTTTGTAGAGAAGATTTATCATTACCCACACTTAGCTCTCTTGATATGGCCATTAATTCATGAATGCGGTCAGCATAACCACTGTAAACAAAGATGATATGTCAGAACATTATTCAAAAGTCAGCATAGGACATGCCTAATTGCCACCATCCCTCTCTCTCTCTCTCTAAAACGATGCTTATATTGATTCTTACAAAACACCTATTTTATTCTCATATTATACCTGAGACGATTAAGACGTCTTGAACTTATAGAAAGAGTCCCAAGAGATTGAAATAGCGAAATTATGACACTTGTATGATATCTTAAATTGCTTAACATCTTCGCACGCCCTATGGTTGAAGTATTAGGTCTCAGATGTCCAGAAAAGAAGGGCTCAATGATCAGTATAACAGCAACTGTAGCACCAAGATACTTCACTAAAAAGTCCTGAATCATCCCAAACCACCAATGATCGTGAAGCACAAGACTCAAATGCTTAAGCAAGTTTTTAAACTTCTGCTGAATATGAGACTCCTCCCTGCTTTCTCCACCATAAAATGCTATACTTTCTGCTTGGCATGTTAAATATCATAATATTGCTGAGTATGCTTACCACCATGAAATTTACAATTAATCAAATACAAAAGTGGAAATTCTATCTGATCCAAAAAAGACTGAAATTCCAACCAGCCCAATCACAGAACTACACTCTTAGAGAACTTCCTTTTTCTTTTCTTTTTTTCTTTTTTTGGATATTATATCCTTTGATCTGTATACCTTTGGTTTAAAGAAGTTAGTTTTTAAACATATATTATCAGGCAACACAAAAATACATCTGCATCAAAATTCTTCCCCAAACCAGTAAACCAACAAATTAACTAAACTAGTAAACCAGTATATGCATCTGATCTGCATCTGCATCTGATTTGTATTTATTTGTTCATACTCTAAACCAATAAACCAACAAATTAACTAAGAAACCAAAAGAAAAATGGAACATAGAAAGGTAACAGAACAGGAAAAAAAAAAAAAAAAACCCTCTTATAAGCACATAATAAACTTTCTAACAGCTTGTATAGACCCAACACAATTTTCAGTATTACCATATACATTCTTAATGTATATGGGAAAAATGGAATCATTCTACACTTCAAGGACAAGCTTAGGAAAATGCTAGCTTTGTAGTCCAGCTTATTTATAGCTGTAATTAAAGACATTGCTAGACCAATATCTTATAGCTGTAATTTAAATGTTACCTGCACAGACCTGTAGAGACCAAAGGGTACCTGCATAGACCTACTTAAATGTGTTTGTTAAAATTGCTTGGACAAACCTGCACAGAAAAAATAGTACTTTAGACCAAAGGGTACCTACCAGACCTGCATGTGAAAGAATGTGTTTCACAGACCTGCATAATCACAGACCTGCATAAGGGTACCTGCACAATAGCATTAAAAGCACAATAGCCCCCCAATGCCAGTCAAACAAATCTGGCTTCAACTGAACAAGAATTAAATATTCATCACAACAATGAATAGACAATAAAGATCACTAATTAACACTAATTAACACCAAATAACACTACTGATCACTAATTAACAACAATGACAGTTTTTGGTGTACCAATAATTACAAAATATGGGACAAAGTCTACCCAGCACATTTACAAAAAAAGGACTTTATCAGCCATTATATAAGTACACCAGGATGGTTCATACAAAAAAGGCCTGGTAGTTACATACACATATCAACTTGGTCAACTTTTTTCTCCAAAAAAAAAAAAAAAAAACAAATCAACTTTGGCTGTCTACATATAGCAAAAAAGGTCCTGCTTCAGCTTGCTACCTTCTAGAAGATCTCGTTATTGCCATATACCTTACTGCATTCCTAGATGCATGCAAGGTCTCAGTGGTGACTGCACTTCTCTTTCTTTGTCTTTTTGGTCTTGGATTGGACTGGTTATCAGTGGGGGGTGGAGGTGCAATTGTGGTCACATCATTAGTAGAGCTTGGTTGTGCATTGCCTACAGTTGGGTTGTTTGCATGACCATTCTTGGCTGCCTGTAAGCACAAGCACAAGCACAAACACAATAGCAATTAATAAGCCGCCAACTAAAAAATAAAACAACACAGGTTTCTAAGTCAAAGTAGTATACTTACCCTCTTAGTGGTCCTGTTGGTCTTGTTGACTTGGGATGCACTCCCAGGCAGGGAGGAGTTCCTTCCTACTTCTCCTTTGCAAGTCCTCCTGTTGTGGCCTAATTTCCCACATGCCTTGCATTGTTTTGAGATGCCTACACCTCTGTTTTTTCTATGACTTGTAGGTTCATCAGGCTCCAATGCCCTCTTCTTCTTAGGTTGGCCAGGAGGTCTCCTCTTGATAGGGGGCTGCACAAGTGGCAGTCCACTAGATCTCCACATATTCTGGCCATTGATGGGCTTTATAATGGGGTCATAGCAATCAATGTAGGTAGTCCTTTTGTAGCAAGCATTGACATACTTTTCAGCATCTTCCCTGTTGAAAAAGATGCAGGAAATGGCATGGCAACATGGTATGCCAGTTATGTCCCACTTCCTACAGCTGCAGCTCTTCTCTTCCAAGTCCACAGTGAAACTCTCCAGCCCATTCTTCACTTCAAACTTGGTACGACCAGCCCAACATGCTAGCCACTTGTTGCATGCCAACTTCTCCATGTACAATCTCTTTCTTATCTTAGGACACAACTCAGATTCCACCGTCATAATCATTTGCCTATTTGCTTGAAATCTAGTCATCAAATATAGCCTAATACACTCAAGCTGCAAGCACATACAGAGAAAGGGAGAAATAATCATTACTTAATGCACACAGGTCTATGGATCATAAGAGAAAGTGTTGAAACTGAGTAGATTGCCTACCATGGTAATTATAGGTTTGCTCCTGAACTTAAGTATCCTGCTGTTAAAGCTTTCACACATATTGTTCAGGACGGTGTCACTCTGGCCATCACTTTTGAACATGCTCCTAGCCCAGATAGTTGTTGATTGAGACTGCAGCCATTTGAATGCATCTTCATCCACCTCCTTTAGCTCATTCGTTGCCCTCTCCCATGCTTGCTGATAAGTAGCCTTGGCTGCTTTCCAAAAAAAGTTTCTAATAAGGACACCAGGATGATTCTTTCGCAAGTTATTGTATAAATTTCTGTAGCAGATCCTATGCTCGTACTGTGGCCAATTGTCAACAAATGCATTCACCAACCCTTGCAAAGCAATAAATATTAATTCAGTAAGCAATAAATATTAATTCAACAAGCAATAAAAACACAATTCAGCAAGCAATAAATATTAAGTAACCAAACCTTCTGCTGATCAGATATGAACAACCATGTTTTGTCATCTCCTATGTCAGCAAGCAATAAATTAAGAAACCAGGTCCAAGAGTCCTTGGTTTCAGCCTTGACAACTGCATATGCGAAGGGGAAGTACTCATCATTGGGATCTCTGCCAACAGCACAAATCAGCTAACCACCTATCTTAGTCTTTAGATGGCATGCATCTAGACCAATGATCCGCCTGCACCTTGCCAAGAAGCCCTTCTTGCAACCCTCTAGGCAAATGTAGATTCTTTCAAAATATGGTAGCCCAATTGCCAAGTCATGCTCAACTGCCAAATCACCATCATTATAAGTATGCACCTTCATCAAAACGGTGCTTCCAGGACTGCACCTTCTCAACTCATCACAGTACTCCCACAGTTGGTTGAATTGTGCAGTGTGGGCCCCATCAATAGCTTCTTGAGCTTTCTCTCTAGCCCTACTTGCCTTGCCTACACTTATGTCAACCACATACTTCTCATGCACAGCATCCTGAATATCCTTAAGCCTTATGTCAGGCTATCTCCTAACCCTCTTCATTAACTTCTTCCCAATGTATGATGCTGTGCACCTTGGATTTTTGTAACTTTTGGTACATGTGTGAGTCATGTTCAGTGTTTTCAATCTATAACTCTCCTCCCTTGGCACCTTTGCAAGGTAGGCAACAAACTTGCACCCTGGCTGGCATTAGGCTCTTACTCTCACCAAGTCATTTTTCACAAATTTTATACCCCACCCACCATGGACTGCATAATCAGTTATAGCATCTTTAAATTGTTTAGGTGAGAGGAACAACATATCCTTCTCAAACCTAAGGTTCTCAACTTTGGCTACTGGCCTAAAGATTGGATATCTGCTCCTCCTAATAGAATTGTCAACCTCAGCAGTAGGGGTTTCACCATCACTTGAAACTTCACAATGCTCACTACTTGATGAACTCTCATCAAGGCTAAGCAGCTCCTCACTCTCATAGTCAGAATTCATGACACCACCACCCTTTTTTTCTGGTTCAACCTCATCGGTTTCAGCTTGATTGTCCCAACTATCAGTACTATCTTCACCAATGTCTATTGATTGCATTTGTGGCTCTTCTTCTAAGTCACTCCCTTCAGCCTCACTTCTCTCCTCAACTTGGTCATCAACAACTGGTGCTTTGCCAGCCCTCCTAGCCCAAACCTGCTCACCATGGTCAACATTAGTAGTTTCAGCAGTTTCATGGCCTCCAAATTGTGAAAAATTAGTCTGTACTCTTCATCAACAAAATTTGTTTTAGCATTATCATGGCCTCCAAATTGTGAAAAATCAGCTCTGTACTCTCCATCATCATTCTCATTATCATTATCTTCTTCATACTCAGCATAATTATAAAAGTGATCACTCTGAAGCTCACTGTCACTACTAATACAATAAACCACATCTTCATTTACTCTTTTTGGTTCACTACCAAGTGGTCTAACAACTAAAGGCTTTAAATCCTCCACTGGTAACTCAACTGGTTCATTCACTGGATGCTCCACAAAGACATGAATGTCCCCATATCCTTTCACCAAATCGGTCATGAACACAGCAGCATCATCATCAACTACCTCATGGAAATGTGCCTGCTCTAGGTTCACACCAGGCATTTTAAACCATAGTTTATCCACTGTAGTGTACCCAAAATCCCTACAGATACTCCCAATCTCTACTTTTGACCACTTATCTGGATCACAATTTTCTACTATATCAACTGTTCCTCCCATGTAAGCTTGAGGGTCCCATGTAAAATGCCCACCATGGTGGACATGCAGAGTAAAATACTCGTCCATCCTGCATGCAAGTCACGGAGAGAAAACAAAATGAAACCAGATATTCACTTTCTGAAATTAATAATACTTTGTTAGGCTAATAAACTAATAAACAAATTAAAAAACATACAATATGACAAAGGGAACACATGGACCCAGACAAACAATACCAACAAAAATATTCCATTGTTTATCAGTCAATATTGTGGCCCCTGATAAACAAAAGTAAAAAGAACTCAACTGCAAATACCAAAAGCTATAAACAAAAGTAAACAGCCAAACAATGCAAATCCCAAAAATATTCCACTATCACAATCAATATTATGTCCACTACAAAAGCTATAAAGGGAGAAAGAGAGAGAGTGAGAAAGAGAAATAGAGACCCAGACCGATTACCCAGAGCAAGAACAAAAACAAAAACAAAATACATCTCAAAATTCCCAAATCCTCAAAACCCAAAAGCTGAGATTGAGACCCAAACCTAGACCGATTACCCAGCACTTAAAAAGAGCAAAGAGCATTCATATGAGAGAGAGAGAGTGAGATATAACAAGAGAGAGACAAAGTGAAACAGAGATAGAACCTTGCTGCTACAAGAACGATGGTTACAGATCGTGCTAGCTGATTTGGGGTTTTTTTTTTTGCTTGCTGGATTGGGGTTTTTTTTTGTACTTTTTTGCTACAAGAACGATGAAGCTACAAGAACGATGAACCTTTACAGATGGTGATTTGAGCGAGGTTAGGGTAAAGTTCTTATTTTATGTTTTTTTAGTTAGTTTGTTAGGTCTCCGGTGTTTTTTTTGTTAATTGTTAATTTTTAGTTTTAGTTGCTTTGGGGTTTGAGTGCCACGTGACTAACTGCAGGGCGGGAAAGCCACGTGGCTTTAAGTGGACAATATTTTAATGTTCTTCACTTGTGCCATTTGCCAGCTCAGCAAATTCCATCTCTGCTGTAACGGCAGGGACAAAAATGAGACATGCTTTTCAGGACAGGGACTAAATCGGTGAAAAAAAAAGTTAGGGACCAAAGTGAAAATCGTGTGAAAATGTAGGGACTAAAATGGTATTTCCGTCATTTTTTTATAGTAAAAAAGTTAAATCTTTAGCATTGTATGAAAATTTTCTATCATTCCTTCTACTATAACACAATTTATCACAATTTGATAATATAATTGACTGTAGTTGGTGTCAATTTCAAAAAATAGGATAAGTTACTAATTTCCTTTGTTTTGCTAGATGAAATTATTTTATTATCAACATAAAATGCATAAAAGTATTCATCATTAAAATTAAGGCCAAAATGGGGTTTTACTCATTTCTTACAAACTTTCTAGCAAAATGCCACATGTCTGAAACCATTTAGGGATATGCCCTTGTTTTGAAACTTGATTTTCTCTAAAAATTGAGTTTCAATGTAAAACTCGATTTTTGGACAATCGAATTATAGCGGAAAATAACTTAAAAAAAAAATAAAAAATTGGTGGAACTCGAGTTCCACTTGAATATTTTCAAGGAACTCCAGTTCCATGACCTCAAGTCCTTTGAATGGAACTCGAGTTCTACAAATTTTTTTTTTTTTAAAAGGTTATTTTCCGCTATAACTCGATTTTCTAAAAATCAAATTGCAAAACTTGGGCATATTCCTAAATAGTTTCAAACAGTGGGCATTTTGCTAGAAAGTTTACCTGAAAGGGGTATTTTGTCATTTTGGCCTTAAAACTAATGGTGTTCTCTTAAAAGTTAAAAGTATTCACCGACAGCATTGTCATTATTTCTATGTAAAAAAAATCAAGTAAATAGTGTGTCCTCATTAATTGGGACAAGATTTTTAAGGTGGTTTTCACATGCCGGAACTACGTTTGAAAAATAGCAACAAAAGAAGCTTCGATCTCTCACCTAATGGCTGCTGCCATATGTGGTCTGAAGTCAATGATGATTATTTAGCTTGGGCGAAGCATCAAGTGTGGCTTTGCATGTTCATTAAAAAAAAAAAAATTGTGGCTTTGCATTTGTGCAGTTGTTCAATTAGTATCGGGTGAAACACGAGCCTATAAAGCACAAAACATACACACATATATATAACACTAATTATTATTGCATACAACTAGTTGTACACAAATTATAAAAACTATCTTTTCAAAATACAATTTTAGTTATAATTGAGATATTATGAAAAGGTATGCAACCCATATAGGCATACACACAATAGCTATCACTGGTTTTGTTTTGGGTTTACTGCTTGACACTTGGCCAAATACTTTCAAGTGGAACAATAAATTTAATTTGTCATGTCACATGTCCCTATATTAGTGCTTTAAGCTCCATTGCTACTACTCCTTTAAGATATATGTTAGTGAGAGTGTTTTATCTACTTCATTTTTCATGTAAAATAGGAGGCTATGAAGATGAATATGAAAGTGAAGCCATAGACTTCTTCTATATTTGCTTATGGTTACTGTCTCTTCTTCTTCTTCTTTAGTATCGTTCGACATCTCAAGCGCTCAAAACTGCCACCACAGACCCATCTGAAGGTACTCTCTCTCTCTCTATGTTACTGTGTATATGTTGTAATAAATTGTTCATTTCATTTCATTTCAACGTACTGATATGAACCTCTTAAATCTGTATATCTAAATTGTAATAAACCAAATCTATATAGAATTAGCTCAAAGTGAAATTTCAGTAAAGCAAGCACATCACATGGGGCTTAATTTAAACGTTGGCAAGCCAAATCTGGCTATTTTTATTCCTAGCTTTGAATGAGATATTAAGAGATTTTAGCAAGGACTCACTCATACAGATAATCTGGCAGTACACGGTTACCTGCACCGACATAAATTAACACACTTTAGTTCTCTTTTTCTCTCTCTCCTAAATGTGTTTCTACTTTCTAGCATGAAGTTTTGTTTATTTTCACTTCAAAATAAAATATGCATTTTTTTTAAAAACATCACATTCTTTTCAAAATATAATTTAATTTGGCACTAATATAATTGATAAATAAGTTCATCTAAATATACTAATTGCATTTTATTTTCTTAATCTTTACTTTGTTTTCCTTTATATATGTATCTTAACAAAGAAACATGACATCTTCATGAGATGTGGTAGTAATCTGAGTACAAGACGAGCGTATTATTTTTAAGAGTAAATTATAGTTTTAATTTAATTGATATATTTTGGTGCGAACTAGTTAAATGATATCACATCATCAACTATTTGTCACTTTAATTGCATACACGTACTTTCCTATTTTTAACTCCTGACTATGTATATACATAAAAGGACGATGGAAATGCCAAGCCATTAAAAAATGAAAATATGAAACCTCACTTCATAGAGGTTTATTTATCTATTTTTTTTTTCTATGTTAAACAATTCATTCAACATTCAAAAAGTGAATGTTGATTTGAAAAATCTCATTAAGCATTTTGAACAAAATCTCATGGATGCCCTAGGTTTTTTCAGTTGGTATACTAAATTATTGTATTCTCATAGTAGGAGAGATGATAACAAACTTGCCAATAGTTTAGCCAAACATTCTATTAATGTCTCTGACTATATAGTGTTGATAGAGGATATTCTACCACTTTTTTTTACTATTTTTAAACCTAATTTAGTCAAACTATCCTCGGTTTAATAAAAATGTTTCAAGTCCTCTATCTCCAAAAAAAAAAAAAAAAAAAAGGCGTTAGACGTGTTCAAATAATATTTCTTTGCTGATAGCGCTTTTGAGAAGTTTGCACGATTGAAAATGTTGATTGGAACTAATGTTTCCAGTTTCAAGAATTTTTTTTTTAAATCAAAATATATTCTAGAATCTTTCGTTGGCCTTCAAAAAGTCTGATTCCGAAAAAGCATTGTATGTCAGCATGATAGTACATTTGTTTCGAATTGTTGGAGTTACAATTGTTTCCTATTATAGCCAACTAATAAACGGTTCTTTCAACACCCCACCGATGACTGGATTAGGCAATAGTCTTACAAAACCTCGTTAATTCCTACATTTTCAAAACACTATACCATTCATGCATGCTTGTTTAAGAAATCGATAATCAACTTATTGGAAAAAAATCAAGAATCGTAATTCAAAAAATTTATCTTTTGCATTACTAATTCATTAATGAATTTAGGAGAATTATTATAATGAGGCAGGCTACATTAAATAACTATATGCTTTGAAATAACTTTTTTGGGACAATTTTCTTTTTTTGAGAAAAAAAACAAGCATACACAAGGGAGAGGTAATGAGTTCTAGCACCACGTACTAGAACAAAATTAGACCAACATAGACACAAAACTAGTTTACAAAATAACAAGACATGCATTCAACTTTACAAACTTAGTGGGACACTTAGAATTATACCATGGCCTTCCTCATTATGCTCAAAAAATTGCATCTTGTGAATCTACCATGCAAATGTCTGAAGAATGATACTGATAAAAATAAAGCAATTAAATTAAAACTAGAAAATTTCTAATTTCTTTCATCTGTTACAAGTTTTTGTTTTGCAACATATTTATGTCTAACAATATGTTTATGTTTAGATAGTTTTTTGGTTAAATTAATTAAAATTTTGCAACTAATTAGATGCACATTGAAAATTTTTTATGTGATGTAACTTGTAAAAGTTTGAATTGTGTGAGTATAAGTTCATTAGTCATAATATTTGGGAAATTTTGTAAAACTAGTAGTTGAGCAAGTCGCTCCCCTTGGTTACCATTTAATGGCCTATTTTCCTCAGTTGTTGAGGGCAATTTGGGTAATTGAATTTCACCCATATTCTCTAGATCTGTGCATTTTTTGGTGGTTTAAACAACTATGAAACTTACTCCAATCTAACCTCACGAATTTTAGGAATATGGTCCCGAATATAATATATCACAATAACCCGTATTAAATTTCTCAATATACCTAACCCATACATGTGAAATGTAAAAGTGATTCCATATCTAAATTATAAATGTTTTCTTACTAATCCATATAAACTTACAATTTTATAATTTATTCTATAAAGGAGTTACATAATCACGTAGTAATCTTTAATAAAAATTTCAACTCAATTTCAAAATTTTTAATTGTCAATAGGATAAACCAAAGAAGGATTTTGACACATTAAAATAATATTTCCTTGCGGATAGCGCTTTTGAGAAGTTCGTATAAATGCTAATATTGCTTGGAACTAATGTTTATAGTTTTGAAAAGCTTTTGACATATATATTTTCCTTATTAATCGTTATCCTACTTCATACGATAGGTAGCTCCGTCTCAAATTTTGCATCTCTGATTTTTCCCTAAGTCAAAATACAGATAAAATATCAAGATTCAAGCCAAGCAATTAAGAAGAATAATAGTTTTTTTTTTTTTTAAAAAACATTGATCTTCATCTTTCCATTAAACATTTAGTATAAAATCTACCAATTTTTTTTGTTATATATATATATATATATATATCATACAGGAACAAAATTAAACTATCATAGATACAAAACTAATATACAAAATAACAAGACATGCATTCAACTGAACAAACTTGGTGGGACATTTAGAATTATACCATGTCCTTCATTTTGCTTAAAAAATTGCATCTTGTGAATCCTCCACGCAAATGCTTGAAGAATGATATTGATATTAAAAAAGAAACAATGAAATTAAAAAATTCACATTTCTAATTTCTTTTACTTATTACAAGTTTGTGTATAAGAACATATTTATGTATACAATATGTTTATATTTAAAGAATTTTTTTTAAATTAATTAAAATTTCGCATCTTATTAAATGCATATTGATACTTTTATTGTGTGATGTTACTTTTCTAATCTTAAAAAATAAAATTAGATTCATAAATTTACATAAATAATATATGTTTATAAACATGTAAATAAAAAAAGCATATACACATTAACATATATTATGTATCTATATATGTTTGTATGATGTTACTTGTAAAAGTTTAAATTTTGTGAGTATAAGTTCATCACTTGTAATATTTGCAATTTAAAAAAAAAAGGCTAGGTTAATCATGTAGCTTAACTCAATTGGCATTTACGGGCCTCTTTTCCTTACTTGTTGAGAGTGATTTGGCTAATTCAATATCTCCAATATTCTTTGGATCTTGTGCATTTTTTGGTGGTTTAAAGAATTGAGAAACTTCCTCCAACCTAAACCCACGAGATTTAGGAATATGGGCCTAAAACATGGGAATTGTAAAAGTGATATCATATCTAAGTTATAAATGTTTTATAAGTGATTCCATATACACTCACAATTATAGAATTTATTCTATAAAGGAGTAATGAAATCACTTAGAAAACATTTACAAAATTTCAACTCAATTATAAAAAAAATTTCTAATGTCAACAAGATAAACTAGAGGAGGCATTCGACATGTTCTAAGCTGGGTTGACTTGAAGAACTTATTCAATGTTCTCCTATGCACATTGCTTATTTACATTCCAATTCACATTTTTGATATTAACTTCTCAAATTCAGCAAAAAAAGAACCGTATCTCAAGAAAAAAAAATGGTAAATAGTAGTGAACAACTTGTGGATTTAAAATCAAGTAATGATAGATGTGGGTGGTCAGGATTTTCACCTCAGACCTTTGGCCGATGTTGGCTTGACACCCTATACCCACCTTAGAAGGCCTTGTCCTCTTTGGGGAGCCAAGCTCTCAAAGATTTGTTCTTAAGGGGTGGGATTGTCCCATATGTGAGTAGTGGTACACTAACACAAGCTCCAAGGGCATATAAAGTATTAGTGGGAGGGTTCTCTAGGCGATGTGGGACAATCCCACCCCTTAAGAACAAATCCTTGAGGGCTTGGCTCCCCAAAGAGGACAAGGCCTTCTAAGGTGGGTATAGGGTGTCAAGCCAACATCGGCCAAAGGCCTGAGGTGAAAATCCCGACCACCCACAATAGATTAGGCATCTCCTAAATTGCGAGTGTTCATTAAAATGCTTTAGACAAAATTATACTTTTGTGTGTGTTCTCCCAAAAACATTAAAATCTCACCAAAAAAAAAAAAAAAAAAGGAAAAAATAGAAATTAAAAAAAAAAAAAAAAAACACCTTGAGATTAAGATGTATGGGCACGAACATGACATAAGACACAGCGACATAACAATTCTTAATAAATTAAAATAAAACAATATTAATAGTTGACAATTAAATATTAATATTAACACAAGCCTATTAAGCCAAAAAAAGAAGAAGAAAGAAAATGCACACACACACACACATATATATATACACATGTTACACTAATTATTATTATTATTGCATACATGATACAACTTTGTACACACAAATTATATAAACTATGTTTTTAAAATACAATTTTAATTGTAATTGAGAAATGATGAAAACGTATGCGATCCATATACACAATGGCCATCGCTGGTTTCGTTTTGGCCTGCAATTCACAATATGGTGGTTCAAGCTATTTGTCACCAATAATGAATTTGTAGGGTGCAGAATTCTTCCACGTTTTTGTATTTACTTCTCTGTTTATAACTGCTGGTTCATTTTTTTTATTATCACATCCTGGGTAATTTTGCAGCTCAAGTCAGCCTAGACGCCTTCGTCTTGTATGTTGCTATAGCATTTCGGATGAGGGATTGAGTGAAGGGGTTGCAAAACTTCTATTATTGGAGGAGCTGGACATTACACTTTGTTCCTTATCAAAAGAATCTCATTAAGCTATGGGGCACCGTTGCCCCCTTTTGAAATCATTCAAATGGAATTAGCAGTAGTTTGCTACTGATGGACTTTGTCAGACAGGGTTTGATGAGGAGGCAGTTGCTATTGCAAAGAACATGCCCGAATTATGCCACCTCCAGCTTATTGGAAATCAGCTGACAAATGATGGTTTGTAGGCCATATTGGATGGTTGTCCTCACCTCAAATCGCCTGACCTAAGCAAATGTTTCAATGTCACTCTATCAGGAAATTTGGGAAGAAGATGTGTTGAAAGGATTAAAAACTTGCACCATCCCAATGATTCCACTGATGACTATGGATTTGTTGTTGATGATGGATATTTTGATGATGACTCAGAAAATGATCTCACCAACTACGATTAATGGGTGAAAATAGTCAAATAGCACATTTTCGCAAACTATGTTGCAATCTACTACTGTTTAGAAAATATATAGGAATCTACCACTTTTTTGATACTCAAGTTTGGCGAAATCGAGTTTTCCATGGTAGTTGAGTTTATGGGACTCGAGTACCATAAAAATTTTCAAAATTGTTTAGAGTATATTTTTTTCAAAGAACTTGAATTTTTGGAACTCAAGTTTCACGGCAAACTAGAGTTTTACAAACTCGAGTTTCAAAAAAGTGGTAAATCCCTACATACTTTTAAAACAGTGGTAAATTGCTAATTTTTTTGCTAAATAGTGGTAGTGGGCCATTTTTGCCTGAATCTGTACCTACAAGTTTGTTATATACATCACAGAATGAAAGAGAAAGAATTATAACTTCCTTTCCTTCTCTCTCCACATTATGTGCTAAGTTAGTTACTAAACACGTGTGATTAAACACGTGTATTTTACATGTGCAAATAAACAAAACTACTAGATTATTTGTAGCTTTGCAATGTGTGCTGTCGTTTATGTCTTCATTTCCAAATTCCCAGCTTCATTTTTCCCAACTTCTTTCTTTTGTTGTTCACTACAACAAATGTAGTTTCGGTGACGAAAATTTTTGTCACTAAAAGTCCAACTTTTTGTTACCTATGACTTTTGGTGCCAAAATCTGCTTTTTGGCAACGAAATTCGGTTCATTGCTAATACCCCGCCGCTGAAAGTTCTGACAACAAAAAATTTTGTTGCCAAAAGGTCCAATTAGTTAAAAAAAAACTTTTGGAGACGAAATAATTTTTTCCTCACTAAATACACCATTCAGTGACAAAACTATTTCATCACCAAATGTTTTTTTATTTTATTAAATCATTTTGGCAATGAAATATTTCATCACCAAAACAATTTTTTAAAAAATTGGGGCATGAAAGCTCAAATTAAGGTGAAAATACTAATGCTTGTTTAGACCCCAATTTTAAAATTACGGCTAGATTGCTTTTACTCTAACTTATCTAAGTGTGGAATAAGAATAAATATGCACAATTAACTGGTAACACTACTATAAGCCATATTCAACTACAATGAACAATAAAAATAAAGCTTAAAGAGTAGGGAAGAGAGATGCAAATGCAAGATAACACCAAGATGTGTTATCGAAGAAGAAACCGAAGAACTAGGTGAAAAACCCCTTCATGACCCTCCAAGTCAAAATCAATCTACTAGTGAATAAAGTTGGAGTACACAAATAACAAAAGACCTTCCAAGCCTAGTCTACCCCATGTACTTGAGCCCACTTAGCTCTTGCTACCAACAGACTTCTCGGAGTCTTGTTTTCACTAGCTTTCCAGATCCCTCAATTCAGCCCGATTGCATCCGCCACTAAATGGCTCCTTCCAACGCTTCCCAAAGGCACCAAAACTTGACTTAATACTCAGATTTGGTGAGGTAAGTGTTTGGGCTAAGAACCTCTCAAGGATGTAGAGATGGAGAGGTAGGAATAGAGGAAAACTAAGAGAAAATGTGTAGATGATTGTGGGTATAACAATCTCTAACTCTCAAGTGTTATTGCTAGGGTTTTCTCTTTGAAAAGCACTCCTTACATTTTGTGGGTAATGAGGGTATATATAGTGTGGGTAAAGAATTTGGCAAATGACTTTTTCTTTTTGCCAAATAGAAAGTTTCACGGGTACCACGCAAGATGGCCTTGCTCATGAAGTACTCATGAATTTGACAGCCTGGCATGACTCTTCAGCTTCTAGTCATGTGCTTCACATATGACCTTTCGTGGGTTACTCTTCTCGCACGCTAGTCACGAATTGTACTGAATCTTCTTTGAAGCTTGATTCTTCACCAATCTCTCACACTCATCCCTTACAAATAAACCCACATAAATACAGGGAAATGATTGAAGAAAATACAATAAAATTTGGCATGGAATTAAAGCCAATAAAGGCTAGTTGGAAATCACAACTTTACGGGGTACATATAGCAACAATAAATTTTGTCACTAAAACTATTTCTTAAAAAATTTGGCTACAAAATATTTTGTCGCCAAAACAATTTTTTATTTTGCTATATTTGGTAGCGGAAAAATTCGTTGCCAAAACTAATTTTCTATTTTCATTTTTTTCCTTTCTTTAATACTAACTTGTAACCTGTAATTGCATTATTAAAACCTCACATTTGAATAACACATTTATTTTAACAACACATTTATAAGAAAACAATCCAGACATTCCAAAAGTAAAAATAAAAAAAGTATTTGAATTCAATCCATCCATACAAATTGTTTGTAGCACATACAATAACACAAAATGTTTTATAACAATAAAAAAACTTTAGTATAATATAATTAGGGCCAAAAGAAGATGTCCTCAAATGTCTTCAAGTAGTGCCAAAAGCAAATGTCCTAAAAGCCACTAATAAGAAATTTGCACAAATATAAAAACAATACTACATTAAAATCGTAAAGTAAAAACATTAACTATGTCATAAGAAATATTACTAACAACGCATTAAGAGTAGTCACAGCAATGAATTAAAACCACAACTCCTAACATATAAGTTGTAGAAAGCAAATATAAATTTTCAAGTGTAATGTAATACAATTAGTTTCAAATAATGCATTAAAAGTATTCACACCATGTAATACTACTCAATTGTTACGATAGAGTACTAACCAATAAGTCTTTTAGCTTGAAGACAAGCTACCCCTATAGGTTAAGAGTGTCATCATAACAATTGCTCCTCAAAATGTTAAGGATATATATTCTTTTGCACCTCTTCTTGCTTAGCTTGTGCCTTTGCTTGCTTAGCTTGCTCCTCTTCTTGCTTAGCTCTTGCCTCTTTGAGCTCAATTATCTTATATTCTAGACGATGAATATATTCTACCAAGAAACTAGATGAGGCAGTGGTCATAAGAGAAGATGAAGGTTTCATGCCAAATCCTTTTACAATGCTGTATTTCTTCTTAAAAACTATGTTTGATATCTCTTCTTGGATTAGGAGAATTGCATTAGGATCTTGACAATGCTCCTCTTGCACTTTCAAAATAATTTCCTATCATTTGAAAGAGAGAAAGAAACAAACAATCAATTTTTTTCCTTTTTCCTTTGACTTTTAAAACTTTGACACTGGAAATCAAAACATATAGGGCCCGTTTGGTATAGGAATTTGAGTAACGTTGTTCAAAATGATGTGAAAAATGTGTTTTAAAAAGTGTTGTAAAAAACACGTATTTATAGTATTCATAAAGCAGAAAATGTATTTGATACTGTGTTTCAAATAACATATTTTGGTTTTTGAACAATTAGTTGTGTGTTTGGTATGTGTGTGTTTATTTTTTAAAAAGCTGACAACGGTACAAATTTAAATTTATTACATTAGGAGAGAAGACAAGTGCCTGAAGTGTTTGAGCACTTCTTTTTCCCTGTGTACCACTGAAGCTTCTCTTTCCTTCGTTAGTAGGAACTGAGGCAAACGACAATCTGCGACATTTTCCTTTACTTTGCATTCCTCATCTCTATCAACACAGAAGACGGTTCACGGCTAGGCTTCAGTTTTCGTCAGATATCGTCAATTTCTATCAGTAGTCCACAACCTAGCGACAGTTAGGGGTTTGCTCGCAACCAAAGCCAGGGGAAGAAGGTCCCACTTCACCACCGAAACCCACGGGCTTGCTGCAAATCTAGGTTTGAAGAACACTTTGACCTTGGTTCTTAATGGGTTTTTGTAACGAGATTGTTGTTTTCCTTTTCTATACTTTTAATTGAAAAATTATGTCAATTTATTAGTGAGAGGGGTTTTGTGAGATACCCAGATGGTTTAAACCACTCCATGGGGAGAAACCACCGACCCCTAATGGAGGAACCCTTGTGAAAAGATACCAATTTTGGGGTTGTGGGATGTGAAAATAGAAAAGAAAATTCGGATAATAGATGATTTTCATGTAAAAAATGAAGATGACAAAGTACCTTGTAGATATCTTAGGTATACAACCATGTGTGTGGTAATTTCAAAAAGAAGGAAAACAGTAATAGTGTCTAATTTAAATTGAGGTGGCTGTGAGTCATGGCCTTTGAAAAAAGTCCATTATTATCTGCAATAGACATCATGGAAAGTAAGAATAGATGTTTTTTGGAGTCTAAACAGTATAAAGTGTGCATGTTTTTGGATTAACACTTGATCCAATATTATTCTCACAAGACCTTAGAGTTAATAGGTTCTGTAGGAGTTACTCCACAATCCTTAGGAGTTTATTTTCGGGTGGAGACTCACCCTGAGCAAGGTAAAACAAGTTGGTTTTGTGAAAATTCAGAACAAAAGAAGTAACAAGAGTAATATTTTATTTGTACATCAGCAATTGTAAAAGCTTTTGGTGATAGTGATGGATTCATAAATGATCTTTTTGTACATATAGTGATGGATTCAGAAATGATCTTTTTGCAGTGGACATGCGCATTACATTTTTGCTTGTTTTGAATAAAACTCTTTTATATAATACATATTACAATTGTTTGATGTTAAACTTGATACTGAACTCGTGGCTTTGTGCAAATTATTATATGTTGATAGCACAGTGAATTCAATACTCTTTGGTTTCTTTTGCAAATGTTGGAAGCAACGCGTAATGATATTGATGATGAGCTTAGGTTTCGAAATGTGAATTGTTTGTGTGGCTTGAGAGCAAGTGTGAAGATTTTGGATAAGCAAAATGAGAATCAATACAGGCTTTACCAATGTTGTTCAAGGGATTAATGTGGTTTTTTTGAATGGTGTATTCCATTGAATATGCCATTGTCATATGTAGAGGATTTCTTGCAACTACAAATAGAGTTGTGTGTATTGTGAGAGGAATTGAAAGCCGTGCATGAGATGGTTCAACCCATTGTTGGGACTAAAAGAATGGTGAAGATTATGTTCGTTGGATGGTGCCTACTATGCGCGGTTGTTGCGCTACTGCTCACTATGCCAACGGTGTAAAAGAAAGTGATATGCTGCCCACTTTGTGTTTCTTTGCTACGCATATTTGTGTAGGGGTTTTTGACATAGCAGCCTCTTGTATTTTGCAATTGCTACCCATATGTATGTTTTAAAACTGTTTCCATAAACATGTTTAACAACTTCTTTTGTATATATTAAACATATTAGCATCTTAATAATTCCACATATCATTTTGTGGAATTAGCACCATCAATACAACATTTATTTTGTTATTTGTGTTGCTAAAAATAGCTTTTCGCATTTTGATCTGTGAATGCTCTAAGTGGCTCATATTGATTAAAGTGTAATATTGTTGCCAATTTTATTATGAAAATGCGTGTATGAAAAACTTTAGTGAAAGAGTCAATAAGGTCTTTCATGAAGTTATCAATGAGATTGATCAAAACTTGATTAAAAACAAATTATAGTTAATGCAAACTCAATAGAAAACAAAAAAAATGACCTGATGGTTACAAAAAATATACACACCATATATAGGACTCAAAACTAGCGTTGAGAATCCACCAAGTTATAACTAATGCCCAATGTTTATTAAAGGAATCGCGTATGAACTAAACCTGCATGAGAAATAATACAACAAGGCACAAGATTTGTCAGTGGAGTTTTTGGAGATATCTGGAGAAGGGATTTGAAAGAAGAATGAGATATCCTCATATCATTCCTCACACCATTTAAAAAAAAAAAAAAATATATATATATATATATATATATGCTTGAAAAAATTAATACAATATGGTTAATATTGTCCTTAGGCCATTTGTTAAATTATTTTAAGATGGCTTTTATACAACTTTCTTGAGAAATATAAAAAACTGTAATTTTTTTTTTCTTTTCAGTTTCCATAGAACATTTCTAAAAATATTTTCTAAATCAATACCTTTAAGCCATTCATTAAAATGTCTTAAAGTTTTTGTGTGAAGAGAAAAAAAATAAGTAAAATATGTCACCTAAGGGAAAAATATGCCATATGATAGCAATATATATATATATATATATATTGTTGGGATTCTATCACTTCTCTTATTTTGATGGGTTTTGAATCACCAACCCCTTTACAGATTAGTCCTTTATAACAGAATCCAATTAAGAACAGGGTGAGTTCATTTTGCAAGATAAGAAGAAATAGGGCGAGTTCCCCTTATCCAATTACAGGATAGAGAAAAGATAAGAAGAGTAGAAAAGAAACAGGATGAAGTTGAAATACAATGAATTTCCCCTAATCCAATTACAAATAGGGTGAGTTCATTTTGCAAGCCAAGAAAAAACCTATAACAATATCACTTATTTGATCAATATTTACCACATAAATTTTAATACATCCACATAAACTTCTTTCTTCAGGTTGGGGTTGTCTAACCTAATAAATACTATAGATGTTCCCAGTTCCATTGCTTTGAACAGCAATCAAATTCAACCTATATTCGAGCACTACGTGTATCTAAAATTCTAAATAGTCACCCACCAATGGGACCATCTTACAGCTGTGACAACTTTAACTATTCCCCTATATTGATGGAATTGAATCAGAAATGTTATTATTCCATAGCAGCAGGTAGCACAGCAGCACCTGTGCTGATGCACATAGCAGCAGCACACATCACAGCAGCACCTGATGCACACAACAATAGCATAGCAGCACCTGATGCACACACCATACCCCGGCAACACCTGATGCACACAACAGTAGCACCAACTCTTGATCATGGTACCTCCTCCTCTACTCAATTCCAATACAATCATTCCTATCATTCTCAATCAACAACACCTAACATCTAACTAATGTCTCTAGATATCCTTAAAATAAGTAAACTAATTGTGATGCGAAGTAGAGTAGGGACACACAAAAAAACGAAGATACTCATTGAAGTTTTGAATATAAAAGTCTATTCAATTAGCAAAGTGCAATTGATGCCATTGAAACCAAATTTTTCTTACAGTTGGATTAACATGGAGAAATTTATGCTTTGTCAAGAATCAAGATTCTAGCAATATGATGATAACAAATAAAAAAGTGAAGACATCCCTTCCAACAACATAATAATAACATTAAAATATTATCATCCAATCCATAGAAAAAAAAATTATATAACCATTCAGAGCTGAGGGCCAAGCTTCTCCTCAGCCAAACGGTCTCAACTTTAACCCTTAATTTATTGAATTGCTTCTTCCTCTCATATGCAACCTTAGCTCTCCTTTCTCTTCCTCTCAAGATCCTGCGGAGCAAAGAGATTAACAAGCATTAGAAAGCACTCACAACTATAATGACTACATAATATGCAGACAATGTTAACCCGAGCAAATTCTTCATTGTCGAACTTTCAGACATGTGAAATAGATATCCAAATACCAAAATAGACAATTACATAAATGCCAGCACAAATACGGCAACACCAGGTTCAAATATTGCTTAATATTTCTAAACATTAATCTACAAAGGGAATCCAATAACTTGCTCAACATCAACATTTAATTGGGGAATCAACAACCATTAACATATCAATATCCAAGAAAATGGCCATATGAAAGGCAAGTACCAAATGATACAAGAGTAGCATTGAACACCTCAAGAACAAATGATACAAGAGCAGCATATAACCTATACAGCAGATGTTAGGACATATGTGATTTAATGTTAGGAACATATGTCAATATTGAATTGGTTAGTCCTTTGACAAAACACACTTTACTTGTAATTGAGTAGATTTATGATGTGTTTAATGCTTCAAGGAACAAGGTTTCAAGTTCAAGTATTAAAGCCATGCAAGTTTGTCCAAAAATGAAGTAAAGAAGTGCTGGATTTTAAATTTTGATAGCTTGTATCTATCGATGTTTAAAAGGCTGTTGAAGCCCGATGCTCGACAGCTTCTCGACAAATAAGCTATCTATCGAGGTTTATGAAAATCATTTTTTCAGAGTTAATTTCACTTCAATCTGTGAATGTATGTTTGGGCTTTCTTTTCTCATAACCCTAAACATATATAAGGAATGTTTTAAGGGCCGTCAAAGGTTATGCTAGTGTGGAGCAAAGTTGTGTTCATGCAATTGTGACCGAAGACAGAATTTGTCCTAATTCATCTTTCTCTTGAAGAAGCTGTTGTGTTTCTACACCGTAGGGTTTTGTAACCAAGGAGTTTCGTGATTTTCATTGTGTGATGAACTAAAGAACTTTGCAGCCAACATCTTTCTCAAGTTGGTGAGTAAGCCACGTACTGGGATCCGCGCATCGAATTGGTTAATCACGTATTGGGAGCCGTGCATTAAAAAGAGAAATTGTCATTACAGAATAAGTCCAATTGGGTATTGAGGTATGGGTTCAACTGTAGGTTGGTATAAGGTACTGGGATTCCTTTACTTGTAACCGCTTGTTGTGATAATAGTGAATTCTCGGGAGTGGTGACCTTAAAATCACCCGGTGGGGTTTTTGCCATGTAAGTTTTCCCCATTCGTAAACAAATCACTGTGTCAATTTAATTTCTACTGCATTTAGTTATTTGGAGATTTGTTTGTGCTACCACACTTATTGCATGCAAATTGAATTAATTAATTAACTTGGCTAATTAATTAGTTAATTCATCACAGGGGGTCAATACATTCTTGGCCTATCAAATGAAATCAAAGTAGGCACACTCTGATTAGGTTTTAATCTTTTCTGTGTGATCCATTGACCTCTATTTGTCATGGATAGAAGACAGTCTCTTATTATACCTCATTTATTTGATAGCACTAACTATGCATACTAGAAAGTACGCATGAGAGTTTTCATGTAGTCATTAGATAAAAAGGTTTGGCAAGCTCTGGAGATAGGCTAGACCAAGCCTAAGGAAGCGCTGGCCGATTGGCATGATGCTAAGATCAAGGCAGCTAACTTCAATAGCAGGGCCTTGAATGCTTTATTTAGTGCAGTCACGAATGAGGAGTTTAAGAAGATATCATTTATTGAAACTACTAAGGAAGCATGGATTATTCTCTAGAAAACTTATGAAGGAACTAAGGCTGTCAAGGATTCAAAGCTTCAGAGGCTTACCACGAGCTTTGAAGAGATTAAGATGGAAGATGATGAGTCACTTGATGAGTTCTATGCCAAGCTCAAGGACATAGTGAACTCAACTTTTAATCTTAGGGAAACCATTCAAACAAAGAAGTACAATGCATAAAACCCCAAATACGAGACCACTCAAATAAAGTCCTAGTTAGTAAAGACTTCAACCATTGATAGTTTCATTTAGGAGCTTCATCCTTAAACTTGAAGCTTAAATTTGGTGTTCATTATTTTTTATTTTTATTTTTTAAAACCTATATAATTCATTATTTATGTTTTATACAATTTAAAACATGATTTACTGTAATTTGTCAAATACCTAAAATGCTAAAAAGCTTTTTAGTAAAGACTATCTATATATCACAAAAGTTCTACAGTTCAAATTTACTTTCTACAACAATGTTAAACAGACACATAGTAGAGCTTTTGTAATATTGATTACAGATCTAGATTTTTAAAGCTTGAAAATTGAATGATACACAATTTCTCCCTAAAAGCACTGAATTTCAACTTTAACCTTAAAATTGTTTTCAGCTTTAAAGACTCCTTAAAACTCCTCTTTAGTAAGTTGTCAGAACCCTCCATTTTTTTCTCTTTTTAGAAGAAACTATTAATAATATTTGATATAACACACTTGGCATTGAATTATGCAACCTCTTATATTTAGAAAACCACAAGGGAGAGTCCAAAAAATGTCTCATCTCCATGTTAATTTCCCTTGTCCCAATTAAAATACACTAATTAATAAATGAATTTTGGTCACTATCAGTATTGTTTGCAAGCAATAATCGAAGATCATGAACGAAGATGAATGCGAAAAAGATTGATCTTTCTTTATAGTAATTACCCAACAAACAGTACTTATGTCTAGCCTGAAGCCTCAAAACCCTGTGTTTATTATGTTTTATTTTTAGAAAGCATAAGACAATAATTAAAACATTTGAAAATAAAAGAAAAGAAAAACAGAAATTAAATGAAATGCAAGAGAGAAAAAGAAACAGACTTGTTTCAATAGAACTCAAGTACGGTTGCCTATGTGTTCTGCCCACATAGTTGCTATGATGTCATCCTGAAACTGGGACATGGCTTGTTGTGCCTGAGTATTAAAGGCTTCCTTGTTCCCTCCACCTCCAACTTTTGCACCACCCGAGGTACTTGTGTCGCTAGGTTCCATGTCTTGTCCTTCCCATGAATGAAAAATTTCATCAAAGTGGCTATACATGTGAATGAAGTTGTGCAACGCACTACACGTGGTGACAATCAGTTGTTGTCTAGATTTTGAATAGGAGTGCATGTCATTGAGAATTGGGAACCTCCCCTTTAGCACTCCAAAACACCGCTCAATCATCATGTGGAGCGAGGAATGCCTGTAGTTAAACAGCTCTTGTGGAGTTCTAGCTTGTCTGCCAGAACCTCTATATTCTTGTGTGTGATATATGACGGACTTGCGCGGTGGAAGGAATGTAAAACCAATAGCATACCCCGAATTGACAAAATAGTATGAGCCTGCAAGAACACAGAAAAGAGGCTTAACACGAATATAGTAACTGCAACTGTAACAACATTAATAAGATCATATCTAGGGTATATTTAGTGTTCACCTCTAGGCGGCCAAGGGAATTGAAACTCTAGATTGCCAAGGGCCTCTTGCATCACTCGTCAATCATGTGCACTACCCTTCCAGCCAGCATGCACATACGTGAACCTCATATCAAAATTGCATGCACACATAACAGTCTGGAATATGTCACTGGATCTATCCTGGTAGGCGGTACTTTTGCAGGCCGGTGCAGAAGCACTGTATGTGTACCATCAATAGCTCCTACACATTTCTGTTGACAGAACATACATTTCAACAAACTGGTCATAAGGTAACAGGAGTATATACTAACAATTGAAATTAACTTTTGCCATATCATCAAAAATATTTATAATAGAGATGTATTTATACCTCAAACTATGGGTAATACTTCGTATTTCCACGAAGATGAAGAGGGAGCTCAGCTGCATCCTGATCAGGCCTTATTATTAGGCACCCCAATGAGTGAATTGCCAGTAACGCCCAACAGAATCTCTGTTGAATTGTTTCTAGTGAATGTTGGAGCCAGTTTCTAGTCACCCTTATGTCCACATTATGCCCAAGAATATATAAAAGTGTGTCAATGGACCCCTCAACAGAGACAATTCCGGTGTCCTCTCCTAACAAGTGCAACCATTTCAACTCACTGCACAAATGCAAGAAAACGTGCTTGTCCATGCGAAACGTATTATAACATGTCTATGGATGTCCTTCAAGTGTCTCCTGCACGTATGACTTCCTTGACAAAATACTAGTGCACATAGGAGTCTTCAAATAGTGTTTTTGGACGTAGTCAATACAGATGGCAACATAGGTGACATTATTTCGAATTTTACTGTCATTGAGTTTGTCATCTATGTCATGGTCGGCCATAGTGGAATCACAACTGTATGGTGATAGAACATGTAAGCAATAACTAGTGCATAATAAATTCTAGGAGTACCAAATCCATCAAAATGGAAAAGGGATAATTATGATAATGTAAATGAAAGTAAAAGCTTACAAATGAATAATAATATACTTACTTTTCAATATGCTTACTTTTCTAGTGGCTGGTATAGCACTAGCCCTAACTGCTTGAATGGTTGCTGGAATTTCTTAAATAGATTGTGATTATGTTATAATTAAAATATTATAATTAACTAAAATACA
The DNA here is from genome assembly GCA_023621385.1 of Quercus gilva. Taxonomy (NCBI): domain Eukaryota; kingdom Viridiplantae; phylum Streptophyta; class Magnoliopsida; order Fagales; family Fagaceae; genus Quercus; species Quercus gilva. The sequence goes on from CM042477.1 coordinate 69,916,071, forward strand.
AATAAATATAATAATTGTGTCAAATCAAAAGTTAGCGATGTTAAATGAAATATTACTAGGGTTTTACTAATGCAATTTGAAGATTTATTACAATAACATTAGTTAAACAACAGAACAGTGTATTGAATTCACAAATGAATGCTTAAAGGCATGTTTAAATTTATTATGCACTTGTTGTACTATATGGGCAATTTAAAATATAAAAACAAAAGAAAAATCCCACTTCAAATAATGTTGCAACAATGTATTCATAACAATAGTGATAATGTAATAAGTTTAATAACACGAGTGAAAATATTTGTTATTCGTTTCTCATTATCCACAGACATGCGCTATAAAGGAGCTCATTCAGTTCCCACTTCCTTTCAAAAAACAACAAGAATTTGGATCAATAAGGCCTGTTTTTGGAGACAATGAAATCAAAAGAAAGAAGAAATCCATATACCCTTGTCAATTTAGAGCCCCATCGGGTCAAAGTTTAGGATTACTCTTTCAATTGCCTAATATTGCCACCGTATAGTCAAAAAAATTCCTTGTCCTTTAATTTGCATCAGCTTCTAACTTGATTCTTCTTGCCCAAATAAACCTCACTGAAGAGGAAAGTCATCCAATGCCTCGTTACTTTTTGTGTTGATAGAAACTATATATAAATTTTATCATAGGTACTACCCAATATAAAGTGGAATTTAGAAGAAAGTATGGGCAGATAAATAACTTCACGTATAGATACTGACATTAGTTACATAGTTGCACACATATGTAGAGAGATAAATTATCATAGGACAACACTTCATCAAAGTTGAGAAGGTCACTTCTTTTGTATATAAAGTAGGTAAATTTTTGTTGTAATTTAGACCAAATATATATATATATATATATATATGTATGTATGTATGCTCAGATAACTAGGACTAGCTAGGAAGAAGTTGTTGTAGGACCCTTCCTTTTGACTTAAGCACGAAAACTCTTAGATAGATTTTTTTCTTTTTCTTTTTTTTTCCCTATAAGCAAGAAATGTGGTCACATGATAATCTGTGTACAGAAACCCCACTTGAATCTTAAACTTGAAATATTAACCACAAAGGGGAGGTGCTTGACTGAAGGGAACTTGCTAATTAATTAGCTACTATACTAGGCAATACATGTGTGCATGTTTCCGCATCGATGGATGCCAACTTTATTACAAAAACAAAGCAATAATGACATCACATGGTTTTAAAAGTTATAAATAAAATCAAAGAAAAGAAGGTTCAGTTTACGAAGAATCTCACTGAGCATCCCTAATAAGGTCGCAGCCAAATTTCATAATATGCATTTCACAGCAAAGGAGCCAAACTCAAAAGATACATGGTTACAAAGCATTTGACTAAAAATTTTACCCTTCTCCATCACAAGGTAGCTTTTTCCACAAATTTTACCCCTCAAGGAATACACGGTTACAAGTATTTGACTAAAAATTTATGAAACATTTTAGTCTTTGGTGGATCAAAGTTCAAACATCTGACCTAATGTTACATTCACCACAGTATTTCAAGGAAAATCCAGACCACTACAATCGTGCTTACAATACTAAATTATGGAGTTTACTCTGAGGGATGTGGACAACAATGTAATGATGTTATGGGTACACGATGACTACATGTATTTGGTACATATTTGAACTCTAAAAAACTAGTTTAAATTTCATTATATACATGAAATTCAATGTATAATGTATTATTCATAAACTAGAATGAAAGAATATGTAACTTTGGTATGTCATTGTCAGGTGGCCAAAGAAAATAAGAACACTCTACCTTCAGCAAATCTTTTCATCATCAGATACCACTCATTCTATGGTAAGTAGGAAATATAGACAAATGCTATAAATATAAGCTCCCCCATTTACATGAAATATGCCCTATTTTCTTATTAAATGATCTGATGGAAATATTTGATATTGCAGCCTTACATAGATCAGGGGCATATAAGCAATTAAATTAGGTCTTCAACCCATTTTCATTTCACTAAAGAAGATATTGGGGTCCAATCAATTAAATTTAATAATATGTAAAAGCCATAGTATGAACATCAAACTTTCTCAGTAAAAAAAAAAAAAAAAAAAAATCAAACTACCGTTGTTCCAGTAAAGGAGACTTGTAGGATTATTTTCATTCATATCTTTGATGATCAGTGAAAGGATGAGTTCAAATACATGCATCACGTACTTATATAATAAATATTATTACTAAAAGTGTATGCTTAAAATTGATTTTCATTTCCTTCTTCTTTTTTTTATGATTTTTTTAAAATTATTTATATCCCAACTAACTTCAATTGAGAAAGAAGAAAATATTTCTTAGTTTTCAATGCCGTTTAAAGGTTTTGCAAACCTGTAAAAAGAACATAAGAGTCAACAATATCGGAATTCACATAAGTTGTACTTGAACTTTGTTAAGCTACTAAAATTTTTTTCCTATGAATTGTAAAGGGAATTTTGGCTTAAAAAAAAATTCACAAAGCATTCATCTGAAAAAAAAACATCTCTAACAGAAATAATTAGCTACTATACTAGGCAATACATGTGTGCATATTTCAACAAGGATGGATGCCAACTTTATCACAAAAATAAAGTAATAATCACATCACATGTAATTAAAAGTAATAAATAAAATCATAGAAAAGAAGGTTCAGTTTAGGCAGAATCTCACTGAGCATTCCCGGTAAGGTTGCAGCCAATACTGTTACAATGCATTGCACAGCAAAGGAGCCAAATTCAAAAAATTTTGCAGCCAACACATGTTTAGCATTATTCATTAGCATGTTTCAGACCATGCTTCAGGCTATTTCAGACCTTCAGTTGGAAGTTTTTAAGGATCAATGATTTCTCATCCATCAACAGGTTATGTTTTGTTTCTCTATATATGTAGTAGTACATCAACATGTTATATTTATAGAACTTTGCAGCAAAGACAGCATAATGTTTATACAAACAACATTCACCAGTTAAAACAGCATATCATGTCTTTGCAGCAAAGACAGCAAAGACAACATAATTTGCAGCAAAGACAGTTGGAATAATCAGCACAACAGTAGTTATGAACAACATCAGAATGGTTATTAACAACATCAATAGTTATCAACAACGCAGCTTGCAGCAAACAACATCACAAAATAGTAGTTATTAACAACAAAATAATGGTTCCTTAACAAATCAGAATGTTGCAAATTTCATTAACAAAAAGTTTATACAATAAACTCAACACCAAAGCTAGTTTTTAACAATAAACAGTAAACGGTTCCTTAACAAACCAGCAAATACGACCATCATTAACAATAAGTTCACATATAGTAAGATCATTGTTCCTTAGCACACTAAAATGTGACCCCACTGGACCATACAACCAATGCAAAAAAAAAAAAAAAAATTAAAAAAAAAAAAAAGAAGGTTCCAGTGGTAATTAGCATAATACACATAAGAGCAAAAACAATGGCTACAACCCCACAAATAGCAGCCCAAACTTGTCCCCTTTCCTTAACTAAGTCCCTTACATTAAACTACTATCTAAATCTATCCACCCCCTTCTTCTATCTAGCCTCAGCGTAATGAAAGCGGTCCTACTATCGGGCTTATGGAGTTCGTTAAGGACCTTGAACATGGTGTAATCATCAACATTTTCAATATTGTTAAGAATTGTGACAGCCTTGTCCATTGAGAACCTATCACCCACCAGCACAGATTCAATAGTTTCCTTTCGACTATCACTATCCTTATTACTACGCTTTTTTCTTGACATGTCCATGAACTCCATGATAGCATTAGTGGTATATTTAATAGGCCCTCCTTTCCTCTTCCTCCTTATCAAGGTTTCGGAGTGAGATTACTACTTTCTAGTATGCTTGCTGCCTTGCCCTGCAATTGGGGTGGGCAACTCCTCCACATCGCTTGGACTATCAGATTCGACACTGACATGTACTCCATGCGTTAGGAAAACGGCATCCAATTCTCACTCTTCATTGCTGTTAGGGGCTGTTTGGGTGGAGGAAATTTGTAGAAATCCAATTGTATTGCCCGTGTTGAAGAGCTGGCCTAGTAGGTCAGCCCCTTTTTACGAAACTCTTTCCACTCTTTCCTAGTCCCCTAATTCCAAAATTCCTGCAAAACATTATTTAATCATATTAGGGTAACAAATCCATCAAATTAAAGGGAAAAAAACTATAAAAAATGGCTAACAACAAAGAGAAAGATACGAAGGTCTTGAAGAAAAAAAAATACCACTTCGGGTTAGCAAATATGGCATTATAAACAACCCAGCCACTAGAGATTGGGGGAGGCCAAGGAGGCTTGGCCATGAATGCTAGCTGAGGATCTCTAACTCTAAGGAGAAGTTAGTGTTGGGGAGAGGAGAATGAGAAAAAAAAAAAAAAAAAAAAAAAATTAAAGAGAGTGATGAAGAGGTAGCTGTAGAATGGAAGAGACTTGCTAGGACTATATATAGAAAGAAAAGGCACTCTTCAATTTCCACTTTCTCAGAAAATGCTCTCTTATCGTTTGGAGTACTCTTCGTCTTTAATTAATTTTTTTTTTCATTAAAACTCATCTTCATAAATCTGCACCAACCTCTTAACTACCCACTCCTGTTCAACAAGAATCGTAATGATATTTATGAGTGTTAGTTGAATTGAATTTTTCCCTAACTCACCTCAGTACACAAGCACTGATAGCCCATTTATGGGGCGGTAAATGTGGTCTAGGAGGGAAATTTGTAGTCTCCTACTCTCCTCCTAATATAATACAGTACTTTATTTTATTTTATTTTTTCTATATTTTATTTCTAAATTCATTAAAGAACTAAAAAGACACATTTCCAATTTTATCATTATGCTCAAGCCCTATTAATGAAGAGATATACCCAAAAAAAAAAACGGATTTTATATATATATATATATATATACATAAACTATTATTCAGCGAAGAAAACTTAGTACTTCTTGGAGTTCAAATTCTTTACGTAATAATTTATTCATTTACATAACATTAGTCCATAAATGTTAAAGATTGAAATGTTATTATGACATTTCAATCTTTAAGACGCCAAGGTACCCTCATGTGCTCATTGATACGTTGGTGGACCTCTATGATATCAATGATAGGCGTTTTAAAATCAAAGGTGACCTATCATTTACATTTAGTTTGGAGGATGTTCTCTTCATAATTGGCTTGCCTATCGATGGCTAGCCAGTTATCAGTACAAAAGTGAATAGTTCAAATTTTTGTAATATATATGTTTGTTTGTTTTGACTCTTAAAACAAATTGTTTGATCTAATATATTAACCAAGTGATTACTTAGATTAATTATTCAAATCTAGGTTAAACAATAATAAATCATATCATGTAAAGTAGCGGAAAATAAATAATACCATGATATAATGACCCAGGAAAACCGATGAAACGAACCGTTTCAAGGTAAAAACCTGGAGAGGATTTGACCTAGCTATCCTTAAGGTAAAATAAATTCACTATAAAAGAATTGAAGTTTTTACAATCAGATTTAACTCTAAATCTATTGCTACCTCATATAGTAACTTACTAACATGACTATGTGCAAGCTCTGAATCCATGAGCTTCTTATCTTCTTGGATTTACACCAACACAAGTAGCCTTTCTTGTGACTTGGAGATCCCACTCAAAGGTTTCAGATCACCATTAGTAATGATCTTGATGCAGCAACTATGTTCTATCAACACTTAATTGTATATCTTGCTCCAGCAGATTCTTATGTAGTTAGAATGTACAAAACCTCTCAGATCTCATAAAGAATAACACACAAGTCTTCCAAAAGTCTGAAAAACGTAGCTAGGGTTTCCTTTTTATATGTGGAGAAGTTGGAATGAAACCCTAAATGTTATCGCGGGCTTAGGTCTGGTTTAAAAATTTGCAGAATTTCTTTTCCTGTGATTTTCGATCGATTGAGCCTAATTTCTCGATTGGTCGAGCAAGGCAAAAACTATCTTCCTTTTTATGTAGTCAGTTGGACTTGAACCTTAAAACAAACACTTTTATGCATTGCCTAATACCTAGACTAGACATGTTTTGTTCTTGGTTTGCCAACACAATAAAAATATGATTATAAACAAATACACCTAAATCTTTAGAACCTAACAATATATTTAGGTGACAAATTTAGCATGTGAGAAATGACATGTGATTTATCCTAAAATGACATATAAAAAGATGACATGTGATCTATCATAAGGTGGCATGCGAAAAAATGGCATGTATCTATCCTACATGTATCTATCCTAGGATGATGTGTGAATACATTAACTATTTATAAGAATCAATCTTATGATGACATGTGAATGCATGACATGTATAATCTACCCTATGATGACATGTGAGCATGTAGGCATGTGAAAAATGCATGGACATGTGAACAACTTATTTTAGAAAACAAGATTAAAAATCATTCCTAAACGTGTGATAACATGACATATACTAAGGAGAATGGATTATTGGATTAAGTAAAGCTAACCTCGCTCTAAAGCATAGCCTAATAAATGCAATTTGGAAATTTCTTTTCCCAAAGTATTTTATCTCATGCAAAAACTGAAAAAGACATAAATATATTAGGTTCTAAAAGTTTAGAACAATTGGCAACTGTAAGCACAAACTTGTCTAGGTATAGATCTTAAAGTCACACAATGTTCAAGGTGCTACAAATCAGATATACAAGAAAAATGAAGCTGCAGTTTCAAGAATTTGAAACATGTCAAGTTTGACCGATTGAGACTATGGTTCGACTGATCGAAAGATGGGTTTTACAGAATATAATTAAAGCCCAACAGCCCATTGGCCCATTAAGTGATTAGGGTTTCAGATCTATTTCATTAAGTATTTAAAGGAAACCTTAAGGCACATTTTGAGATAACTCTAAAGGTGCTCTTGTGAGATCTAAAAGGTGTTGTACCTTCTCTTTTTAAAGTCACTATAGGCCGGATATCATTCTCGTACCATCAGAATTAGTAGATCTAAAGTTGCTGCTACAAGATCAACAACTACTGATACTCTAAACCTTTGAGTGGGATCTCAAAGTTATAAGTGTGGGAGATTGTGTTCAACAAATCCAAGAAAGAAAAGTCTGTGGAGTCGGAGCTGCACATGGTTGTGTTAGTAAGTTCTATTAGAGGTAGTATTAGATTTAGTTGTTAAATCTTTTATAAACTTTTATTCTTTCTAGTGGATTTGTTTACTTTGAGGATAGTTACGTCAAATCCTCCTCAAGTTTTTTACCTTGAAACCGTTCATTTCATTGGTTTTTCTAGATAATCATATCATTGTTTTTTTTTTACTTTTCTGTTGTGCATGATGTGATATATTACTGTTTAACTTAAATCTGAATAATAAACCTAAATATTAACTTGGCTAATTCATTAGGTTAAATAAATTTGATTTACAGAGGTCTAAACAAACAAACAAAATACAAAGAACACAAAGATTAAATTCATATAAAATCTAATAAAAATGTCCTTTGAAAAGTTTATTAATTTTTAAGGAAAATATTTTATTTTGGCATCACAGGAAAAGAGCATTTTTTGTGACCTCAAGGGCCTTGGCACAATTAGGAATTTTTTGATGGTATGAATGAAATTTAAGAAAGTTTGGGGTTGGATGGCAATTTTGCAAAAATTGAGGGGCCAAAATGCGATTTTAGGAAAAATTCAAGGTCAAAACAATTTGGAATTTTTTGGTCGTATCAATGAAATTTAAGAAAGTTTGGGGTTGGATGGCAATTTTGGTTTACATAATGTGTTGCTTTGTTTTTGATCCGTTAGATTTAATGATGTATCTTAATTTGTCCTTTACATCTCGTTGGTGATATATGTCTACGAATTCCCTTTTTTGGACCATATGGATTTATGCATTAACTCTATAGTTAATGTCATAACTACATAGTCCTAAAGTAAAATGGCTTAGATAGATAGTATATTTTTTAAATGATAAAACTTAGTTACAGTACTTAGATGTTATTCCTTAAATTTCATTTTTAAAATTCAGCTATGTAATGTAGCAGCACTAAAATAAAAATACACTTTCATCTCATTAAAAAAAAATTAAAAAAAAAATCATATAGCTAAATCTTAAGAGGGAAACCTAAAAAACAGCACTTGTGTATTGTATTTAAGATTTGTCCTTTTTCAAAATGTTTTCTCCATATATATTAGTTTCCAAAAAGCTTTTTCACCAAAATTTTAAGGCTTTTCAAATTAAAAACTCATGGGATGTTCATCCTTTACCCTCTAGGGAATTTTCCAACATAAAAATACAAAACCCATGAGAATTTCATCATTTTCCTTTTTGGGATTTTTCTAAAAATCAAAACTCATAAGAACTTTTACCCTTTTTATTTTAGAAAAATGTTCAAATTAAAAGCTCATGATATTATTGTCAAATCCCTTCTAGGGAATTTTATCAAATTTAAAAACCCATGAAATTTTCACAATGCTAATATTACATCATGTAGCAGTATCTAATATATAAACAAAAAAAAAAGTTCTAAGAAAAGTTCAAAGGGATTTTCACAACAAAAAAGTGCTAATATGCCAATATTACATCGTCATCGTGTAGCAATATTACATTTAAGATATAAACAAAACAAAGTTCTACGTACTACATCATATAAAACAAGTAACTTTTTTACCTCCAACTTTCCGAATGAAAATTGCACTACAAAAAACTGGTCCTATAGTGGCGTTTTTTGTAGTGGCGTTTGTAAAAAACGCCACTATAGGTACCATATAGTGGCGTTTTCTATAAACGCTGCTATAGGCATATCTATAGTGGCGTTTGGAAAAATAGGTCTATAGCAGCGTTTTTAAAGGCCTATAATGGCGTTTTTAAAACGCCGCTATAGGTCCTAGTCTTACAAGGGCCTATAGTGGCGTTTGTCAAATGCCATTATAGGCACTTTTTATTTATTTATTTATTTTTTCGGTTGGGTTGGGCCTATAGTGGCGTTTTGTAAACGCCACTCTAGGCATTTGATCTATAGTGGCGTTTGCAAACGCCACTATAGCCCAGCAAAAAAAAAAAAAAAAAAAAAAAAAAAAAAAAAGAATCCAACAAAAAAATGGGAACCTATAGTGGCGTTTGGAATAGGACCTATAGTGGCGTTTGTCAAATGCCACAATAGGCACTTTTTTTTTTTTTTTTTTTTGGTTGGATAGGGCCTATAGTGGTATAGTGGCATTTGACAAACGCCACTAGAGGCCCTTGTAACAGTAGGACTTATAGGCATTTGACCTATAGTGGCGTTTGCAAACGCCACTATAGCCCAGCAAAAAAAAAAAAAAAAAGAATCCAGCAAAAAAAAGGGGACCTGTAGTGGCGTTTACCAAACGCCACTATAGGTCCAAAAAGTCCTTCTTCCACAATATTTCAGCACACAAAAAAAAAAAAAAAAAAAAAAAGAACTGAATGAGTTTGAGCAGTAAAAAAAACCATGGAATATGCCTAGGATATTCTATGGCATATTCCAAAATATTTGAATATAATATAAATATATATATATATATATATATTATATTTAAATGTATATATTATTATTATATATTTATATAAATGAGAGATGCTATGTCCACAATATTTTCACAACAAATCATAAGTAGTTAATTGTTATTGGTTCAAATTTGAACATAACAATAAGATTATATTTTTGCCTTAACAATAATAACTAGCAGCAACCTGTCATTTAAAATTTGTTGTAAAAATGTTATGAAAATGTTGTTGACATATCATTTCTCTTTATATATATATATATATATATTTATGTATGAGAGATGCTGCGTTTACAATATTTTCACAACAAATCATAGGTGGTTAATTAATTGTTATTGGTTCAAATTTAAACCTAACACTAAGATTAATTTTTTGCCCTAATAATAACAACCAGAATCAACCTATCACTAAATATTTTTGTAAAAATATTATGAAAATATTGTAAATATATCATTTATATATATATATACACACACACATATATAGTTATCATTTCTCTTTATTTATATATATATATATATAAATTTAAAAAAACATTAAAACTCCCCACCTACCCGCACTCTCCCATATCTCTCCCTTATCTCCTCAGACTTCTTTGCTCTTTTGGTTTCTTTTGTTTTTTTCCTTTGTTTCTTTTTCTCCCTAGCTTGTCTCTCCACGCCAAAGTCTCAGACCTCCTTTCTCTTCTTCTTCTTTATTTTTTTTTTTTTTTTTTTTTTCCCTTGTCTCCAGTACTCCTCCATCTTTCTTCTTTTCTTTTTCTTTCACTCTTCTTTCACTTCACACCTGAATTGATTCTTTTCTATTCCTCTCCATTTTGATTTTATTTATTTTGTTTTATTTGTGGTGGTGTTAATGTTTGTGGGTTTTGGATTTGAAGATAGTGTTGCAGCTTATGGATTTTGTTCAAATTTGTAGATGGTGTTTGAAGCCATTGGTTGTATAGTTGCAGGTAAGCATTTGTTATTTTTTAATTTATGTTTGTTTTGGTCTATTTATTTTTTGATAATAGTTTTGGTCTATTCCTTGGATGTGAGCATGTTACGTTTGATTTTGAATTTTTTTTAGGTGGGTTTGTGTTTTCATTTAAATTTGCTGGGATAGTTATAGTACTGTTTGTATTTGAAGTTGCTATTTTTTTTTTTTTTTTTTTTTTTATAAATTTTTGGATGTGAGCATGTTGCATGTATTTGATTTTGAATTTTTTTAAGTGGGTTTGTGTTTCATTTTGAATTTGTTGGGATAGTACAATGTTTGTATTTTGTTTTGTATCTTTTAATTTAATTAAAATTGTAATATTAATTTAATTACAATCTTAATTCAATTAAAAAAACTTTTTCACGCCAAAAAAAAATTCTTTTGATTACCAAAAATTAATTTTTGGTAATCAAATTATTTTTGGTTTTTTTTTTGGGCTATAGTGGCGTTTTACAAACGCCACTATTGTACCGTCACTATAAACGCCACTATAGAGTAATTTAAAAAAAAAAAAAAAGCCTATAGTGGCGTTTAACAAATGCCACTATAGGTCTATCCTATAGTGGTGTTTGACAAACGCCACTATAGACTTTTTCGAAAATAAAAAAAATTGGTCCATAGTGGCGTTTATAGGGTGGTCCTATAGTGGCATTTCACAAACGCCACTATAGGCCAGTTTTTTGTAGTGTTGCAAAAAGCCATGTTGATTTTACCTTGGCAAAATTCAGCGGAAATCCAACCCAAAGAAAAACTAAAACTGTAATACCTGCTAGAGATGTTATTAGAATCAATTGATTGCTTGGTTCCATCACTAGGAAAAAAGCAGAGGCAAATGACACTATCATGGCAGCAATGGAGATGAATAATAAAACGAGTCCAAAAATCATTTTTTTGGCAAAGACTCTAAAAGTCTTTTTGCCAATACCTTGTGGACAAAATCCCCAAAAATATAAGGGTTGATGTGCATGAGGAAAAAAATGATGCTGAATCAGATATTGAAAACATTAAAAGTAATGGTCTTTCCAAAAATACTCGTTGGCCCTGACTGTTGATTCCTCCAAGAATTTCAAAGATGGATTAAAACATTAGTGTTGCTATCAACGTAACCAACGTAACTATCACCGTACATAAACTTGCCAAGTTCTTGTACCATTCTTCAGCTTTCAAAGAGAGGTTGTGTTGAGTCTTCAAAAATAATTGATGAAGGGTTAAACCCTCATCATTAAATTCATTTGTAAATTTTTGTCGTACAAATTTTTTTTTTTCCTGCATTTTTTAAGTAAAATATTAGAAATAAAAAATTAATAATAAAAATAAAAAAATTTAAATATTAAAAAAATTAGACACAGTAGATATTAACGTTTACACCTAATAGATATTTTCTTTTTTAATGAATCAAAACTTTCACTAGCAAACAAACCAAAATATAAAAACATAGCCTTCTCAGGCAGAAACGCCAAAACAAAACTCAGACAACTATAAAATCCACCTCAGTCTTTTACTATAACAAATCAAAGTCCAAAGAGAGGATTTAAGGAATAAAAATCGAAGAATAAGATGAATTGGTCCAAGAATAAAATTTTATTTTAATTCTTTTGTCAAAAATGAAGAAGTTAGTTTTCTAAAACTTTTTCTCTTTTGTCAAAATCTCTCTCACCCAAAAAAGTTTTTCACAAAACTTTCTTTCCTCAAAAGTTAATGTTTTCCAAAAAAAATTACTAATCAATAGCCATTGTTCCTTTTGTTTTATTTTATTTTTTACTTAACCTTATATTTCACCTTCTCATTTTCTCTTAAAACAAGAGTTATGTTTTTTTTTTTTTTTTTTTTGGTTGAATAAAACAAGAGTTATCTAAAGATACTAAACTAATACATACTGATATATTAAAAAACTTATCAATGAAGATATTATATACATTCAGTTAATATACTAACTAATACTTTTATATGATTCTGAATAAAAACAACAACCTTTGTTTAAAAGAAAACTAAATGTTAATATATATAGGATGCAATATTTGTTGTAACATGCAAGCATAGAAATTAATCAATAAAAGATTTCAAATCAAAGGAAATAACTGCCAATATATGGTTAAGAGATTGAGTTCTTAGTCCTTACCGACTCTTTCCTAGTCCCCTAATTCCAAAATTCCTGCAAAACATCACTTAATCTCATTAGGGTAACAAAATCCATCATATTAAAGGGAAAAAAAAATACAAACAATGGCTAACAAAAAAGAGACAGATATGAAGGTATTGAAGAAAAAAATAATACCACTTTGTGTTAACAAATATGGCATTACAGCTAAATAGGCTTGGCCATGAAAGACGGGGGGCGTGGAGCAGGCACAGAGAACAATTCTAGCTAAGGATTAAGGAGGAGATCAGAGAGTTAGAGAAGAGAACAAGAAAGGAGAAAGGGCAAAAAAAAATGAAAAGAGAGTGATGATGTAGCTGTAGAATGGAAGAGTTTCTAGGACTATTTATAGAAAGAGCTCTCTTCTATAATGCAAGTGACCTACTATTTATAGAAAGAGTTCTCTTGTCATAGCCTTCTTCAACAAAAAGGCCAAAACAAAACTCGATCAACCATGCAAGTGACCTACTCAATCCACAAGCTTAATCATTATGTCACTTCAGCCTTCTACTTTAACAAATCAAAGTCCAAAGAGAGGATTCAAGGAATAAAAAACGATGACTCATAAATGTTGGAGTTACCATCTTTCCCACAATGTGTAAAATATCGTTTTTTAAAACGGTTGTGGTGTTTTGAAAGTTCGTTCTTGAAATTAAGATTGAAAATTAAATTAAATATTCTTGCTTGGCCGCGAAGTACAACAACCAAATAATATTTCTTTAATCATTGTCCAATCTCCACACAAGTCCAATCTATTTTTCACCGCTTCAAATAAAAACTCACATACCAAAAATTTCGAAAGATAATTTTCACCGTTGAAAGCTAGGGTGTGCAAGTACCAAACTACATCGATCCTCTGTCTTGAAACCGACAGATGTTGTATTCCAATGCTAGCAGAACCGCACCGATATATATACGCACAGAGAGAGATGCCGAGTTACAGAGTTCCGGTGCGGTATGCTCGTCGGTATGCCGAGTTTTTTTTTTTACTGTATGAGATAAACTGACAAACCATTTTGAGCAGAGCGTGAGCGGCGGAAAATATAAGGAATGAAGTGAAATATGGGTGAGCGTATGGAGGCTACTAGATAGGATTTTAGTCTTTATGGCTTTGTATTCTACTTTGCTACATGGGTTTTGTTTGTTGGACTAAATTTTAGTCCTTACGGGCTATTCTTAAATTTCTCTACTTAATTTTGGTTGGGTTTAAGGCCTAGGGCTTCAGCCTTTGGGTCATTCAGCATTAATTCAGCGGTGATGAGCGGAGAACTGACCTCTGGCGATGATGAGCGGAGGTGGTGAAGTGGTAATCGACTTCTGCGGTACGGTGATAAATTTGGCCAAAAACCACACCGCACACACCCTATTGAAAGCCACTTGCGATCTTTCCTAGTCCCCTAATTCCAAAATTCCAGCAAAACATAATAAAATGAGAAATAAATTGCAAAAAAAAAAGAAAGATATCAAGGGTTGAAGTTAAAAAAAATCCCACTTTGAGTTAACAAATATGGCGTTAAAAACAATGCAAGAGACTGATGGAAACTAGTATGCACACTAGAGATCGGAGAAGGCCAGAGAGTCTTGTCCATGAAGGACAGAGAACAATTTTAGCTAAGGACCTCTAAGAAGAAGTGAGATTTGGAAATTTAAAAAAAATAAAAAAAATAAAAAATAAAAATAAAAATAAACGAAGGAGAGTGATTGAGGAAGCAGATGTAGAATGGAAGAGACTTTCTAGGACTGTTTATAGAAAGAAAGGGCTCTCTTCAATTTTCACTCTCTCTTTCACTCTTCCTCTTTAATTTTTCATTAAAACTCCTCTTCATAAATCTGCAACAACTACACTCAACTTCCCACTCTTGAGTTCAAATTTTCTGTCTCATTCTCTCTACTTCACTTTATACTCCACCAATAAAAATATACCTACATGTCCATCTATTTAATTACCTCCTACTATTGTGCCTTTCCTAATTTCAATTACCTAAAATACATAAAAGTAAATAAAATCCCAACTCATCCCCACCACCACAACTACCAGCGTCGGTGCCATCAACCAAACAACTATTCCCCCACCTCTACCACCATTCTTCTCTGACACTAGTTGTTGGCACTATCAATGTTTCCGGTCATGGCAAGCCACCATCACCTGGTCTGCACCACCATCTCACTGATTTTCAAAATTAAAGCCAACCACCGCCTCATTGTTCTTTAAATCCAAACCAATCTCACCATCCCTCTCAAACCCACCAACCATCATCACACTATATGAACTACCAATATAACCCGCATAGCATTTTCTTTATCCAAAGACAATACTTGAACAAAGGCTTTCACGTTATTGTGTAACTAAAGGAAAACTGAGCTCAACAGAAAAATTAATTAAAAAGAAAGCTACTGTAGGTCCGTAGCTTTATTGATGAGAAAAAGGGATTTATGGGTGTTGCGCAAATTGGAGCCTTCACTTCCTCTTGTTGTTTCTGATTTGTGGGTTTGGTTTCTTTGATTTGGACTATTCTTTTGCACCCGCACTATTGTTGTGCTCTTGGATTTTATTTTTGGATCGTAGTGTGACGGTGGTCTGGATTTGAAAATAGTGAGGCGGTGGTGCAGACCAAGTGATGGTGGAGGCCATGACCAGTGACGTTGATGGCGCCAGTGGTGGTAGTGTTGGTAGTGGTGGGGGAGTTAATTTAATAGATAGACATATGATATGTTTTGATTGGTGGAGTATAAAGTGAGGCAGAGAGAATGAGACAGACGATTTGAACTCCCCACTCCTATTCAACAACTCCCCCTCAGTACACAAGCACTGATGGCCCATTTATGGTGCAGTAAATGTGGTGTAAGACGGAAATTTGAATTGTAGTCTCTTGACTCTCCTAATATAATACTTAATTTTTTTTTTCTACATTTTCTTTCTTAGTTCATTAAGGGTCCATTTGGTTGGAGGAGGTGAAAAAGTGGGAAGATAGAAAATGGTGGGAGCATAGAAAATATTTTATTTTCTCACATTTTTGTTTGGTTGGGAGTGGAAAAGTGAAGAAATGGAAAAAAATAAGTTTGAATAAATTTACTTATATGCCCTTATTAAAGAATGATGCCAAATTAAAACAAAAAAGTGACAAATAACCACACAAGAAGGAGCAATCACTCAAATTTATTATATAAAAAAAAATGTTCCAAAAAAATCACATCCAGTTAAAAAAAAAAAAAAAAAAAAAAAAACCTATCACACCCAAGCCTTAGAAAATCAAAAGAAAAAAAAATTAGAAAAAAAGAAAAAAGAAAAAAAAGAGGCAATGTTAAAGTCCAAGAAAAAAAAAAAGTAAGTGGCAATTGGCAAGGTGATTGCCCCCAAAAAAAAAAAAAAAAGCAAAAAAAATGGGCAACGTTACTGGCAACGTTGTTGCCCAAAAAAAAGTAAAAAAAAAAAAAAAAAAAAAAAGCAAAAAGAGGAGCAACGTTGCTGCCCAGAGAAGAGGAAAGAAAGAAAAAAAAATGCAACTTGTAAACATGGGCATTTTTGGCAATAAGAAAAATTCATCCGGCTCAGTTTTCTCTCTATTTTGGGGAGAAAACATTTTGGTGAGCTCAAGGAGAAAGCACTTAGGCCCACCATTTATTTTCCTTCCTCCTTACCTAACCAAATACACTTTAAAAAAATTTTCTTTCCTATTTTCTCTCTAAAGTTTTCTATCTACCTGATTTCACCTCCAAACAAACACACTCTGAAGAACTAAAAAGACACATTTCCAATTTTATCATTGTGCAACACGAGCCGTATTAATGAAAAGGATATTGAGAAAAAAAAATTAAGATAAGAGCTTTAATTAAAGAGAGATATATCCAATTACATATATATATATATATATATATAATCTTATTTAATGATAGAAAACTTAATACTACTTGGAGTTTGATTTCTTTACGTAATAATTTATTCACTTAAGTATTGTTTGGATGGAGGGGGAGAAGGAGGGGAAGTAGAGGGGAGTAGAGTAGAGTTAGTTAAAAATAAACTAATTTTATACTAAATTTACTATACTCTACTCTCTCTCCCTCCCCCTCAATCCAAATGGACCATTACATAACATTAGTGCATAGATATTAAAAATTGAAATGTTAAGGACACAAATGTTTACCGTATAATTTTTAGATTATTTTTTAACTGAATATATATTTATATTAACCAAGATTACATAAGATGTCACATATGTTGCATCTATGGTTTAACCGGTGACTAAAATGTATTCTATGTGATTCACAAAGTAAAATTTTAATCATGAACAAAAATTACAAACTGAATAACTCACATGTATAAAAATAAAAATAAAAATAAAACCTTTATATATATATATATATATATAGAGAGAGAGAGAGAGAGAGAGAGAGAGAGAGAGAGGTTTAAGTTACACCTGGTGTAACTCTTAAGCTCCGCTTAGGAGTTCATAAGGGAAGGGAATGGAATGGAATGGAATGAAATGGAATGATCATAAAAGAATGGAAAAGAATGGAATGTATTTAAGTAAGAGAAAAGAATGTAAAAGAATAAAATGTAATGGAATTAAGTAAACTTGATTGAATGTTTTAAAATAAATGAATGGAAATGAATGAAAATGAATGGAATGTAAGTAATCTTATTTGGAAGCATCATGGAGGGAATGGAATGAAATCATTTTATGACAATATTACTATTAGACCCCTATTTTAAAATAAAGAGTTGAATATATAGGAGTATTTTGGGAGTTTTAGTAAAAAATTCATTAAATTTAATTCCATTCCCTCTCATTCATCTCAATTTCGAGGAGAATGAAAATTTGAAGTTTTAAGGGAATAGAGAGGAAATGAGTGTTCCCTCCTACTGTTGGAGTTTTTGCCCTAAAAATTCAATTTATTGACATGTCATAAATAATTAAATTGTTTAATTATATAAAACTATTTATTAATGAACTAATGAGACATTATCTTAGTCCATGAGATGCATAGTATGTGATTTATGTGAAAAGTTACAGAAGATATAAATCACAAGTTCTTTGTAAATTCAGAATTTTAGTTCGTAGTTGGTGATGAAATTTGGGTATTTTATCTACGAAGACTATAACATATCAACTAAGATGATTTGTCTTGATCACGAAAATGGAGAATTCTAGTTGATATGTTAATATGTTTTAAGAGTTAAGACATATTGAACTGGACCGTTGTGAGATTTATTATTCTCCTAACGACTGTCAAATGAATAATAAATCTCATGGCTTTTATTTACATAAACTCTAAATTCTGAGAGAATAATGGACCTGATCATGAAGTGTAGGTTACTTTGATATATCAGGAGTGAGATCTATAAGTTACGGTCAAAATCTCAGTATGTTGGGCAATCGCATTTAATGTTGATGGAACATATATTTTCAAGATGGAATTCATAATCTCTTAACGGAGATATAAAATATTCTCTTGACATAAGTTTAATGGGTTTGGTTATTCAGAGTGTTGGACCCAACTGCTTTAGTAAGGAGTTACTAAAGTATATATTTATGGAATTAGTTTTCATAAATATATGATGAATAACATAAAGGATTAAACCGGGTACTCAAGGATTAAGATGTAGTAATCTTCAAAGTGACAGTCTATATTCATGACTTTGTATTACTACGAATATTTTAATGAAAGGGTTAAATGTATAATAAAGTCTTGGGATATAATTTATTAATAAGGTCTAGAGTGCAATTATATTCTTATAGTGGTATTGAATATAATTAATGGTAACTTTGGATTTGTCAAGAGTTTACAGAAAAACCTAAGACCCATTGGAGTTAGAGTCTTATTTGTTCCCTTTGGTTTCATCTCAAGCCACAAACTAAAACCCAATTGGGTAGGCCCAAAAGGCTAACCCAATTAGATAATAAGTTTTTATTTAATAAGAGTTATTAAATAAAGAAACTACAATGGTAGTAATAACGAACGTATGATGAAAAGAAAAGAAATCATTTTTTCTCCATAAGGAGAAAAAGAAGAATTTTCTTTGAGAATCTATGTATAAAAGACTGATTAAGAGACCACATATCTTGGGCATCATGTGGAATTGAGATTAAGATTAAAGGTATTCTCAAGTCAAGGTTTTGAAATTCACTGTATCAAGGTACGCTTCCTATTCTTTGTTCTAGAATTCATGGTTACATGTTATCTTTCGTGATTGAAGTAGATCCGTATTTGTTACTTCCACTGTGTGTTTTGTATGAGATACAAAACCAGATTTTCCAATACCTACCAATTCCATTCCCTTTCACTTAAACTCCTAAACAAGGGAATGTAAAAATATTCTAAAATGATTCTTTTCATTCCATTTCGTTCCCTTCTCCCAAGTGAGGCCTTATAAACTTACACATTTTTTACACCATAGATTTCTAAAAAATCTAACGATTAAAAAAAAATCATTAAACGCTATTGTTTTCTACCTTACTACTTTTTTTTTTTTTTTTTTTTTTAGGAGAAGGAAAACAACTAATATTATTAGCCAGAATCGGCGAAAAGAACAGAATAAAGGTGTGGAGGAGCATCCTCCATCCATACTGTCAAACCTCTAACATGTCTAGCATGTTTAGCTAGGTTAATACTAGCTCTCTCTCTCTCTCTCTCTCTCTCTCTTATTTATTGCTTTCCACTATTATCATTATCTAATGGGCAATCCTTAATTTGTCAAATATAAAAAAACTATGATTTAAAATATTTAAATAACATTACTTCAGTTGTCATCTTACTGTAGTGTGCATATATATATACACACCTATTGACATCACTAATTAATCTCGTAATGTTGATAATTTAGCTCTATCTTCTTATACGCACATATATTATCCAATTAGTCACATTAACATTGATCTTTGGCACCTGATGTAGATTTCTAAAACTGGTCTCTACAAATGTACTTTAATTAGTTGGATAACATATTTAAGCATATTCAAGCATAAGAATGGAAGAAATATAAGTAAATTGGAAACTAGAAAGACAGACAAAATAGTCACTCATAGTCTTGACACTCATATATATATATATATAGTTCTTTTTATTTTTTTTTCTTCAAGCTATGTGACAATCCAAATATTAAAATTAGAAAAAACCGATTTTGTAACTCACCTTTCCTGTGAGTGTAATTCTTGCACAATTGGGGTTCTTAGGGTCTATCTTTCCACAAATTCCGAAAGGATACTCGCTGACAGAGAATGAAGACCTCTCATCTTTCATTGCATCTTTGGCAGATGGATTAAAAGTTGTCAAGTAGAAATATGGGATGCCACTACCTTTGTGAGGTAGCCATCACTGAATGAAACCACATTCCTTCATTGTATTTGATCAATAATGTAAAATTAATATTCATCTCAAAGAGAACTGAGATCATTTTCATTCATTTGGAAGAACTAACATATTTCAGGCAATATTATATTATGCAAGTCTAAAGAAGTTAAGTTAATTTTTATAAGTCCGTAGATTGTTAAAAAAAGGAGAAAAAAATAAGTATCCTTAGCCTAGACAAAAGTATATTGAATAATTATTTACAAACTATAAATAAGTTCATTTATTTTTTTATTTTTTTTAAGAAGCA
The DNA here is from genome assembly GCA_023621385.1 of Quercus gilva. Classification (NCBI taxonomy): domain Eukaryota; kingdom Viridiplantae; phylum Streptophyta; class Magnoliopsida; order Fagales; family Fagaceae; genus Quercus; species Quercus gilva. The sequence continues at coordinate 69,936,322 of CM042477.1, forward strand.
AATTGAAAGTCATTTGACTCTTGTTATGGGTAGTTTTGTGAAATCAATGATTACGGGATTATTTTTCAATTTTTTTTGTTAGATTGTGTTGAAGAAAATATTATATAGTGGAAAGTAATAAATAAGGAGAGAGAGAGAGAGAGAAAGAGAATGCTAGTATTAATTAGGTAGTAAGGTGGAAAATAATAGCATTTAATAATTTTTTTTAACCGTTAGATCTCTTAGAAATCTACGGTGTAAAAAATGTGCAACTTTATAAGAGTTACACCAAGTGTAACTTGAACTCATCTCATATATATATATATATATATGGGTTGGGTTCAAGTTACACATAATGTAACTTTAAGTAATGTTACATCAATCAATATTTTCTAATTGGATGTGAATTTTGACAAATCTACCGTTAGATTACATTATATTCATATATTTTTCATGTTTACAAAATTTCAAGGTGATTGAAGATTAATAGTCATGTCATTGATCAGTTATTTAAATTCAAGTTTTTGTTGTTTAAAATAATGCATAAAAAATGAGTTTAGGATCGAATGGTAAATAACAACCAATTGAAATGAAAATTGATATGAATGTTAACAACATATAGAACATGTAATACAACAGTGGGATTTTCAAAATATAAATTCTATAAAAAGTAATTGAGTGGTGTAACATTACTTAGAGTTACACCAAGTGTAACTTGATCCCAACCCTATATATATATATATATATATATATTTTTAGGATGGGTTGGTTGACAAGTGTCGAAGTACATTAGTTAAAATTTAGTTTTTCTTTTCATTGTTTCAATGATTCATTTTGGCATATATACTTGTGTAAATATTATTTCAATTAATGTTCATGTTTGAATGTGTTCATTTTTTAGTGATAACCTAATCGTATCACTTTGGGCTATATTAATGATTGGCAAATGCATAACACCTCTTGACAAATGTAAAAGCCTCAAATTTAAATGAATGAAAAATTTTAACATAAACCCAAATAAGAAAGAGGCTTGAGCATGTGCGTGAGTGCATGTAGAGGCTAGTATAAATTAGCTTTGTTTAAACCTTCAAAATAAATCACAAAATCTAAAAGCTTAACAAAAAAAATGTATTAAAATTCACAGAACTTTAATTTGAGATCAAGCAGAAATGTGAGACTTGAACATTATATAAAAATGTATTTTTTTAATTCTCTGCATAAATTGAGAATTTTTATAAAATGGAGATGCATAACAATAAATTAATTTAATTAAAGATATATTGAAAGTCTAGACATGTCTATTATTTGTTCTATTGGCTCATCAAGGGAGACACATGTGCAAAAGTGTATGCATCATAATTGAAGAATGAAATAGTGTCTCTTAGGCTTCATATTATCTACTAATTATGTGCCAACAGTTTATTTGGTTAAGAAGGAAATAAATGGTGAAAGGAGAGGTGGAGAAGGAACAGGCTTGAGTAAAAGGACGTTTTCCACTTTGGTTTAACAAAAATGGAGCATTGGATGGAAATAGCAAGAAAAAATTTGTTTCTGGCCCCCACTACTTTGTTTCTTGTGCTTTTTATTAACCAAAAAATTATATTTCTTAGAGCAAAACCTAGGTGTGTAGGTCTACAGTGTTATGTCTAAGTTTCTTCAATTAAAATTCTACTATATGGTTGAATTGATCAATGTATGAAAATATTTTTTCAATGATCATTAAATTCAATTATATGATTCATTAGTCAATGAAAAAATGATTGAATTTTAATTAGATAACTTAATTTAGTTAAAACTACTGAGCCTGGCACCATTACTGTGCCACACTACTAGATTAAGGATAGTTCAAAATTATAGAACCTTTACGAAAAATTTCTACAATTACTTCGTTGTCCACAATTTTCTAGCCAACTACTTAATTATCTTCTAAAAAAATGAAAATAAAAATAAAAAAACCTACTTAATTAAGTACTTTTTTTTCTTTTTTTTGAGACACAAACACAAACACACAAAAGAGAGAAAAAGAGATTTTAACATAAAAACACACCACAACTCCATTCAAAAATCATAGTAATTTTTAAGGAAGAGTGAGACAAATTACACTACACACAATACAGTCTCTTAAGCAATGTAAGACAATTAAGTATTACCTAGCACATCTAGACTACCAAAATACATTTAGACTACTTAATTGGCATTGGAATGAGGGGTCTAGATTTTTTCATGTCATGGTTCACTAACATACTCCTGATTAAAAAAAAATGATTAAATGAAATAAAAAAGACAAATTCATCAATTTAATGTTAAACGAAATAGGGTTTCCAAGAGAATCTAAAAAAAAAAAGAGAGAGAGAGTAGGGTTTTCAAGAGGCAATTTGAATTACCTAATCTCAAATTATACAAAAATAAGAGTGAAGTTATTAATATTAGGCTCTTTTAGTTAAATGAGGATTTTGAAAGAACAAATTCAAGAACATGGTAATGAGAGGATAAGATCAGAACAACTTTCCAAATCCCATTATATGTGATAATGTGAAGATAGTAGAAAAATTAGAGGACTGGGAAGTTATGTTTTTCAGGCTTCTAATTGTTTAAAATTTAAATTAAAAAAAAAACCCCCAAAAAAAAAAGGATTTTGAAAATGAATAATTTACTCATTGACCCTATTAATTAATCAATATAAATATTTTTTTTTATAGAAAATTAGTCAATATCATTAATCATATTAATCAATATGCTAATTAATCGTTTCGTGTATTATTCTTGTATGTTATGGCCTTTTGGGCAAATGCAAAACCGCTATTACCATCATAATCCATGGAAGTTTGAAAACTTTTACCTCATTTTTTTGGCTTTTTCATGCTTACCAGCCATTAGCTGCCTTTAAATGGTAGGCCAGTTTCTAATACTCATAACTCATAAGTCATAGAATGCACACTTTTACGCCCATGAAGGTTTTTTTTTTTTTTTTTTGGGTATAACATGTATCATGCACACTAAAGTTTGCCCCGTTGAATGACTTGACTCAAAAAGAAGTTTTATGTTGACTTACAACTTAGAGCATTCACAGCAGTGGAGCTAAAAAACTATAATGCTATTTTTATAGCTTTTTAGCTCCACCAACATACCAAAAAGGCCTTGTAGCAGTGGAGGTAAACTTAAAATTTTTTGCTGATTTGCTACAGTGCACATTTATAAATACATGTGCACTGTAGCACACATCTAAAAAAAAATAATTTTTTATTGAACTCCCCGATTAAAATAATCTGCTCTCTCATCTCTCATCTCTCTCATCAAGCTCAAGCTCTCAGCTCTCTCATCAAGCTCAAGCTCTCAGCTCTCTCATCACTCTCATCAAGCTCTCATCTCTCTCATCAATCTCTCATCAAGCTCTCATCAACTCTCTCATCACCGATCTGTTCCACCGACCCAGCTCGCCGACCCACCCCAAGCCCCATCACCCACACTGATTCCGACGACGAAGCCCTCGAAGCCGCAAACGCTGAAACTCCGATGAAGACGACTCCTCCATTCGCACCTTCACCAAAGCTCGCCTCGACGCCGCCAACGCAGGTGGAGGCTCCGGTTCGGCTCCGCTCAAAACACGAAGATCAAGACGGAGAATTTGAGCTCCTCCGCCACGGTTAAGATTGAGAATCTGGGTCCCGCAGCTCCGGCCGAGAGCTCGGTGCCTGGAATCGTTGTTTAGAAGTGATTGTATCAATGAATTGAGAATAGAAATGGTGTTTGTGGAATTTGTGATTGTGGTTGTGGTATTTTTTTTTTAGTGTTGTGTTGTGGTTGAAGTAGAGGAGTGGTTGTGGCCGGTGGAGGTGGTGGTTGTTGGGGTTGTGGCTGTGGTTGTGGTGATGGCAGAGCTGGTAGTGGTTGGTTTGTTGATGTTTTTTTGGTAGTAGGATATATTATTTTATTTTAGAGGTTTATTATTTTATTGTGATATTTATATTATTTTATTGTGTTGAAAGCTAAAATAGAACCACTGCTGTAGCATGTGTGTAGGTAAAATAGATAAAGTAACTTTTATTGGTGCTAAATAGTTAAAATTATAGATGAACTGCTGTGAATGCTCTTATAGGCTTATAGAACACGCAGAAGCCTCTTAAACAAAGCCTAAACAAAGCCAAGTTTTAGAAGGAATAACACACTATTTTTTTTTTTTATTAATTTCTTTTAAAAAATCTCTTCTTAAGTGTTTGTTTTTAAAATTTTTTTGAGGCATGCCCTTGCCCCTTTGAGGAAACTCTTAGGCAAGTCCCACCATTGAATTCAAATGGTAATACACGTTCCATTAATCATTAATGGCCTGGGCTGTGATTAATTCCTTGGGAGTGAAGGTTTCCCTTTCTCTAGAACTTGTGATTTTTTTTTTATTATTATAAAACGATAGACATTTTATTCTTACAAACGCTTAAATTTTTCCGTTTGGATTGAAAGAGGAATGAAGAGTAAAGTAGAATTGACCGAAAATTAATATATATTTTGAGCTTGATTACCAAAAGATGTTCAATGCAAGCAGGATTCTCCTCTTACCAAACAAAACCACCCTCAAAATCTTTTGAATGCAATGCTTATGAGTCATGACTAATGTTCTGGGTTATTCATGCACCTTGATGGTGGACAGGAGCTGACTTTTAGCCATGCATCATCGAGAATAACTTGATTAATTAAGCTTAAGTCTGTATAATATGACTAATATTTAGTAACATTCGTAAATAACTTGAACACCTAATCTCTATATATGTCTGGGAAAGTATTTTTGGGTGTATTGAGGTTATGAATGGTACATATGACAACAAGATATATAAAGTTTTCACTTTACAAGTGCGTAAAGCCACCTTATAGAGTAGTAACTATTCCAAAAGAAGAAAATTACATCAAGTAAAATCCAAAACTTGTCTCAATATTTCAATTTCCTAAAATCTCCGAAGTATCAATAGAAACAAAAAGTTCAACCTCATGAGTTGAAAATACAATACTTAAAAAAGTTCAAAATACTAGAAGTCCAATCTTATTCCAAATTTCTAAACTCATTAATGTGCATAATCTCATTAACGAATGTCCCAAAACTTTATGTTATTCATAATCTAAATTCGGAAGGGAAAAAGTGGATGAGCTTGACAACTTAATAAGTAACCAAAAACCTAATTAGCCTTATCAAGCATTTAGATAAGCAAAATAATAAATTGTACATAAGATCAAATTATATAAGCTTAGAAATTGTTTCTTAGTTGGATGGGAAAGTAACATATAATTTGACATTAGTTTTACAAATATCAAGTTTCAAAACATCAAAAATCAGAATTTACTATGAGCTCTAAAAAAATCAGAATTTATAATTTGCAATGAGTTAAAAAAAAAAAAAAAAGATTAAAAAAATTTCATTGATTTTAACCGATTCACATATCTAATCATATTTATATTTTTAACAATCTTTATAATTTTGATTACGCTATATTCTCAATACTAGACCCATGTGTACATATACCGGTGGTATGTCCCAAGAACTGATTTCTATGTCAATATGTATAAGTCTCATTGACTGGATCCAAAGTATAATAAGATTATAAATATAAATTTTCTTGAACTTATATAGTTTTATTCCAATCTACATAAAAAATCAAATATTAGAAATTTACAGTTCAAATGAATTTATCATTCAAATACTTTCACAAACATGACAAATCTTAATCCAAGTTTGAAAAAAAAATCTAAATAACCCGTGGAACCAAATTATTGTGTAATATTTAATGAGAAAGAAAATCTAGCCCTTCTAGCACGACTCTTTGGCGGCCCCTCCATTTGGCTAATGATCTTGATATCTACTAGTGGGCATTTGCAAGTACTTCATTAGGTGGATTAAAAATTTCTAATTTTATAAACATCGTTGATTGCTGTGTAGATAGTGATGCATGCATACTTTAGTGTCGCTATAGTAAAAAGATAATATATATACACACTTTAATGCTTCTTTAATTGAATTTTTTTTACAAGGTAATTGAATTCTTTTTAATTAGTCTTTTCTTATTATGATTTTTTGGTGGGTGCAGGTTCTGTTTTGTGGTGAATATGTGTTTATTTGATTAAAGAGGGATGGTCTGAGAAGATTTGGAGGTTTCTTTTGCAAAACAATTGTTGAAGCTTTAGCAATGTGGTTTGGAATAATTTTACTAGAAAAAGAGTTCTCTCTCTCTCTCTCTCTCTCTAATACAAAATTCGTTTCTTTTATTTCTTATAAATATTCATAAATACTGTTTTGGTAGATTTTACAAAGGAATCCAAATTAGTTTTTAAACATAGTATAATTTTGTGCCAAACATCCATTTTTTTAAAATATATATTTGGTATCAAGTGGTTTATTAATTCATTCATAATACTCAGCACGAAAGACAAGATGACCACACCTCACTCGCCTATCTAAGATTACCTCATCATTACTACCGTTGAATGTTTACTTGCATAAATATCAGTTACAACCTAATAATTATTAGTAATTATCATAAATAACTTGCATTACAAGATGATTATAGTCATCTAGTAAAAGCTGAAAAAAAAAAGTATATTTCTTAACAAAAAGTCACATTGGTCTTCCAATCAAAATTTCTCATAAGCACATGCAAAAGTGATGATTCAAAATTATTAACCCACACAAGCACAAGACTACCAAGAGAAAAGTAATTGGACTTATGCTACTATAGCAGATGTAGAAGTTAATGAGGTGTATTTACACAACTTTCATCATCAACCAATAATCATCTTTTACATATATTAGATATAGCTATTACAATCCTCTCTCTCTCTCTCTCTCTCTCTCTCTCTCTCTCTCTCTTTTTATTTTTAATTTAGAATGAAGATTTGAATTTCAGATGTCTCTGTTAAAAACATTAAAAACTATCAGTTTAACTACAATTTATAAGGCTCTTAACAACTATTACAACCTTTTTAGAAATAAATAAATATAAAATATTCATCAATTTAAAGAATAACTATTACAACTATCTTAAAAATGAATAATTATAATTATATCTCAATTTATGAAATAGCTATTTCTAAAGATATTACATGTAATGAAAGAATAATCAAACGACCAAATAACTATTACGTACACATAAATAAGTGTTTCATTATATGACCTATTATTGCATACAAAACATGCTTTATGAGTTTCAATATTAATTACAAGGTAGCTAAGGCATCCTTCCATAAACTTAAAGGGATAAAGAAATCCATCTTTAGAGAATTGACAGTAAAACGTTTAAGCAAACTTTGATTACTTATCATCATTGATCGGGAATTCACCATTGCCAATCCACATAAATAGGCCAATTAGACGATATCATCTTGATCTTGTTTCTTTGTGCTGCCAAACAAAGAAAACCTTTTGAATGCTTGGGATGTATGTTGGATCCAAGGTACCAGATTATCATTTGCATGGCAAAGAATCTCATAAATTAGTTTGTACCAGCTACGACGAATAAACTCTACAAGGAATCCACATATATTAATGATGAGCAGCTTTAAGGGATTGACGAGGATTGAACCAAGCAACTCACATGAAAGAATTGCACAAGTGACACAAATAAACTTGAACAGTGGGAGATAAGTTGCGTTTTGAGGTCCTAGCTTTATCCCCAAAAACACGATGCTGTAGATAGCTATTGCCATGATAAAGAACAACATGATTTCATCATGCTCTTTGAGTAGAGAGATGTCTGAGCCTTTAAAGCTTACTCCAAGGATGTTAACCAAGATTATTATGAGAAAGTAAAGAGGCTCATGGAATTCTGTGGAGAAACGGACTTCTTTCTCACTTGCACAATTAAAAAATAATAATAAATCATGGGTTTATAAAAAAAAAAAAAATTAAAAAAAGGCTAACAAAGATAACCTGTAAAACGTAATTCGAGGTTAACAAAAATAGCTAAAGTGAAGCATTTTCGTGAAACATGTGATACAAAATAAGCAAAAACAGAATAAGACAATATACAAAGACTAAATATTGATGTTACTCCTATATATAGATTAATTTACCCTTTTTTTTTTTACAAGATAGAATTTTTAAGTATATATGTGTGTAAAACTTTATTTTGGAGACTTGAATCTCGACTTTTACCCTTCACACTCCAAAAACATTTATAATTGTAAAATAATCACTACACTAGAGTGCACGGTAGTATATAAATTAATTTACTAAAACAAAATCCAAGATGAATTGCACTTAGTGACATGCAAGGGTGCACGATGAATTAATATTTTGTGGGCATGACGTGCACTTAGTGACATGCATGCATGACTTGTATGTCATCCTTTGTCAACAAGATACATATGCAATGATGACCTAATATTACATAGACACTTTGAAAAAATAAAGAAAAAAAAAATCCGTCAAAATAATCATTACAAATTTCAAAATTGTTGAGATGATAATTTGTAATTAGTGTACTATAAAAATAACTAACATTTGTTTCTCAAAAAAAAATAATAAAAAAAAATAACTAACATTATTGCTGACAAAACTGAATCCAAAGAAACAAATAAATGATTTCTTATTTATTTATTTATTTTTTTTGTGAATATTAACTTAATTAGTTCATTATTTTTCAATTTCAATAAACCTCTTAATCATTATATTTATCTGTGACAATAATAGAACAATATATTTATAAAAAAATAAATCTTAATGGAATTAATCAATTTCTATACACATGCGTTTTTTTTACATCAACGAAATTTCTTAAATGGCAATTCTAACATTATATCACATCCATTGCGAAAAAACAGACAATGTTTTGGCTTACTAATTTATTTAGTTTGACGTAGATCTAAATAGTCAAAGTAAATTATACTCACAAATTGATCCATAGTGTTGTAAAAACAAAAAAGGCTCAAGTGAGGGGGAAAAAAAAAGGATTCACATGAGAAATCTAAGGTGGTCTCTAATGAGAAATCCAAGATTATATTTATAAAAACCCTTGAAAATATTATATATAAAAAGAGACGAATAACATAAACATGCAAGTATAAAACAGAGGTCCTTTTCTTGAATCTCAATTCCAAAAACCATATACCATCACAAAACACTCTTAACATATTTTTGTCCACCATTTCAAAGATCTTAAACAAAAGATAAAACACGTAATTAAAGAAAGCTGAAAGAGAATCCAATTGTTATGTGGTATATCCTTCACAAAATAGCTCATGCTCATGGGTTTTGCTAAGGAATGGAAGGAAATTGTCAATTAATTGTATGACCTAAACTCAAAACTCTTACATAGGTAAGAGTGAAGTTTTTACTCTTATTTTACTCTTAAAGTCTTTAAGTTAAATGAAGTTTTTGAAAGAATAATTTCATGAAGAAGGAGATGGGAGAATTAGATCAGACCAGCTTCCAAATCCCATAACATGTGACTTTGACCTACATAACAAGGTGCACTCAACCACCCTTCATCGCTCATCACATCATCCTTATTAATCATCATACCCTTTTCCTCCTCAAGTAAATACTATAATTAATCACCATTTATAATTCAAATTATTTCCAAATTGAGAAAATAAAATAAAATTATGGAGTGGTTTTCTAAGGTAGAAAAGACAAAGGGTAGCAGAGTTTATAGTAAAGAAAGAGATGAAATTTACGGGCTAAAACCACTAAATAGAATGAGAAATATATATATATATATATATATATTATTCTTGAATTGTTATGTACTTTCCCATAATCAAGGATCTTTTTTTTTTTTTTGATACGCAAGGATCTATTTTTAGTCACAAGTAAAAGAAGAATGAACACATACCAACGCTTCGATTTCTTTGTTTTCTTTCTCCTTAGAGGTGCTTGTAAGACTGATCGATGTCTCCAAACCGGAAAATCAAGACTTCTCACCTCCTCTATCTCAATGATCTCCATAGCTGCTTGGTAAAAATGAATATCTAATTGCATGCAATCCCTATTTATTCTCATGTTACTCATTTGGTATATTATTATTATATGATGCAAAAAGACCTATCTTTTATTATTATACGATGCAAAAAGACCCATGTCATAATGGCACTTGTTTACATGACCTGTTGAAAAAATGGGCTGAGCTATGTTCAGTCAATATTACAGTGACATTATCATTAATTTAATGACAGTGTTGTTAGAAATAGTTGGCAGAGATATAGATAAGGTAGGAAGACACAGATTGGTCAGATATTCTAGTTACTTGAGTCAATTAATTATTAGTTAAAGGCAGGAATTTTGGGGCCAACAAAACTCCTTAAGATTGTTCTTCGGGGTGGATGAAGTTGCTGAAATTGAAACCCAATAGCTTATGAAGACACTGATTGGTCTTATATTTATGTGATTATTAAAGCTGATTATTTTTCTTAGGGTATATTTGTTTGGAAAATGCTAATGAGTATCTTTAGGGCATTGGTTAAGAATCCAGTTAAAGAAAGTTTTTATGGGAAAAGAAAAAAAAAACAATTAATATTTTGATAGTTTTTTTCATTTCCCATAAAAGTGATGTTAAAACGTTCCTAAAATGGATTGTTAACGAGTGCTCTTAGGGTATTCATTAGCATGACCCTATTTGTTTATAGATGAATAAATAAGGCGGATGGAAAACTTTGGAGAGAAAACAAGAATGAAAACTTTTTTGAAGTTTGTTTGGTTAGAAAGAAAGGAAGAAAAATAAATGATAAGGCTCAAGTGTTTTCTCCCCGAGTCCACTAAAATGTTTTCTCTCCAAAATGGGAAGAAAATTGAGTGAAAATGAATTTTTTCTTGATTAACAGAAATGCCCCATATGACAAGGGCTTCTTCAAGTTGCTTCTTTTTTTTTTTTCTTGCAGTAACATTGCCCCCTTTTTTTTTTGGAGGGGGGTGGGGCGCGCTATAACGTTGCCAGTTGCCTCTTTTTTTTATCCCTACCCATGGGAGTTGCCTTTTTTTTTTCCCTACCCCATGGGTAGTAACGTTCCCCCTACCCCCCCCCCCCCCCCCCCCTTTTTTTCCTTTTTCTTGGGCAATAACTTTGCCATTTGTCTTTTTTTTTTTTTTAGCTAGACGTGATTTTCTTGGGACATTATTTTTATTTTTTATAATAAATTTGGGTGATTGCTCTTTTTTTGTGTGGTTATTTGTCACTTTTTTTTTATTTTAATTAGACATTATTCTTTAACAAGGGTATAAGAGTAAATTTATTCAAACTCATTTTTTCCATCTCTCCACTTTTTCACTCCCAACCAAACAAAAATGAGAGAAAATAAAATTTTTTATATCCTCCCATTTTTTTATCCTCCCACCATTTTTAATCCTTCCACTTTCTATCCCTCCAACCAAATGGACCTGTAGAGAAGTTAAGTGATTAGTTAATTTGTTAATTAAGTGAGATATTTTCCTCACGTGGTGTAATTAAAAGTGTATAAATACTCAACATCAATATATGTGATTTTTTGTATATAAGAGATCATTTTCTCATAATATAGTTCAGTACAATTTTTTTCCTCTAAAATTCTAAATTTTGTGTAATTTTTTGCTGTATTGGTGGATAATTTTTTTCACCAATCCCACCCAAAAAGGAGAGAGAGAGAGAGAGAGAGAGAGAGAGAGAGAGAGAGAGAGAGAGACAATTGAACTGGTTCAAGTGGATGCTTTTCTTTTTTCTTTGGTGTAAGTGTAGACATCAAAATTTTATGATGCATTCACAACCATCTGATTGATCATGATCATATATTTGTGATCAAATTAATCTCAAATTGATGATGTGGACGATTAGCAAATGAAATCAAGCCATGTGGCGACGTCAAATGAAGAAAGCCATATGACTAGGGGTGGCAATTCGTGTTCGCGGGTCGGGTTCGTGTTGTATCAAGTTATGAGTATTCGGATATATGGGTTGACCCAACCCCGACCTGTTTAGTAAACATGTCAAGAATCCTCAACCTGAACACGACTTGTTTACTAAACAGGTTGACCCGACCCAACACGTTTAACTTGTTTAATTAACAAGTCATGTAAATGTCAATACAATTGACCCATTTAATAATCTATTTGATTGATAAGTCATACCAAATCTATATAATTTTTATCAATTCTCATATATCTAAAATTAAAATACAAATACAACTATAAATATAGTAATAAACATATAAAAACAACCATTAATTAAGTAATAATATCAAAATAACTAATAATTTTATAAGCTAAATGGGTCAAACGGGTTAGACGAGTCTGCATATTAAACACAAACACAACCCGTTTATTAAACGAATTAGCTGTGTCAACCGAATATAACTCAAACCCGTTTAGCCTCAACCCATAACTTATTTATAAATGAGTTAGTCGTGTCGGGTTCGCAGATCGTGTTAGATTTTGCCACCCCTACATATGACAATGTCAAGAGAAAAGACCTATATGGAAAGTTTTTATTAAATGAAAGATTAAATTAAATTCATAATTAATTCTCAATATATACTGAGACAAAATTCCAAATTAAATACTATTGCCTATAAATAGGGGCTTCTCATAGAAGAAAAGGGAGAGACACTTAGAGAGAAAACCTACTGACACTTTGCCAAAATAGAGAATCATCTCTAAGTTCATAAGAATTCCATTGTTCATCAAGACTTATTTCTACTTCTTCAAAACAAAGTGGAGATTCTCCTTTAATCCAATCCGAGATTAAGCCAATAGCCCTCGCATCAAATCAAGCATGTTCAAATATTCATTCAACTTGGAGACATCAAAGCACAATTCAAGATCAAGCTTCATAGCCCCTTCAAATCATAAAGTTTCTTAGAGATCGAATCGGAAGAATCTATTGTATTCTTTCATTCTAGAGATTCATACAGAGGATTGTACTCACATATATACAAATCAATACAAGTTGATAATTTGTTACATTATTTTGTGACCATATGATTTATCCTTTACGAAAATTGTGTGTATAGTAAGGTTGTTTGTTTTTTTTTTTTTTTTCTAATTACAAAGAAAGATACAAGAGTTGAATTTGAGTCACTTGTGGCCTTTCTAAAAAAGCTAAGAATGTTATTAATTTATTCATTCCACTTTAAGTGTTTCAATTTTCATATAGGTAAAGGTCTAGCAAGTGGATTCTCAAAATTTAACCTATTTTAACTGAACTTCATTATTTATGCCTTTTTTTTCATTGTTAGTCCAAAAAAAAAAATTTTATTTTGGTATTATACCTTTCCCTTCATTTTATTTTTCAATGATTGGTGATTATGTTATTTCTAATCTATTAAGAAACTCATATATGTGTTGAAATTGTCTAGTAATACCTCTGATTTATTAAGAAATTCATATATGGATTCAAATTCAGGTATTATAATTTATACCAGGTGCAATTATTATCAAGATCTAATATTAAAAATTAACCTTTTAAAATTTTAATTTCTCAGTACTTAGATCATAAAAATTAGGAATTACAAAATCTTTCTAACCCATATATCTATATCCATTTGCTCCACTGCTACTACTATTACAAGTCTTCATATTCATACGTACCATACGAAAACACAGGTAATTTAAATACTTATCCTGTCCTACTTGCTTGACTAGTAGTGGCTGGTGCAATGATGATTTCCCAAGTGTTTATGAAAATATGAGCCGAAAAAGCAATTCTATAAAGCCGCTAGGGCCATGAGATTGACTGTGACAGATTATGAGAAGGAGAGAGAGAGAGAGAGCAGCAATACTGAACAACAACTTTGCTAAAGTTTAACGTTTGACTCGGACTCTAGCCGACCACTAAACTATCACGTAGGCCACAGCACTTAGGAACCTTCAAAACTTTCTTCATATGTTTTTTTTGGTTTTTTTTGTTTTATTTTATTTTATTTTATTTCTACCATCTAGAACTTTTATCTCTAATAATTTCTTTTGAAATTATTGTGCACCTCTTGTAAAGAAGAACAAATGTTTTTTTTTTTTTTTTGATAAACAAAAATAGAGGCGTTTATGGTTGTATTAAACCCTCGGGCAGAGAGCCGTACCGTGAGATACTCACTTATTGTACACGTGTGAGAGTCACCTCATTTCTGAGTACACCCCTCACTAAGTATACCCACCAACAGAAGGCCGTTAGCAGGACTTGAATCCAAGCCTGACAAGTAGAGAACGAAAGTCCTGACCAACTCAGCCAATCCCCCGTTTGGCGATGAACAAATGTTTTGTTTTGTTTTACGTGAGTACCTAATAGTAATATCTGTATTTGTTGAAGAAAGTTATTTGGCAGTATTTTGCTTGTGAGCTAGGTGGGTGACTACCTTCAAAGGAGAAAATTAGATCAAGTAAACTCCAAAACTAATCTCAATATTTTAATTGTCAAAAATCTCTGAAGTATCAACACAAACAAAAATTCAACCTCATGTGTCTAAAATACAGAAAAGAAAAAAGTACACAATAGTACTAGAACTTCAATCTTATTGCAAATTTCTAAACTCTTTCCATGCATACAATCTCAATGAAAGACCTAATACTTGTTGTTCTTCTTAATCTAAATTTGGAAGGGAAAAAAAAGGGGTGAGCTTGACAACATAATAAGTAACCAAAAACCTAACTAGCCTAATCAAACATTTAAATAAGTAAAATAATAAATTGTACATAAGGTCAAATTTTATAATCTTAGAAATTTTATCTTAGTTGATTAAAAACTAACATATAATTTAACATTAGTTTTACAAATATCAAATTCAAAAACATGAAAAATCATAATTTACGATGAGTTCTAAAACATCACAATTTACAATAAGTTCAAAAAAAGATATAAAAAATTTCATCAACTTTAAACGATTCACATATCTAATCATATTTATATTCTTAATGATTTTATGACTATAGTTACTCTATATTCCCATGACTAGACCCATGTGTAGACCCACAATATGTCCCAAGAAAAACTAGTTTTTATGTCAATCTATAACCCACTAGATCCAAAGTATAATTTAGATTATATAAATGAATTTTCCTGAACTTATACAGTTTTATTTCTGTCCACATAAAAAATTATATTTTAGAAATTTACAGTTCAAATGAATATATAATTCAAATCGTTGTTACTTTTACAAAATTGACACATCCTTAATACAAGTTTGGAAGAAAATAAAACTTCTAGATAACCCGTTAAACCAAATAAATGTGTAGAATTTTTATGAGAGAAAATCTATCTTATTTTTTTTTAAAATCAATATAGCTCAAATAATTAAATAAAGTTTGTAAGGAAAAACCAAAGAATATTTGATTAGCGAATAAAAAATTATATTTTTAGCAAAATATAACTAGTCAAGAAAAGGTTATTTAATTAAGCCAAAGAGACATAAAGATTTGTTGTACTTCTCTCTTAGCCTTTCCTTCTTATTAAGACCAACAAGTCCCACACCCAATTTTATCAATCCATTCACTGCGGACTCTTAGCATAATGGTTACTTTACAAGTATAAAGTTTTTATGAATTGTGAAAGGTAAAAAGTGTAATTCAAATCTCTAAGAATGAGTTTCACACGCATATCTAATATCTTACAACGACATTAGTAATACTAATTACACAGCTTTTTTTAGCTGCTAATATTCCGTGTTAAGGGAGTTTTCTTTAGACATAAGTTGTATATATATGTTCAATATCAGGAAAGAAAAGAGAAATAGGACGACCCTCACTTTTTATTGAAGGAGATTTTGTTACATTTTTGTACAAGGCCTTTTGACTTGATTGCTGCAGATGTGGATGATACAAAAGACTTTGAATTTTGTTTATTTTCTTGGACCCCCCAAATTTTGTAACGGACCCTTGAAAATTCTGGTGTTGACTATATCTTCCTCCTCTATGTCCTTTTTGTGCTGTCGTGAGGGAAGAGGCTTCTTTTTCTTTTTCTTTTTTAAATTTTAATTCCCAGTCTGCTCCTGGTTTTCTTTCTTCAATGATATATTTCAATTCATCCAAAAAAAAAAAAAAACTTAATGGAGAAAACGTGGTTCTATTGCAGATCCAAATTCTTACTTTTTTGAAACTATTTTTTGGGTATAAAATGGTATTTTGATCTACATTCGAAGTTCACTCTTTCACCCTCCAAAAAATTGGATCTATTTTACCATTCACTTAAACGGTTATCCACACATTTTCTAATAGGAAATTCAGAAAATTTTAAAGCTGTTTTTTTTTTTTTTTTTTTTTTTTATTTATTTAAATAATTTTCAAAGCCATTTTTCAGTATTGGAGAAAGGTTGGTGTAAATAATTTGTATTTTAAAATAAAAGTGAGTGCCGTGTTCTAAATTAGAAGAATGAGGTGATTATAATAACCAAAAAACCTTTAGAGAATGCCAACGCATATTCCATCATCATCAGCACTACTATACAAAATTACTCCAAACCATTATTTTTATTTTCATTGTCATAGTAAATGACAAACCCAAATAAATTAATAAGATTTTAATTCTTACGTTGTGAAAATTGTAAAAATTTGTTATGTTTGTATTTTTGTTTTCCATTAAAAGAATTCTTCAAGCATGTGATTATTCCATCAAGTGTATGAAAATTTCCTTGCTGATTAAGCATGTATGACCAACTAAATTTTGGCAATACTCATAAATAACTCAAATTACTCGATTATAATAATCATCAAATAAAAGCTAACAAACAAAATTTTTTTTTTTTGAGAAGAAGCTTTTGAAAAATATGGTTTTGCAAATGAATAGTTCTAGAACTATAAATTATTCCACAACTTTTTTGCCACAATTCTGACGTGGTAGACTGTGAGTGGTTAACCATCACTTACATATAAATCCACTATTTTTTCTTTACCAATCACACTTTGTCACATTACAATTGTAGTAAGAAGTTGTGAAAAATTTTGTGGTCATAGACTTTTCTTTTGCATTTAGATGCAGTCTGAATATATATAATAGAGAGTATCGATAAATTACCGGATTTCAAAGACTGGACGAGGCGTTTAACTACATATCAGTTACATGAACAACAATTTTCACAGCACTATCAATAACAATAGAATCCAAAATAAAAATAGGTTTGAAAAAAGAAAAATTATACCAGTACAATCTAGGACACTGATGATGCCAAAAAATCAACAGTAAGTCACATGGTCCTCACGTGCTCGAAACAGTACCTGCACAACACAAAAAGAGAAGACCTAACAGAGAGCACCGGTGTGGTGTCGACTAAGTACCCTCCGAAGGTCAAGTTAGAACTTCTCACAACTCTAGAGTGCCAGAGCTGGGGGGAATTATGCGTACCTTGGCTAGTGAGGATTTTGGGGCTTTTATAGTAGTAGAGGGTTGACATCTCTTCCTTGATTTAAAAGTCTTTTCCTTATAGGAGTCCTCATGAGCGTATTTTGCAGAATCTTTTCCTTGTAGGAGTCTTTTTGACTAACACTAAGCGTGGGACACAAGATATTTCCTTATACACGCATGTGTGGAGACCAAGTTAAGGTCATGTTAAAGCCGTCAGTCTCATGCATTCCCTTCAGCTTAGTGTCGTTAGCTTTCCATCTTCCCCAAGTTGACCCCGTCAGTTTAGAGCTGTAGACTCCCTACTGTTGTCACTTGTCAATGGACACAAGTAAGACCAACAAGTTTGTTTGGAACATCGCTATATGCCTTTCCATCAGTGAGTGTTCATGTTTACAATTTTATCCTTATCAGCTGCCCCCTACTCCATAGCTTTGTCAGCTTAAGCTGACGGGTTATGGAGTTGAATTTTATTGTTCAATTTCTTTTGCTTAGGAGAGAGAGAAAATCATTTATGGGCAATTACCTTGAGCAGCCTTTATTTAATGCTTGGACACGTGGCACAACTCAATTAGCTCTGCTTCTGGATGAGGGCGATGCTTTGTCTTCTGTGCATATCCTCTCTTATATATACCTCGCCTCCCCCCTCATTTTCTTCTATTTTACTGTTGTTGATTCTCAGAGCGAACCCGTCACTTTAAGAACTTTGCCCACGCCATCTTGTTTTAGCCAAAACCATTATCTTTCAAAAGTTTGTCAGTTTTATTTGGTAAGTCACTTTTGCTCTTACTGCTTCTCATTTTTTACTTTTATCTTGGTTGTTTTGTGAAACTTTTTAGAAAGGCCATCAACTTAGGTTCTTAGAATACCTCTGTTGCTTGTAGGTAGTCAATTGTCTAGAGAAGCGACGAGTGAATAGTTATCAATCCGCGAAGAAGCGGGCTACGACAAGGTTTTCCCATCAGGTCATGAGCCCAAGGAGGGCTTCTCCTGATCGTCAAAGAGGGAAACGTTAGCCCAATCTTCTGACGAGGAAATGGAAAATTGTGGAGAAGAAGTTGAGGTAGTAAGTGAGGACGAAGACGAGGATGACAAGGAGGAAAGGAGAGAGAGTGACGGGGACGAAAATGACGATGATGAAGAGGTGATAGAGAGTACCTCAGGAAGCCCAGGAGATGACCGTCCCTTCATTCTCCTTGAAGAATGGATGGTTAATGAGTTTCTGTTGACAATGTTGGATAAGACTTTCAAAACTTTACGTGCCCGTTTTCAAATTTCGGACAACATCCCAATCCGTCTTCTTGGAAAGTTTGAAAAGTGTTATGCAGGGAAGATCGCGGACGTTGGTATGTATGATGCCATGTTCACGGTAAGATTGAGACTGCCTTTAACGACACTTCACCTTCAATTGGCCAATTTTTTGGGGTTGTCCGTTAGCCAAATCACCCCCAACGCTTAGAGGATATTCATTGGGGCTGAAATTTTGTGGGGTCGTTTAAGTAGAGGGAACCGTCAACTAACTCTTGACGAGTTCTTCTGGTGTTATCGTCTTCAGCACATTGTCTCGTCCTAAGGAATTTATCATTTCTCTGCAAGGAAGAAGGAGCTAATGCTGGTATCTAATATGCCCGATTCCAATAGGAATTGGAAGGGCAGGTACTTTTTTGTTAAGGGGACGAACTAGGTGTGCCGTCAAGAAGAGTAGGAGATGATGCTCCATGGTTTTGACAACACCTGGGCTTATGTCAAGGATTTAGGTTAACCCCGTCTGCTTTTTCTAGTTTTTTTGTTTTGAATTTCTAACATTGTTTGTTTTTCCCTTCTATTTCAGCTAATGTTCGTCTGCATATCACAGCAAGCAAGAAGACTTTATTCGCTGGGTAACAGAAATCCCGTTAGACGAGCAGAAATGTCGAGATCTCATCACACTCGACACTTTGCACGCTTATTGTGGGGGTCCTGAGCCAACACCAGAAGCCCGTCGCCTCAACACTTACTCCCGTCGTCGTAAGTTAACTTTTAACACTTTATATTTTCCCATCAGCTTGTCTAATGTCATTGCTTGTCTCAATACTCCTTATTTTCTTTTTTGTAGAAATGGAGGCAGCTAGGCTGAGAGTGCAGGTAAGGGCTGCTGCTGCGTGCAAGAAAGAGGAGGGGAAGGCCAAGGAAAAGGAGAAGGTGTCCTCGTCAGGCCCTAAGGCCGTCGGTAAAGGGGCGCTGAAGAGGAAAGTTGATGGGAAGGACGACTGCCCATCCAAAAAGGTGTCCACAACTCCCGAGAGGGGCCCCCTAAGAAGCTGTCGCCTCCCAAGCACGGGGCAGGCAAAGGACTGATGATGACATCTTGCCCCGTCATCCAAGAAACAAACTGTAGCCTTTTTACGCATAAGGACTACGCCGTTGAGATGATGGAATCCATCATTAAGGACAAAGACATAGACCCTTGTGCTGAGCAAAGGACGAAGGAACTAGGGTCGTCAAGACTCTTTGACCTTGCCCGGGTATGTCCCTTCCTTATTTCTCTCAACCTATTCTTTTTTTATGCTTAAAAGCTGATGGAAGCCCTATTCTGTAGGCGATGGTTCATATAAAGGCGCTGCAGGATAGGGGCGTCACCAAAGAAGGGGTGATCACCTGCTTGCATAAGTGCATTAAGAACATGACTGACGGGCAAAAACAGTACAATGAGGCCCTCCAAACCCTTAACCAGGAGGTGAAAGAGTTGAGGGAGAAGTTGGAGGAGGAGGGTCGTCAAAAGAAAAAAGAGCAAGAAGCTAAGGAGACGATGGAAAAAGAGTTGGCGACCCTTTTAGGTCAAGTGGAGACGGCCAAGGCTAATGCCGTGAAGGAATTTAGGACGTCACAGTCATTCGTTGTTTCCTATGCTGACTACTATGGTGACGGGTTTGAGAATTGCCTTAAACAGGTCAAATCCATCTACCCTCACCTGGATTCGTCTAAGGTTTCAATGGATGACCCTTTACCGTCGACACCTGCAGGCGACGCTACTCATGAGGAAAACAATGACTTCACTGAGTCCAAGGCAAATCCAGAGGATGATGGTGTCGTTCTTGCTCAACCTGCTGTTGTGGATAAGCCCGTCGTTCTTCGGACCCCATCAACCAATACTCCGAATGCTGAGGATCCTCCAACTCAAGAAGCCTAAGGCCTTCCTTCCAAGGGCAATGAGATCCCACAAGACCCCCTAGCCTCTTAAACCTTGCTTTTTTCTTTCCTTCTTGTAAATTCGATCTAATTTTTGAACAATGTTTCAATGCCCTTTTGTTCTTGGGCTCTATTTGTAAAACACTTTGTTTTATGGTATTTTATATTTGTCACTTTCAGTATATGTGCGTTGCTCTTTATTTATTTATCTATATGCTTATTCCTTGTGCTTGTACGATATGTTTTCATATGTTAGAGATGAACCTGTCTACTTGATGCGATAGGCTCATACGCCTAAGGACGTTTACTTTAATGATTTCATTTCTGGGCTTTCTACTGAGCCCGTCTGCTTAGTCATGGATTAGGACTTAATAATATTGATTCGTCCACTTACATGCATAATTATGGACTTGTCTACTTAGTTATAGGTTCGTCCATTTGTTGTGGTTTTTATAATATAAGTTCATCCTCATGGGATGAACCTACTTACGCGGATCCATCAACTTAGTTAGGTCTGTCCACTTGTTATGGATCCGTCCATTGTCTTGTGGACTTTATAATCATAATTTGTTCTCCTAAAAAGAACTTGCCCATTTTATGGACTGGTATATCCGTCCACTTTATAACCTCGTCCACTTTCATGGACTTGTCTAATTTATGGACTGGCTAACAAACTCGTCCACTTTTGTGGACTTATTATTAAACTTGTCCCCTTTATGGACAAGCTTGTGAACTTGTCCGCTTTATGGACTTTATAATGGTCCATCCTCTAGGGATGAACTCGTCCACTTTATGGACCCGTCCACTTTATAAACTTGTCCACTTTTCATGGACTTGATAAACTTGTCCACTTTATGGACTCGTCCACTTTATGGACTTCATGCTTGTCCACTTTCTGGACCTAATGATTTTTGTAGATAAACACTTTAGCTATATTTGACTAAAATCCTCTTATTATGATCAACCATGCATTGGTAAAAAAAGTAGTTCTCTAGAAGAAAAAGACATGCCCTTTAGGCTTAAAAAGTAGCAAAAACTATCAAAGGTAAATAGGAAAACTGAGGAGCGTAATTAAAATTAATTAAAGTAAACTAAAAATGAAAGGGTGTAGCTTTTCATGCCGTCATCTTTACTGGTAGTACTTCTGTAAGTGTTCGGCGTTCCATGGATGGTGTAACTTCCGTCCATCCAATGTCTCCAGGTGGTAAGTGCCTTTCCTTTACCATGACATGATTTTGTAAGGTCCTTCCCAGTTGGGGTCGAGCTTTCCTTGGGCGAGGTCTCTAGTGGTGCCTATTACCTTCCTTAGGATGAGGTCTCTAATCTTGAAGTCTTTGTGTATGACTCGGGAGTTGTAGTGTTTGGCCATGAGGTTCTGGTACCGTGCAAGCCTCTGCTCCACTGTCGCCTTGACTTCATCCAATAGATTAAGCTGTAGACGCATTGCTTCGTCATTTTTTCTTTCATCGTGGTTATCCACCCTGTAGCTTGTAAGCCCTACTTCCGCTGGAATGACCGTCTCGCTCCCATATGCTAGTCAAAACGGTGTTTCCCTTGTAGGTGTTCTAACAGTTGTCTTGTTTGCCCATAGTATGCTTGGAAGCTTTTTAGGCTATATACCCTTTATCCCCTTAAGCCGAGCCTTTATAATTTTAAGCAAGGATCGGTTTGTGACTTCAACCTGTTCGTTGACTTGAGGGTGGGTGGGTGGGTGGGTGGGGGAGGAGTAAAGGTTTTTGATTCTCAATTGCGAGCAAAAATCCCTGAAGGAGTTGTTGTCGAATTGCTTCCTGCTATCTATCACCAAGACTCTAGGGATTTTGTATTTACAAATGATGTACCTCCAAACGAAGCTCCGCACGTTTTTCTCTATAATGCTGGCCAGGGCTTCAGCTTCTACACCTGCTATTGGGAATGGGCCCATGATGTCTAATCCCCATTGAGCAAACAGCCATAGGGCTGTCATTGGAGTTAGTTCTTCCGACGGCTGTTTGATGGCATTGCTAAACCTCTGGCACTTGTCACAGGCTTTGACATAAGTCTGGGCATCCTTCTGCATGGTGGCCAGTAGTACCCAGCCTGAATTAGTTTGTGTACTAATGACCTTGATCCTGAATGGTTCCTGCAGATTCCTTCGTGGACTTCTCTCATGACATAATCTGCTTTCGTCGAGGCCCAAGCATCTTAGGTATGGGTGGGAGAAGCCTCTCTTGTACAAGACGACCTTTATTAGAACGAATCGTGCAGCTTGGACCTTCAGCTTCCCTGTGGCTTCCTTACCATCGGGTAATGCGCCGTCTTTCAAGTAGGAGACTATGGGGGTGGTCTAATTGCTCTCGGAACCTATTTCCTACACATCGGTGACATCTATCAACGGCGTAAGTTGAATAAATGAGAGTACCTTGTCAGGAATGACCACGTGTTCAGCTGATGCGGCTTTGGCCAGATGATCGGCTTGCTCGTTTTCTTCTTTAGGGATTTGAACAACCTTGGCCTGTAGGTCGTCTACCCTTTTCTTTGCTTGCTCCAAGTACTTCTTCATCCTTTCGCCCTTACACTCGTAATCGCTATTTACTTGGTTTGTGACGACTTAGGAATCATAATGGATAATCACACTCACACCTCCTTCTGCTTTAGCAAGATCTAGTCCCTCTACTAGTGCTTCGTATTCGGCCTCTTTGTTGGTTGTAAGGAAGTCGAGACGAATCATGCACCCGATCTTGTCACCTTCTAGAGACCGAAGTATAATGCCTGCTCCGCCAGCCCATCTATTGGACAATCCGTCCTTGTATATGCTCCATTGAGGATACTTCCTTGTCCCCTGACATTCTCCATTAGTGAATTCTGCAATGAAGTCAGCGAGCACCTGACCTTTGATGGCAATATGTGAGCGGCACTGTATATCGAATTCACTCAACTCTATGGCCCATAATGCCATTCGTCTGGTAGCTTCAGGATTGCTTATCGCTCATCGTAGAAGTTTGTCGGTCGGGATGATCACCGTGTAAGCTTGGAAGTATGGCTTGAGCTTACGAGCTGCTATAACTAAAGCGAAGGCGAGCTTCTCCATTGGTGGGTATCTTTCTTCTATGCCTTAGAGTGTTCAACTTGTGTAATATACGGGTTTTTGTACCTTGTCCTCTTCCCTGATCAAGGCTGCGTTGACGGCTGCCGAGGATACCACTAAGTGAAGAAATAATTCCTCCCCTGGTTGGTAAGGACTTAGCAACGGAGGAGATGAAAGGTAGGTCTTCAGGTCCTCGAATGCCTGCTGACACTCGGTTGTCCACTCAAAAGATTTCTTTAATGTGCGGAAGAAAGGCAGACATTTGTCCATTGCTCTTAACATGAACCTGTTTAGTGCTGCTATTTTGCCATTGAGGCTTTGCACTTTTTTCACATTTCTTGGGGGTGCCATCTTTATTATGGCCCGGATCTTGTCTGGGTTGGCCTCGATACCCTTTGAGATACCATGAATCCCAACAAATTTTCCACTGTAACTCCGAAGGCGTACTTGCCTGGGTTGAGCTTCATGTTATAGAAGCGGAGGGTGTCGAATGTTTCTCTAAGATTTTCCAAGTGATCTTCCTTCCTTCGGTTTTTCACCAGCATGTCGTCGACATAGACTTGGACATTTCTCCCAATTTGCTGTGTGAACATCTTGTTCATGAGTCTCTGATACATCGCACCCGCATTTTTGAGGCCAAATGGCATCGCTTTATAGTAGAAGAGGCCTTGGCTAGTGACGAACGAAGTTTTCTCTTGATCTGCTTCATCCATTCTGATTTGGTTGTAACCTGAAAAAGCATCCATGAAACTTAACAATTAGT